>CM076571.1:723552099-724779053 GCA_034641835.2 Pinus albicaulis | reverse complement strand
TTCTCAACACACTTATGAACATTAGTGTATTTTCTATCACAACTATAGAAAATCCATTTTGTTCTTTTTTATTCCAATTATTGTGGTGTCAACCTTATAGGTTGTGCAAGTATATGAGTAGCAATACTTCCATCTTAATAGTTGTGAGTGGTAGGCTTCCTTGTCGCCATAATTTTTCTTTCAATTTTTATTGCCAACCTAAATGCCTTCTCCAATGTATCAGGTTCCCAAAGGTGAACCTCATGTTGGATATTATCATTTAGAGTCCCTATGAAGACATCAATTCTATGTTCCTATGGAATATTATTTACCCTTATATTCAATTTTTGGAAATCCTCAATGTTCTCCATCATTGAACCCTTTTTTTGAGTTTTATCAATTGGCTAAATAAGGTGTTTCTCTTTGTATCCTCATAATGTGCTATCATTTTCTCCGTAATAATTAACCAAGTGACCAGTGTTTTACGATAAAAAAGCCATCTATATCATACAAACTGATTTTGTTCTAAATATAAAGTTGTAATGTGTACCTTTTGTGTGTTTTGCGTATTGTGGTACTCAAAGTATTGCGTCATTTGTAGTATCCAAGTTATTGGATCCTTGCCATCAAAATTCCTCATATCTATATTAGGAATATGGTGGGTCTTAAATCCCATATTAGATTCTATGAAATCTTGATTAACATTTCTTTTGTTCTCATCACGAGTTTTCTCTACTACCTTTTCGCCATTAGGAGTTTTTCTTGTAGTAGCTTTGCCAAACCTTCCTTCAAACCTTTCATGTCTTTCTTAAAATATTCCATGTTTCCTTATATACCATCCATATTAGTTTCCACGCCATCCATTTTAGCTTCCATGCAATTCTTCAAACCATCCATCTTAGTTTCCACGCAATCCATCTTAGCTTCCATGACATTCTTCAAACCATCCATCTTAGCTTCCACGTCTTTCTTCAAACAATCCATATTAGCTTCCACGCCTTTCTTCAAACCATCCAAAGTTGTCTTTTTTTACTCTTTGTGAGAGCGAAATTTTTTGCACTCGGCCTTGTAGTTTTGATATATCATGTTGCACTTCTTCCTCTTCATGAGTCATAGTAGAGCCTTTTGAAGGGTTAATGGTTGTTGAATTATTTTTAGGGGGAATTTTATAACCCAATACTAATATATATCCTTCAATATGCCCTTGGAACCACTTCCAAATGATTTTTCAATCAAGACTTATGCAATTTTAAAAAAAAAATACACACATTTTTCTTACTTTTGAGGAGCTCGATATTGAAACAAATGTATCTCTGTAATTTTGTATCCCCAAAAATTTATATTCGGTACTATGGTAGATATATGATTCTTCTTTTCAATGCTATAGGTCTAACGTGAGTTGGATTCTTCAAGGAAAATTTATGCCCAATCTCCCACAATGACCTAATTATGGATTGGTTCAATAGAGCTAACTTGTACAGCGTGCCATGTCTCACTGTTTCCTCCTTCAACTATGAAATAGATATACACAAAACTCCACTCCGTGTAATTTTGGCCACTTTTTACTGAATTCTAGTCCAATGCTCATAGAGAGAGTTATGATGATTTTCCTAAGGTCACCTCCTTGAGATGAAATTCAGGAGCCTACAAAAACCATAAATTCCATAGATCATATCTCTGAACATATTTCGAACCAAGATCTAAAATTTTTCCACAGTTCCTTCGAATTTCAGTGAAAATGGTTTTTTTTTTAGCTTCTGAATCTTTGTAGGGAAAACGTTATTGTGAAAATTTCACGATGACCTGTTTGAAGCAGTGGAACCCTAGAATCCAAAGCTCTAATACCAAATGTTATGAAACCGACTCACAAAATAGAAGAAAAGAGAGATCAATGACTTAGAAATCAGCCACTTCAAGGGGTAAACCTCCTTTACATTACATAAATTAACAATTCTTAGATGATTCCATTGAAAAAACCTTCTTTCTATATATAGGAGTCTATGGGGTCACAATATAATCCAACTTTACCTAACAATAATAGTGTAAGGGCCAAAAATAACAACATTGGACTTTTATGGGGCACACTAATAACAATATGGGGATAAAAGGGGTAAAAAAATAACAATAAGCAAGATACACTAACAACAATAAGGGACTACAGTAGTAATATAGGGCCCTAGCATTAGTTTTCATGTTTTACCTTATTCATTTATTTTAGTTTTCATTTTAAAAAATCTAGTTTACCCTATATACATAAATAAATAATTTTGTGACAATGGATTTCATGCAGTTTCTTTACTAGAATATCTCTTTACCAAGTTTTCATGCACAATTCAGGTGATACCATGAATAGTGTGTAACACCTGGATCTAATTCTTAACAATCATAGTCACAAACCATATATAGAACTAATATGTTCACTACTAATTGGGAAACACTTTATGAATAGTGAAAATTCTAGTTGGACGCTAACCCATTTACCAATATTGTTGAAGAGCCTCAAATTATTCTACAAAAAATTACCTATGCCCTTATTCTGTTATTGAAATGGATGCTTCCTAACAATAGGGAAAAACTACAAAATCATCTTTTAATTTTTGATTTCTTAATATCCTTAAGTATCACTCTCTCCATGGAATCAAAGTCCAAAGTGAAGAGGAATTTTCTTGTTAAAATTTATACCCTTCTCGCTCTTTCTCTCATTTATACCATAGATCGAGAAAGGGTATCTCAACTAACTCAACATTCCACAACTCTAATTCATGGCACCATAGTTGTAGGAATG
Organism: Pinus albicaulis; assembly: GCA_034641835.2. Lineage (NCBI taxonomy): Eukaryota > Viridiplantae > Streptophyta > Pinopsida > Pinales > Pinaceae > Pinus > Pinus albicaulis. The sequence goes on along the minus strand of CM076571.1, from coordinate 724,776,289 downwards.
ACATACCTTGCAAGAACAATAGTCATATGTGATTAGGAATCGACCCTTAGGCAATACGCAAAGATTCAAAGGTCCTACTAATGCATTGCCAAATGTTGTAGTGGGTGCAACAACTACCCTCAATTCATTCTATTACCTTGTTTCCTAGAGGAATTTTGGGGGCCCATGTAATCAAAGGCCTATTTATCTAGTTTATAGAGCCTAATTTCCCTTCTTGTAGCTATAATTAACCTTTTGTGAACCTTCACAACCCTTAGGGAAAATTTTAAACCTAAATAAACATTGTTTCTTAGCCCAAAGTTATAGGAGAGAACTAATGGTTAATTTGATGATTTAGTCACCCTAGAAACTTCTCACCCTAGTGAAAAAACACTGAACGAAAAGATTTAACTTGAATTTATTCTACAATTTTTGGTTTTTCAAGTGAGTCTATCACTCCACTAAGAAATAATGGAGTGATATGTTTTCTCTTTAAGCCTCACACTAGTGACATGGCATCAGTTTTTGAATTAGAATTTTCTATGGAGTACATAAGCCTTAGAGTATTATCCTCCATCACGTTAAATTAGCACTATAGAGTCCCCTCGACCATTGACTGAGTAAAAAAGGGCCATATTTTGGTTCTCAATCACAAGTTTCATATTCCCTAACTCTCCATGTATGCCCTATTCTCTCTCCATTCGACCTCAGAAATGTGCCCTAGGTATCCATGAGTTTCCTTTTGGCCTCTAGAGTAATTTTCCATGACAAAAAAACCTTGAAACTCTCTTTCTTGGGCCTCAGAGTGCTAGATCATTGTCTTCCCTTATATCCTTAGGGATACCCTCTCTAGAATACATAAGTTTTCATGCTCAAAGCCATACAAATTCTCTTCAATAGTTTTTTTTAGATAAATATAACCATTTCACTCACATAAGAAACATAGTGTTAGTCTTTAAAAAATAGAGAAAATTCTCCATGTAGCCATACCAACCCATCCTGGTCAAGTATATGAGCCTTTTAGCTATAAAGGTGTTCTATGTGGTGATCTGAGGTCAAAATTCTAAGCCTTGTTTTCTCTTCACCATAAAATTGTGTTACTAAATGTTAGTTTTAAAAGCTTTGAGATGGATCAATACACAAGTGAATTGGTGATCTTGAGCCATGGGTTCACACAAGGGTAATTAGAGCACTCCAATTAATCAAGAAGACACTATATACCACGAGGAAATCACTTAATGAACCTTTGTCATATCATGTTCATTAATGGTATGCTAAACAATACCCCTAATTTGATTACATATTGGAAAATGCCTCTAAAAATCACATTATTTAACCATCTACCAATACAAATCCAATACATATTCCAAAATTAAAAAACCACTAGTTTCACTAGATACTGTAGGTATCCATTTTTCATTAACATTTTTTATACCACTTTATATTTTTCATTAATTTTGAGCTCCATTTTTTATACCTTCCAATATAAAAACCCTTTACCCCATAATATATGCTCAATATATTATGTCATTTATTCCTTAATATATATCCTCCAATATGAATGCACATGGTATGGTATTGTTTCCCCAATGAAGCCCCATGCTCTGGACACACATGTCTTTACACCTGAAAGGTATATCAATTAAAGGATATCAAGAAAGTTAAAGAAGATTATGATGCATTTGTAGAGTTACGACATTGCCTCTACTTTGAACCAGTGCTCACATTACCAGACTTGCAACAACCATTTGAGATCGAGGTAGATGCCTTTGACTATGCTATTGGGGAAGTCCTTACTCAATAGGGCCATCCAGTGGCATATCATAGTTCTGACATAGTCCGGAAGTATCCCATTTATGAAAAAGAGATGTATTCCATTGTTTAGGCTTGACAACAATGGAAGCATTACATTTTGGGGAAGGAATCGATCATCCACACAGACCACCGACCCTTGCAGCTCATATAGACACAAGGGAAGTTGCAGTTCATTGAGCGCATTGAGCACATCCACCAACATGTTAATGACATATTGGAAAGAGCCAATGCTAAGTACAAGCAGTGACATCATCACCATCGGGTGCCACACAACTTCTAGGTGGGTGACAAAGTTTGTTTACATTTGTAGAAGGAGCAACTCTATGGACCCCACCGCAAGCTACTCCCACTCCAATATGGTCCATAAACCATCACCAATGTCGTGGGAGATAATTATTTTGAGCTTAGCATTCCCCCATTCCTTGGCCTACATTTAGTGTTCAACGTGGATCGCCTTCAGCCATACTTTCCGCCATTATTGAACACATCTGGCATTGCAAAAAAACTCACCCCAACAGAGTTAAATCTATACTACATGAAACAGGATACAACTGATCATATTATGGACACACAAATTAAAAGAACTTTCTAGTAAAATATCTAATTGTATTAGGTTGTCTAAGATGGCCAACTCTTGCACCAAGGCAAGTGACTCACCAAGGGCCAAGTTCAGTAAAAGTTCCCCCATCTCATGGAGGCACCCAACGCAATAGGGGCCATTGCTTCCCAAGGTGGGAGGACTGATCTAGGTGGATATTGGTCGCCACATGCCTATACAACTTGGGCCCTCACCATTGTCTCTTTCAATTTTTGAGTTTCCTTAATTATAGTACAATTTACTATTTTTGGCATTTTTTCAGGTCCTGAACTTTCAGAGCCATTTTTATTCCCCAATGACGTTTTTTAGGAAATATTTCTCTAGTGATTTCATACAAATAAGGTTAGCAGATGTATTTCTTGGATATATCTTTATAACGAGGTGTCATGTGCATCAAACGGAGATCGTATGACCAAGCTACGACCCCAAGAAGTTGGTTGTCCAACTAACCCCAACGGGGCCCATAAAATCTTGGTGTTACATCTCCTCGGGTTAGGGATTTAGTTTTTTAGGGTTTTCCCATGTTGTTAAATAATAAAAAGTCCTTTGAGCCTCATTATAACACAGTTCAGAGGCATGTAGCTATCACATCTCTTCTTAGAGGTAAGCTACCATCGCGTGAGCTAGTTTGTTTTTCATTCTGTCTATAAACATTTTTCAGTATTTGACATTAATTAAATGAAGTGTTATTCCTCCTAAATCTCTATATTTATTTTTATTTATGTATTTTATTGTGTTCCTGGATAAGTCCAGATTAAGTAAAAATGAAGAAATTAACGACATCAATTATAAAAAGGCTACTCAGGATTGTTTCACAAAATTTTGTCCATTGATTTGTCAGTTCAATTTTTGAATTGGTTTCAAAGTGGAGTGTTATCCTCCACAATGTCCTAGGCTAAAAAAGGACACTGAAGGAGGTAACCTCAAACCACTTTTGGCTCGGAATCTAACCCTACCAAATCAGAGAGGGTTCCCTTTGTAATCTCACAGCCAACAAAGTGACTAGACTGAGAAATTGATATTAAGATAGGTATATATCTCGCTTAGGGTTTGGTTTTTAGGGTAGGTCAGGGTTTCAAATGATTCAGTTATAGGGATATAATGGGGCAAGGTAGGTATGTTCAATAACACTTTTGAGTTCTCATTATGGTATAGGGTAGAAATAGAGAGATATCAAAATGAGCATAGGGTTATGAGTTCATTTATCAGAAGAAAAGAGACATAAAATGAAAATATCATCAAAACATAACATATAAACTCTGAAATATATTTAAAACCTTATGATATAATCATTTAAAGCATTCTAATGGATTAAGGAAAACTAAACATTCAATATGATGATGAAACAAAGAAAAAACACTACTACTAAAGCATACCAGATGAATCCGAACATAATAACTGCAACTATCTTTGTATTTCTGTAAAAGTATAATATACAGTAGCTCCAAGCCTTATATTAACTGATGTCCAACCTTGAATATGAATTAAAACAAGCTACATATATACGAAAAACCACATTCCCCCCTCTTATGTGTTGAATCGATTAGGATAGGAATTGATCACACTAATCTCTCTAACCAAACCTAAAACAAGGGAGGTTAAGAACTAACTCCCTGTTTAGCCTTTAAATGACTTTTAAAAGCATTAAAGACTATGAATTTACATCAATTTGACATTTACCAGCTCCATTACAGTTTATTACATCATGTGAAAACCATAGAAGACAAATTACATCATCAAAAGTTGACCTTGACTGATAAAACTCAAAAATTTGAATTGCTAAGAAAAGCACATCATGCTCTCTTAGAATCGCACCATGAGAGCTAAGCAAGTGGTTTTGAAGATGAATTACGATACCCTGGTGGGTCGAATGAATATCGATGGTAGAGAGGTGCTCAATGAAGGTGACATCAACAATTAAAATGCTTGGATATTATTTTATTGGTTGAAAATCAATTTTTGCTTGTGATGATGGTATGACATCACTCGTCCCTTTGAGAAATTACATGATGTGACTATAGCATGATATTTTGAAATGGAAATGTTACCTTTACCTTTATTATTTTTTTTCCTAAGCTTCTAACTCCCATTAATGGTGACCCAAGTGATGGAAATGACATTTTTACTTTTTATGAACATTATAATGACAAGTTGAGTGAAATCTTAGACCATTACATAAATGATGACATATTAACTTATCCATGACCCAAGACACATGAATGATGATATGACAATAATGAGTGATGATAACCATGAGCATACAGAGGGAGTAGCACTGACCTAAACAACAACCAATGGTCAAATTTTATTTGAAACTATAAATTTTTTACCTAGGACCCTATCAACTAACATTGAAAGAGTACAATTGATCACTGGTGACTCATAAACACTAACATTGGCTCTAGCTAGGGATGGAAGCTCCTTTAGGATGTGTCAAGAACATCGTATACCAGGTAGCCTCATCCACTGGGCAATGGAGTCAAAATAAAAACAAAACTCGACACTAAAAAAAAACTAACTATCAAACTGAATTTGACTTGACTAAAAAAATCTGACTTAAATTTTCAAAATAACATCTGATCAAAGAAGCCTTATGGCCTTCTCCTTGGGCTTAAAGCTTCCATGACATCTCCTTCACACTTCGACAAAAAAATAAAATGATATGTACAATTAAAATGAGAAATTTCTGAAAAAATGAAGCAAGGTAATGCTTGAGGAGTATACCATTGACTGGTCCTCTTGAAAAATCTTTTCCATCAAGTTCTTCCATCTGAAAGAAAAAATTATGTTTGGTGCTTTCCACAAATTTTCAAAATTTCCATGCTTTCATTTTTCCTCTTTCAGGCATTTCATCAGAGAACAACATCTCCCGTGCTGAAAGCATCTGCTTTAGTTTTTCTGTCATATATATTCTTGATCTTCTCCTGAAGCTTTGAAGTTTTTTGAAATACTTCTTCTCTATATTTCTGCAAATGAATCATCTGATTGATTCTCCTCTAAATATCATTGGGTTCACTATCACCTTCCTACAAAATTTTCATGACTGGGACAACAAGAGAAGTCAGGAAAATAATGTCCACTCCATATACCAATTGAAAAGGTAGCATACCTATAGATTTATTATTTCTCACTCTATCCTCCCATAGATCATTGATCAAATTCTTGTGTCAATTATTTTTATTTTCTTCCAACAACTTCTTGATGACGTTTACCAATGCTTTATTGGATGATTCAACCAGCCCATTACCTTGCAGGTAATATGTTGTTAAATTCCTGAGCCTTATGTGGTACTTTTCACAGAAATGAATCATATTATTGGATTTAAAGGCAGCTGCATTACCTATGATTATTTTCTGTGGACAACCAAATTGTGACAAAATATTAGACTCAATAAATTGAATTATTACTACATTCGTAGCTTGCTTGGTGGGAATAGACTCGATCCATTTCATGAAATAATCAGTGGCTATCAAGATCCACTTATGATTAGTTGAAGATGAATGGTGAATCCCACAGATAAAATCAAGACCCCACTGTTGAAAGGGTGGTTGAACTGAAATGGGTTGCACGAGCAATGGTAACAACTTCCTCTTTCCTTGAAAAATCTGACACTCATGGCAACTCATGACAGCTTAGTAAACATCAGAAATAATCTCAAAAAATAAAATCCAACCCTCGATATATTTTTCTTTGTAGTCTTCCATAAGATATGACTGCCACAATCACCCTTGTGAAAATCATTCATTACTTCTTTTGCCTTGATTTTCACTAAACAATTCAGTAAAATGCCTCCTCGATCCTTGCAAAATAATACATTATCAAGAATAATTTATTTCAAAGATTTCAACTTCAATGATCTACTCTTACCCTTCAACACATCCAACGGAGAATTCCAATTTTGAAGCACATATACAATGTTTGAATACCAAGGAGATGAGATAAAAATATGCGATACTTGAGGTGATGAACCAAATAGTTCTTCCTTGGAAAGTGCAACAATGAGATTGATGTCCAAAACATGAAAATTTGACTTTGCCGTAAGCTTCGCCAAACCTTGTTCTGTGATCAGCTTCATGGTTTAATTTTGAGGTCATACTCAAGAATTGCAGCTATCCATTTTCCGTTCCTACATTCCGGATAAATATGCATCAAAAAATCATTAACTACGACATTAGGAACATACGCAACAATATTCGAATGAAGAATGTACACCCATAAATCCTTCAAATCCTTCGCAAGTGCCAAGGCCTGTTTCTCAATGATATTATACCTCAATGCCGCATCCCTTATGGTTCTATTAGAAAATGCAATTGGTTGTTATATTTTTTTATCTTTCTTCTGTATTAGGAAAACAACCAATGTGTGCTGAGAAGCAAATGAAAAAATGATAAAATTCGTAGTGTAATCTAGGCTAATTAGGACAAGAGCATGAGACAATGAAAAATTGAATTGATTGAAATATCTTCTAGAATCCTTGGACCATTCCACCTCAATGTCCTTCTTTAGCATATTAGTAATCTCCCAAAAATGTTCAACGAGGTTAGGAATGAACCTTCTCAAAAATTTGATCTTACCATTAAAAGAATGAATTTCCTTCTTGTTTCTTGGGAAATCCAACAGCTATATTGCTTCAATTCTTTATGGATATATGTAGATTCCATCCTTTGATATAATATGCCCAAGTAGTTTTCCTTCTTCCATGGCAAACAAAATCTTTTTCGGATTCAGTGAAATGTCGAATTTCCTGCACCTCTGGAAAAAAATCCTCAAATGATGCAAGTGGTCTTCATATGTTTGAGAGAAATTTTTTATATCATTAAGGTAAATAACCAAAAATAAATCTTTCTCATTAGAAAAAGCAAGGTCCATTTCTCACTGAAATGTTGCACCTGCATTTTTCAGCCTAAAAGACATCTTGACTTGCATGAAAGTACCACAAGATGTTGCAAAATTTGTCTTCTCTTGGTCACATGGAAGCATTATTATTTAATTATACCCTTAGTACCCATCAAGCAATGAAATTCTAGAAGAACAAAATATTCTTTGCAAGATCTGATCCATATTTGGGAGAGGATAGTTTTCCTTCAATGACACTTTGTTCAGATTACAGAAATCAAAGCACAAACGAATCTCACCTGTATTTTTCTAACTCGAACCAGATTTGACATCCAATTAGAAAATTTAAGAGGAACAATTATACCATCCTTATACAATTTGTTTACCTCTTTCTGAATAGATGGAAACAACTTCAGATTTATCCTTCTAAGCTTTCGACGAAAATTTTCCTGATCAGACTTCATAGGGATAGTGTGTTAAATTATAATTTTGTCATAAAATTTAAAATCTACATAATCCCATGCAAACACATCAGAAAAATCAGCCATGAGTGTTGCATATTTACCTTTCATTTTTGGAGTTAAGGACTTTGATAACTTCACCATCTATGGCTTCTCGGTCGTGCCAATATTTATGTCTTCAACTCCTACTTCTATGGGGACCATTGTCGGATTTCTTACGACATTATCTTGATCAAATATCTCTTCCAAGGGTATAAGACCTCGTGGAATAGAATTGTCTTTTAGCTGTAATACCTCCATTTTTGTTGCATGAATTTCCTGATTATAAAATATATCATCAATTTCAGAAGTGGAAAATTCCTCCTGCATTTGCAAAAAATTATTGATTTGCTTGTCATCGTGAAACACTTGCCAATACCAAAGGTTATTTGGGACAACAGGGAAATGTTTGACATTGATTTCAAACTTCTTATTGGAATGTATTAGAATTTTAAAAATCCTTGCTTCAGTGGCAAGAGAATCAACTATGCAATTATAATTTCTTGGAATCATGAATAATGTATACTCAAAAAAAGTATTGAGAATATCTAACACAGCATTGCGATATGCTCGCATCCTTGAATTTTTGGCTTGGTATTCCCCTTTCACCTATTTTATTATTAATTCAGAATACCCATAAACTGAAATTTTTTTAGCCCCTAGCTTCTTAAGAATCTTAAGCCCAATTATCAAAGCTTCATATTTCGCTTCATTATTAGAACAATCAAAAGAAAGTTTGTATGAACATAAACTGACATTAGGAGGATTTTTTTGGTTTTTATTCATAGGACCTTGAATCCAAATTTCCAATTCCAGCTCCATCCTTACCTCAGGCACCGTCAAAATCCATGGTCCATAGACAATTTTCTTTGTCCAGAAGATTAAATTTAGGTGGTTGATATTTCTTATATGTTTGGAGATGATCTAGTGTCTCAACATGTTTTGTTTCTTTCATTGATTTTGTTGTCCCTTCAACTGATATAATTGGCTGCAAATCATTCAATTTTTGTTCGCTTTTTTCTGCATTGAATACTTCTTGAACACTACCTGAAACTTCTGCAATTTCTGCATTTCCTTCTATATGAATTTCTAATTCAAAATTTAGGTGGTTGATATTTCTTATCTTTTTGGAGATGATCCAGTGTCTCAAAATGTTTTGTTTCTTTCATTGATTCTGTTGTCCCTTCAACTAATATAATTGGCTGCAAATCATTTAATTTTTGTTCGCTTTTTTCTGCATTGAATACTTCTTGAACACTACCTGAAACTTCTGCAATTTCTGCATTTCCTTCTATATGAATTTCTAATTCAACTAGATTATCATCATTAAAAAAAATAAAATATTCTAAGTTTTTATGTACAATGTGTATTGTGTGATTATTTGACTTCTCCTTGCTACTAATCATATATTTCATCTTGGTTTCTCGGTACAATTTTATGAGTTGACCAAACACCAGTATAGTAGAATAGGAGAAACAAAGTTGCAAAGTTCCTTAAATTTTTTCTCCCCATGATCGTGAGAGAAACATCCCATACCTTGGAGTAATATCAACTACAACCACATCCATCTAAAAATTCTTTGTTGGAATCTGATCAATATATACTACCAAATATTTAATGAGGCCGAGACACCTACCCTTCCCGAGTCAAAGGAGTAAAGGTCATTATATGGGCGAGTAATATCCAATCATAACTTGTCCATTACGGTTTTTGGCATGAGATTGTGAGAGGCCCCAGAGTCTAGCATAACACTGTGAAGGATGAAGTCATGGACTCTAAGACTAAGGTAGAAAGTTGGGACTTCACTGTCTGAAAAGTTTCCATCTATGGTTGGGCCAAAAAAAAAGCTCAGGGTGGTCATCGCTAACATTCACCATATCAAATTTTTGGTCGACTTTGAGAATTTTAGCTACATGAAACTTATACCGATCACTCTTAACCAATTCAGTCAAAGGAATGGAAACTTTGAATTTGGAAATCTTATTCTCTAAACTAAATGAATTCGAATATTTTTCTAACTCTTTGGATGTGATATCCTTCCTTTCAGGTCGTTCTTTGGCAGAAATCTCCTTTCTTTGTCTTGTAGTTTGTGTTTCCTAATATTTCTTTGAATTGCTGGTGGATGCCTCATTGTTATTTCTCTTATTAGTGGCAGTAGACTCCTTTTCTTTGTGGTGATTTGTAGAGATAGGTTCTTTGGGCTAAGTATCATTTTGAGAAGTTGGCCTCTTTTGATTTGAAGTGATATGCACATTTATGTTCCTCAAACTATATTGCCTTTGCATTGAGCTAAGGCCATTTTGGAAACCTCTTTGATAATCTTCCATCTCTGCTACTAAAATATTGTCATTTGAAAGAATAAATTTCTGATCATCAGGTTGATCAATATCAAGTTCTAGAGTATATTCTTCATCTTCGGTTAAGAAAATAGGTTGTTGGTATTTGTAATAAATATGATTTTCTTCTAAAATATCTTCTTCTTCAACCTGTACAAAATTCTGCTGGAGTGGAGTATGAATCTATTGTTGTTCTTGTTGGTCCTGACCTCTTTGCTCTCTTTTCTTAATTTTGAATTGAGGTTGCTGCTATTGTTTCCCTCTGAAATTCAGATTCCTGACATGATTTTCTGATTTTCTATCTGATACTGTCATTTTATTCATCATCTTATCCATGGTTCTAATTAAAGTTTCTAGCTTACCATTGGATGAAGTAGATGGCTCCTGTTTGATTGTGACCTTTTTTCTGTTTTTACCTTTTATTTATTGATCAACAAGTTTTCTTCAACACTCACGACATTGCTTTGCATTTCTTCAAGAGTTGCAAGACTCCTCTCCCTCGACTGATAGGCCATTTCAGGATCAAAGGCATTAGGATAATGAATCAATTCAAAACCAGGACGATGTTTGATGTCATTTGGAATGGAGTTGTACGCTTTGTTGAATCTGACAGTGAAGTCTTTTACAGGTTCATTTGGATTCATTTTCAAAGCATCATATTCCGCTAGAATTTGAAGGGGATTCTTCTTTTCTTCCCACTTGGCCAACAAAATATCGATCAAATGTTGTGGGTTAGCTACTCCATTTGATGTTAGAGTAAGAAACCACTTCTTAGTATCTCCTCAAAAACTTTGGGCTATCACACACATCTTGGCATCATCATTGTCAATCTCTTCAAGATCAATGAAATATGTTACTTTAACTACATGCTGTTGAGTTGTGACCTCTGTTGTCCCGTCAAATAGAGGAGTCTTGGACAATAACCTTGAGAAAAATCAGTAAGTGTAGGAGGCAATATGAAAGGGAAAAATCTCGCCATGAATGTTGTGGAAGGTTGTGTGGGGATAGCAATAAAGGGTGTTGATGAAGGAGCTAATTTTGGAGGAAGTATTGGATGAGAAATGGATGATGATGGAGTAGCAGATGATGATGGAGGTGTAGGTGTAGATATAGAAGTGGACAAAATTTCTTTTCGATATTGAATATAAGCTTTTTCAGAGGTAAACTGTAGGTGATTGACCAATTTCTAAAGATTATAAAACTGAGACCAAACTTTCCTATCAAATTCAGCAAATGAAGGCTCTAATGATGGAAATATTAATTCAAAATTTACAATATCAAAGACTATTTCAGAAAGAGAAGATTTTGATTTAGACTTAAACAAAGAAATGTCAAAATTGATATCAAAGGGTATGTCTTCAAGTTTATTCAAATATGCAGGCAGGGATATGGATCTTACCAATGAATATGTGCTTTTTTCAACTTGCTCAGGCTGAGATATTTTCTTTCTCAATATCCTTTCAAGGTCTTCAACTGGTGATGGAGGATTCAGATCAAGATTTGATCTCGTAAAAATTTTAGGAGCCAATTCTGAATCTGCACTTTGGCTCTGAAAAAATGAACCAACCTTCTTAAAAGATAAGACCTCTCACCCATAGGCCTATATCTCAACGAAATTGTAACAAATATCCCAGGGAATATTTTTCATTCATTTCCATAACAATGGCGTCAAAAATGTTATCCTCCATAATGTCCCAAGGTTGAAAAAGGAGACCGAAGGAGGTAACCTCATAAAATTTTCAACTTGGTAGCTAGCCCTACCAAATCAGAGAGTGGTATCTCTATAATCCCACAACCAACAAAGTGAATGAAGGGAGAAATTGATATTAGGCTAGCCATTTAGCTCACTTAGGGTTTGCTAAATCAGACTTAAAGGTCTAGGGATCTATGTGAGGGTTTCAAATGATTCATTTACAGGGATATAATAGGGCAAGGTAGGTATGATCAGTAACACTTTTGATTTGTCATTATGGTATAGGGTAGAAATAGAGAGATATTAAAATGAGCATAGGGTTATGATTTCATTTACTATAAGAAAAGAGACATAAAATGAAAACCTCATCAAAACATAGCATATAAACTATGAAATCGGTTTAAAACATTATGATATAATCACTCAAATCATGTTAATGGATTAAGGGAAACTAAACATTCAATATAATTATGAAATAAAGGAATATCACTGCTACTAAAGCATACCACATGAATCGCAAGATAATAGCTACAACTCTCTTTCTATTTCTACAAAAATATAATATACACTAGCTCCAAGCCTTAGATTAACTGATTTCCAACCTTGAATCTGACTTGAAACAAGCTACATATAGACCAAAAACCACATTCCCCCCTCTTAGGGGTCGCATCCATCAAGATAGGAATTGATCACACTAATCTCCCTAACTAAACCTAAAACTAGGGAGGTTAAGAACTAACTCACCATTTACCATTTAACTGACTTTTACAAGCATTAAAGACTGTGAATTTACATCAATTTGACATTTACTAGCTCCATTACAATTTATTACATCATTTCAAAACTCTAGAAGACAAATCACATCATGAAAAGTTGACCTTGACTGATAAAACTCAAAAATTCGACTAGTTGAAAGAATCGTGGCATGAGAGGTAAGAAAGTGGGTTTCATGATGAATTTTGATACCCTGGTGGCTAGAATGAATCTCAATGGTAGAGAGGTGTTCAATGAAGGTGAAATAAGCAATTAAAATGCTTATATAGTCTTTTATTGGTTGAAAATCGATTTCTTCTTGTGATGATGGCATCACATCACCTTTCCCTTTGAGAAATGACATGATGTGACTAGAGCATGATCTTTTGAAATGAAAATGTTACCTTTGCCTTTATTATTTTTGTCCCTAAGTTGCTAACTCCCATTAATGGTGACCCAAGTGATGGACATGACTCTTTTTTACTTTTTATGAACATTATAATGACAAGTCAAGTGAAATCTTATAATATGACCTAAATGAGGACATATTTACTACTCCATGACCTAAGACACCTGAATGATGACATGAACATAATGAGTGATGATAACCATGAGCAAATGGAGGGAGTAGCACTGACCTAGACAATAAACAATGATAAAATTTCATTTGAAAATTTATTTGAAATTATAAAAATTTGACCTAGGACCCTATCAAATGACTTTGAAAGAGTACATTTGACCACCGATGAATCACAAACACTAACGAGGAGAAAGAAAGCAAGCAAGAAAAGGAAAGCACAAATCAAGCAAGGAAAGGTTGCATCAAGAAGCTTCGACATAATACTTGCAGGTAACAAATTAAATCTATGATTTCCTAGTTTGTTTTGTCATGCATGGTATATACATGTGTGTAGTTGCTTCACTTGCAGTTATTGGCATGGTTTTTTCCTATTTTGATAGTGGTTTCGGCCTTGACTTTCCATTTTTGGATAGCCATGGTGTGATGGGATTCATTCTTGGTTGAGAATTGGATTGTTGGATGGTATTGGATATGGGTGATGTGGTCTCAGGAAAATACCAAGGGTTAGGGGTGGAGATGGTTTTCTCTGGGAAACCCTTAATAGGTGGGTGGAGACAGGAAAATTCCTCAAGAGATGGTGAAGGAATTCTGAGGCATCAAAGCTCGGTTTAGTTTTGTGATCTCAGGAGTAGTTTAGGTGAGTTCACATTAGTGTGAGGGTGGAGGTGGTTTAATCTTTGGATTCCCTTTGATGTTATGTAATGGTTTATCCCTTGAGATCCCACATTCATGCTTGGAATATGGCATGAGGGTGAATGGCTGACAAAAATATTTGGTTTAACTCCATTTATGGTCGTGGGGTATGTGGAAGTCCCTGACTTTGTTGGATTTTGCCTAAGATTGATAACAACTATATTTCCTTGTAATTAATGAGTAATTATACCTTTTATTATGTGGATTTAATGGTTTTTTTATCATTTTTGTTTATCTCATTAAATTTTGATTATAATCATGGTTTTATGACATATTCAAGTTATGGATCATATCATGTTTCTACTTGTAAATGAATAGTTAATAAATGCATGACCTAATAGAAGTTATTGCAGCTATTGTGAGAAAGAATTATACATGATAACATGTGGTAGCCTCTAATGTCTTGGGATTTTTTCCAAGGTAGTATTTTAGTGAAACTTTCTTGTGTATTTTGTTTTTTCCAATATACTATGGTGAAACTTTCTTGTGTATTTTGTTTTTTCCAATATACTAGATGAAAAAGAATAATTGTTTCAAAAATAAGAAGAACCAACTCTAATGAGACATCTAAGAATCTAGTGATTTGGATGTGACTAAAAATGGCCACTATCAAAAAAACGAAGATTCACTTATGCACAAATCTTTTCTGGCACTTTTTTTTCATCTATTTGTTTCATTGAAGATTCCTTCTTTTAAGTTTAATTATAAGAAAAATTCAATTGGGAATGTATAAAATAATATTTCTTAATCGTAATCAATAGTCAAGTGATAGGAAAAACAATCTATATCATTATTCACAATAACTTAGTTTGGAATAATGACACAAATTTATGATAAGAATATTAAAGAATATACATTTTTCCAATTACATACATTTATCAATCATCAAAGAACCATAATAAAAATAATAATAATGAGTCCCATAATAATAACAACTTTTGGTAATGTTTTGGTGAAGGTTTTTTTTTTTTCTTCTTCTGGTGTATTTTGGTTTTTCAAAAAATAACCAATGAAAAAACAAAAAAAACAAAAATTATACCAGAAATTATTAAAAAAAAAAAAAAAAAAAACCAACTCTAGTAGGGCCTTTCCTTTCCGATCAGGAGTAAGTAATCATGTAAGAATATGAAGTAGTTATAATAAGATTAAGAGTCTGTAGTAGTCTGCATCTGCATTTTATACTGGTTAAACTTGTGAACTTATGGTTTTCCCTCTATCAACGAAGCACATGCTTAAATGTGCCAGCATCTTCTTAAACCTATTTAAAACAATCCATCACATACTTGGATTAGGAAGAACATTTGGGCTTCGTCTGCGTGCTCTTCTTCCTCCTTCGCCTCACTCTATCTTGAGTTATCTCTGTTGTTTCTTCTTCCTCCTTGGCCTCACTCCATCTTGAGTTATCTCTATTGTTTCTTCTGTTCCTTTATGCTCTTTACAATCTGTTACAGAATTCGACTTAATACGGTCATTGAGTGCCGAAGTAACTGCTTTCAAGGCTTTGACAGGGTCGTCCAGATTACTTATCAGGATCTCAGAGATTTCTGCAGGAGTCATTTTGGCTCCAGTTTCCCTCATGCTCTCCTCCACAGCGGAAAAAAGGGGATGGTCTTCAATCTGCAAATAATTAAAGGCAAGAGATTTGAATTGAGAGAAATTGCAGAAAGAGAGTAGTATGTGCAAGTCCATCCTTCCAGATCTTAATAGTGCAGGGTCAAGCCTATCCTTGTGGTTTGTTGTGAAGATGATAATTCGTTCCTGGCCACAGCAGGACCACAGTCCATCCGTGAAGTTAAGGACTCCCGAAAGCGTTACACGGCTTCCACTTTGCTGTTGTTCATCACAAGGATTTGAAAGCCTGTCCCTTAGGTTGATCGAGCAATCAATATCCTCAATAACAATGATCGATGCGTTCTTGCTTTCCTGGAGCAGCGTACGAAGTTCTGAATTGTCTGAAACCTTTGTGAGCTCTAGTTCGTACACATCGTACTTCATATAGTTAGATATGGCGGCCACGAGACTAGATTTCCCAGTTCCAGGGGGTCCGTACAGAAGGTACCCTCGCTTCCATGCACGTCCGACTCTGTTGTGAAACTCCTTTCCTTTCTTGAAGCAATCGAGATCCTTTATGATTTTCTCCTTCGTGGTCGGATCGAGGGCCAGAGAATCGAAAGTGGATGGATGCTTGAACGGAGCACCGGACCATCCTTGCCCTGCATAGGACTCTCCACTGTTGGTATAGATGGTTATTACCATGCTCTCTCTCTTGATCTCAGCTGCACGTTTAGCAATATGATCAATGTATGACGACAACAAGCGTTTGTTTCGCTTCTCTATTTTTAGGGAAAACCTGCGCCTGTCGATCGGATTTTCACTACCAACTTGTTGAACGTGGCGAGACCACCAAACTGTTGCTCCATTGAAGGAATCCTGTATCTTCTCCTCGGAAGCCAGCCCAAATTCCGCACTTACCATTTGCCTGCCGCGAAATACTGTCAGTCTTCGGGCGCCCTTAATGGCGTTCAGGGTCGGTAAGTAGAGTCTCACTTCTTCGTACACGTGATTTTCGTTGGATCCATTATTCCGACTGTACTGTGGAATGTCAAGTTCGTAATAGTTATTGAAACGTTCCTGAAAAAGGAAAACCCATTGTTTCAGCCATTGTTGCAACTGTGGAGGCAAGAGGTTTCGGAGCAGAGAGAAGAGACCAATCCATGGCCAAATTTGTGAAATCACGTTATTTATCCTCGACGGGTCCATCGTCAATTTCCCAACGCTTATGCAATATTGTGTTGGATTGTGATGGTGCGAGAAGGTTTTATAAGGATCCCAGTACTTAGGTTGGACACTGTCGACACCGATTCCCAATCGACGTAGTCTAACGTACCCACTCTAATCCAACAACGAAATAATTTTCAGTAAGATATAATGTTTCATTGTTGCAATTTTATTGTATTTTTAAATGCAAAAGTAAATTTAACATTTTTGAAAAAATTTAAGGAAATTTTCTAAAAGACTTTAGACCAAATAAACTATTTTTTTAGAAAGAACTCGAAAAAAAAGTCACCTTGTCTCGAGTCTTGAGCATTATAAAGAGGAATCTCTGAATTTTTTTTAAAAACGGGAGAACGAGAGAATGGGAGAAGATTAGGGTTTGGGGAATGGTAGGATTCATATTTCAGAGGGGAACCAGATCTGCGCAACTGCTGGTCGATTAATCGCTGCCGCTTCAGGGGGAGCGATCCTCTCCTACCGAAATTTTATTGTAGGAGAACAGAGCAGTAAACAAGCAGGGTCTCCAGGAGGCTCCACCCAGAATGCGGGTTTGGTACTCAGAGCATATTGGTAGGCTAAAATAACAGGGCAATGTCTCCACGAGTTTTCAAAAAACCAATATTCATTATTTAAGCAAATAAATTAGATGAGTACAAGAGCTATATGAAAGATCGTGCACTAATATGTAAATTTATAGGCATTTGGCCCATTGAAAAAGATTTGCTCAAATGGATACAAGAAAAATTGAATCCCAAGGGTCATATAGATTTGAAATTTGGCACTAGAGGGTTCTTTACAGTCATATTTACCAATCTTCTTGATAAGGAAAGGATCTTTGAGGGAGGTCCTTACTTCTATTACAATGCAAGACTATTTTTGCAGCAATGGGAAGAATGATATGACCTCGATCATGAACATTTCTTGGTTGCACTGGTTTGGGTTAGGCTATTTGCACTTTCGATGGATTTCTGGGACCCTGAAATTTTAGAAGGTATTGGAAACTCTCTTGGTAGTTTTGTTTAAATAGTTGAAACAACACGTCGAGGTCGGTATACTTCTTTTGCTCGCATATGTGCATAGAGGAATATATTTGAACCACTTCGAGAATCAATAGAACTTGAATATGAAGGTAAAATTTGGCATCAGCTTCTGGATTACGAACATATTCCATTCCATTTCTGTAGATGCCATGAATATGCCCACCTTTATAAAACTTGTCCATTGAATAATCTTGAACAGATGCAAGGAAAGTTACTGCAGGAAACTGAAGGGTCACTTGAAAAGACTATGGATTCAAAACTGTTACAAGTAAAAAGAAGAGTAATAAGCAACAAGCAAGCCAGAACAATAATTCAAAACAAAATAATACACAAAAACAAATATGAGATACTACAAGAATAGGGGGAAAGTTCGAAAGAGGGAGAAGAGATTCCCGCAGGAGCACAAGGAATGGTACCACATAAAAATCAGAAGGCTAAACAGAAGGCACCATAGGATTCGAATGAAGTGGAAGAGTCTGACCAACGAGTTGAATAGTCACCAATGGAAATAGAACATAATAGAGAAGAATTAAGTTCAGAAGAGGTTGTTTCAAAAAGAATTCTGCAAGAATGGAGAAATCTTGATGATCAAAAGAAGTTGTATAAGGAAACATTTGAGCAATATTTGACATCTCAATCTTAGAAACAAATCATTTCCTTCGAAAATAATCCTTCTAAGGAAACCAACACCCAGCTTAAAGGAGGAAAAATGAAAGGGAGGAAGAACCTCCATGATTCGATCCAAATGGTAGGTGAAATGTTAGTTAATTCAGGAAAGATAATACCATTAACAACCATATTCCAACAACTCCACAAAGTTCATCAATGAAAGTGATCTCCTGGAATATAAGAGGTCTAAATAGCAAAGGAAAAAAGAGATACTTGAAAGATAGGTTAAGATTAGAAAAACCTCAAGTAATTCTGCTATAGGAAACAAAAGTCTCTAGTAAAAAATTAGAAGATATTCTTAAAACATATAAACCTCATTATGAAGTAATGGCGATAGATTCACATGGAAGTGTTGGGGAATAGCCATCTTATGGAATCCTACAGAGATTATAGTAGATGCCTAGATTGGGTTGCCCCGTATTCTTACAGGTCTTTTTAGACAAATTGGAATGAATAAGCAAATCCTAATTTCCTCTGTCTATGGGCCCCATATTCCAGGAGAAAGAGAGGCGCTCCTAAATAGTATGAGAACGTTGAATAATATGCATACTGAGAAATATTGGCTGTTTGGATGGGATTATAATATGATTATGAATTTGACAGAAAAGAAAGGTGGAACAAGGAGAGAGGAGATGAAAGTGGAACTATTTAGGGATCTAATCACTGACTTAAGGCTAGTGGATATACCTACTATGAACAATAAGTTTACTTGGAATAATAGAAGAGGATTTGCTCATTAAGTGGCCTCAAGATTGGATAGATGCATAGCCTCTGAAGCTCTTGTGAGCATGAACGTGTTCTATGAAGCAGCTATCCTTCCTACCTTGGGGTCAGATCACTGGCCGATAAGCTTGGAGGTTGAAATGAAAGAATGCTAGAAGAAACATCCATTTTGATTTGAAGCCTTTTGGCTGAGGGATCCCAAATTTTTGGAAAAAGCTAAAGGGTGGTGGGAACCAAGTCAAATTCAGGGCTGAAACAGGATGCACTCTTTTCAACTTCAGTTGAAAATTTTAAAACAAGAGATTAAAAAATAGAATAAAAATTAATTTGGAAACATTCACCGGGATAAGGAAAGGCTGCAGGGAGAAATGAAGTGATTGCAATAACATATAATTTCAAATGGAAGGACTAAAGCACTAGTCCTAGAAGAAGGAAAAATTCGAAGTAAACGAGAAGAATGCAAGAAGCAAGAGGAAGTGTTATGGAACCAAAAATATCATGTTCAATGGCTCAAAGAAGGGGATAAAAATACAAATTTCTCTCACAAGGCAATGATCCAGAGAAGACAGCACAATTAGATCTTTTCCCTAAAGGACCCAGCAGGAAATCGAGTTCTCCAACATAATGAGATGGAAACCCTTTTCGTGAATCATTTCAGTGATATACTCACTGAAACTGATCAAAATAGAAAAACAGTTATTGAATGGATTACGAGAAATATACCAACAATTGTTAGTAGGGATCAGAACTTGGTTCTCCTCAGGGAAATCACTTATGAAGAGGTTGAAGAGGTCGTTAGGAATTTTCCTAGGATTTATAACGGAATTCTACCAAGCCGCTTGGGCTTTCATGGGAACAGACATATGGGAATTGGTTGAGGAGTCCTGATGATCACGTTAGGTCTATCCATCCCTAAAATCCACCCTTATTTCTTTAATCACTAAGCAAGAAAACATGCATGTTTCGGCAGGTTTTAGGGATATTTCCTTATGCAATGTTATTTATAACATTTTATCGACTATCATGGTTAATAGATTGAAACCTATTCTCCTGGCCCTTATTTCTCCTTGAATAGATTGGTTTTGTGAAAGGAAGACAAATCTTCGATGGTATAGTCACGGCGCAGGAAGCTATTAACTCTCTTCGCACACTCAAAGCTAAAGGTATGTTGATAAAACTTGATCTTTCTAAAGCTTATGATCGATTAAGTTGGACTTATCTTAAAGCAGTGCTCGAAGCCTTTGGCTCTAATAGAAGATGGATTCTCTAGATATTGTTTTTTATTTCTCCCCTAAATTTTCAATCCTACTTAATGGTATTCCTTCCAATCCCTTCAATGTCACCTGGGGACTTTGACAAGGTGATCCCCTATCCCCTTTTCATTTTATTATTGTAGCAGAAGGCCTTGGCCGTCACATTAAATCTAAGATTCTTGGAGGTCAATTGAAGGGGTTACACCTTTGGGGGCCCGATCTAACCCTATCTCATCAGCAGTTTGTTGACGACATTGCGCTCTTCTGTCAAGCTAATTTACAATAATCCAAGGCCATTTTATCCGTTTTGAATGATTTTATGAAAGCCTCCAGAACTATCATAAACAAATACAAATCAAATGTTTAATTTTTTAAAACTAATGTTGTATCTTAGAGATTCCTATCTCGCACTATAGGTTTCAAATTAGGTAATTTTCCCATGAAGTATTTAGGAATTCCCCTTAGCATCAATTCCCTTAGGGTATTGAGTTGGAAAGATATCCTAAACCATATTCAATGCCACCTCCAGAATTGGGCCTTCAGGGTGCTCAATGCTCCTAGTTAGGTAGTCTTACTACGATCTATTTTACAATCTATCCCAATATATCAGTTATCCGGGTTGGCTGCCCCTAAAACCACTTGCACTAATATGGTCACGATATTTAAAAAAATTGTGGCAGGGCTCACAAAAAACCCATAAATCGGCTCTCCTCTTCTAAGATAAGCTCACTAAACTAAAAAAACAAGGGATTGGGATTACGAGACCCATATGTGTTGAATCAGGTGTTGGGAGCTAAAATTTGGTGTAGATGGCTCTAAGGGTCTGCGGATCTATGAAAAATTATTTGGGAGAGAAAATATGAAATTCCCTGCACTACTGCAGGAAAAATCAAATTCAACACAAACCCAAAAGGGTCCAACATCTAGAATTTAGCAGCCATTAATAGAGATCTCATTCCTGAGAACAACTTCTAGGAAATTAGAGGAGGCAACACGACCATTTTTTGGGAAGACTCCTGGTAGCAACGGGAAAAATTATTCAGTCGTCTGGACCTAAGAGAGATTTTCCTTTTCACCAGTTAGAGCAATGGAGAAAATGGAAAGTAAGGAACAGTGGCAAAATGCACCGGAAACACATCAATGGAATAATTACGAAAGAGAAATGAAAACCAAAAAAACTGATTTCAGCTAATGGAGAAGACATCCTGTGATGGGGATATCGTACTAAAGGTATGTTCACAACACAAGAAGGTTATTATATTAAATCTAATAATCTACACAATATAACAGTACTACTTTTGAAAAACATTTGGGCAGGTAAACATTGGCTGGAAATAGAATATTTTCTCTGGCTTGTTAGCCATAATAAAATCCTTACCTAGGATCAGTTGCGGAAAAAAGGGATGCATGACCCTTCCCTATGCATAATGTGTAAAAATCATTAGGAAAGTATTGAGCACTTTCTAAATACCTGCGCTCTCGCTGAATCAGTCTGGCTGAATATATCCATGGTCTTCCAACAAACTGACAGGGACAACACAAGCATCAAACAGACTATTGTAACCTAGAGAAAAGGGGGATATTCATGTGAATTTCTTAAGAGAGCCTATAGGTTATCTATGGGGTTTCTTCTATGTGCTATTTGGAAGGAAAGGAATCGAAGAATCTTCAGGGACGATATTAGATAAAAAAAAAGAAATCTGGCAGGTGATCCTTGAAAATATTCAAGGGACCATCCTAGCAGAGAAATGAACTGAAGAGTATTGGAAAAAAAATGGGAATGAGGCTCGCATCCCTACCATGCTCAACCTAGAACCTCAAATATTGTCTCAGACTATGTGGAAAATGAAGCAACTAAGGCAAAATCCTTAGGACAAGTTCCAAATGCCTCAGCTAGGGTTTATGAAACTTAACTACGATGGGGCTTCTAAAGGTAACCCAGTACAGGCGGGAACATGTGGTATATTCCAGAATTCGCAGGGCTCACTCTACAGTATATACGCGATGGAACTATTGTTAGCCACCAATAGGTATCATCTTCTGGATTACAGACATATTCCATTCTGTTGTCGTAGATGCCATGAATATGGCCACCTTTATAAAACTTGTCCATTGAATAATCCTGAATAGATGCAAGGAAAGTTACTCAAGGAAATTGAAGGGTGACCTGAAAAATACGATGGATTCAAAACTGTTACAAGTAAAAAGAAGAGTAATAAGTAGCAAGAAAGGAAGAATAATAATTCAAAACTAAATAATACGCAAAAACAGATATGAGATACTACAAGAAAAGGGGGAAAGTTTGAAAGAGGGAGAAGAAAAAATTGTAGTAGGACAAGGAAGGGTACCGCATAAAAATTAGAAGGCTAAACGTAAGGCACCACAGGATTCAAATGAAGTGGAAGAGTCTGACCAACGATTCGAACAGTCACCAATGGAAATAGAACATAACAGAGAGGAATTAAGTTCAGAAGAGGTTGTTTCAAAAAGACTCCTCCAAGAATGGAGAAATCTTGATTATCAAAATAAGTTGTATAAGGAAACATTTGAGCAATATTTGACATCCCAATCTTAGAAACAAATAATTCCTCTGAAAATTCTCCTTCTAAGGAAACCATCACCCAGCTTAAAGGAGGAAAAAATAAAGGGAGGAAGAACCTCCATGATTTGATCCAAATGGTAGGTGAAATGTTAATTAATTCAGGAAAGATAATACCGTTAACAACAATATTCCAACAACTCCACAAAGTTCATCAATGAAAGTGATCTCTTGGATTATAAGAGGTCTAAATAGCAAAGGATAAAAGAGTTACTTGAAAGATAGGTTAAGATTAGAAAAGCCTCAAGTAATTCCGCTACAGGAAACAAAGGTCTCTAGTAAAAAATTAGAAGATATTCTTAAAACATATAAACCTCATAATGAAGTAATGGCGATAGATTCATGCAGCAGTGCTGAGGAATAACCATCTTATGGAATCCTACAGATATTATGGCATATGCATGGATTGGGCTGCCCTGTATTCTTACAGTTCCTTTTAGATAAATTGGAACGAAGGAAAAAATCCTAATTTCCTTTGTCTATGGGCCTCATATTCCAGGAGAAAGAGAGGTGTTCCTAAATAGTATAAGGATGTTGAATAATATGCATACTGAGAAATATTGGTTGTTTTGAGGGGATTATAATATGATTATGAATTTGACAAAAAAAAAAGGTGGAACAAGGAGAGTGGAGCCGAAAATGGAACTATTTAGGGATCTAATCATTGACTTAAGGCTAGTGGATATACCTTCTGTGAACAGTAAGTTTACTTGGAATAACAGAAGAGGAGCTTCTCATCAAGTGGCCTCAAGATTGGATAGATTCATAGCCTCTAAAGCTCTTGTGAGCATAGACGTGTTCTATGAAGCAACTATCCTTCCTACCTTGGGGTTAGATCACTGGCTGATAAGCATTGAGGTTGACATGAAATAATTCTAGAAGAAAAATCCATTTCGATTTGAAGCCTTTTGGCTGATTGATCCAACTTTTTGGAAAAATCTAAAGGGTGTTGGGAACCAAGTCAAATTCAGGGCCGAAACAGGATTCACTCTTTTCAACTTCGGTTGAAAATTTTAAAACAAGAGATTAAAAAATGGAATAAAAATGACTTTGGAAACATTCACCAGGATAAGGAAAGGTTGTAGGAAGAAATGAAGTAAGTGCAACAACAGATGATTTCAAATGGAAGGACTGAAACACTAGTCCTAGAAGAAGGAAAAATTCTAAGTGAACTAGAAGAACGCAGGAAGCAAGAGGAAGTGTTATGGAAGCAAAAATAGTGTATTCAACGGCTCAAATAAGGGGATAAAAATACAAATTTATTTCATAAGGCAATGATCCAGAGAAGACAACGCAATCGGATCTTTTCCCTAAAAGACCTAGCAGGAAATCGATTTCTCGAACATAATGAGATGGAAACCCTGTTGGTGAATCATTTCAGTGATATACTCATTGAACCTGATCAAAATAGAACAACTGTTATTGAACACATTATGAGAAATATGACAACAATTTTTGGCAGGGATCAAAACTTAGCTCTCCTCAAGTAAATCGCTTATGAAGAGGTTGAAGAGGTTGTTAGGAATCTGCCTAAAAATAAAGCCCTTGACCCTGATGGATTTATAACGGAATTCTACCAAGTCGCTTGGGATTTCATGGGAACTGATATATGGGAATTGGTTGAGGAGTCCCGATGATCATGTTAGGTCTATCCAACCCTAAACTCCACCCTTATTTCTTTAATCCCTAAGTAGGAAAACACATATGTTCTGGCAGGTTTCAAGCCTATTACCTTATGCAATTTTATTTATAAGATTTTATCAACTATCATCGTTAATATATTGAAACCTATTCTCCTAGCCCTTATTTCTCCCGAACGGACTGGTTTTGTGAAAGGAAGACAAATCTTGGATGGTATAGTCATGGCGCAGGAAGCTATTCACTCTCTTTGTACCCTCAAAGCTAAAGCTATGTTGATAAAAATTGATCTTTCTAAAGCTTATGATCGATTAAGTTGGAATTATCTTAAAGCAGTGCTCGAAGCCTTTGGCTCTGATAGAAGATGGATTCTCTAGATATTGACTTTCATTTCTTCCCCTAAATTTTTAATCCCACTTAATGGTATTCCTTATAATCCCTTAAATGTCACTCGGGGAGTTTTACAAGGTTATCCCCTATCCCCTTTTCTTTTTATTATTGTAGCAGAAGGCCTTTCGTCACATTAAATCTAAGATTCATGGAGGTAAATTGAAGGGGTTGAACCTTTGGGGGCATGATCTAACCGTATCTCGTCAACAGTTTGTTGACGACATTACGCTCTTTTGTCAAGATACTTTACAAGAATCCAAGGCCGTTTTATCTGTTCTTAATGATTTTATGAAAGCCTCCGGAACTATCATAAACAAAGACAAATAAAATGTCTAATTTTTTAATACTAATGTTGCATCTCAGAGATTCCTATATCGCACTATAGGTTTCAAATTATGTACTCTTCCAATGAAGTATTTAGGAATTCCCCTCAGCATTAATTCCCTTAGGGTATTGGGTTGGAAAGATCTCCTAAACTGTATTTAGGGCCGCCTCTAGAATTGGGTCTTCGGGGTGCTCAATGCTCCTAGTCGGGTAGTCTTACTGCGCTCTTGCTGAATCACTCTGGCTGAACATCTCCATGGTATTCCAACAAACTGACAGGGACAACACAAGCATCAAACAGACTATTGTAACTTAGATAAAAGGGGTATATTCCTGTGAAGTCCTTAACAAAGCCTGAAGGTTATCTATGGGGTTTATTCTACGGGCTATGAGGAAAGAAAGGAATCGAAGAATATTCAGGGATGAGATTAGATAAAAAGAAGAAATCTGGCAGGTGATCCTTGAAAATATTCGAGAGACCATCCTAGCAGAGAAATGGACTGAAGAATACTGGAAAAAAAATGGGAATGAGGCTTGCATCCTTACCATTCTCAACCTAAAAACTCAAATGTTTTCCCGGACTATGTGGAAAACGAAACAACTAAGGCTAAATCCTTAGGACAAGTTCTGGACGCCTCAACCAGGTTTTATGAAACTTAACTACGATGGGGCTTCTATTGGTAACCTAGGACAGGTGGGAGTAGGAAGTATATTTTGGAATTTGCAGGGCTGACTTTGCAGAATATACACGATGGAACTAGGGTTAGACACCAAAAACGAAGCGTAATTACTAGTGGTGAAACAAGGGTTGTTAATAGCAGTAAGGGAAATGTACCACAAACTCATAGTAGAATGGGATTTAGCTATTGTAACTGAGGTATTACAGAAGATGCAACAGGGGATTCCATGGGAGAAAATAAGTCAAAGTTGGAGGAAGGAACGCCTAATCCAGGAAATCATTTTGATCATCCATGATATAGGTTATCTCATCCCATCACATGTTCGTAGCATTGGGAATGAGGCAGCTGACTACCTGGGAAATTGCGGGTGTAATCATGTGGGATGACATCTAGATATTAACCGGACAACCATGGCTCGGGAAGAAAAACTACACCCACTCCAGATAATCGTCGATAGAGGCATGGAGAATTCTCGAGATCCCCAATCGGGGTGCCATGTGGGAGAAGAGGGATGTGAGGTGGCACGCATCAACGTGCACCACACGATCACTTGAGGATAAAGACGGTAGCTATCCGGAGGGGCAGTACAAACACACGCCAGTTATTTTGATTGATGACGATTTAGTTGGAGGCCAAATATTATTGTCAAAAAAGTCTAGGAAATGGCACTATCAGGTGAAAGGGTTTATGAACACCGTGGTAAGGCAAGGAGGCATTGTTTCCCGGTTGAATTATGAGGAAGGAGGTGTAGGTGTAGTGCGGAAGAAGGTTGTAAATCTACGCCATCAACTACACACCTGGTATGTGGTATATCTCCTTATGATGTATGCTGAGGTCTATTATACAACAATTGTCCGTGATGAGATGTCTCCATTCCTGTGCAAATTTATTTATGCAGTTCCTTGTCACAGTTTCGATGGAGGTTTTCAAAACTCCATGGGCTTGCATGGCTTTCAATATTATAGTCATACCTCGAATTATGTTTACATTAATAGTTCGAATTGGGGTTATCTTGTATGCATAGATTTTATTGGTGATTTATGTTTAATTGCATTTCTTCCTCACTGTTTGTATATTGTTCCTGTTGTTCTTGGCTCATGGACCCCTACGGCTAATCATTTATTTAAATTTCTATGTCACTGTGGTTACCAGTATTCCTGTACCCTGAATGTTGTAGGAAATGATAGGCCATAGACCTTAGATTCTCAGAATTATGAATTAGAATGTATGGCTAAAAACAACTACCCTACTAATGGCGCTCGTCGTAACCTTGTTTCTATACCCGCTTTCCCTCAATTATTCAGTCATGTGGCCAATTCCTTTTTGGGGTTGCAGGTAAACATATCTATCCTAAGGATTCAGTATATTCGTCATAGTTCAAACTCTGGTTATAGACAATGCAGGGAGGTTTATAGGGGTATTTGTCAGTCTGGGTCGCACTCTTGTTTTCATTGTCTCTGGGTGTTGTGGTATGTCAAATTTTCTCTTTCTCTGTCGGAGTTTAAGTGTAGATGTTTTGCCATGCAATTACACCCTTATCATAATAATGCTTACAATTTCACCACCCTCAGAAGGGAGAACGTGGATGGCTATTACTTTGTTGATTACCAGGATGTAATGCCCATTGTTGTGGGTCCTTTTCACCAATGCTTGCACAAAACAGTTATTGTATTTATGTTACGGTACATAAGCCTCTATAAAGTATATACATGTGTTTCTCAATCACTGGCCAAGGAATTGGTACAACACTGTCAGTGGACAGAGTGTTGGCTACTTCTGTATACAAATATGGTTAAAACGACTAAGAAAGAGGACAAGGAAAAGGGGAAACAAAGACAAACTAAGTCTACTGTGGGGCCTAGTAAGAGAGGGAGAAAATCAAAGAAAGAGGTCATGGAAAACCTCTTCGATGCCTAGTCTGCGGGTACTCCTCCACAGGTTTGGAATCTTATTGTTTGATGGGAAAGAGACTGCAACACCAAAGAGGAAGGCGAAATATAGGATGAAACACTGGATTTTCTTAAAGATCCTAGCAACATAGGAGTAGACTATCTTTATTTCACCAGTCAATTCACACATACTGAAAGATAAAATGTGTTCTAGACAAGGCACTCATGAGTATACAGGAAATTGGTGGTGACTCAAAAGTTGCTTCTACTCTACAAGACATTAAAAGGGATATTCAAGAAATTTGAGTATCCCAGCAGAGTGGTACTATTCATCTTGGCTGTATAGATCGTCACTTGCAATCCATGCAGCAGGTGGATATGCTCGGCTCAAGTGTAAAGGATCTGACACCAATATAATCTTCGGATGACTGACACAGTATTTCCTTTGTTTTTGTTATATGTATTTTGTGGATAACATTTAATATTTGCAGTTTGAATAAGTTATAGATAGTAAATTGGACATAGCTGATAGTAGACGGTTTAAAATTTTTCAATATTGGATGGCCTTTAACTCTTTAAGGTGGCCAACAGAATTGTTTTCCTTTGGGCAGGTTGAGGCAATCAAGTTTTGATATGTAGCAACCTGCTGTTTTTTGATAAATAGAAAATAGAAAGGCACTACTAAACTTACAAAAAAAAGGAGCATTATCAAGAGGAGTAACTTTATCATGGATGGATGGATGGAGGGAGGTAGTGATTTCAAACCTTTATTTATAGAGAAAATAATATTTAAGTTCTCTTGAAACTATAGTTAAAATAGTTATTAGTGATCAACAAATCAAGGCTAAGACTAGAAAATAAAGTTTAGAATTTCCACGTATAATTACATTTCTTTTTGGCAAATTTAAGTGGGAAGAAATAAAAATTGTGCATTTCACTAGTAACATAGAATTTTTTTGGGTAGTATATACATTCTCTTTCTAGGTCAAAAAAAAATATTTGTCCCAACAAATGTTAAAGATCTACTGGAGCTAGAGAGTGAGGTGGAATGGAGGTAAAACTTGATAATAATGGTATAGTTTGACAAAACTTGTGGAAATATCAACACTGTTACCGATGAAATAGGTAACTGCACTGTTATCTACTTTTTTTTGGTAGCATAAAAAGCACCTGATTTTGAAAAGTGGTGATGCAGAATCACCCCCTTTTTTTGTGCACATTTTTTACACTAATATTTTTATTTATGAAGTATGAATATTTGTTTTAAAATGTTAGTGATTTTCATGCTAATTTTGAAACATATTGATGCAACATCAATTTTATTTTTTTTAGAGCGGTGATTTTCATGCTAATTTTGAAATGTATTGATGCAACATCAACCTTTTTTTTTCAGAGTGGTGATTTTCATGTTGGTAATAAAACACAAAACGTAGATAAAAAAATATATATATATATATATATATATATATATATATATATATATATATATATATATATATATATAAAAACAATAAAAATGTAAAAAAAAAACAAAATTAACTCGTAAAAATAAAAAATTTAAACAAAAATAAATAAATAAAAACAAAAAAAACAAAAAAATTCAAAAATTATATCAAAAGAAATGACAAAATTTGAAAAAAAAACACATAATTTAAAGAAAAAAACAAAAATTAACCAAAAAATTAATAAAAAAAAAAACATCAAAAAACATTTTTTTCTAAGTTATTAAAAAAAACCATATAATTAAAAAAAAATTTAAATAGAAAATTTAAAAATAATTTAAATTACAAAATTAAAATTTAGATAAAAAAAAATACAAAAAAGAAAAAATTAAATTAAAAAAATAATAATAAGAAGAAAAAAAATACAAATTTAAAAATTAACAAAAAAAAACAAATTAAAAAAAAAAAAACAAAATTTAAAATTGAAAAAGAAAATTAAAATAAAAGAATCAAAATAAAAAAAATGGAAAAAACCATGTGCAAATAATTAAAAACAAATATCCATAAATTCACTGTTATTTTTTTAAATGAAACAATTTATAAATTTTAAAAATGAAAAACTAAATAAACTAAAAGATTAAAAAAAAATTAATAAATTTAATAAATAAATTTTAAAATTTAAAAAATAATTAATCTAAAATATTAAATTAAAAAAAAAAAAAAATTAATTTAAAAAAAAAATCGAATTAAAAAAAAATAAATTTTAATTTTTTGAAATTAAAAAAAAATTAAAAAAGATTTTTTATCTATTTATCTATTTATTTATTTTTATTTTTTATTTTTTATAATATTAAAAATAAAAAAATAAAAAACAAAAATGAAAAAAATCAAATTAAAAAAGAAAAGTATTAAAAATTAAAAAAAAAAATTTACAAATTAAAAAATATTAAAAAATGAAGAAGTCAAATTAAAAAAAAAATTATTTAAAAAAGAAGAAGAAGAAGAAGAAGAAGAATTTTTTGATCGTGGTGGCACTGCCAATCGGCTCTACACACTCAAGGGAGAGGCTTCATTGGCGTAAATTCACCACGATCAAAAAATTCCTTTTTTATTTTTAATAATTTTTTTTAATTTGATATTTTAATTTGTTTATTTTTTAAATTCAAAAAATTTAAAATTATTATTATTTTTTTAATTTAATTTTTATATTTGAAATTTAAGTTGTTTTAATTTATTTTGTTTTTATTTTTATTTTTATTTTATTTTTTATCTTTTAATTTTGTTCCTTTTTTTTGTTTTTTAATTTTTTTTTCTAAATTTTTTAATAATTTTTATTAAATTTTGTATTTTGTATTTTTTTATTTAATTAATTTCATTTTTTTTAAATTTTATCATATTTTATTTTTATTATTAAATTTTATGTTTAATTTTTTCATTTAATTTTTTGAAATTTAATAAATTTTGTATTTTTTTTTAATTTATTTGAATTTAATATTTTAATTTTTAATTTTTTTGTTTTTTATTATTATTTTTTTAGTTACATAAAAATTTTATATATATCTATATATATATATATATATATATATATATATATATATATATATATATATATATATATATATATATATATATATATATATATATATATATATTTATATTTATATTTATATTTATATTTATATTTATATTTATATTTATTTATTTATTTCAATTAAAATTTTTTATTTAAAATTATATATATATATTTTAATTAAAATTAATAGTTTCAAATTAATTTGTTTTTTATTTTATTTTTTATTTAATATATTTCTTTTAATTTATTTTTTTCAATTTTTCATTTTTAATTAGCTTTTATAGTTTTTTAACATATATATATATATATATATATATATATATATATATATATATATATATATATATATATATTTAAAATTTATTTTTTATTTCAAAATTTATTTGTTTATTCATTTATTTATTAAAATTTAATATTTTTCTTTTTTTAATTTAATTTGTTATTCTAATATTAACATTTTTTTTAATTTAATAAAATCTAATATATATATTTTTAATTTAAGTTCATATATATATATATATATATATATATATATATATATATATCTATATATATCTATATATATAAAATTTAAATTTAATTTATTTTTTAAAATCTATTTGTTTTTTTAATATATATATTTTTAAATTTAATATTTTTATTGTATTTTATTTTCATTTTCATTTTTAAAATTCTGTTTTTTTACTTTTAATTTAAATAATGTTTTTTTTTTTTAATTTTTTTTTTTTAAGTTTTAAATTTATTAAAATTTAATATATTTCTTTAAATTTAATTTTTTATTTTAAAATTTAATTTAATTTTTTTTTTTTTTTTTTAATTTAATAAACATTTTCTTTTTCTTTTTCAAATTTAATTTCTATATTTTATTTTTTATAATTTCTTTATTTTTTAAACTTTTTATTTTTTATTTTTAATTCAATATTTTTATTTTGTTTTTAATTTTATTTTTCTAATTTCTATATATTTTGAAATTTTAATCTTTAAATTTATTTTTTATTTTTCTTAAATTTTAGGTTTTTTTTTTAATGTTTGAATTAAATATTTATTTTGTTTTTATTTTTATTTTTTTATTCCTATATATTTTTAAATTTTAAGCTTTAAAATGTTTTTATTTTTTAAATTTATTTTTTCTTAAATTTTAGGTTTTTTTAATGTTTGAATTTTAAAAATTAAAAATGTTATTTCTATTTTTAAAAATGTCAAAAATATGACACAATTTGTTTTTTGTTATTCTAGCATCAACTAGTTTTGTTTTGAGGGTGTTTTTTCAATCTTTTTTTCAAGAAACAATTTTGTTTTAGCATAATTTTATAAAATGTTGAAATTTGACCTTAAAAAAAAACCAAGTGCGTTCTGGAATACACTTTTTTTGTTTTTGGGGTGTTTTTTCATGTTTTTTGAGTCTTTTTGGGCTAGAGTTCCTGTTTTGAGGTCAGGTTATCTATTTCATCGGTAATAGTGTTTATCACAAGTGAGCAATTTTTAGGTGACAACAAATTTCCCATTGATATGTGAAGTTAGGAGCTAATCATATAACTGAAATATATAGCATTTTCTTTTACCAAGCTTGAGAAGGACCAATAATGGAGAAGAGTGTGCACAAAAGAAGGACTACACATAGAGGAAGAAATGGAGAACCACTTGTCAACAACAAAGTCAAAAGGTGATATGTATAGAAGATGTCAAATTGAATGAGGTAGGTAGGAATACCCATACTTGTCAAGATATCTCATAATAGTAATACAATAGTATTCCATGGCATAAATGAACCAAGAAAGTAAAAAAATGAGCTCTTAATATTATACAATATGAATCTACTGAATAGGTGCTACAATATAAAACAATGAGATGAATATTCCTACATACATATGACAAAAATAAAATGGGTTAGGTCCAACATATAAACATCATGACTATAGTTTACCTTGATACATAGGAATTAATTTTGCATCCTAGTGTGGAGGGTGGAAAGAAAGCACTTGAGAAACCCCACTGAACAAGATGGGGGCTTTGAATATTTGAAATGGGCAAAGAGGATGGAAGCTCAAAACGACAATTAGACAATGGTGGAACCAAGGAAAGCGACTCTAAGGAACTACAATTTAGGGTGATGTAGTGGAATATTTATAAATTTCAGCCATGTCCAAAAATAAGATAGAGTTGACCACATGAGATCCTACCAAGTTTGAGAGTGATGAGGAAATATCCAACTTAGTTAAGGTTAGCCCATGAAAAAGTAAAATGGGTATTAGGATACATACAAATAACCTTAGAATCAAGGCGATCATGTGAATACGAGGAGGCCCATTGACACCCACGGATAGAAAGAACTATAAAGGTACAACATGTAAAGTATAATAACTGGAGCTATATACCCGGAAAAAAATAATTAGGGATATTAAAACTGGGGATCTCCTTCAAAGGTAACTCCTTCTTTACACTTGATAAAATTCACACATGTCTACAAAAATAGTATAGTGCACTAAACCATTGGACCATCAGGTGTATTAAGATAAAAATGTGTTGATGATTGGTATTTGAGCACATAGAAACAAAAAAAATAAAAATAAAAATAGTGATTCTCCCTACTTAGTTCAAAACACCCATCAATGAGGAATATGGGCCTAATGTACAATGTATTCTAATCCAATCCCTTATAACATGTGTTGAATTCAATAGGGAAAAGAACACTAGAGTCAAGGGACTACAAATCCTTGAAAATAATGTGAGGTATAAAGTATAAGATGATTCATATTGGCACCAAGGGACTAAAAAATTTCCTTGTTTAGAGAAAAATAAAAAAGGATTACCTAGTCGTGATTGAAATCATTCCATATGGAATGGTCAATTACTAGGAAAAGAGCTTTTCTTGGATAGATCAATAAATCAAGGGGATGAATGAAGGTTATAAGTTGGAAAGAATGGATGGGTAAAGATCATGGAGGCAAGGTAAATTGTAACAAGGATAAATATGTACTAAAGAGAAATTGTGGAACATAAGGGTGACTCGCCATAGATGCTTTAAACATGGATAACAAAGGGATGTTGTTGTAAATGAACTTAATGCCAAAGAATCACAATGACCTCTTTGTACCTTCAAAAGGTACGAAGAAGATGAGAATGATTTCCATGAAGGGACAATGGTCCCATTAATTACTCTAACCACTATGTTTAAAGATGAAATATACAAAAGGTATCCAAATAGGAAAACAAAATGGGAAAATAATGGGAATATGAAGCGATAAATACTTAAATAAATAACTATATGAATGTAGTGTTGAAGGTGAAAACTGTAAATGGAAGTGAACATAGATAGGGCATGTATAATTTTATCCTCAAGGACATATTAATGGTATCATGGAAAAAAAATAAGGTTCTATTCCCTAGATGAATAATTTAGGTATTAGGATCGATAAACAATTCCATAATCCACTAACCAAGTCATCTATGCAAGATCATTGGTCTTTAACTGATATGTGGATATTATTAAAGATTTTGGTGTGTTAAGAATAAGTATGAAGGCCCTAAGCATGGTTGGGGAAGAAATCTTAGGAACTAGACCATATATGAATATTCTTTAACTATACATCTTAAAAATCATAAGAAACCAATAATTACAGTCCACTTTGAGGGGTTACAATTCACTTTTAGGGATACAATGTACAAGTTAAGATTTTTTATAATCCTATGAATAGGTATCCTTTATATATATATATATATATATATATATATATATATATATATATATATATATATATATATATATATATATATATATATATATATATATATATATATATATATATATATATATATATATATATATATATATATATATATAAAGGATAATAAAATGGGAGCATGAAATGTTTTAGCTAAATCCTAAAATAATAATCAAACTAATAATAAAATTTTATTATGGCCTTAATATAGGATCCAAAGGCCATAACATGGCTCCTATATATAAAAAAAAATGGTGTAATCTCAAAGCTTGTAATTGAGGGAGTTCCTTCATGAACTACTAATTTTCCCAAGTAGCTTCTTCCAGGGGCATGTTCTTCCACTTGATTAGGTACTCCATAATGGTCCAATTTTGAAGTACTAGAGAACCTTCATACACAACCTTTTCTGGTTCAAGGATCAATTTTTCTTCTTCATTTATTTCTCGAATTTTTTTTTGCACTTGTATATCTTGTCCCACAACCTTTATTAGGAAAGACACATGAAAAACCTTATGAATGCGAGAAGAAGAAAAATATAAGTCATACGCTACTTTTCCAGTCCCATGAATAATATTATGGGGACTGTAAAATTTTGAAGTTATTATCTAATTCTTCTTTTTCTTGAGTGTAGATTTCTTATAAGGTTTTAGTCTACAAAATGCACAGTCACCCTCCCCACATTTTCATTCTCTTCGATGTTGATATTCTTACGGCTTCATCCCATTTTGAAACATTTGAATTTTTCCTTAATAGTTTTCAATTTTTCTTAATTATTCTCCATATGTGACTCCATTGCATGTAAGTTGGACTTATCTTATAAAAAATATGAGATACTTGGGGAAAAGTATCCATGATGAGTCTCAAATGGGGTAATTTTAGTAGATGTATGATAGGTATTATAATACCACCATTATGCCAAAGGAAGCCACTTTATCCATCAATGAGTAATTTTTTGTGAGGAATACCATCATGCTAACTCTAAACATTTTTTTACTATTTTTGTTTAACTATTTATTTGTGTATGATATGATGAACTTATTACTAGTGTTATTCCACTCATATTGCATTATTATTTTGAAAAAAAATGAGTGAATTTTGAATCTCTCTCACTTTATACTACTTAATAAAGAACATGAAGTCTATGAATCCACTTCATGAACACTTTTTCTACATGGCTTGTTGTTTATGTACTTTAAATTCAAAAAAAGTGTACCTAACTTTTGTGTCTATCGATGATAATAAAAATGGAATTAGGAGTACTTATAGTAATTAATTCAATTTTTTTTTCATGGTATTTAAATGGAGATAGTCCTCTAAGAATTTATTTGAAGACCCTATAATTCTTTTCCAAGGTTCCTTTTAATTCCTTAGGAATAGTTTCATCTTCCTACTTAACTTCCATAGAATACAATTTAACCACAATTTAATTTCTACTTCATTTTAGGATCTTTTAGATTCTTTGAGAATTAATTGCTTGACAAGGTCCATATTTTAACCCTTTTACCTCATATTGAACTCATTCAAATTCAAATATCATGAATATTTCATTATAGTTCACATAAATTGTACTGATTGTTCTTAACCATAGAATACCAAAAACAATATGTATACTTCTAATTTGAATGGAACACATTGATATTTCACATTTATATTCTCCCATGCTCATTTTAATTATGTGGAATTTTCCCACACAATAAATAATCTCTCCATTGGAAACCAAAACTTGAAAAAATGTCATTGGATATACAAAATAATTGATGCACCATGCCAATATTTTATTAATGAAATTATGGGTATTACCTGAGTCAGTAAGAGCTATGACCCTTTTCTTATTAATGTAACCAACAATGTTCAAGTTTTAAGTAGTTCACAAACCTACGCATGCATGAATATATATCTCGCATCCATCTAAATCAATGTTGCACACAATTTTCATCAGTGTTTCCTTACCTTCTATGTAGATAAGTTCTTCCTCACTTCTGCATGTAGATGCATACATTTTCTCTTCATAATTATTTCCAAAGGAAATTTTTTTTTTCTTGATAATTTTGTTCCCTTTTGACAAATTTTTGTTACAACCAAGACATAGTCATTTTCCTCTTCTTTTCTCGATTTAATTTTGTGATATTATAGTAGGTTGAAGTAATATTGTCTTATGAAACCCAAAACGATATTTGATTCCTATGTATGCTAGGGAAAATTTAAAGGATGTAAATTTATAATAAAGTTTAGAAACCTTGGTGACTCTTACTAGTTCGTAATATGCCATTTATAAGATGTTTGGTGATATTTTTGTAAAGAGATTCCAACTTCTAAATATTTCATATAGCTTCTACAAATTGTTTTTTGTTTTTTAAGGTAAATTAATTTTATCCTATAAGATTGGGAAAATCATTTTAAAAGAACTAGAAATCGATGAATCTTATTTTTAGAAAAAAGAATGGAAAATTAGCCCATTTGGGAATAATAGCCCCTAAATTTGTCCTTGATATATGATTCCATGGAATAATTTTGTGTAACATTATTCTTGATTTGAATATGATGAGAAAATTACATAGCTTCCATAACATTTTCTAGTTTTTTAACTAAATGATCACATTTAATTTATAATTTTAATCCACCCATCTAAAATTCCAATAAATTTTCATCTCTTAAGTTATTCACCCTTGTGTCCAAAACCTAAAATTCCAAATTATGCTATTCAATATCACCAAATCGGTTGATTATTTCCAATTAACTAAAGTAGTGTTATTACCAAGCTTTTCCATATTATGCTTCTAGGTCTCCTGTAAATAAACCTCAAGTATAATAATGAGAATGCGGATTCCCTTTAACTAGCCATTGATATCATTGATAGGGTTTTATCTCAAAGTTCTAAGTTGTTGTCAGAATCCTTTTCTTGTCATCCATAATATTATGCAATTCAAAATGTTGCTTTATTTGATGAACTAAGATACATGCCTCTATGCGATCAAAATTCTATAATTCAACCTTGGGAAGGTTCAATCCTTTAGGAAACCATTCATGAGTAGCTATAAAATTAATGTTAAATCCAATTGGAAAATTATTGTTCAACTATAGTATTACCTTTATTTTCATGAGTTCCTTAAAATATGTTACAATCTAATTCATACTTGGGTGGCTACTTCAGCCATTGTATCCATTTTAAAACACTCTCGCTTGGTTTGGAGTCTTCCATCTTTTGACATTGATTTTCTGAGCTATTCAATACTACTTTTGTCCCTTTCATAAAGCTCTCATGTTTTCCTTTTTCATTTGGGAAATATTTACTTGAAACCTATTGTTGGTGTCCTTTAATAATGTATCCTCATTTTTAAGGAATCCTTCTAAGACTATCATTTCTCAAATAATACACTTTATTTGATGAGTTTCCTTACTAGGATCCATTAAGCTATCAACATCAAGTGGCATACTTGTTGCAGGTATTCCATTAGACAAGAATTCTTGAATTAATATTTCTTTTCCTTTTTCAAATTGGGTAGGCCATGAGCTAAATTTTTCCAACTTCTCGCATTCATAGATCTAAGAAAAAAATTCAGTTGAACCCTTTGAACACTTCTTCTTAGGATGCTTTTAGGTGTTACCTCGTCTATAGGCACATCCAAATCTAGGCTTGAACCTTCAATAATTTTGAGGGCTCGACTTGTTATCACTCTTTGAAAATTGAGCATCTCCTTGACTACATTGGATTTTAGTATTGCGAAATTTTTATAACTTGCAATAACATAACCTTATCATGGGTCTTTTCAAGGTTATCCTCATATGCCACTGCCTCTTTCTCTCCCCTTACATGCACTAAATTTTCTTCTTCTTTCTCTGGTTCGACTACTATCTTTACATGCCCATCCTTTGCTTCTTTAGGTTCCTCTTCTTTAATCTC
Organism: Pinus albicaulis; assembly: GCA_034641835.2. Lineage (NCBI taxonomy): Eukaryota > Viridiplantae > Streptophyta > Pinopsida > Pinales > Pinaceae > Pinus > Pinus albicaulis. The sequence goes on along the minus strand of CM076571.1, from coordinate 724,737,888 downwards.
TAATTCCTTAGGTTTCACAAATTGGTTTCGAGCTATAAAAATATCCCTTGTATCACTTTTTTTTCTTAATTCATTCTAAACCAATAGATTTATAAGGCAATTGTAACAACCCCAAGTTGATTTTCCATGTAAATAAATTAAAGAAATGTCATGGGACACATATTCCAAGATGAATGGAGGGGAAAAAAATTATATTGGGCATCACTTATAGTTAATTAATGGCTATGGAAATTAGAAATGGAATTGGAAAAATGAAAAAGGTAATTAATAGTAATCAATTCAAGAAATAAAGGAAAATAGGAGAAAAGGGAGATGAAGAGACAAGAATATGCATGCAATGGAAAATGAAGTAAAATGAAAAAATAAGAAAATGAAAAGGAAACAAAAAGGAGAGGGAGAACATTTTGTGTCTTTCTTAAGACTCTTAGCTACTCTTAGCCACTCAATCACTCTTATTTACTCTAGATCGCTTCTTGGTTGCACTTGGAGCATTCTTGTGTTCACTTGGACATTGATGCATTCTCACTTGGACTTATAGAGAGAAATCACTTGGACAAAATAAATAAAGAAAGAAAATGAATTCATGGGAAGTGGATAAGAATGTTGGAAAAGAAGTTATAGTAGGTAACAGGTTGCATGTGTGATTTCCTTGATGAGATGTGAATGTGTGGTACTTGCATTTGGTTATTTGGTTACCTTCTATCATTGACGTGGGATTTTCCTAGAGTTAGAGTGGTTTCAACCTTGCCTTTTCCATTTCTTGGATAACCATGATGTAGTGGGTCCCATGTTTTGATTAAGCTTTAGATGGTCGATATATTTTGGATCCTGGTCGAGCTGGGCTCAGGAAAATTCCCAAGGGTTCAGGGTGGAAATGGCGTTTCTACTAGAAATATTGACAGATGGGTGGAGACAAGAAAATTCCTCTTTTTATGGTGAATAAATTTAGAAGGAATCCAAGATTTCTTTGGTGTCATTGATTTTTGGACCGGTTAAGGTGAAATCATTGTGGTTGAGGGTAGAGGTGGTTCAGCCTCTGGATTCGATGGTTGGTTTTTTTTTATAAATTTTATCCCATGTGATATCACATTTGTGCTTGGAATATGGCATGGGGATGATTGGGTTGGAGGAAATATTTCATTCAATCCCAATATATGGTCGGGTGGTATAGGGAAGTCTCCGACTTGGTTTGTAGTATGCATATGTTAATATGTGTTATTCTTTATTGATGATAAATGAGCATAAGTGTTTATTTACTGTTTTTTATATGATGGGTTGGTCATAGATTCATTCTGGTTAATGTTTCTTACATGCATGATATATTTCTTATTATATTATGTTCTCTTGATCTAGATCAAATTCATGGTTCAAGGGCTCATGGTTTATTTATATGAATGCATGTGCTAATTTGTGTTTTATTTTAGTTACTTTGAGAGAGAAGCAAAGCTTCTTGATGAATATATAATGAAATATTGAAAACAATGAAAAAATTCTGCATTCATGAGCTATAGGTGCTATGTATACAAAGTGTTTGTATCAATGAATCATTTAGACCACCAACTTCTCGAGGTTGTAAATTTGGCATACAATCTGTTTTTAGCTATCAAAATACCTTGTTTCGAATATCTCAATGAGGAGGCTAAAGAGAGAAATTGTGAAAATACATTTTGGCACTTTTTTGGTTTCTCTGTTTTCCCTAAGAAAATTGTTTAAGCCCTCAAAGTAGCCTCAAAAGTTTAAGACCCAAAAACTACCAAAAACCTAAAGTTGCATTAAATTTATGGAAAAAAAAACTTAAAGAAATAGTGTTGGGTCAAGTTAGGCTAATAATAGTGTGATCATGTGTAACTGGGTGGTTGAGGTTAGTTTTGGGCTTGTGGACTAGTGAACCTTGGTATTGCACCAAGAGTGATGCAACTCCCAAGGGATTTGTAACTCAATTTATCAACCTACGGTTCGTACAAACTTAGAGGTGACAATGTTATATGCATATTCGATTGGATTATACTCATGTCACCCTCTATTATCACATTCGATTAGGTTTCTGAAAGGCCATTCCTCCTACTTATCTACATTGAAATTTTGCTGATGAAAGTAAAATTGAAAATTGACACTAACTAGGAAAGTAACACTGCCATTTGTTCAATTTGTAGATGCTAACTCTAATTTCATGAAGGAGAAAGAAAACTAATTTAATTTTAGAAGGAAAGCTACTCTACCTTTCATCATTCATCAATTAATCAACATTATTGCATGTATCATCTATCCAATTCACACTTGATTTGGAAATAAAAAATCTAACTTGTATCTTGAATGTAATTAAAAGACTATTTATACTTTGTTTTTGCAATGAGGAAAAGGAATGGTTGGAGTTTTCTAGGAGCTTCTCTTTATCATAAAATCACATCTTGGGGTCATTATTCATCCTAAATGAGATAATATTGAAGTGGGGAGCAAAGAAGGGGAAGGAAAATGGTGCTACAAGCATGCTATAGGAGGTCCTTTAATGCTACAGAAGGACCTGTAATGCTACAGGAGGGGTTTTGAGGGTGTTTTTAGGGTAGGTATGAAGTCTTGAAGGCATGAATAGGTGAATATAGGTTAGTGAGAGTGAAGGAAGGTTGGGGGAGCCTCCTATCCAAGCCCAGGGCCTCTCAGAGGTTCATCTTGCACTAGTTTGAATGCCAACAGTGTCTTAAATTTACTAGGCAGAGTGACTGTGGAAATAGAGTTTTGGAGATAAGATTGAGAGATGGAGGGAGAATATGGAGAAGTCCAAGATGGAGGTGAATTAGGTTCCCTTCCCTTCAGATTAGCACAACCCTGTAATCAACCACATACATACATTCATTGATCATTAACACAGTGATAAGAACTATGATGGAAAAGATCAGTTGAATTTAAACAACATAATTTTTATGCTCTATCACGAATCATATCATTGAACTGAATTCTAAGATACAGAGATAAAATATGAAGAATGGAAACTAGCATTCATCTATTTCCAAGAAATCATCTATTTCTCCCACAAGAGAGGTGATGAAAAAGCTTCTAATCATAATTTTTTATAGCCTAACCTCTACTTAAATGAAATAAAGCTATGAAATTCTTGGAACCAATAACAAAACACAAGTACACAATAGGGACCTAAGCCTCTAGTTTGGGCCCAAACCCAAGGGTCTCATCCCTCTAAAACTAACTCAGATGCAACTTAATAACTAAATTCTCACTATCATAAAGTAAAAGGCCCATACATCACATAAAAGTTCAAAAATTACAATGTCAAGCTCTAAGCTCAATAGCCACACCTAGATGAATCAAAATTTTGAATCCTAATGAGATTTTGATCTTGTTTATTTATACAAAAGGATAGTTGATAGTAGCTCCCTTGAAAATAGGAGCGATTTCCTCCTTGATCTAAAAAATAGTGGATCTTGTCCCCCTTGAGCTTCACTTGCACTAGGAGTGACATGACTGCCAATGAATTCGAACTGATGAGAGAGGATGTTGTGATCCCAAGCCGAGTTAGGGAGTTAAGAAGGTGGAAAAACCCCCTAGATTCTCTCATGGTTGTCTCCATCGAGCCTATGCATAGTAAATACCTAAAAAATGATTCATTTTATTGCAATTAAACAACAGAGCTCCACATATTATGAAAAACACCTTTTACCCTTCTACTTAAGCATAATACAACAAAAAATGTGAATTAATGTGAGAAAATGATAGTTTTGAGGATGGAGGATGGCATCATGATATTCAAAATATACCTATTGATGGGACTCATTAATCAATATTACTCATCCTATGAGAAATGAATTCATCCATGTGAAGCTATTTCATGGCCCTGATGGCCTCTCTAAGATCCCACGACACCTTAGATGGTGTGCCTTATTGTGGCTAAAACCCTGCATTTGTCTCTATCTCAGTCCATTCCTTCTATTCTTTTATTTGGTCCCTTCCTTCTTGTAAGCCTAGCAACAAGGATGTATTGAGGTTTAGTCCTATCTAATTGATCTTGATCCTCTGCATGTCTCTCTTGTACAATGATGTTTTCTCTAAGGCATTTCTTGGCCTTCCAGGATAGTGGTATTCTCTAACTTGTATACTGTGGGGTAAGACATGCCATTTCCTCTGGAAATTCTACATATTTTATGTTCATAAAAATCTAAAGGTATCTTGAAAGTGTATAATGGATTTCTCTTGGTTTTCGATGTATTTGGGTGATAAAGTAGCATCATAGGATATGAGGTTATGCTTGATAATGACATCCTTAGGGATCAATAGCTATGCTTTGATGTAAAAGTGTTCCCTCTCCTCTTTTTTCATTACCTTTTTCTCCTCCTTAGCCCTTGTCTCTTCATGATCCAACCAAGATGCTAAATCCATGAGCTACTTGTCTTCTAATCTAGAATTGGGATCCAAAAAATTCAGATTTGTAAAAATGAAATTGGGCATGTATAATTCAACTAACGTTTCTCTATCCTCCATAGCAGTTTGTTTAAAAAACTCAATAAACTTCCTGTAGTCTTGAAAAGGCAGAGAACCATATTGTGCTAGAGTATTTATGTCAAATTTCAACCACTGTTCTTTGAGGAATAAAGCATAATATTTTGAAGGTTTCTTGCATTGCATGTCTTCCATAGAAAGAATTTCCCTAGTGGCAAGTAATGTTTCCTTCTTCTGCAACCCCTCTTTAAGCCTTTTGTTTTATGCTTGTAGTTTCTCCTTAATAATAGACTCCCCAGGTCTCAAATTATCAAATTATTTTCCAATTTCATTTATTTTTTCCTCCATAAGCCCCATATCTTCAACATTCTTGGATTTAGAAATTTTCATGAACCTGTGGGTTCGACCTCTCTCTATATCTAGCTCATAGGGGAGTGGGATTGCAATTTTTTTAGGGATAATCCTTCCTCCTTCAATGAATTTATATTAGGATCCTAGGCTAGGTTGTGGATAAGGTTCTTGGATATCTTGGAGGTTCTTTTAAATTCTTTTTGGGGCGGTTGCTGCTTCCTATAACTCCTTTTTATACTCATGTAGCTTCCCTTGTTCCTCCTATATCATACTCTACCTCTACTACAACAAACACTGCCCCTCCTACAGTAGCTTCCATTCTAATTTTTCAAGGGCATCTTGTGTCTTTGGTTTCTTGAAGGTAGCTGACCTATTGTTGGGCCTACCCACATGCTACAGGTGACTTGGTTTGGCTTTAGGATAAATGACCTCTTTAATATTTCCCTCACTATGTCCTACTGATTCCTTCTTACTTGTTGAATCATCAATAATGATCGAGACCCTTGTGGGAGTTTGTAGTTTCTCTATTTAATTATGGTGCCCTTCTTGGTCTTGAAATATAGGGGACCTTGTCTAGGTTGCTTCCTTTTGGGCTTGAAAGGTGTTTCGAATGTAGCTACTATTGCAGCTACTTCTTGTTTAGTATCCCCTAGAGATAGACTTGTTTGAAGTGGTGGTTTCTATTCTTCTTATAATTTAGAATTATCCTTAGGGCTTATTCTTCCTTATACTTGCTTCTCCACCTCTTCTCCTTCCTTTGTCCTTGCTGCCTCTTTTTTCTCTATTTTTCTCTCCTCTTCTTCTGTTTTTTCTTCCTGCTCCTCCTCTATTTTTGTTCCTTCTTCCTCCTTTGTTTTTCCTTTATTGCTTCCAATGCTAGAGGCTGGTGTCTCTCCAGGTGTTATGACTTGAGTTTCTATGAAATTTTCCCTATCCGTGTCCACAAATTTATTCCATAGGAAATGGATCCTTAAGTGGCTCAAAGCATCCATCACTATTAATTTTATGAGGTCGTGGTGAGCTAAATTCTGTTGTTTTACTTCCATCACCTTTTTACTCATCTCAATAATTGACTGTAGGAGGAAGTGGGAAAAAATACTCTTTGAGGGAGAGGAAATTCTTCCTTGAATATTAGCTCATGGAGTAATATGAAATGGTAAGCATATACAACACTCAATCTCCCTTCACAAGATATATAATTGAGGATATAGTAAGCCACCTCATCCCAAGGGTAAAGTAGGATTTCTCTTTTGACTCCATTCTTATCTTCAACAAGCTTCTCTTTCAAAATGAAGAAATTTTTCCTAGCGGTAGCATGTGAAAATTTCACACTAGAAATTCTATTGCAGCAATTGATTTAATTCTCATACTTATTTTCCATCATAATCTATTTACAAAACCCTTTATTAAACATCAAAGTAAATTCTATTGCAGTTATCATATAATTTAATAGATAAAATAACAATGAAATACAAGCACAAGAATCAATCACATCATTACAGTTGTTTTTAGACAATTGTCCCTGGAAAAACCTAATGTGGGAAAACCAGTGTAGCAGATGAAGTTTTTTATTAATCTTCAAAAAAAATATCTTTAAAAGGAATGTTTTGCAGAAACACAGAGAAAATTTAGTGAAAACACTTGAGATAATTTCCCTCGTATCACTGGAGAAATTATGAGACCCTGAAGACCCTCCAGTCTCTACAACGTCACCTCGGTGTCCTCTTCTACGTGAGGAATGCATCCCTATTGTGTTGCCTCAATTTTGTTGCCTCTGCGGCGCTATCCCTCTATTTCTCTTCATAAATCCTCCTTTGACTCTGAGTGTTTTTTAAACCCTCATCTTTCTTCACCTCGCAACTCACCCTTTGAAATCGAAGCTCTGCTTCTGGAGATTCGATTTCCCTCGGGTTACTGAGTATTTGCTCGAGTTGTCTCCAAATGACCCTCAAGTCTTCATTTATAATTTTCCTGTTGAGATATCAAGGACCGTGATCAAATATCCAATCAAGGACTAAGATTAAAACATAATTTATCCTCATTTCTTAGAAGCTTCTCACCCACATTTAAATTTATTCACTTTAATTATTTTAATTCCCTAAGTTTTAACTTAGGCTCCATTAAAAATAATTAATTATTTGAATGACTTTCACTCTAGGTGGAATTTCTCCAAATGATTTATGGGTCTTGGAGATCTCATGTGGTCTAGCAACTCCACAAAGTTTCAGAGCTAGATCACATCCGATGCTACCCAAAAATCAACACTCCCGCTTAGCGAGGAATCTGCTCCAGTAATACTTCTCATTAGAAGCATCATCCTGATCCACGACATTGGTCCTCTATGCTACTAATCCTCGGCCTAATGCCCCTCATCCACTGTGATGCTGAAATTTGTATTGTTTCCCATGCCATTTCCACTGACACGGTTTCATATGTACTAAAACTCCCTCTTAACTACTTCCCTATCCATATTTCCTACTGAAATGAATTCTCAATCATCCCCAAGTTCTCCCTGAAGTAAACAAAATTTGTTATTCCTAGAGCCTTAGTGAGGATACCTGCCATTGTTCTCCTGTTGGAGTGTACTGTAACTATATTGCACCCCATTGGACATAGTCTCTAATAAAATGGCACCTGATGTTAGTTTGCTTCGACTGGTCATGCAAAACCAGATTCTCAGAGAGCTTGAAGAAACTCTGATTATCACATAAAATGTTGGCGCTTCCATCCTTATCTTGAATAGATTCAAAAGAAACTTTCTAAGCCATATGGACTCACACGATGTTGTGTTGGCTTCCATAAATTCTTCTTTATCTGAGCCCAGTGCTACGGAATTATTTTTCCTATTGCACCAGGAGGTCATTCCTGATCCAATGTTGAAACAGTACCCAGTGGTACTTTCTCGATCTACTGAACATCCAACCCAATCTTCATCAATGAACCCACTCAGTCTGATGTCATTTCCTCAATTGTGTTTTAATCCATGCTTGAATATTCCTCATATATATCTAAGAACATGCTTGTCTACTACCCAATGTACCCTCTTTGGTTCCACCATGAACATACTGAGGGTGTTGACTGTGTAACAAATGTCTGGACTGGTGTTGAGTAGATACATCAAGGACCCTATGATTTTTCTGTAAAAGGTGGGATCTACTTCTTTACCTTCAGATGCATCAATATTCCTCCACTTGGTGATCATTGGAGTAGCCATGAGTCTAGAGTCCTTCATTCTAAACCTATTCATAATTCTATATCATATCTTTCTTGTCCAAGGATAATTTCACCCTTTTACTACAAAACTTCCAACCCCAGAAAATAATGCATGAGTCCCAAATCCTTCATGTTGAACTCTGTGGCTAGTTTTTCCTTGCAATCCTAGATGAGCCTAGACGAACCTCTCAGAAATAGGTCATCTACATAAAATACAATAACTATAGGATCATTCCCTACTGTCAAATAGTAGTGGTTAGGATCTATGTCACTCTTGGAAAATCCCATGTTTTGCAGGTAACCATCAATTCAACCATACCATGCTCTAGGTTCTTGTTTAAGTCCATACAGGGATTTATTTAGCCTAGATACATGAGTTTCCTTCTCATTTTTCTTAAAGTACTCTAGTTTTTCAATGTATATTTCTTCTTCTATCAGCCCTTTCAAGAAGGCAGTCTTGACATCCATTTGGTGAATCTCTGACACCATATGCGCTATAAGGGATATCACAGATCTGATAGAAGTATACCTGGCTATTGGGGTGAAGTTTTATTCGTAGTCTCTTCCTTCCTTTTGGGAATACCCCTTAGCCATGAACCTTGTTTTGTGCTTCTCCATGTTGCCATCTGCAACATATTTGATCTCGTAGATCCATCTCGAACCTACAACTAATTTGTCCTGAGGTCTAGGTACTACTTCCCAGAAATCATCGGTCATTATGGAATTGTATTCCTCCACCATAAAATCTACCCATATGTGATGTTGAAATGCTTCCTCAAAACTATAGGGTTCTCTAACCTGAGCCACCAAGGCTTGGTATCTGTCTAGTTTTATATGTTGTCTTTTCTCAACCCTAGGAGCTCCAATGAGCTCCTTAGTGTCCCTTAGTATCTGTCATAATTCTCGGCTTGTTCTTCCAGTGGTAGTGGGTGGATCTACTTGATCCTCCTCCTGTAAATCTTCCTGAGGTGTTACTTCTGGATTCTTATGCCTTGGAGAAGCACTTGCGTTGGATTCGATAGGTCAAAGTGGTTGGACCAATGGAGTGTCCTCTAATTTCTTTTTGGAAGTAATTTCTTGATATTTCCTAAAAAAAATTTCCTCCATGAAATTTACAAATCGTTGTACTATGACCTTCCTATTTCCATAAATATAGATTCCATATTCCTTAGAATTCTCACTATATCCCTCCAGATATCCCTTTTCAACGGTCTGAGACAAATTCTTCCTCTTCTCTTTGGGTAGATGGAAGTATGCTAAACTCCCAATGATCCTAAAATGACTCATTTCTGGATTTCTACCAGTGAAGATACTCTCTAGTGTAATATTAGCTAATGCCCTATGAGGAATCTTGTTATAAACATATACAAAGGTGCTGCATGCTTTTTCCCATAAAAATTTGGCCATATCTTGATCATACAACATTGCCCTCACTGCTTCTACAATAGTCCTATTTTTCCTCCATGCAACCCCATTCTTCTCTAGATTATATGGAGCGGTCCATTTTCTTTTGATGCCTTGGCCCTTGCATAGAACTCAGTGAAGTGTTTATCAATATACTCTCCACCACTTTTTAAATGCAAAAAATTTATCTTCTCTCTGTCAGATTCTCAACTAGAGCCTTAAACTCTTTGAATCAATCAAAGAATTAATCCTTATTCCTTAGAAAGTAGATCCAAGTCTTCCTAGAATGGTTATCAATGAAGGTGATGAAATATTCGACACCACTAAGAGCCCTTGTGGACATTGGTCCACAGATATCCGAGTGTATTAATCCCAAAGCACTCTTTGGCCTATTGTTACTTCTGGAATAAGCCACTTTGGTGTATTTTCCTAGTACACACCCTCTGAAAACATCATTTTGTTTGGTGCTTAGATCTAGAACTCCTTTCACAGTATTTTTGATAATTCTTAGAGCCCCATGATTTAGTTTCCCCATCCTTTTGTGCTATATTTCATTCAAATATTTCTCACCACTGCTACTTATCAGTGCCATTGGAGACTCTGGCTGTAACTTATAAACTTTTTTGCTTATCACTCTAATTTGGGCCTTCTTCTTCAAACTCGGGTGTTTGACATATACTTTCTTTCCAATGAAGTATACACCATAACCCTTGTTTTGCAACTGAGATACAGAGAGCAAGTTTATCCCAAATCTAGGCACACGAAGCATGTTGGTGGCTTTAAGTCGGTCTCCTTCTTATTTTTGAAAAACTATAGCACCTCTTCCGACATGAGTACATTTAGCCTTATTTCCCATGGTGATTTTGAATTTCATCTGTTATTCTTCATAGCTCGAAAAGCATTCTTGTATTCTCATCATGTGTGCAGAAGCCTCACTGTCAATATACCAAACCTCAGAGAAAGAAAAACTTGACAAGAAAGCGACTTCTTCTTCCAATCTTGAAGTAAACACAGAAATGTGTGATCCATTGTTTCTTTCATGCTTTCCTCTTTACGAGGATAAATGCATGAGCCCCTTCGATTTTCTACTCTAGCAACATGAAGATTACAAATCATTCCAAAATATCCAACCTTGTTGCCTGATATCTGCTCTTATACCATGTGAAAAATCACACTAGAAATTCTACTGCAGTAACTGATTTAATTCTCCTACTTATTTTCCACAATAATTTATTTACAAAACCCTTCAGTAAACATAAAAGTAAATTCTACTGTAGTTATCACATAATTTCATAGAGAAAAGAACAGTGAAATACAAGCACAAGAATAAATCATATCAACATAGTTGGTTTTGTACAATTTTCCCCTGAAAAACCCAATGTGGGAAACCTGGTGCAAAATATCAGGGTTTTTATTAATCTTCAGTATCAATCTCTTTACAAGTAATGATTTGCAGAAACACAGAAAAAATTTAGTGAAAATACCCGAGATAGTTTCTCCTCTATCACGGGAGAAATTATGACACCCTGGAGACCCTCCAATCTCCATTGAATCACCTCTACATCCTCTTTTACGTGAGGACTATGTCCTTGCTGCAATGTCCCTCTACTACTCTACGTCCCTCCTCCTTTGACTCTGCTGCTATTGAAAACCTCCTCTTCCTTCACCCCACAACTCACTATTACACATCGTTTTGTCACTGTCCTTTTACTTCTTGTTATTAGATCTTGGAGAACTCATATAGTGGTCCCTGTGTACCTTTCCCATCATGGAGCACATGCCCTTGGATCCCAAAAAGTCTAAATATCAATATCCCTTTGACTCGTTTATGGAGAATCTCCATAAAAACCTAATTTTTTGGAGCGGTGCGACCACCCAATGTATCACCAATGTTTATGGAAAATCCTTAGCCTGTGACCTACGTTGATCGGTGCCAGTATGGACTCCATAATCACACTGATATACTTCTGGAAGTGTTTCAAAAAAGGAAATGAAGCTTAATGGCCTAGAAGCTTCGAGAGCGGAAATTTGTATGTTTTTTTATCATGATATAGTTGAGCTTTCTCCTTTGGGTTTCTTGTTCCTGCAAAATAGGAGCCACCCAAGGAGATAAAGCCTCCTTCCATCTTATGAGGATCCATGTCCCCTCCTCCCATTTCTATAAAATTATCCCTTTCCATATGCCTCAGATAGAACATAATAAGAAATAATAGAGGAAAAATTTGATGACTGCTTTAGCTATAGAAGGAGAGAGTTGATATCATTAGCCTCCTTGTGTTAATCTTGGAAAAGAGTGTTTTGGAGACATGCTTAGATTCAGACCCATCAATGGAAATCTCTAACATATAGGTGAAGGTTGTAACTCCCCTTTCTTATTATTAATAGAATACAACTGGTTTTTACTTTGCATTTTTGTTTGTTATGATGAAAGTCTAATACTCCTTGATATGTTAGATATATTTCATTCAGTATAAGTATTATTTGTTCTATCTGGTTTCGTATTATCTTATATCTCTTGCCATAGATCTTGGTCATAAAAGAGGAGCAAGGAACATGATCTGGAGCAAAAGATAAGTGGATGCACTCCAAGGGAGCAAGTAATTGACACAAGTTTAAGGTAGGTGCCCCTATCGTTTGTTTCCAATTGAATGTAATCTAGAAAAATAGACGCATGTTTGTCTCGTCCATAGCTAGACCCACTCCAGGGCTAGAGGGATTGTCTCTATCTACAGAGAGGTTTTACCTTGATAACAATCACCCTCTAAAATTGAAGCTCTGCTTCTGGAGATTTGACTTCCCTTGGGTAACTGGGTAATTTCCAAGCTTGTATCCAAATGACCCTTAAGTCTTCATTTATACTTTTACTGTTGAGATATCAACGGCCGTGATCAAATCCAATGAAAGGCTGATATTAAAATAGATTTGATCCTCGTCTCTTAGAAGTTTCTCACCCACATTTAAATTAATTCAATTTAATTATTTTAATTCCCTAATTTTTAACTTAGGCTCCATTAAAAAAATTAATTATTTGAATAACTTTCTCTCCGGGTGGAGTTTCTCCAAACGATTTCTAGGTCTTTGAGATCTCATGTGTTCTAACCCCTCCACAAATTTTAGGAGCCAGAGAACATCCTATGCTACCCAAAAATCAACATGACACTCATTTCCTTCTATTATTTTCTTCATCGAATCCCTAGAGGAATGGTGTTCACTCTACTAATGGTTTCATGGATGAGAGAGATGGAAAATCCTCTGACATGAGTGGTGGCACTATCTTCTCCTTGAGAATGCAATTCCATTGCAAATTCATGAGTGAGGTCATCATCATATCCCTTCAACAACTCAAATAAACCCAAACATTGGTGTCTTCTGAAGATTTTCACTGCAGGAGGGTGTTGATGAATGATTTTGGTGTTTGAGGGTTCTCTTCTGTTCAATAATCCCCCCATATTTCTGTTGTCCCTCCTTGTTTCTATTTACGTGAGAGAAAATCTTTTTACAACAATATTAGTGGTGAAAATGTGTTTAATTCCTTGGTAACAGTGAGTGAGAATGATTCTAGAATTCCTATCAAACAAATTATTTTTCTTGCCTCTAACCATGAAACAATATTTAGAAAGACCTCCCATTTCTTAATTGACTACTACAAGCTATCGATTCCAAGCATAATTTTCATGAAATTAAATTTAAGAAAAAGGAATTTGGATGCCACTTACATTTTTCCAAACAAATTTTTATGTGTTTGATGGTTTTTAGACAATTTCGAGCCACTATAGATCCCTTTTAACCCTTTAATTTCTCTTGTTGCCAATTCTCGGCTCTCGTGTATCAATTGCAGACCTGCCTGTAGTTTCATCCTGTAACACTTGTAGATAGGGTTTTTAAATCCTTGGTCACATACAATATCCTGTCCTCCCTCTAATTTTTTTGGAATGAGCGATGGTGTAAATGAAGTTGAGCCTAGTACATAATATTTCTTATTGAGGTGAAAGCTTGGAGCGTTGTGGTGACATGGCATCTACACATGTTTCATTTTTTGGACTTGTTGAGGGGAAAATCTGTCCGGCCAATAGCAGGGGATCTCCCCAGTAAAAATTCCCATTTATACCTTGAACCATTTGGAATAGGGATCCCGTCCAGGGTGTGGGTCTGACTACCGCTGATTTCTCCTTTCTTCGGGTCTCACTTAAAATCTATAAACATGTGGATACACACAATCAAATGATACAAGACATATGATTGATGCATTAAATGTACATATAACAATATGCGTAGCGAGATGAAATAATAAAGCATAAGTGCCGAAGGAAGTGTTGTTAACAACACATCATTAGGGTTATGCTTGTAAGCTGTTTTGACCACAAAAGAAAACATTATTTATGGAAAAATTCCCTTCACTTCCTGAAAGGTTTAAATGGTAATACAAGTGCTAATAAACAAATTCATTAACATTCATTAAGAAAGCGAAATGAACTCAACCATCATTAACATGTATTCAACAAATTGTCATGCAAATGTGATATGAATTAGAGATGCAGTTCCTTTAATCTAAAGATGTTTAGGAACTAAAAAATATAATACTCATAGTGCTCATACATATGTCAACACCAGGTCCACAAAGGGATTTTTCAAAATGCTTGTATTCACACGCAAAATTGTATAATCCTGATAATACAATGTTCTCAACTCGAGTCCCAAACAAAAGATCAATTACAAGTTCTCGAAGGAAGTATTTATAGAGAAAAGCTTGCCCTTTGGGCCCCCTGAATTTTCATCTTCCCGACTGTTGGGCTGCCTTGCGACCCAGTCTACTCTGCGACTTGCGACCTAAGCCAGTGATGTGACCTGCAACCAAACTAGACTTTGCAACTTGTGACCCCCAACAATCCGCGAACTGCGACCTGCCATGATTTTGCGACCTCGCAACCCAGTCACTGGGTCGCTTGGTCACGTCGTCGAGATTTTAATAGGGAGTGTAACTATGCGACCTGGCGACCTGAGGAAATCTGTGACCTGCAACTTGAGGAAATTTGCGACCTACGACCTCAATAAGATCTACGACTTGCAACCTCAAGAAGATATGCGACTTGCGGCCTTATTTTGGCGATCTTTAGATTTCATAGAAATATTCCTTATCCTGCCTCCTTTGCTTTGAAAAGGGTCCTCTTGCTTGCTGGGAAAAACTTTGGCTCATTGCGTAGACCGACAGCTTCCACCTGCAGTCACATAGCTTAGGTTACATGTCTTCATTGACGAATAATAATGTTAGGGGCATAATTAATTAATTGCACAAGTGAAAATGATAACTTTAGACCCCTGTGTGGTCAAATGTTGTGTCATTAAGTCATCAAAGAGAACGGCTTGTGTAGACTTTCCCTGGTAATAGTATTTGGGTTTCTTAGCGAGACTTCTTTCCTACATCATCGTTCCGTGAAAATGACTGGGTGCCTTTGAGTTTGTTGGGAGAGGCTCTTTGTGCAATTCCAAGGCTTCCATTCTTTGCCTCTTTAATTTTTGTGATGCCCATTTGTATCGTTGTGGACTAAGTGCCAAATTCCAGTACTCAATTGAGGTGGATCCCTCCACATCTTCGACTCTTTGAAGTACTAGACACAACTGGGGTTGTTTGACTACCAACATGGAAAACTCCAAAGGCCAAATAAGGAGGCGTATTTTCATGGATTTCAATCATGTCATAGATATGCTTCTCCCATGACCGTGGTGGCTCAAGGTTGATGATGTATTCGGCTATCACTATGTTGCAACGCATTTCATCTTTGGGCTCTATCTGGTCAATGTAGTCATGGAAGGACAGTTGCGTCTGCAACTGTCTCAATTGACCTTTCTCGTGTCAAAATTTGGCCACAAATAATCGACTTCTGGAAACCATGATATGCGATAATGATATTTTTTTATATTCAAAAGTTTGCAACGAGAAATTGATACGGGAAAAATCCTTTCCGCTTGTTGATCAAATGATTAATCATGGATGGAAAAAAATGGTTTTGTCTTATATAGGAAATGATCCTTCGAAAATATTTCCCATTTCTTGAACTTGCCCACAAGCCTGCGCATTGACACGATGAAGAAAAACCATGGTGCTCTTAGGTTGCACGACTGTAATTAGGATGAGATCACAACTCCAACCGCATTCTTGAGGAGAGCTTCCACAATCCTATTGGTAGAGTCATGGAATAGAAGTTACCAGTCACATATCGAATGACTTGGGCAATTAGCTCAAGTGTTGTGATGTGGTAGCTTGATTTAAAGGGAGGATGCAATTCCTTAGCGAGGTCGCAAGGTCGCAACGTATTACGGGTCGTGCTGTCTCCCCGTGGCTGAGCTTATGCGACCCAGCGGCCTACGGGGAAATGCGACTCAATGCTATGATTTGAAATGCGACTTTGGAGAGGTCACACGGTTGCATCGCGACCTACTCTTCAGTTCTGCGACCTAGCGACCGGTTGCATATTTGATGCTGTCTCGGCTCCGAATGATCTGCTAGGAGTTTAGCTGTGGCATGGTGGCTAGTATCTCCTCAGCCCGGCAGATCATTCTTCTAGGATTCATCGACTTTTGAGACCTTAGACCTCACCGTAGCCATGACTTCAAAATAGTTGCAAATATGAGCCACACAGAGGTATTCATTTTGTGGCAACGCATTCACTAGAAATAATTCCTTGGGCTGCCGATAAGGCATGCAAATTATGCGTAACTGTTCACACTCTAAATATAACCCGGCTTTGGCCTTCAGCGTATATGGGCTCGATTTGTAACTTCTTTGATGCCTTGGAGTCACAGTCAGAAGCGTTTCAGGCTTACGGGACGTGAAGATTGTGCTAGAAGTAGCGTATTGCAGAGGATGCCAATTATTTCGAAGGTTTTATTGGCTGCGCTAACTCAACTAGAGACAAAGGGATTCTACCTTCTTTCCGCATTGAAAATCGATCATGCAGAGTGTTTTCATCGCGTGCTAGACTTGAGCGGCTCAAAAAGCCATCAAATCCTTGCATGTCAGGCATATTGATAATGTAGAGCTAAACGATCCCCGAAAAGCTGTGTGTCATCGACCTCTTCAATCAAAAGCCTTTGTTTGCTCGTAGTAACATAATTATCATTCGTGCATGGTAGCACGCATTGGGCAACCTGCATCGATGTAATGCAGCATGAAGAGTAGGGATTCATGCTATCCATCTCACCGTGAACAAATATCAAGAGTTTTGATGGGGAATGAGACACGTGGGAGATCATTATTGCTGGAAGTAAAAAAGACAACGTTGCTTAAATGGCATTGATTATGGCATATGGCCACGTTATTGATTGGCCCATGCCACAAAATCACCATGAAATATGCATTTTTTGATCAAAAATGATTTTCCAACTGTGCTTATCGTAACCTCCTCCTAGCCTATCATTTAGTACTTCATTTCTATTAAACAATGGTTTTTCATTTACAAAGAAGGAAAATGTACGTATCATGTGTTAATGATAAATTAAATCCATTAGTTGGCATGCAATTTCACTTGAGCATTGAAATTTTTCAACGTGTCTTTCCCATCGTTCCCTTCTCGATCCAATCTCTTAATGCCGAGGAGGTTTGCAAAGAAGGTTTGCAAATTATTTTCCTGGCAACTTCCCAATAAAAACATGCCATTTTCATTAATAATCAAATATTGTGAATGATATTCACCGATGTGGAGGCGCTATTCTGGCTAGCATTGAAGAATGTGGACTCCAAGGGAGTGTAGAGGGCATTTCCTACGTGCTTACCATCCCTCAAACCAAACGTAGCAGCAAGATATAATGTCATTTGAAATTCATTTTATTTCAGGAGTATATACCCTCCCATGAATTTTATCTGACATGCGTAACACCTTTACCTTAGGAAAGTATCCAAGTGCCAGACATTGGTTAATGATCGACATGTCTCTGTGATCATTGCTTGGCTCACAACTCCAATCACAGGCTATCTCGCAGTCTCTGGCATTGACAAGAAATATCTGGTTGGGTTAACAAATTTATGGTGTTGTGAAATGCAAGCAACTCAACCCATGTAAGCTACAATCAAGGCAAGATAAACCATAAAAGTGAGAGCGATTGACAATTGTGAAAAGTGCCCAAAATCTGCAAACGTTGCCTCTGAACCTGTGAGACATAACAGAATGCCAACCAAAGATTCCCATCCTTCAGACCAGGTCTTCCTCATAGAGTGCAAGATAAATTTTTGGGTTCCAATGAATAACATTATATATACCGAGTGCACTAATACATAGAGGCCAAATCATAACAATTTGGGCAATGACGAAACCTATCCGATGTGTTCCATAGTGTTGCAATGAAAAAGAAGGCAAACCAAAATACAACATGAAATAGGAGCCAGTACATATTCATGTAGGTTTTCCGTCACAACAACTTCAAAGCCTGAGAATGAAAAATACACGTAAATGGTTGGTGTTAGCACATCGTCTCCAATAACCATACAAGTGCCCAACAAATCTGAAACTAGCAGCGTAGACCAAAGGCTTCTATGCTCTTCAAGAATCTATCTTATTCTTGACCCTTTCCTCGTGTGGGGAGGGATTTCCATTTTATATGTCGAAATTTCCTCATCAGCAGTTCAGGCGTTTTGTCAGCAGACCAACTTAGGTGTGCCTGCATAACAAAGAATACAATGCAAAAACTCCTCCTTCGCCATTGTCACCAGCTTTCAAGACTATAAAGACATACTTGAATAAAGGCACCAAATTTAATGTCCAAACGATGAAGGACAATGCTCCAAGTATCTCTTCACTTTTTCTGAAATGTTGAATGTCTTCAGCACAAGTACTTCTGAAGACATAAAGCGGGGAGATACTTGAATTTCCATGGACAACGCCAATACTTTGATATGCCAATGCCAGAACACTCTTCCATGATTCTTATATTTTGCAATGAAATGAGTCTAGGTATCCGATGTGCATTAGTGAAGAATTTTGTTGCATCGGTCAACCATGAACAATTCTTTCCTTGATCCTTTATCTGAATGAACATACACTACACCATCCTCCATCTGAAAATAATGTTAAATTGCTCCTCCTTCTCACTTGTGGGCGTATCCTTGTCATCTACCTTAAAAATGGTCTTCAATGGAAGCGTTAAGTCTCATCCCCACCTGGGTGGGGCATGTGGATGAAAGTGTCCTGTTTCACAGCTATAACCTTGTTGTTTAGCATTTAGTGCATTTCCCTCGGTGTGGTGATGACATTGATGAGTATATCATCCGCGGGATTTACCTGCATGCAAAATTATAAAATTAATTAGTTCACAGTTACCCTTTAGAGAATGATGCCCCCCAAATAATAAACATCAGATTATGAGCTTGGTGAAGTGCCCAAACCGAGTGCCTGGACAATCCATGGTGCAAGAGCTTTTAATGTAAATACAAAAAAAATTACATTCGAATGTATGCATGGCGATCCCTTCACACATGGCATGGCTGGGGTAAGAGTATCTCGTCGTAATGGTGAGAAGGCTCATGAGGGGCTTGGGACAAGTTATGAGGATATCATCGTTTACAGGCCAGGTTAAAACCTTAACGGCTAAGCAGGTAGAGGGGGGACCTGAAATTTTAAATATACCCAAGATTTTGGGTGCTATTGTAGTAGCTACAATAGGACTGTTGTCCCCACTCTTTGCAATCATTTCTCCTCTCCTCATGATTATCACCCCACTCTTCGTAACACCAACTCAATTTGAGTTGACATCTCCATGTTTCATGGGTGACTAACACCAAGATAAGTTTACTAGTTGAGGGTGGTCAAGTTCACTAACCACCTCCAGTTTATTAAAAATCATTTCTCTAGAGAGAAAGGAGGAGTGAGAAGGGAGAGATGGAGAGAGAGTGTGTATGTTTGGGGTTTATATTAATAGACAAAGATGGAGAGATGGAAAGAATGTGGAGAGAACGAGAGAGAGAGTCATATAGTAACAAATTTGGAAGGTGAAGAGAGAGATAGAAGTGGGAGAGAAAGGAAGAGAGAGTGGATGTGAGAGAGTGGGGAGAGGAAGGGAAAGAGAGATGGAGATGGAGGGGTATAGAGGGGGAGGTAAGAAGAGATACATATAGAGAGAAATATGGAGAAAGAGAGAGAGAGCGAGAGAGAGAGATAAGGAATATGGAGAGAGAGGGAGAAAGGACAACATGAGGAAAGAGTGATGGAAGCGGGGGAGAGAGAGGGTAGGGGAAGAGAGAGAGAGAGAGAGAGAGAGGAGGAGGGAGTGATATATACATATATTGGAGAAAGAGAGTTTATGTTTTGGGGTTGATATAGAGAGACAAATGGAGATAGAGATATAGATGGAAGGTGAAGAGAAGGAAGAGAGAGATGGAGACATGGAGGGAGGGATAAAGAGATTGATAGATATGAAGTGAGAGAGAATGTGTCTTTGGGGAGGTTAGATAAAGAGACAAAGAAGGAGATATGGAGGGAGATATATATATATATATATATAGATGGAGGGGGGAGAGAGAGAAGAAAATTTCTTGCATGAGATGCATTTATTTCAGCATAGATGGTGATTTCTAATCCTATTTGATTTCTTCCATGAGATGCATTGATTTTATTTTAGATGTTGATTTCTAATGATATTTTATTATGTGGAATAGATGAATTGATTTCAATGTATATGATTTCTAATAATATTCGATTGATTGCACTAAATGCATTGATTTTAGTATACATGGTGATTTCTAATCCTATTTTATTTCTCACACTAGATTCATTAATTTCAAGGTAGATGTTGATTTATAATTATATTTGATTGCTTGCACTAGATGCATGGATTTCAATGTTTATGATTTATAATCCCATTTAATTTCTCGCAATAAATGCATTTATTTCAATGTAAATGGTGATTTCTAATCCTATTCGATTTCTTGCTCAAGGATTAAGAAGCAAAGAAGGAGATAAGGAGAGAGGGAGACATATAGTAACAAATTTGGAAGGTGGTGAGAGAGAGAGAGAGAGGTGGGAGAGAAAGGAAGAGAGAGAGTATGTGAGAGAGTGGAGATAGGTAGCGAAAGAGAGATGGAGATGGAAGGGGGGGAAGAGAGATGTAAGAATAAATAGATAGAGAGAGAAAGGTGGAGAGAGAGAGAGAGAGAGAGAGGGAGTGATAAGGAAGACATAGAGAGAGGGAGAGAGGACAATGGAAGGTAAGAGTGATAGAAGCAGGGGAGAGGGAAGGAAGGGGAAGAGAGAGAGATAGAGAGAGAGAGCGAGAGGAGAAGGGAGTGATAGATAGATATATTTGAGAAAGAAGTGTATTTTTTGGTTTTGATATAGAGAGACAAAGGGAGATCGATATATAGATGGAAGGTGAAGAGAAAGAAGAGAGAGACGGAGACGGGGAAGGAGGGATAGAGAGATTGATAGATATTGAGTGAGAGAGCATGTGTGTTTGGGGTGTGAGATAAAGAGACAAAGAAGGAGATATGGAGGGAGATATATATATAGATGGAGGGGGGGGAGAGGGAAAAATATTTATTGCACCAGATACATTGATTTCAACATAGATTGAGATTTATAATCCTATTTGATTGCTTGCACTAGATGTGTTTATTTTAGTGTGGATGTTGATTTCTAATGATATTTGATAACTTGCACTAGATGCATTGATTTCAATGTAAATTATTTCTAATCCTATTTGATTGCTTGCACTAAATGCATTGATTTCAATGTAGATGGTGATTTCTAATCCTATTTGATTGCTTTCACTAGATGCATTAATTTCAATGTAGATGTTGATTTCTAATTATATTTGATTGCTTGCACTAGATGCATTGATTTCAATGTATATGATTTCTAATCATATTTTATTAATTGCACTAAATACATTGATTTCAGTATATATAATATTAAGAACTAGTTAGAGCTGCATGTGTGTGCCCTAGCCGAAGCCAAGCCTCTGCAATTCTGATTATGATCCACAACAAGATTTCATGGCTACCCCAGAGCTAGATCTGGGGCCGCCTTCTCCTTCAGCAACAACTTCTACTTCGAACAGCCAGTAGCCAGATGAAGATTCAGCTATTTTCGATTTTCTCATAATATCTCTGGGACCCCAAGAAACTAGACCAACAACCTCCAAGTTTGTTAAAAAGTTGGAATCCATTCCAAAAATCTCCTTACCTCCATCGGTGCCAAGGAAAGCTACAATTGCTCTGGAAGAGAAAGGATTCGTGGGTCAGTTCATAGGATTATGGCCATCACCCAAAATAGTGCAGAAGTGGGTTGGGAGGAACTGGATCCAGTTTATTCAAGGGAAAATTGCCATAATATTTTGTGGCTGGGGATATTACACCTTCCATTTTGAGACCAAAAGTGATCGATATCTTATATTTCGAAGCGGGCCTTACTTCATGGATACAAGAGGCTTGTATCTAAACCGATGGACTTTAGACTTTGATCCAGAACTAGATGTTCCCAATGCAGTACCAGTATGGGTAAGATAGCTGCACCTCCCTTTACACTGCTGGAGCGATGAATCAATTTGTGCAATAGGAAATGGAGTGGGAAAATACATCAACAGAAGCAAACCCAAAGACAACATGCAGGCATGCACAAGAATCTGTGTGGAGGTGGATCTAGGAATGGGCCTCTCGGAAGTGGTCAAAATCAAGGTGGACAACTAGATCCACATTCAACAGTTGAACTACGAACAAATCCCCTTCAAATGCAAGGTATGTCATGAATATGGTCATTTCACCAATAGATGTAGTAAAAGGGAAGAACCTGAAAAAACACTGAAGAAACATCAGATCCAAAATGGGAACAAGTAAAAAAGAAAAATACTGCATCTAAACCTGCCTCTGGCTCACATCCCCCTCCTCTGTCGGGATCTACCCTCCCCTCTCAAACAACCTCCCTTGTGGGGAAAAACCCATTTGATATCCTCACTTCAGTCCTTATCCCTTCCTATCAGATCATCAGCTTCTCCCCCATTCACCTCTCATCTCCCATTCCCACCCCTCCTGGCTCCCCTCTTCAGGCGGACAAGACTCTCCCCCAAAATCCAGACTGAATACTAAAAAGAAACCAATCGAAATAAATGCCTCAAAACATTGAGAATATCAAAAAAGTGGGAAGGAGATCAAATAAAGAAATAAGAGATGAAGAAGTATCCAAAGGCATCTCATTGGGAACACAACAGGGACTAGAGAATTTCCTTGAAAAAGGACCAAATAATAAAGACAAATTATAGCATGCAAACAAAGGACGGGGTTCTACAACAACCCAAAAATATAAATAATGATAGTTGTCTCCTGGAATTGTAGAGGGTTGGGTCACCCCTCCAAAATAATTTTTTAAAAGAACTGATAAAAAGTGAAAAACCTGACATCCTCTTAGTTCAAGAGACAAAATTAAGCAACCAAGAAATGGATGTGATCATAGAAAAATCTAGGATCTATGAAGGATTATCAATATCAGCTACTGGAGCTTCAGGAGGGATAAGCACTATATGGGAAAAAAGGAAATGGAAAATGCAACAACATACAAGGAAATACCATTGGATAAATACTAAACCAGAGAATGTTGAAACTGGTGGGACAACCAACATCTACAACATATACTCTCCCAACCATTATAAGGAAAAGGAAATATGTTGGGAAACTCTAAAAGAGAGCATTGGGGATGATAGAGAAGACAACCTTCTTTTAGGGGGAGATCTAAATATAATACTCAAAGCTGAAGAAAAGAGAGGAGGGAACTTCTTACCGGACCAAAATAGAGAAACTCTTGAAGAGATAATGGAACAAAGAAATCTACTTGATATTCCTCCTAAAAATAGGAAATACACCTAGGATAATAGAAGAATAGGCAGGGCAAACATTAAGGAAAGACTAGACAGGATCCTTATCCGAGATAAGATGATCCTCAAATACAGTAGAGTTGCTTCAAGAATTATTCCATCAGCAGTCTCTGACCATAAACCTGTTTTGATGGAGCTGGGCATGGCTGAAAACTACGGGCCACTGCCATTCAGATATAATCATCTTTGGGGCAGCAGCGAAGAAGCACAAAAAGAGGTGGAAAAAGTGTGGGAGAAAAACATCAACGATTCCCCAAATTATATTTGGGAAACAAAAATAAAAGCCACAATTATTTTTTTGAAAATTTGGGAAAAAAACAAATACAAAGAACCATACAAAGAAAAAGAAAACCTCAAAAAAGAGCTAAAACAGATCCAAGAGGAATTGGAAAACAACGAGAGCACCATAGAAAAGCAAGAAAGAGAGAAAGAAGTTCAATGGAAAATCTATAGAAACAACAAGAAAGAGGAAGAGACTTGGAGACTCAAGTCTAGATAGCTATGGATGTATGCTGGAGACAAGAATACATCCTTTTTCCATAACTCGGCAAAAACTAGAAGAATAAAGAACAACATTGAAAAAATTATAGGAGGAGAAGGGAAAGAGGAAATAAAAAATGAGGCCTACAACCACTTCAGAAATTTTCTCACTGCACCAATCAGTCAGGCAAATCCTGAAGAATTCCTGAGACATATCCCAAAAATTATTGATAATAGCACCAACATTTCACTCACTAAGGAAGTGACGGAAGAAGAAGTAAAGGAATCTATTTGGAATCTGCAAACCGGATAAAGCTACGGGACCAAATGGTTTTCCTATAACTTTCTATAGAACCTTCTGGCAAATCATCAAAAAGGATCTGTTGAAAATGGTTAGATATGTAATGAGAAAAAGAAAGATTGGAGGATATACAAATTCAACCTTCTTGGCCTTAATTCCAAAAGACCCCCGTCCTTCTACTCTAAACTGCTTCAGGCCCATATCCCTCTGCAAAAACTCCTACAAAATCATATCCAAAATTATAGCTAGCAGGATTAAACCCCTCCTTCCCAACCTTATCACTGAAAATCAAGGAGGGTTTGTTCCGAACATGCAGATAGTGGATAATATCATTTTAGTTCAAAAGGCTATTCACACCAGTCTCAATAACAATGAAAAAGGATTTTTTCTAAAAATGGATATGGAAAATGCCTTTGATAGAGTGAATCTGTCATTTCTTGCAGATGTCTTAAGAGAATTTGGATTTTTAGAAGAATTTTTTGAAGTAATCCAAGCTTGCACAATGGGCCCATGGATAGCCCCACTCATCAATGGAA
Organism: Pinus albicaulis; assembly: GCA_034641835.2. Classification (NCBI taxonomy): domain Eukaryota; kingdom Viridiplantae; phylum Streptophyta; class Pinopsida; order Pinales; family Pinaceae; genus Pinus; species Pinus albicaulis. The sequence goes on along the minus strand of CM076571.1, from coordinate 724,713,306 downwards.
GGTTGTGCAGTTTCTTCCAAATTTCAAGGGGCTTAAGACAGGGATGTCCTTTATCCCCCTTCCTCTACATCATAATGGTTGATTCCCTCAACAGAAATTTTGAACATTGCAGAAGAAACTCCACCTCAAAAGGCCTCTCCATAAGCAGAGGCACTAAAAGAATAAATCACTCTCTGTTTGCAGATGATACTCTTCTAATGGGAGGAGCATCCTGTATAGTGGCAAAAATATTCATAGCCATTTTGGACAGCTTCATGGAGGTCTCTGGAGGCTTGATCAACAATGGCAAAAGCTACTTGTACAGTTGGAATACCCCCATAAGAACCTTGCCGAAAATGTTACAAATTTTGAACATCCCCTTTCAAAACATCTGGGACCATTTTCAATACCTAGGGCTTCCAATTAGCAAGAAAAATATGAATAATGAGATATGGAGAAAATTTACTAAAAAAATGAAAGTAAAAATCAAGGTTTGGGGAATGCTCTGGCTAAACCAAGTAGGTATAATTATGCTAATAAAGTCCATTCTAGCAGCTTTGGCTTTATATCAATTTTCCCTTATATCGGCTCTTGCAAGCATCCACAAACAAATTGAAATAATTATCAGAAATTTCCTATGGCAGGGAGGGAAAAGAGAAAAAAAGAAATTCAACCTAATTAATTGGAAGCAGGTAACAACTACTTACAAACAGGGGGGCCTATCCATAAAACTTCCAGGACTAATGAACATAGCACTGGGAAGTAAAATAACTTATAGGTTCCTAACAGGGGAAACATTGTGGTGGAAAGCTGCCCTAGAAGCTAAATATCTCAATGGACCAAGGTCCACAATTCTGGAAACAAATCCTCCGATAAGGCCCTACACTCAGATATGGAAAGCCATCATCAATGCAACACAACTCATCAAAGATCATATAACCATGAGATTGGGAAATGGGGAGAAAATAAACATCTGGAAAGACAACATAATGGGGTGCCCACCCCTGGGGATCAACACAAGCATAAAGGATTTAAAAGAGTGGATGACAAAAGAAGGCCTCCACAAGCTGAGTAACATCTCTACCTGGGAGATAAATGGAGAATGGAAGCAATGGGACACTCCCAATCTTCCATCGAACTAACTGATCAATGGGATAAACTAATTGTCTTATTAGCAGGGGCAACTCCTATAGACCAAAATAAGGAGGATATTCACATATGGTAACCAACAGGAGGAGATTATACAGTCAAAACAAGATACCAAAACCTTTATGAGAAGCAAAATAATCAAGATTGGAAATATTGGATATTAGCAGGGAAGGTAGAATCCCTCCCCAAAATAAAATTTTTTATATGGACTTTACTACACAGTAAATCATTAACCGCAGAGAACTTAAAAAGAAGAGGAATATGTGGGCCATCTCAATGCCGTTTATGTAGAAAGGCGGAAGAAATAATTCAACATCTATTTCTGGAGTGCTCTTTTTCAAGAAAATGCTTGGAGGAAATGGTGATACCCATAGCAGCAAATATAAATTACAATATCCCCCTAAATCAATTTATAAGCAGATGGAAAAGTAGGTATCCATACTCTCTCAAAAACAAGCAAACAATAAAGAGACTCTGGAACAACCTACCTTTGTTTCTCTGCTGGCAACTATGGCTAGCTAGAAACAGAGCAATTTCAAGGATACTACTCCAATAGTAGGTAAAGTCAAGTCAAAAGATTGGGGACTTCTGGTGGAATTTCTCACAGCAGAAGGGGCCAAAGGAATCAGCATCAGCCAAATCCAAGAACAAGAAAGGAATTGGATAAGCTTTGCTGCAAACAAGATCAACCAGACTCCTCAAGTGAAAAACACAAAAAGACATCAAAACTGGAAAATAAGGAAAACCGAAGAAGAATTTCAAGCCTGGACAAAAAATATTAACAAAGAATGTCTCTTTTTTTACGGTGCATCAAAAAAGAATCTAGCTCGGGCAGGAATTGGAGGAATTATAATGCTACACAATTAGTCAATATATACACCTTACAATTGGGCATTAGACAGATGACAAACAACAAAGTAGAGGCATATGGGCTTTGACTTGGACCTAAAATTCTAAAAGAAAAAAAAATCAATGAAGCCATCATTTTGGGGGACTAAGCTATCATTATTAAGGCAATGGCAATGAATTCGCTTCCGGAAAATGCAGGGCTAAATCAAATCTTAAATAGAGCACAAAAAATATCAAGGTAGATTGGTAAAATAGAAATTTTTCACATTCTAAGGAAGAACAACAAATTACCAGATGAGCAAGAAAACAAAGGAGTATATCAAAATGCTAGACAAGCTCAGATTGGATAAATTAACATTAAAATCCCTATCCCATAATCCACCCTTTTTCTCCCATGATACTCAACACTCAAATAATATCAGATCAAGATTCCAAAGCTGTTTTCAAAATCCCCTTTGAAATCATAGCCATCCCCAATGCTATCATCAATTCCCTATGAAATCATCACCAAGCTACTGGACAAAGATGAAATATTTGATAATCTCTACAAAATCTCTGGAATTATTACACACAGGACTTCTCCATCCCATGGAATCACACCCCACGTGATCGCCCTGCATCGTTTCATTCTCAGATCCTTTCATTTTTCGCGCTACTCTTTGTCATTTTCTCAACTCACATTTTCCTCCCTTCCTCACCATAAGCCGCTCACTCCATATGCATTGCTTTCCCTCTACGTTCTCTATTTTTTCTCACACTCTTTCCTCACTCCTCCCTTGCCCACCGCCATCCTTTTCTCTTCTCCCCTTATCCACTTAGGCTTTATCTATGGCCCATCTTCCTATTACGTGAACGTTATCCTTTTTGTTGCGCTGTTTCCATCTCCAGTGAGCTGGGCGCTCGCCCCTCTCACGTTTCTTCTTCTAATTTACCTCCAGTGTTTTATCTATTCAGCTTTTAGTAAGTGTATCTTTTCTTCATTAAAGAGAGCTTTTAAGAGAAAGCGTTGTTCAATATTTAGTAAGTGGCTCTTTTCTTCAAAAAAGAGAGCATTTAGAAGCAAGGAAGTAGCGTGGCTGTGGGAATTAGCAAAGAAAGAAGGAGCAGCCAAGCCATACATCAACAACAGAGGAAAGATAAATATGGATCCTATGGAGAATAGAGCACACCCATGTGCATTCTACAAGTCACACTGAATTGTGATTTAAAGTCTCAAAAATCAGATACTGCAAGACAAAGAAAAAACTAAAGAAGAAATGGCATATATAAGATCGTAATGGAAGACATGTAACGAAGAAATAAGGGCTCTGAGGAACAATTACAGTCATCTACAAGAGTCAATCAACATCATCAAAGAGGCATTGAACAAAAAGTCGGAGCAAGGATCCACTTCGAAGGATCAAGGAAGCAAGCAACGTGGAAGTGAGAACACTATCAATAAATAGGCCATCAAATCTTTGATCATCTATGTTTTTCAGTTTTAACTTATGGCAGCAATATTAGTTTATAATGAAAGTCAAATGTATTGTGTTATTATTCCAGTTTGTTAAAAATATAGTACCAATGTAACTGCCTCCAGTTCTAAGAGGAGGGGAGAAAAGAGGAAAACAAGTAATACATGCCAAGAAATAACACCCAAGTAGATTTCTTTCTGCGCCAAAATTGGGGAATTTTGTAATGGAGAAATTTCTCTCCTCTTTTATTTTTAGAAATACAACATAACTGATCTTGTTAGAAAAAAAAATACATTGATTTCAGTGTAGATGGTGATTTCTAATCCTATTTGATTGCTTTCACTAGATTCATTGATTTGAGGGTAGCTGTTTGTTTCTAATCCTATTTGCTTACTTGCACTAGATGCATTGATTTGAGTGTAGATGTTCATTTCTAATCCTATTTGATTGCTTACATTAGATGCATTGATTTCAATGCAGATTTTTTTTTCTAATCTTATTTGAGTTCTTGCATTAGATGCATTGATTTCAATGTATATGTTGATTTCTGATTTGATGTAATTGGATGTATGATGGTACATTAATTTTAAATTCATTGGATTAATGGTATGCATTGATTTCAGTGTGAGCACAAAACATTATTGACAATGTAAAATGATTTTTGTGTTATAGTAATTAAATATATTAATATTGGAGAGCAAGAGAGACAAGGCATGATGTTTACTACAATAGCTCGAGCTAACTATTTAAATGGTTTACGATTTCAACTGTCATTTTCATATAATTGATATGAAAAGATGACAAAACTAACAAGGGTGACAATACGAATAGTAGAAGAAAATAGTTTGAGATTGATCACAATGAATACTATTTGTGATTGACTACACTCTTATTATTCACATTTTATATCATTCAACACTATTACATTATCACTTTGCATTCAAAAATTTTATTTCATCATTAAAGTTATTTTACAATATTTATTGCCTCAACAAACTGAGGTAACTAAGAAAATGTAAAATTAAAATGACTAGATAAATCTCATATATATTTAACATATTTAAAATGTTTATATCAATATTAGATGTATTTACATATTGTTGATAAAATTAATCATACGTTCGATAGATTTTCCTTGCCCGCACACAATTGAAACCAACCTAGATCCATCTTAACTCCGGATCTATCAGGCATCGAGAGGGATCAATTCTCTCGAGGTGCAAACCTTTCCTCAAATTTTTCACTCAAAAAAAAGGTTGCACCTCGAGAGATTTGATCCCTCTCCATGCTTGATAGATCTGGAGTTAAGATGGATCTAGGCTGGTTTCAACTGTGTGCGGGCAAGAAAAATCTATTGAACATATGATTAATTTTATCAATAATATGTAAATACATATAATATTAATATAACAATTTTAAATATGTTAAATATGTATGAGATTTAGCTGGTCATTTTAATTTTAAATTTGGTTAGTTACCTCAGTTTGTTGGGATGATAAATATTGTAAAATAACTTTAATGATGAAATACAAATTTTGAATGCAAAGTGACAATGTAATAGTGTTGAATTATAGAAAATGTGAATAAGAATAATGTAGTCACCTACAAATAGTCTTCAGTGTGATCAATCTCAGACTATTTTCTTCTACTATTATTATTGTCACCCTTGTGATGCAAGAGCATCTCGCTCGAAAAATCATTGTATTTTGGTTGATTTACAGAGTCTAATGTTTTCTAAATAATGTAATTTATTTATAGGAATTTTGTATATTTTTATATGATTTGAGTGAGAAATATTTATGTGAGGTTTTCAATGTAAATATTATCAAATAATTGATAATATGTGAGATATGAGGCTTGTAAAGATCTCAGGGATTAGGAGATCCTAGAATAGGATTTAGTTGAGTAAAAAATGGATTTATAGGATTTATAGGATATGTTTAGGTGGATTGTGGATCTAAAATAAAATTGGTTTCAGAGTCGTTTTGTATATATTTGTAAGCATCAAAGGCATTAGAGGAAGGGAGAGAGAGATTGTGGGATAATTTAATTGTGTTATTGATTACTTGTTTGATTCAATTAACAAATTCCAGCTTGTAAGTATGAAACTAGAATTAACAATTGATTATGAGGAATTATGTTCATGCCTAGATATTTGTGTACTTATTTTATTATAGAGTCAAGGTATCAAATCAAGCAGAGAAGCTTGTGTAAAATCGAGGCTTAACAAATTCTACACATAAATAATTATAGTGAAGCAAATTCATTATGGGAGAGGAATCCATTTTATCTGGCTAGGGTATGAGAGTTTTTTTGTGTATGATTATAAATATCTATATTTTCTGGCGTGACCAAGTGTAGAACGAGCACCAAAGTATTATTAAAGGAATGCCCAGATAGAAGAGAATAAGGTTATATGTTACCGAAGTGAAGAAACAGAGTTATAATGATGTTGCCGAGTATGACGAAGTTTGGTGCAGGAAGCAAATACATGATGAAACTATAGATAAATTTGAGGTCTCACATTGAATTCCAAAGGGACTAAGGCATGAACTTTCTCCCCAAATTGTGGATATAGTTTGTAATGCAGAGCTCTAAGGGAAAGGTGTTTGCCGTTAGTAAATAATCTTGGTTTCAACCTTCACACATTGAAATTGGTTTGTTGAGTCAATTGGAAGAATAACAATTTAATTGATGGTCTGAAAGATGGCACCCAGATATTGCAGATAGCTCTCAGCCAATGATGAACAAAGTACAACCAACATCGTATGGAAATTGTGTTCTAGCCATACGTTTTGACTATTCAAAACATTGGAGGTAAGTATCCTGCTTTAAGAAGAGGCTTGGTATTAAGTGCATGGTGGATATATATATATATATATATATATATATATATATATATATATATATATATATATTTATATATATATATATATATATAGTGTGTGTGTGTGTGTGTGTGTGTGTGTGTGTGATCCTTGAAATTTATAGTCCAGAGTCATTTACAATTATAGAAAGCTAAATACGTGAAATCGACAAAGTAATGAGAGTGCTCAGTTCTTGATTTGGATGTCTCGAAATTGAAATTAGTTCCTAACTATTAGTTGGAATACTTAGCAATTTATTTTAACGCCTATCTATTGGGAATAACACCCAAAAATTTGGAGAGGAAATTGATGCAAAATTGCCATATTATGGAGTTGTAAAATATTGGAAATCAAATCAAAAGTGTTGGGGAAGATATCCGGTAGCTTCTGGAAGTTCGGGTAACTTTTCTTCGTTCTAGAAATAGTAAATTATAGAAGGTAAGTAATGGATGAGTAAGGAGCAGTGGTTCCATGATCAAGGGATAAATTTATGGTTTGCATCCTACATGATCTTACAACTCAAATATGTGGTTATGAAGTGTCAAGTATAGATTTTGATTTGTAAGGTTATGATTGGAAATGGGTTTACAGTAAGAGAATGGAGGTTGTCTATGAAACAGAAAATTTAATTGAATATTATTGAAAAATAGTTTATGATTAACCCTATGACCAATGAAAGTTGGATCTGATGATCCAATACCCATAAAAACGTTTTTTAGTTCCTAGTTGTAGGAACATATAATTCTTGTAACCACAATTGAGCTAAAATTTAGAAGTGACTAAATGCTGGTAGCACTAGTAGCCTACCAACATCACATTTGCATCACCTTGTTATTTTTGTCATATTTTCATATCGATTATATGAAAATGGCAGTTGAAATCATAAACCATTTAAATAGTTACCTCAAGTTGTTGTGGTAAACATCATACTTTGTCTCTCTTGCTCTCCAATATTAATAGGTGTAATTACTATAACAAAAAAATTAATGTACATTGTAAACAATGTTTTGTGCTTACACTGAAATCAATGCATACTATTAATCCAATAACATCAAATAAAAAATCAACATACATGCTGAAATCATTACATATAATGCAGGAAATCAAATAATATTAGAAAAAAATCTACATTAAAATCAACGCATCTAATGCAAGTAATCAAATAGGATTAGAAATAAACATCTACGCTCAAATTAATGCATCTAGTGCAAGTAATAAAATAGGATTAGAAACCAACATCTACCCTAAAATCAATGCATCTAGTGCAAGTAATCAAATAGGATTAGAAATCACCATCTACACTGAAATCAATGTATTTAGTGCAATAAATCAAATATGATTAGAAATCGTATATATTGAAATCAATGGATCTAGTGAAAGCAATCAAATATAATTAGAAATTAACATCTACATTGAATTTAATGCATCTAGTGCAAGAAATAAAATAGGCTTAGAAATCACCATCTACACTGAAATCAATACATTTAGTGCAGGCAATCAAATAGGATTAGAAATCATCTACACTAAAATAAATGCATCTAATTAAAGTAATAAAATATCATTAGAAATCAACATCTACACTAAAATAAATACATCTAGTGCAAGAAATCAGATAGGATTAGAAATCACAATATATGTTGAAATGAATGTGTCTAGTGAAAGAAAAATTCTTCCCTCTATCCCCCCTCCATATATATCTATATCTCCCTCCATCTCTCCTTCTTTGTCTCTTTGTCTCACCCCCCCCCCAAACACACACGCTCTCTCACTCCATATCTATCAATCTCTCTGCACCTCCATCCCTGTCTCCATCTCTCTCTTCTTTCTCTTCACCTTCCATATATATCTCTATCTCTTACTGTCTGTCTATATCAACCCCAAAAAATACATTTTATTTCTCCAATATATCTATATATCACTCCCTCCTCCTCTCCCTTTCTCTCTCTCTCTTCCCCTTCCCTCCCTCTCCCCTTATTTTATCACTCTTCCCTCATGTTTCCCTTTCTCCCTCTCTTTCCATCTTCCTTCTCTCTCTCTCTCTCCACCTTTATCTCTCTATTTATGTCTTCTTACATCCCTCTCTCTTTCCCTACCTCTCTCCACTCTCTCACATTCTCTCTCTCTTCCTTTCTCTCCCACCTCTCTCTCCCTCTCTCTCTCTCTCTCTCTCCACCTTTATCTCTCTATTTATGTATTCTTACATACCTATCCCTTTCCCTACCTCTCTCCACTCTCTCACATTCTCTCTCTCTTCCTTCTCTCCCACCTCTCTCTCTCTCTCTCTCCCTCTCTCTCTCCACCTTCTGAATTTGTTACTATATGTATCTCTCTCTCCTTCTCTCCCCCCTTTTCTCCTTCTTTGTCTCTTAATCCTTGTGCAAGAAATTGAATAGGATTAGAAATCACCATTTACACTAAAACCAATGCATTTAGTGCAAGCAATCAAATAGGATTAGATACATATACATTGAAATCGATGCATCTAGTGCAAGCAATCAAATATAATTATAAATCAATATCTACAGTGAAATTAATGAATCTAGTGTGAGAAATCAAATAGGATTATAAATCACCATCTACACTAAAATCAATGAATTTAATGAATTCAATCAAATATTATTATAAATCATCTACATTGAAATCAATGCATCTAGTCCACATAATCAAATATCATTATAAATCAACATCTACACTAAAATCAATGCATGTAGTGAAAACAATGAAATAGGATTAGAAATCACCACCTAGGTTGAAATTAATGCATCTAGTGCAACAAAAAAAATTTCCGTCTCTCCCCCCTCCATCTCCATCTATATATCCCTCCATTTCTCCTTATTTGTATCTTAATCTCACCTCCCCAAACACGCACACTCTCTCACTCCATATCTATCAATATCTCGATCCCTCCCTCCTTGTCTCCATATCTCTCTTCTTTCTCTTCACCTTACATCTATATCTCTATTGTAGAAATTATACAAACAATATGTATTTCATGTACTCAATCCGATCATGTGATATGCTAAAGAAGTATACTGAATACTTCTACAAATAAATTGTGGAAAATAAACACAATCGCCAATAACAAGAAGTGTAGAAAGAAACAAATCAAACCACAACATAGATAATTTCTTGGGGAAAGCTTACTACTCAAAACCCCTCTATCTTCTATTGTATATTAAACATGTAATCGTGAAACAATTACAATTCACTCTTCTCACAAGAGTCTCCTGCACTCAACTAATTGTCTCACATTGTCCTGGATAAAATCGACCAACACTTAGCCAATTCTCAGCCTCTAAATAGCCTTCCTACCTTGCACAATTCCTGATGAATGAAATCCCTATTATTTAGGAATTATTCCTTCCTAAACAGTGCAAGCATCATGGGCAATCCAATGTGTGTTTGGTTGCATGTGTGCAACCCAAGAATGCTACAATTGATCATTAACATCCCTTTAACCTTTGTGTCAACTGGGTCTCCACTAGAACTAGCATGCATGAAACTATTAATAGTAAATCATTAGTTGCATGGAAAATCATTGATTTTGAATTAAATAATATTTAATTCACTTGATCTCTCACTAGTGCAAAAAACAATTACAATTATTTCAACTGACTCTAACGCACTTAACTAAGTTAATTGATTACTCGTGCATTAAACTAAAGCACCAACTACAATTCGAACTCCATAACTAATAGAATTACTATGCATGCCTCACCAACCACCTTGAACTCGAAATACATGAGTTAACTGAGTTTATCACACTCAGTTAACTGTTACAAGTGATCATGAGACAAGATTACACTTTATTGTCCAATTTAATTAAGGGAAAATTAAATTAGACACTGCACAAATTTAATTAATTAAATTTTCCTTCACACTAATGTATCGCTAGGACCTATCAGTCCCACACTAGTGTGTGTGATGCAATTTCTTGTTGGACTTCAAAACTCCCTCTCAACAAGAAAGGGATTATCCGCCACCTCGATCTTGCCTTTGTGGTATTGAAATTTTCTCCCGGTGAGAACCTTCGTCAGAATATCTACATCTAGATCCTCCGTGGGAATGTACTGAAGTAACATAATGTGCCTCTGAACACAATCTCTAAGATGGTGATACCATATGTCTATGTGCTTGGACCTATCATGGAATACTTGATTAACTAAGAGTTTAATGCAACTCTGGTTATCACAATGTATCACAGTCGGATCCATCTAAGAACCAAACAAACCAACTAAGAATTTTCTCATCTAGATGGCCTCACTTGCAGCTTGACTTGCTACCATGTACTCTACCTCGGTTGAACTAAGTGCCACAAATAATTTATTCCTAATGTACCAAGAAACTGTTGTTGATCCTATGTTGAAGATCCCTCCTAATGTGCTCTTTCTGTCTAATGGACTGCTTGCCTAATGTGCATTTGTGAAGCCTTGAAGCTTCACTCCCTCTGTCCATCTATATCATAATCCATACTTTGTAGTGCCTATGAGATATCTCAAGACATGCTTCGCCACCTTCCAAAAGAGATTGGTTAGCTTAACCATAGCTTGAATCAGTTGGTTAACTGAGTAGCAAATGTATAGTCTAGTGTTCACTAAGTACATCAGTGAACCCATTAGTTTCATGTAGACAGTAGCAACCACTACTTCTCCTAAAGTATCGTTCTCTATCCTCCAATTTCCTGGAAGAGGAGTCTCCATGGGTTTACAGCTCTCCATGTGAAACTTACCCAGTATCTCTTTGGCATACTTTCCTTGAGAAACAAAAAGTTCACCATCCCACTGCCGTTTTTCCAAACCAAGGAAATAGTGAAGGAATCCAATGTCCTTCATTTCAAACTCTCTTGCAAGATCCTCCTTGCAAGAATGTATTAGCTGCTCATCACCTATTAAAAATAGATCATCAAAATAAAGTACGATAATGAAGAGCTTATCATCAAGCACAATCTGGTGCAGGTTTTCACCCTCTTCACTTTTGGTGAAGCCCAACTCAGTGAAATAGTTGTCAATACAAGTGTACCAAGCACAAGGTGCTTGCTTCAACCCATGCAATGCTCTCTTGAGTTGGCACACATGCGACTCACTTTCAAAGATCTTGAAACCTTATGGATGCTCTATGTACACTTCTTCATCAATAAATCCATTGAGAAACGTAGTTTTCACATCCATCTGATGAATGTGCCACCCCATTTGAGCTAAGAGTGCAAGGATAGATCTAATAGAAGAGTACCTCGTGACTAGTGTGAGAGAATCCTCGTAGTCGATCCCCTCAAATTGTGAGAATTATGGGGCCACAAATCTGGCCTTGTACTTCTCCACACTCCCATATAATGCTTTCTTTACCTTACAGATCCATCTAGATCCAACCACTAATTTTGCGACTCGTCTTGGGACAAATCCCCATGCACTGTTCTTGATGATGGAGTCATACTCCTCTACCATAACGTCAAACCAAATTGGTTGTTGCGTTGATTACTCAAAGGAAGATGGTTATGTCACAATACACTTTCTCATAAGAACCATGTATCTAGTAAACCTGTTTGGAGACTGTCTTTGTCTGCGCAGTGAAGTAGGTGCTCCTACATTCTCTACCACATCAAGTCTCAATCTATCAGCTTCTGTGATATGCCTTTTACCATTTCTGGTGGATGGCTTTGCATGAGTTTTTTTTTCCACTCCATGATCCTCCACATGTGCCTCCTCCACATCTTGAGTCTCATCCTTTGGAACCAAGAGTTCCTCCTCTGCATGCAAATCTAGCTCCCTCTCAAGGGACAATCACATGGCTTTCTCCTCATCAAATTTTATATCCCATCTCACAACAATCATCCCGTTGTTTGGAAAATACACCTGATATTTGTGGGGAGTATCAGTGTACCCCAAAAATATCCCAATCTCACATGTTGGTTTGAGCTTCTTCCTGGAATCTTTGCTCACATGCACATAAACAGATGAGCCAAAAATCTTACAATATGAAACATTGGGTTTCTTACCAGTAAGATCCTCCTCTGGTGTACTCATGCCAAGTATCTGATGAGGACAAAAAATCTGCAAAAATATTGTTGTATTGCATGCCTCCACCCACAGATGCAATGGTAGGCCATGATCATGCAACATCGTTCGTGCTCCACCCACAATTGTTCTATTCTTTCTTTCTGTGACCCCATTCTATTGTGGGTTATGAGGCACAATCAGTTCTCTCCTAATTCCTTCTTTGTTGCATAAGTTCTTGAATTCATTGAAGATGTACTCACCACCATTTTTGCTCCTAAGAGCCTTCACATGCTTCCCCATGTCTTTCTCAACCAGTTTTTTGAACTCAAGAAATTTTGAGAACGCGTGATATTTCTTCTTCATGAAGTAGATCCTACACTTCTAGAAAATTCATCAACAAATATCACATAGTACTTATGCTTTGCTATCGAAGCAGTAGATAATGGTCCACACACTTCTGAGTGAACTCTCTCAAGTATTTCCGAAGCTCGGTTCTCCTTCTCATGAAAAAAGGAATTTTCATACTTCCCCATAGTACATCCCTTGCATGTGTATGACTGCACAAGTGTTCCCTTGGGAATATCCATATAAATTTGTTGCATGACCTTCAAGGATCCATGGTGTAGATGGCCCAATATCCTATGCCATAACTCACCCTCATACTGGCTCACCACTTTGTTTGCCTTACCCATCAATGTTGCGTAGCCATCTACATCAAGATTATATATATTCTTCACACGAATCCAAATCTTCTTGGATTTTCCTATTTCTTTATGTCAAAGGAAAGATTTTCCTTGACTGAAAACAATACCATAGCCTCTATCCTCCAACATTACGACTGAGACCAATATTTTCTTCAAGCCTGGTACATGCATTACATATTTTAATAGAAAGGGTTTACTTGAATGTCTTTGGAAGGTAAATGTACCAATCCCAGTAGCACTGTACCACCTATCATATCCCATTTCGATATGCATTTGTAGATCCTTCTCCTCCAAGCTACTGAAAAATTATTTTTCTCTCATCATGTGAAAGGAAGCACCACTATCCAAGTACCACAGTAATCCAATTGCACTTGAAACCATGCATGAAATGAGCGAGAATTCAAGCTCAAATTGTGAGGCTAAAGCTTCACCAACTGCAGATCCTGAAGCCTTATTCTTCTTCTTCTTTTGTGGATAATTAGTTGCATAATTTCCATGCTCGTGGCAGTGAAAATACTTCACTCTGGACATGTTGCACTTCTTGCCATATTTACTGGACTCATATTTGGAATGAAATTTCTTTCCTTTCCCCTTCTTCGCTTTGGCATCCAAAGCACAATATTCTTCATAATCATTCTTAGATGAAGATCCATCCTTGGTATTTCGCCTGAATTCTTCTTGCATAAAATTTGACCAAAGCCATTCCCAATCTGGAAGCTTTTCCCTCCCATTAACAGAGTTCTGATAACTATGCCAATGCTCCCAATCTCATCCTGACATTGGAAAAAAATTGTTAAATATTTCAGAATGGTGTCGCCTTTATCCATTTTTATCTTCCCAAGTTTATCCTTCAGTTCCAACTTTCTATGATCACTGCCGCTCTGAAACAGACCTGTCAAAGCTTTCCAAATTGCATATGGTGTCACTTTTCCATGGAGACTTGAGACAATGTGGTCTCGTACTCCCTCCAGTAATATCCTCCTCACCTTTGCAACGTTCTTTTGCCAAGCATCAAGGTTTGTGGCATCTATTGCAGCCGGTTTTGGAATGTCATTGTCGATGAATTCTTTAAACCCATTGTTCTCCAGTACTGCCTCCATTCTGTCTTTCCACACAATATTGTTAGAGTTTCCCTCGAGTGCATAATCCAATCTAAAGCCATCGAAAGTAATTTTGATCCTGATCTACCTGTCACACCAACAATAGTTTTGCAAATTCGAATTCTATTCAGTCACAAACTCAGCTTATCCTCCACTACATTGATTTCTTGTGCTCTGATACCATGTAGAAATTATACAAGCAATATGTATTTCATGTATTCAATCTGATCATGCGATATGTTAAATAAAGATACTGAATACTTCTACAAATCAATTGCGTAAAATAATCACAATCGCCAATCACAACAAATGCAGAAAGAAACAAATCAAACCACAACACAAATATTTTCCTTGGGAAAGCTTGCTGCTCAAAACCCCTCTATTTTCTATTGTATATTCAACATGGAATCATGAAACTGTTAGTCATCAGTAATTTTTACTATTTGTAGATGACTAAATATTGGTTATATATTTCTAAAAACAAAATTCCCCGAATATTGTGAATTTAAGAAATCTCACTGCCCTCATTATCCTTATACCAAAATTTTCACTACTCTACCATTTTTCCATTTCATCGTCACCCTGCCACTCCTAAAAGACTCTTTATGGGCTTGTGCCACTCATCTCCATCCTTTTTTTTCCTATAACCTCATTACTCTATTTTTCCCTTTCCCATGACTCCACTTCCCAACTAGGGTTACCTATAAGCCTAACTCATTCCCATAACCCCAAAATTCCTCAAGCATTGATGGTCTCAAAACTATCTCTATAGGATTTTTAGATAAATCAAGTACATTGAATTTTAGATCTTCAATAAATCACTATGTCAATACTATATTTTTACACTTAAAGATACCAAGCCAAGTTTCAGTCATAGACTAGGTAAAAGAGTCCTCCCACTGGGTCAATTAAGGTTTCATGTGGTCCAAGGTCATCATTTCTAAAGAGGACTATCATTCAGTTTCAGAGTCCGCACATAAAGTAATGGACAAGCTTGACACTTTTGTAGAAGTGTTACGAGGTCAATCAACAGAATAAATTGATGAGGTAAGTGTTTTGTGCCTAAAGGATGGCATCTTGCAGTAAGAAAGATAGGAGAACTAGGGTTTTACACTTGAAAGTCTAGTAGAGTGCCAATACAGTGATCAAATGAAGAAATGGTATGAAGAAGGTGTTGAAACAACTTCTATGACATTGAATGAGCAAAAGAGATGTGTTAGACTTCAAGATGGAAGTAAGGAAGGTTTTAAGGTTGGTGCTATGTCAAGATCAATTTTTCATGCCTCCATGACTAAAGGAAGAAGTCAAATTCACCATCTCAATCACCTGCCAACAAAAGGGTTAAAATACATTAATGAGCCAGGAGAAGTCATCTTTATGACTCAAAGAAAACCTGCAAAAGGAGAAGGTCAGGTTAGTGTTTTCAGGCACCTGCAAAACATAAAATGACGAAGAAGGTAAAAAACAGGGTTTGAAACTGCATGATAGGAATAAAAGACAAGGTTTTTTTGAGTTGCTGCTGTGTTAAAAGAAATATATAAAATATCAAAGACCAAAAGAAAATCTAAATCAGTGATCTCAGCAAATTACAAGCAAGCAAAGGTGAAAGGTTGAGATGAGTGTCATGATGGAAATCACAAAGGACTTTGAAAGTGCTACTATATGTAGCCCTAAAAAAAAAACATCAAATGAACATGTCAACCCTCAAAGGAGTAAAGGCATGGTCAAGCCCATCTAAACACTTCATATGAATCATTTTTTTTACTTGCAGAGAATTAAAATTTCAAATAAAGGAATAAATTTTGGGTTTTTCAAGTCAAAATTGACTAAGTGTTGAGGCGCTACACGCCTGGCAGGGTGTTACATGCCTGGAGTCGGGCCCTACGCGCCTACCATTTTTTCCTTTGTTTTTTATTAAGGCGTTGCACGTCTGTCAAGTGGCACTGCACCCTTGCCCGCCTTTTCCTGACTTGCCCGACAGGCCCGGGCAGGCACTGCACGCTTGGCCAGGAAGGCCTTCCAAGCCTTGCAGCCACTCAAAACCTCCTCAATTTTTTTTCAAAACTGCCAGAGGTCCCTTCAAGCACCTTTAAGGGGTAGTCCTAAGGTCTCTCAAGGTAGAGTTTTTTACATGTCAATAAGGGAGAGGTAACAATGAAAAATAATATAATGATGAAGGTGAAAATGAAGGTCAGATATCAAAGGGACAAAGAGCATGGAAAATAAACAAGAGATGATCATGGAGATGATGATAGCAGTGAAACAAAGAGCCAAGATGACAAAGAGGCAGATAATGATGAAACACAAAGCAGTGTAGATGAGGAAAATTAATATGATGTGAATGAGGCAAATATGAAACATAAAGCAGCAGAAATGATAATGAATCAAGTAGTGATGATGTGGGCAGTCATAAGAGCAGTGAGGGCAGCAAGGAAATAAGGAAAATATCAGTAAGGCAGAAAGGGGCAGTGAAGAAGATATAAGTGAAGAAAATTCCAATAAGGAAAATCCTTCAAGGAGGCAAAGGAGGAATAAAACCTTAACATTCTTGATGATCCATCCCCTACAATCATCACAAACATAATCAACAAAGCAAATCCAGATATTGACATATTTTGGCAAGTTTTTGAGTTTTTAGAGTTTTTGACTGTTTTTGAGGGTGCTGCGCTTTTCCTAAGGCATCCATTGGAGGAAAACTTGAACTTTTTGGATTCATCAAGCCAATGGCACACAAAATTTTAGATCATTTGGAGTAGTTTTGGTTATCCAAAAAGGTCAAAAACATGCAAAAATTCACCATTCTCCCCAATTTTCAGGGCTGGCGCTGCACTCTAAGAAGTCTTGGTAGATTTAGTTTTTGGATAGGAAAATTGACACTAAATGTAAAAATAAAGGAATTTTTGGAAAATTGACGTGACAAGCTTTCCAACGAGCTATCACAAATCTCATTCCGACACTAGGAAGGCCTTCAAAATTCAACTGCAATGTGACCTATTTTTCGAGTGCAGGCGCTGCGCCCTTGGACTTCAATGTTGCGCCCTTGCCTGCAAAGTCAACAAAAGACATAAATTTATTGCAAATAGATATTTTTAGGTTTTTGGGAAAATCACTCCAAATTTAGGTGTTAGAAGTTATTTTGCATTTATTAGCTTAGATATTTTGTGCCTTGGGCCTTGCAACATCTTAATGGACAAAATTGATATTTATGAGAAATTAATATCCTCCAAAACCCTATTTAGGGTTTTGACTCTACTTTACATGATAAATACTGCATTAGGGCCTCATTTTTCTTATTGGTTGGTTGTTGGTTGTTTCACTTGTTGAACTGAGCATAGGCTTTGAGTTGTAAAGAGTTTTTTTGGCTTTGGAGCCTTGTAATCCTTTTGGACTGAATGACAATGGAGCCAAGCACTTTGAAGGATTCATGACCATAGCTAATGGTGATTTTTTTCTCATTTGTTTCTCATTTTTTTATGCTATACATCTTGTTTCGCCTTTCCCTTGCATTAAAACATAAATTTTAGCTTCAGGTATGTTTTCAAAGGCTAATTAAGTCTGTTTGCTTCTCTTTCTTTCATGTTTTCCTCTACTTGGTCAGTTTAGAGAATTATTAGTTGCTCTCTAAACCCACTTGTGCTTGTTTATTTTGAATATGATTTGATAAAGAAAATGTCAATGTAGTTTTATGGCTAGCCCTGCTCTTTGATATTACTTAAACCTTGTTTTTAAGGACTTTACTTTCAAATATTGTTGATTGGGTTTAGCTGAAGAGGTCTATGGTTAGCCCTGCCCTTTTGCTCATTTTGACTGGTTGGTTTGAAGTTTCTTTGTAGTATGATTAAGGAAATTTATGAGTTTCCTGCTTCTTGGTCCTCACTATATGTTTTCTTAGATGTTTTCTTTGCCTGAAGGTGAAATCACTAGATATTTTACAAGTTTATTTCTCTGTAGGGTTTGTTGGATTGTTGCCCCGATGTTTGTTTGGTTTTGTCTTCATGCATAGTGTTCCTAAAAGCCATTCTTGTTGTAGTATTTGACAAGGGATTCTTAACTGCCCTTTGCACCTACTTTGTTCACAATTTAATGTTCATTTCACTCACCTAAGCCTTGAAGATCCATTCAGCTTTGTTATACTTTCCCTCCAAAGCATCCTTGACCTATTGTTGTACCTTTCTATAAATTTTGTAGACTCCATAGCCCAATGGTCTTAACCTCTCCTACCCTACCTATTTTTATTGACAACTTACCTACCCAATCAAAACAAACAAACAAACCCTAAACCTAACAACTAGCCTAAAATCAAAACCCTAAAAGCTATCAAGTTACATCCTTTACACAAACATAGAGAGAGCCCTCTCTGAGTCTAAGAAGGCTAGGTCCTAGGACTCCAAAGACTGGTTTAATGTTACCCTTGTACATTTTCCCTTGCCAATCTGAAAAATTATAGGGAACTAACATAATGGCGATCATGGTGGGACCTTCTGAGTCAATAACATCTAAGTATTCCTTAGGACCTCAGAAAACCCACAAAAATCCTTAGATTGGTATTTAGTTGTTGATTGTGCACAACAAGAGAATCCTTAAAATAGTAAACATCATCCACCTTGTGACTTCACTAGTCTTCAATATCCCTGTTGACCCCACTAGTTCTCACAAACTCCCTAGGGAATGCATTAAACAATCCTAATATCGATGATGGTGGAAAACAAAGTTGAAATATTCCACCTGGTGACTCCACAATTCTCAATAGAGCTAAAGACTCCACTGGTAGAGGACTCTAAACTAGTTGAAAAGATGTAGTGAACCTTTTTGATTGACAAAGATGGATCCAAGGATACAATAGAGATATGCTCCAATGAACAAAGATTACATCCCTGGGTTCCCACACAAAATGTCTTAGATAAACTGGGTTTCAAACCTGCCCATGTTTGAAGAAGAAAAATTTGATGACCCCTTGTTACATCTCATCAAATTCTCTATACATGTATGGAGGTTAAAAGTTGAATGACATGAGGAATACCTCATGAAAATGTTCATGGGGACATTAGAAGGAAAGGCAGGAAATGGTATGAAGACCTAGACCTTGGTAGTTTGTTTTCTTTAAGGATTTCCACAAGGTGTTTTATGAACATTATAAAGACATTTTTTCATCTTTATCATTAGCTGAAAATTTTTGTGATCAATATGAAGATCTCATACAATACCTTGTAATCATTGAGGAAGATTTGGAAATTGGCATCCTGAAAGTATATTAGAAGAAATGCATGCATTTCATACTCAATTTAACTGTCATGACAACCAAGAGGAGTTGGTTGAGGATGAAATCAATCAAGAAATGAAGCAAAATCCATAGGATCTCTCTGAAGGTACTAGTGATGATTCACCACCTCTTCTAGGGAAAGCTCAAGAAGAAATTCAACCTCAGAATCAACCTTCACAAGAGAAAGATAACTACTGTAGTTCTATCCAAAGAAAGTGAAAAATACCTCCTCTTTTAACCGAAGAGGAAATAAATCAGATTCTAAACATGCAACCAACCTCTAAACCTTCATATGAATAGAAAATTTCTATTCTCATCCTAATCCCAGCTACCAAAGATCAGAAAATGGACTTGTATATAAATTCAAGGAGAAACAATCTGATAATCCAATATGTATTATTGGTGACATTACTTATATTGATGATTTTCCAAAGTTTGATAAGTATGATGATGGTTATGTTCTCCAAATAGAAGCTAATATTGCAGAGCAATCAGCATTTGGTTTCTGGGAGGAAGTTCAATTCCATCAACTTGAAAATAGTGATCAGCCAATACCTGTGAGCTACGACAGTGATGAGGAAAGTCTAGAAAATTTGGAAGTAAGTGAAGCATCTATGCCTCTTTGTTCTACTTCATTTCAGTCCATCAGAAATAACTTTCATGTGATTAGAAATCAACAGTATTTTAGTTTTGATGTTGCAGTTGGGGGATATAATGAAATTCTTGAGCAAGTTGTTATTAAGAAGCCTTTTCCTGAAATGGTTGAGGAAATCATTTGTGACATAAAATCCTCCTTAGCTCCAGATTTGCAGCCACCAAGTTCCATTGAATTTCAAATTGTATATGAGGGCTTGGAGATTGATAATCACAGGAGAGTTGCTATACTGCCTTCTCAAGAAGATTTATTTCCAAAGAGTAATCCTACTCATTAACATGATGTCCTTCACATAGAATTCATCCCACTCAATCAGAGCATATCCAGTTTTCTAGAGGAAAATATTGCAATATATGATGAGGCTTCCAGTACAGATGATCATGAGGAAGAGGTGGATTTTCTTGCTGAAAATAATCCCAAGCATAGCCAAGTGAAAGAAGGAGTAGTCATGAATGAAGTCTATTTCTCAAATCCTCTAAGTCAAGTATTATTCCAAGATCCTTTTGCTGCTTTCTTAGAGACATTTGGAGAAGGAGTTAAGTATGTCAAAAGAAGTTTGATCAAAATTTTAAAGAATATTTTAGGCACTATTGTTCAAACACAAGTGAGGTGGGAGTGGCCTTTTGATTTTTTTAGCACACTCAAAGAGCTGAACCAAGATCACTCATGGAATCATCTGCTTGATTGGTTGTATTGGAAAATAGAATTCACCAAATGAATATATATCATGTGTAGGTTATATTACGATAGATAGGTATGTAAATAAGCTCAGCCTATGAGTATATTTCAGGTTTATAATCTTAGAATGCTGATCTCAAAAACACAAAAACAGAGAAAATAAGAAAAGGAGGGCAGATGAAAAGAAGAGGTACAACCCCATACCAAAAAAGAGTACTTCTGAAAGTGTTCAAGATAAATGCCACTACTTGTTAAGAAAGAAAAGTCTTGTTCAGTCATTTAGCCTAATCATGATTGGACATGTGTTAAATTTCTGCTGATAGGTTAGTAGAAGAAGACTTGTCAAACCATTTAAGCTTGGCTTGTCAGTAGATTAGATTAGGAAAAGATGCTGGTTCCCAAAGCTTAAAATCTAACCACGGGAAACCGAGAGTGATGCATAACAAATTCTAAATCACAACCCTCATGTTTTCTAGTTTTTTATTGTACAAAAATAATGTCTGTGTATAGCTTGTCCAAATTCCATAGCCCATGACAAATAAGATTTCTCAATCATGGTTTGATCATGTTTCAATTTCATGTCAGTAGGTTAGAGAATAAAATTTGTCAAACAGTTTAATCTTGACAAATGAGTAGACTAGGAAGAGAATAAGAGAGTTCATTAGCATAATCTGAACTCTTGGAAATGATAAAGGGTACAAGTAGATAGTTTTTTATGATTTAAAAGAAAACAATGTCGTGGGTTTTCCAGTCTAAGTGCACCTGGAAGAAGAAAAATGTTAGGCAAAATAGGATGAGTAGGTAGAAATGAGGTTGCAACATTTATGTCTTTTAGGTATTTGAGATCATAGCTTCAAGAGAACATCAAAAAGTGAAGGAAGAGATATATGCAAAGTACAAGTAAGGTACCTATCTTCAAAACTCAAAGATTTTAACTCTGAGGTCTTGGACACCTCCTGAAAAGGAGCTACCCTCCCCAAGTGGAGCCATTGTTAGTCATCAATAATTTTTACTATCTGTAGATGACTAAATATTGGTTATATATTTCTAAAAACAAAATTCCCTGAATATTGTAAGTTTTAGAAATCTCACTACCTTCATTATCCTTATACCAAATTTTTCACTACTCTACCATTTTTCCATTTCATGGTCACCCTGCCACTCCTAAGAGAATATTTATGGGTTTGTGCCACTCATCTCCATCCCTTTTTTACCTATAACCTCATTACTCTGTTTTTCCCTTTCCCATGACTCTACTTTCCATCTAGGGTTACCTATAAGCCTAACTCATTCCCATAACCCGAAAAATCCTCAAGAATTGATGGTCTCAAAACTATATTTGTAGGCTCTTTAGATAAATCAAGTACATTGGATTTTGGATCTTCAATACATCACTGTGTCAATACTTTGTTTTTACACTTAAATACCCCATGCCAAGTTTCAGTCATAGACCAGGTCAAAGAGCCCTCCCACTAGGTCAATTAGGGTTTCATGTGGTCCAAGGTCATCATTTCCAAAGAGGACTATCATTCAGTTTCAGAGTCCGCACATAAAGTAATTGACAAGCTTGAAACTTTTGCAGAAGTGTTAAGAGGTCAATCAACAGAAGAAATTTATGAGGTAAGTGTTTTTTGCCTAAAGGATGACATATTATAGCAAGAAAGATAGGAAAACTAGGGTCCTACACTTGACAGTCTAGCAGAGTGCCAATATAGTGATAAAATGCAAAAATGGTATGAAGAAGGTGTTGAAACTGTTGCTATGATACTGAATGAGAAAAAGAGATGTGTTAGACTTCAAGATGGAAGTAAGGAAGGTTTTAAGGCTGGTGTTGTGTCAAGATCAATTTGTCATGCCTCCATGACTAAAGGAAGAAGTCAAATTCACCATCTCAGTTACCTGCCAGCAAAAGTGTTAAAATACATCAATGAGCCAAGAGAAGTCATCTTTATGACTCAAAGCAAACCTACAAAAGGAGAAGGTAAAGAGTATCAGTAAGAAAATGTCAGGTTAGTGTTTTCAGGCACCTGTGAAATAGAAAATGATGAAGAAGGTAAGAAACAGGGTTTGAAACTCCATGATGGGAATAAGAGACAAAGTTTTTCTCAGCTGCTGCTATGTTAAAAGAAACATATCAAATATCAAAGACCAAAAGAAAAGCTAAATCAGTGATATTAGAAAATTACAAGCAAGCAAAGGTGAAAGGTTGAGATGAGTGTCATAATGGAAATCACAAAGGACTTTGAAAATTCTACTGTACGCAGCCCTCCAAAAAAAATCAAATGAACATGTCAACCCTCAAAGGAGTAAAGGCATGGTAAAGCCCATCTAAACACTTCATATGAATAATTTTTTTTTACTTGCAAAGAATTAAAATTTCAAAGAAAGGAAGAAATTCTGGGTTTTTCAAGTCAAAACTGACTAAGTGATGAGGCGCTGCACTCCTGCCATTTTTTTCTTTATTTTTTATTAAGGCGTTGTGCACTTGGCAAGTGGCGTTGTGCAACTGGCAGGATGCTGCGCACCTGGAAATTGGTGTTGCGTGCCTGGCAAGGCACTGCGCCCTTGCCCGCCTTTACTCGACTTGCCCGACATGCATGGGCAGGCGCTACGCACTTGACCAGGAGGACGTTCCAAGTGTTGCAGCCACTCGAAACCTCCTCAAAACTTTTTCAAAGCTGCCAGAGGTCCCTTCAAGCACCTTTAAGGGGCAGTCCTAAGGTTTCTCAAGGCGGATTTTTTCAAATGTTAATAAGGGAGAGGTAACAATGAAAAATCGTACAATAAGGAAGGTGAAAATGAAGGCCAAATATCAATAAGACAGAGAGCATGGAAATAGAAATTAGAGATTATGATGGAGATGATGATAGCAGTGGAACAAAGAGCCAAGATGACAAAGAGGCAGATAATGATGAAACACAAAGCAGTGCAAATGAGGAAAATGAACACGATGTGAATGAGGCAAATATGAAACAAAAAGAAGCATAAATGATAATGAATCAAGTAGTGATGATGTGGGCAATCATAAGAGCAGTGAGGACAACAAGGAAATAAGGCAAATATTAGTACGGTAGAAAGGGGCCATGAAGAAGATATTAGTGAAGAAAATGCCAATAAGGAAAAGCATTCAAGGAGGCAAAGGAGGAAGAAAACCTTAACATTCTTGATCATCCATCCCCTACAATCATCACAAACATAATCAACAAACAAAATCCAGATTTTGACATATTTTGGCAAGTTTTTGAGTTTTTAGAGTTTTTGACTATTTTTTAGTGCCAAGGGCGCAACGCCCTTGGTGTTGTACTTTTTCTTTAGGAATACATTGGAGGAAAAATTGACATTTTTGGATTCATCAGACCAAGGGCATCATGCACACAAAATTTTAGATCATTTGGAGCATTTTTGGTCATCCAAAAAGGTAAAAAACATGCAAACATTCACCATTCTGCCCAATTTTCAGGGTTGGTGTTGTGCTCTAAGAAGTCTTGGTAGATTTAGTTTTTTGATAGGAAAATGGACACTAAATGGAAAACTAAATGAAATTTTGGAAAATATACTCGACAAGCTTTCCCACGAGCTATCATGGAGCTCATTCCGACACTAGGATGGCCTTCAAAATTCAGCTGCAAGGTGACCCATTTTTCCAGTGCAGGCGCTGCGCCCTTGGACCTCAATGTTGTGCCCTTGCCTAAAAAGTCAAAAAAAGACACAAATTTATTGCAAATATATATTTTTAGGTTTTTGGTAAAATCACTCCAAAGTTAGATGTTAGAATTATTTTTCATTTAATAGCTTAGATATTTTGTGCCTTGGGCCTTGCATGATCTTAATTGAAAAAATTGATATTTATGAGCAATTAATGGCATCCAAAACCATAGTTAGTGTTTTTACTCTCCTTTGCATGATAAATACTGCATGAGGGCCCCATTGTTCATGTTGGTTGGCTGTTGGTTGTTTCACTTGTTGAATTGAGCATAGGCTTTGAGTTGTAAAGATTTTTTTGGCTTTGGAGCCTTGTAATCCTTTTGGACTGAATGAAAATGGAGCCAAGCACTTTGCAGGATTCATGAACATAACTAATGGTGATATTTTTCTCATTTTGTACTCATTTTCTTATGTTTTACATCTTGTTTCACCTTTCCTTTGCATTAGAACAAAAAATTTAGCTTAAGGTATGATCTCAAAGGCTCATTAAGTCTGTCTTCTTCTCTTGCTTTCATGTTTTCCTCTACTTGGTCAGTTTAGAGAATTATTAGTTGCTCTCTAAACCCACTTATGCTTTTTTATTTTGAAGATGATTTGATAAATAAAATGTCAAAGTAGTTTTATGGTTTTCCCTTCTCTTTGATATTAATTAAACCTTGTTTTTAAGGTCTTTACTTTCAAGTATTGTTGATTAGGTTTAGCTGAAGAGGTCTATGGTTAGCCCTGCCCTTTTACTCATCTTGAATGGCTGCTTTGAAGTTTATTTGTATTATGAGTAAGGAAATTTAGGCGTTCCCTGCTTTTTGGTCATCACTATATGTTGTCTTAGATGTTTTCTTTGCTTGAAGGTGAATTCACTAGAGACTTTACAAGTTTATTTCTCTCTAGGGTTTGCTGGATTTTTGCCTTGATGTTTGCTTGCTAGGGCTGGGCCAAAGAATTATGGTATGCCCTGTCTTTGTTTTTGTCTTCAGGCATAGTGTTCCTAAAGTGTCTTCTTGTTGTAGTATTGGACAAAGGATTCTTAACTTCCCTTTGCAGCTACTTTGTTCACAATTTAATGTTCATTTCACTCACCTAAGCCTTGAAGATCCATTCAGCTTTGTTATACTTTCTGTCCAAAGCATCCTTGAGCTATTGTTGTACCTTTCTAGACCTTTTGCAGACTCCATAGCCCAATGGTCTTAACCTCTCCTACCCTACCTATTTTTCTTGAAAACCTACCTAACCAATCAAAACAAACAAACAAACCCTAAACTTAATAACTAGCCTAAAATCAAAACCCTAAAAGCTATCAAGTTACATCCTTTACACAAGCATAGAGAGAGCCCTCTCTGAGTCTAGGAAGGCTACGTCCTAGACTCCAAAGATTTGTTTGATATTACCTTTGTACATTTTCCCTTGTCAATCTGACAAATTATGGGGAACTAACAGAAACAATTACAATGCACTCTTCTTACAAGAATCTCATGCACTTAGTTAATTCTCTCACACCGTCCCGAACAAAATTGACCAACACTTAGCCAATTCTCAGCCTCTAAAAATCCTGCCTTGCTTGCGCAATTCCTGATGAATACAGTCCCTATTATTTAGGAATTTTGGCCTTCTTAAGCTGCACAAGCATCATGATAAATCAAATTTGTGTTTGGTTGAATGTGTGCAAACCAATAATGCAACAACTGATAGTTAACATCCCTTTAAGCTTTGTCTCAACTGGGTCTCCACTGGAACTGACATGCATACAACTATTAATTGTAAATTATCAGTTGCATGGAAGATTACTAATGGTGAATTAAATAATATTTAATTCACTTGATCTCTCACTAGTGCAATAAATAGTTACAACTATTTCAATTGACTCTAACTCACTTAACTGAGTTAACTGATTACTCATGCATTAAACTAATGCACCAACTACAATTCGAACTCCATAGCTAATAGAATTACTCTGCGTGCCTCACCAACCACCCTCAACTTGAAATACATGAGCTAACTGAGTTTATCACACTCAATTAACTATTACAAGTGATCATGAGATAAGATTACAATTTATTGTCCAATTTAATTAAGGGAAAATTATATTAGACACTGCAAAAACTTAATTAATTGAATTTTCCTTCACACTAATGTATCGCTAGGACCTATTTGTCCCACACTAGTGTGTGTGCTACGATCTCTTGTTGGAATTCAACATCTATTTACCTAAGTATCACTATATCAACCCTAAAACATACACTCAATTTCTCCAATATATCTATGTGTCACTCCCTCCTCCTCCTCCTCCTCTCTCTCTCTCTCTCTCTCTCTCTCACCCACACACACACACACACACACACACACACACACACACACTCTTCCCCTTCCCTCTCTCTCCCTTGCTTCTATCACTCTTTCCTCCTGTTGTCCCCTCTCCCTCTCTCTCCATCTTCCTTATCACTCCATCTCTTTCTTTTTGTCTCTCTCTATGTATTTCTTCTTACCTCCCTCTCTCTCCTCCTCCATCTTCATCTCTCTTTCCATACCTCTCTCCACTCTCTCACATCCTCTCTCTTCCTTTCTGGTTGCGCCTATAGGCACATTCTAAAACCAAGTATGGGGGAGATGTGTAAGTGGGTTTGTTCGGATGAAATTTCACTAATGTCTGCAAAAATAAAACTAAAAAATAAAAATTAAATTTAAAATCTAAATAATGTCCGATTAAATAATAGCTTACATGAAAATATAAATAAAAAATAAAAAATTCATTAAAAATAAATTTAAACAATATAAATTTAAAATATAAATATGTTTATGAACAATAAAAAAAGAGATGGTAAATAAATAAAAACATAAATAAAGGAGCATTATGGTAAATAAATAAAACATCTTTTTATACTTACTACAGAGGTAGAGGCATGGTAAATAAATAAAACCTATTTTTATATTTACTCCATAAACCTCTTTATATTTACAAAAACTCAAAAAAAAAGTTTTATGTAGGTGAAGCCTATGGGCCAAATACCATGGGAAAAATACCATATTTATAAAATAGATATGGTAAATAAATAAATATCAAACATATATAAAGAGGTAAGATAAATAAATATAAATATATCAAATAGGATTAAAAGTAAATTTATAATTATATATCAAACCTATGGTCCAAATACCATGAACCAATTTATTATTAATACCATGCATATATATATATATATATATATATATATATATATATATATATATATATATATTATTAACTCTAATATTAATATCACTATATGCAACAATTTCAATGTAGATGTTGATTTCTAATTATATTTGATTGTTTGCACTAGATCCATTGATTTCAATGTTTATGATTTCTAATTATATTTGATTGATTGCACAAAAGACATTGATTTTAGTGTAGATGGTGATTTTTAATACTATTTGATTTCTTGCACTAGATGCATTGATTTCATGGTATATGTTGGTTTCTAATCCTATTTTCTTACTTGCATTAGATGCATTGATTTGAGTGTAGATGTTGATTTCTAATCCTATTTGACTACTTGCATTATATGCATTGATTTCAATGTAGATGTTGTTTTCTAATATTATTTGATTTCTTGTATTAGATGTATTGATTTCAGTGTATATTTTGATTTCTGATTTGATGTAATTGGATGTATGATGGTATATTAATTTTAAAGTCATTGGATTAATACTATGCATTGATTTCAATGTAAGTACAAAAAATTATTGACAATGTACATTCATTTTTGTGTTATAATAATTAAACCTATTAATATTGGAAAGTAAGAGAGACAATGTATGATGTTAACTGCAAAAACTCGAGCTAACTATTTAAATGGTTTACAATTTCAACTATCATTTTCATATAATTGATATGAAAAGATGAAAAAACTAACAAGGGTGACAATAATAATAGTATAAGAAAATAGTTTGAGATTGATCACAATCAAGACTATTTGTAGTTGACTACATTCTTATTATTCACATTTTCTGTCATTCAACTCTATTACATTGTCACTTTGCATTCATATTAAGTCATATTTATCATATCAAGAAACTGAGGTAACTAAGAAATTTTAAAATTAAAATGGCGAGATAAATCTCATACACATTTAACATATTTAAAATGGTTATATTAATATTATATGTATTTACATATTATTGATAAAATTAATCATATGTTTGATAGATTTTCCTTGTGCTTACCTTTAGATATACCAAGCGCTAAGAGGGATCAATTCTCTCGAAGTGCAAAACTTTCCTCAAATTTAGGTAACAAAATTGAATGCAACAGGAGGATATGAACTTAAAAAAAAAATACTAATGCTCTTGTAGTTTTTTAAGATACAAAATTTTGATGTCAGATATTCCAAGATTTAGACTAATAATTACCATGGTTGTGTTACCTCGAAAAAGAGAAAACAACACAATTTTATTTGCAAGTATTGCACTCTTCTGCACCTTTTCATTATATGACCAGGCAAAGGCCCAAAGAACTATGATCTAAAATTTATCCCCTACCTCTTTGTTTCCTTGGCTAGTTACTTCATTATAGCATTTGATTATTCTCTGGTCAAGAACTCCCCTCTATATCTTAGACTAGCGTTGTCCCATAACAAAGCTATATAGAGGAGACTTATTGACTAGAGAATAATCAAATGCTATAATCAAGTGATTTCATGATAGAGGCAAAGACGAGGGATGCTTGACCCCTCCATTTGCGTGATGTGTGGAGAGAATGATGAAACTCTAGAGCACCTTCTCAACAGCTACCATGTTGCTGAACTTATGTGGCAAAAATTATCTGCTTTATTCCAAAAAACCGATATAAATAACGTAAGAATCCAACTCACAATTGAAAACTTGAGACGAGGAGGATACTAGAGCCTGATTTTAAACAGAGACTACTCAATGTCGTTCAGGTTCCTGCTCTGGGTAGTTTGGAAGGAGAGGAAAAAGAGAACGTTACGGGATGAGAAAAGGCAACCCACTGAAATATGGAAAACCATTGTACAAAACATAAGGGCGAGTATCCTAGATGAAAAATGGGCATAGGAGGATTGGATAGGTCGGGAGGCATGGATCCTCACACAGTTAAATCTTAAGGCCCAGATGTTGGTGTCGACCTCATGGAAACCCAAAACAATGGCCTATCAGGTTAGTTGTAAGTTTAAACCTCCTCAACACGGGTTTATTAAACTAAGTCATGATGGGGCTTTGATGGGTAACCCAAGTGAAGTAAGGGCAGGGGGGATTTTTCGAGACTGTGAGGTCCAGGTACTAAGAACTTACGCCATAGATCTGGGTCATTCTAGTAATAATGAGTCTGAACTGAATGCGGAAAATCAGGGGCTGATAATTGCAAGCAGAGAACAATATCAACGACTCGAGGTGGAAGTTGATTCGGCTATGGTCACTAGTATTCTCTAGAAGCTGCAGAAAGGAGAGCACTGGGATCATATTAGTAGCAGTTGGCGAATAGACAGACTAATACATGAGATTAAGGAGATTATGTTGAGCATAAGTTACATAACCTCGTCCCATGTTAGACGATCAGGCAGTGAGGTAGTTGATCTTCTTGCAATTTGGGGTTGCAATAACCACGACAGGGTCATGGATAATTCATGGGAGCAAAGCTTACAGGAGCCAGGTCTTGCAGATCTGTAGGTGATAGTAAACCGGGATCGGGATAACAATGCATACCAAAACCCCTAATCAAGGTGCCAACCGACGTTGCAAAGAGTATTATGTGTGGACATGGAGGGCATACGTGGTGGGCGCATGTGAAAACCGTCAAACCCACATCAATGATGATGTGAGTTGACAGCAGTGGGCGGCTCCACCCATAGAGCTTAATGAGGACATTAATGATGAAAGAGTCGGCGTGTGAGGTGGAATCAGCATATGAACATTCTCCTTGTCGTTTTATTATGTATGGTAATCGGGCAAGCACATAGCACCAGAAGGCAGTTATGTGATTGGGAGAGAGCTCTGCCATCTTCAACATGTCGTCTGCGAGGGTATGTTTCGAATTTTCCTCTTAAATTTTCCATGAAACGTGTTTTTGGTTCTTAGTCTGTGGAAAAGAAGGTCTTTTTCTTTATAGATTACCTGTTTCTTCTACAATGTATAGCTTTGGATTACTTGGCTTTTAATAATGTCATCGTGGATAGCCTAGTTTTGGAAGAAGATAACAACTTTTCTGTTCTTCATTTTAGTGATGGGGCTTTGGTGGGAATATTGACCACTTACCTTCCTATGAAGGGAGCAATTGAGAGTCGCCTTCCTCATTTCGTGGCCATCTCTGTTGTTTTTGTCTTTTCTGATTTCTTCTCTGGCTTTGTATGATTGTACCATCTGCCTATAGATTTTTTCGCTTGGTGTTGTATAGGCTCTGCATGGCATCATAATGGCCTTGCATGGCATCATCATGATTATGTCTGGCCTTCTCTTTCTTTGGAGGGATTCTATTCTGACCTTCTTGGGTACCCCTCATTATCTTGACCTTTGCATGTCACTAATTTGTATTGAGTTATCAGTTATGGGAAATTTACCGTATGGCCTACAACGATTTTCCTATGGGTGGTGAGTTTGTAAAGTTCAACTGCAATGGTTTGTGTGGTCAGTGGGTCATTTTAGTTCATTGATTGGTTAAAATTATAAATGTTCCATTGTTGTGGTTATATGGTCTTGTTAGTTGTTATGATGGGATTATCCTATTAAAAATGGGAGTTTTCTCTACAGTCTGGGCTAGTTCTATGGTTGAAATGAGTCTAGTCCACTACTTTAGGTTTATGGCCAATAATTTGAAGATATATGTTGTGTCCTTTCAGTCTGTCAAGGGGCTGCCAATTTTTGTAAGGTTTTGTCCTCCTTGTCTGTCAAGGTTGGGTCCAGAGCAACCTAGTATTTCTCTTGGTAAAGGCAACTAGTCTCCAGTGCCTCCCAGACAGCACCATGCTCGTCTTTCTATCTCAGGTAGCTTTAATATTGCCATGCTTTGTACTATTGCAGGTCTTCCTAGCAATTCTCACCTGCACAAAAATTTGCTGGAAGACTGGGGTGTGAAGACAATGGTGAAAGGCTAGTCGACTAAGAAGGGAGGAAAGGCTAAGGGGAGAACTTAGTCCAGGCCTATTCGGATAGTACTCCCTATTATATCAAGTCTTCAGTTCACGGGTGGGAATAGGATGCAAGAGATAAAGAGGAAGCGGACGCTGACCTGGCTGAAGAAGAATTGGACCCTATTGTAATTGGCTCGGAAAATACCTGCAATAGATTATATTTGTTCCATAACTCGATCCACACCTACTGGATCTTGAAATGTCTCTTGGTGAAAACAATTGTCTTAGTCCAAGAGATAAGGGTAGACCCACATGCAGCCTCAACTCTGGCGGATATTCGCAGAGACATCTAGGAGATAAAATTGCAATATCATCATCAAAGTGTCCAACACAGACTTATTGATAGAAAATTACAAAGCATGCACCAAGTTGATATGCCAAGATCAAGTGTTAAAGATCCAGCTCCGATAGATTCTTCTAATGATTGATTTTCCTATATTATGTTTTTGATATGATAACAAATAGAATTTAATTTTTTTATGTCTTTGGAAGAAAATATTAAGTTTTAGATGACCTATAACTCTTTAATGTTGGAGTTAATGCTTACATTCCATATTTGAGAAGTTGGTTTGTGATGGTTGAGAAATTCTCTCAACCTCTCTCTCTAAATTAGGAATAAATTGGATCTCAGAAACTCTATTTAATAGAGTAATCTGAATGTAATCTGTGTGTGTGAGTGTGTTTACACATACACCATTTGTGTATAATATATGACTGTGTTTCTGTAATTGTGTGATTTTTAACTATTTCTATCATGGTATCAGAGCATAGGATCAGAAGCCTGTGTGTTGTGTTGTGAGGAAATTCCTAAAGCTACGCAATTCTTTATTGAGTGGTATTTTTTTTTTGAGCCCTTTCCACAGTGGTACCGATTCCATAGAGGCCAAGACGTTGTTCTTGTTGCTGCGTAGAGAAAAGAGTGAAAGATATCCATTTTTTTCACAAAAATAGATCATATTTATGGTAATCTATCCTCCTTGAATGGTGTCATCCCGTAAAGCAGCTCGTATAAAAATATCCCAAATTTCCACGTCAACAGCACTCCCATGGCCCTTTCCTTTGATTATTTTGGGTTCCAAGTACTCATGAGTGCCCACAAACGACATGGATTTAGCACTGGTTGGCTCGGCAATTAGCTCTGGGAGAAGGGCTGGCTGATTTACAATCTTACTCTTTGGCTTTCGTGTTTTCTTAGATCTCTGAGATAAAAAACAAGGTCTGAAACAAGAAGGATGAAAACATGCTGGGGTCACGCATGAAGGTTCTATGTGGTGAAAAGAAATAGGAGAAACAACTAAGATTTCACATATAATCCCCGGCTCCATCGTTCTTGCAGGGGTGGCAAGCACAGGGTATGTTATAGAAATTATATTGAACAACACTTCAATTGACTTCAAATTCGTAATTCTGAGTATTATTATAATGGATCATTGAGTTTGCACGTTCATATGAGTAAAACACATTATTTATCGATCATAGAATGCGTGGAAGCCTATTAACTAAGCATGATCAGCTGTGTGTTAAAAAGTAATATTATAAAATGTTTGTAGATTAAGTGAGATAAATAATCTGTTAAAGGTTATTTTTTTGTAAAACTGATTCTAGATACATTCTGTATCTAGACAGCTTCCCTAGATAACTGGCGAGTACAGCAGTTAGCACCCATGTATTTCGGTGGATGGGAGCTCATCCATAGAATTACTAGGAGTTCAGTGATTGCAATCAATTGTTTTCAAAGAGATCAAGTGACAGTAAGGCTCAATATGGATGGTTGTCCAGATAGTATGGCAGTTGCGGATCTAGGGAAGGATCCCTCATTAGTGGTAGACATGGAAGTGGTCTCCTAATGAGGTTATGCAACAGATTGGAATGTTGTTCAGTAATTGACTTCGGGAGGTCCTTGATTCGGCAGTTGAGGAAACGAATTCGAGAATCCAACTTGCCAACTACACCTTTTCGAGGGTTATGAGGCAACTTGATGGAGCATCTACTGATAAGCTTGATTATTTTTTTATTTATGAGTGAATTCAATAAGTTCATGTAATGTAATCATTAAGGGGAGATGTTGGAGTTAATGCTTACATTCCATATTTGAGAAGTTGGTTTGTGATTGTTGAGAAATTCTCTCAACCTCTCTCTAAATTAGGAATAAATTGGATATCAGAAACTCTATTTAATAAAGTAATCTGAATGTAATCTGTGTGTGTGAGTGTGTTTACACATACACCATTTGTGCATAATATATGATTGTGTTTCTGTAATTATGTGATTTTTAGCTATTTCTATCATTTAAGACGACCAATAGACCTAGTTTCTAACAAACGAATTAAGGTGAGAAGTTGTAAATTTTTATAACCTGCATTTTGTTTTTATAAATAAAAAATAGCAAAACTATACTAAAATTAAAAAAATTAATAAAGAAACAAAATTAATAAATATTAATATTAATATAAATATCAATATTAATAAAAATTGGAAGAGATGATGTTGGTTCAACATTTAAATTACACGAAAATAAAAATAAATATAGAGATAATAATAATATGTTTATTATTAACCTTCGTGGCATCATCAACTTATTTAAGACAATTGATCACATACTTGGATTTTGAAGAACGTTTCACCTTCGTCTGGGTGCTCTTCTTCCTTAGTGGCTTCTGCGCATCTTGAGTTATCTCCATCGTGTCCTCTGTTCCTTTATGCTCTTTACTATCTGTTACAGATTTCGCTTTAACCCGATCATTGATTGCGGCAATAACTGCATTCAAGGCTTCGAAGGGGTCGTCCAAATGACTCATCAGAATCTCAGAGATTTCTGCAGGTGTCATTTCGGCTCCAGTTTCCCTCATGCTTTCCTCCACAGAGGAAAAAAGTGGATGGTCTTCAATCTGCAAATAATTAAAGACCAGAGATTTGAATTGAGAAAAATTGCAGAAAGAAAGTAGTATGTGCATGTCCATCCTTCCAGATCTTAACAATGCAGGGTCAAGCCTGTCCTTGTGGTTTGTTGTGAAGATGATAATTCGTTCCTCACCACAGCAAGACCACAGTCCATCCGTGAAGTTAAGAACTCCCGAAAGAGTTACTTGGCTGCTTCCGCTGCTTCCGCTTTGCTGTAGTTCATCACAAGGATTTGCAAGCTGAGAAAGCCTGTCCCTTAAGTCGAGCGAGCAGTCGATATCCTCAATAACAATGATGGATGCGTTCTTGCTTTGCAGGAGCAGCATACGAAGGTCGGAGTTATCGGTCACCTTTGTGAGCTCCAGTTCGTACACATCGTACTTCATATAATTAGCTATGGCTGCCACGAGACTAGATTTCCCTGTTCCAGGGGGTCCGTACAGAAGGTATCCCCGCTTCCACGCACGGCCCACTCTGATGTGAAACTCCTTCCCTTTTCTGAAACAGTCGAGATCCTTTATAATTTTGTCCTTTACCGTCGGATCGAGGGCCAGAGAATCGAAAGTAGATGGATGGATGAATGGAACACCGGGCGCATATCGGGACTCTCCATTGTTGGTATAGATGGTTAGTCCCTTGCTCTCTTTCTTAATTTCAGCTGCACGTTTAGTAATATGATCAAAGTAGGCCCTCAATAAGCACTTGTTTGGCCTCTCTATTTTTAGGGAAAACCATCGCTCATCGATAGGATTTTCACTACCAACTTGTTGAACGTGGCGAGACCACCAAACTATTGCTCCGTTGAAGGATTCCTGTATCGTCTCCCCGGTAGCAGGCCCAAACTCCGCACTGCCCGTTTCGCTGGAGCGAAATATAGTTAGTCTTGTGGTGTCCTCTGTTGTGTTGAGCGTGGGTAAGTAGAGTTCCAAATCCTGGTACACCTCATTTGGAGTGGATCCATCTATCCCACGGTACTGTGGAATATCAAGTTCGTAATACTTATTGAGAGAATCCTCAAAACAGAAAACCCATCGTTTGAGCCATTGCAGCAACTGTGGAGGCAAGAAGTTTTGGAGGAGAGAGAAGAGACCAATCAATGCCCATATTTGTGCAAACATGTGATTTATCCATAACTGGTCCATTCTCAAGTACGTGATATTTCGTCACGCTCATGTAATATTGTGGTGGATTGTGATGGTGCGAGAAGGTTTTATATGGATACAAATACTTAGGTTGGACAGAGTCCAACACCGATTCCCAATCGACGTAGTTTAACGTGCTGACTCTAGTCCAACGACGACATGATTTTCAGTAAGATACAATGTTTCGTTGTTTGCATTTTTAAATGCAAAATTAAATTTAAGATAATCTCTAATAAAATTTAACACAAAATAAACCAATTTTTCTTTCCAAAAGAAGACATATAGAAGTCAAAGAAGAGTGGATAGTGGAATATTTATAAATCTTCACCATGCCCAAAAAAATGAGACAAAGTCGATCACATGATATCTTACCAATTAAAAACGAGATATGAGATCGAGTCGACCACATCAGATCCTACCAATCTTAGTTTAGGGTAACCCATGAAAAAAGAAAGTTGGTGCTAGGATATATAAGAATAACTTTAGAATCAAGGTGATCATGTTGATATAAGGAAGCCTATTGACACCCAACAACAAAAAGAACTCGAAAGGCCCAACATCCAAAGTACAACAATTGGAGCTACAAACCTAACAACAATCAGTATGCTTATAACACGTGGGGAGCTCCTTTAAGGGTCACTGTCGCTTTGATTTGATACAAGCACACATGTCTACTAAATTGCTATAGTGAATTGAATCATCAAGTGTATTAATATAAAAAATGCATTAATGAGTGGTATTTGAGCACATGAGAAAGAAAAAGATAAAGAAGCAATAATGATTCTCCATACTTAGTTCAAAGCACTCGCTAATGAGTAAGATGGGCCCAAGGTACAATTTCTTCTGAGCCAATCCCTTAGAACACATGTGCTGAAGTCAATACGAAAAGGACCACTAGAGTCTAAGGGGCTAGAAATCCTTCAAAATAGCATGTGCTAGAATGTACAAGGTGATTGAGATTGATACAAAGGGATGATGGGAAAAAAAAGAGGTATAGACTCGAAACTTCCCATGTTTAGAGAAAAAAGGAAATGATAACCTAGTGGCAGTTGAAAGCATTCCATAGGGAATGGTCAATTACTAGGAAAGGAGTTTTTCATGGGAAAAACAATAAAATAAGGGGATGGATGGATGTTAAAACTTGGAAAGAGTGGATGGGTAAAAATCATGGAGACAAGGTAAATTGTAACAAGGCTGAAGAGGTGGTAAAGAGAATCAATGGGACACAATGATGACTTGCCATAGATGCTCTAAACAGGGATAACAAAGGGATGTTGTTGTAAATAAACCTAATTCCAAAGATTCACAATGACCTCTTGGTACCTCCAAAAGGTTCCATGAAGATGAAAATGATTATCATGAAGGGATAAGAGCCCCATTAAAAACCTTATCTACTATGTTGAGAGATGAAATATCCAATAGATATCCAAAGAGGGAAACCAAATGAGAAATAAGGGGAAAGTGATGAGATAAAGGCCCCAGTAAGCAACGAGATGAATGTAGTGTTGAAGGTGAACAATTCAAATGGAAGTGAACAATGATAGGGGCATGTATCATTTTATCCTTAGGAATGGATGAATGGTATGCAAACAAAGAAACATCACATTATGAATGAAGTGGGAATATTGTGATATATGATAATCCAAATGATACCAACCAATAATGTGGGTTTTCAAGGTAGGCAAGGTTGTTCATATGATAAGATATACATGGGCCTTAACTCTAGGATACATACTAAACAAACTCCCAATTGTAAGGATGATTAAAACAAGGGAACCAAAATGCAACAAGGATCATAACTAGGGCACCCAAGGAAGGAAGAATCTATGACCAAGCATATGGTAAATGCCAATGATGGATGCTCTAATCCATCCACCAAAGCGGGGATGGTCCTACAAGTGATTCTAAGGAGAATGATGGGAAAATGAAACATATTGAAGATAGTTAAGCTATGCTAAATGCTATTTAAGACAAATATCCTTGAAGACGATTAACGTCCATTAGGAGACAAGGGATTCCATGGTGAATTCCTACACATACAAGTAAAATAATATCAAAGCATAAAGGTACTTCACATAAGAAAACCAATTAAAAAAGATCAAATTGAAAAATTTACTTTTCCTTAATTCTCCTAAGAGAAAAGGCATATAGATGAAGAATCAAAGCAAGAAAATCCAATAATAGTCTTTTGGAGGGACCTTGGGGGGAATATATTACCCATATATGTTGACCCTCCTTATGATAGTAGTGGGGGGCGTGGGGGGGCGGGGTGGGGTGCGGGGTGGAAATTTAAGGATAAAGGTCCTAAGGATAATCCTATATGGAAGTAACTCAAGGGAACCTAACTTTTTCCAAATATGGGTAGTGATCACACATGTGGATGCACTTTAAAGAATTATAGATTGATGAATAATGACATTCTTCATTGTGATTGGATGTTGAAATGTGATGGAATGGGAAAGGTGAAGATAGACATTGCAATCCAAAATTAGTGCTAAATGTTTCCTTCTACTGGAGCTCTAATTATTTTAATAAGCAAATAAATTTCCTACAATTTCATTTAAAGTTGGACTAGTTAATTAAAAATCTACTTTCAAGAACTGAAATAACATAAGAAATAATTAGAAAATTGATAATGGAATTCATCCATTTAGGCGATTGATGAACTAATCCATTTAGAAGGATGAAAAATACACCGTTTCACCATTTTACATCAAATAATGGTCCTAAATCTATCTATCAATGTAGTCTTTTCATCACATGAGCTCTCTCTCAATCCTCATCATTAATGCACAACCCAATTTCTAATTATACCATTATAAGCATGTTGAAAATGGTAAAGAGACAAACATAATAGGATTGAATACAAAGGGTCTACATAAAAAAGTAGAGAATATGCAATCAATATATTCCTTATGATCTAAAATGAATGAGAATTTTGACAACATAGGATGTATAGGGCTATAAAAATAGACGCATTGAAAGTGAGAAACCATGATGCATTAAGGTATATAGGAAAACCATAGTTGGTTTTAAAATAAAGAGAACTTAGCATTGATCTTATTGTTGTATTCCATAACTCATTTGATAATTGTACATTATATATATAGGTAGCTGGAAAGGGATGGACCAAAAGAACTATTACCTCATCTACAAGCTCCTCCATTGAACTCATCATTGAATTGACATTCCTAGGATCTATGCCCCATACATAGTACCTATCATTATAATCAAGCATGCCCTTCATTTCCCAAGATATAATAGCATTGAGGGGCACAATGTATGCACCTCCAATGGCTCAATACTATGACATCATGTTCCATTGCAATGTTATCCCACATCACTTTAGATTTTCTATTTAGATCAATTGTCTTTGTGGAGATCCTCCTAGATCAATCCACTCAACTAAGAAGTCTTAGAACACCAAAATTTTGGTTTTATTTAGTAACTGAGGGTAGTGACTCCCTCACTTTTTTAGTTCCTATCCGTCATGCTTGGTTGCATTTCTCTCAGATGCACATGAAGATACTTGATCCATGTGGATCACTAAAGGCCCAAAAATCAAATTCATTAGAATGTTGTGAAACCATAACCATATTGAAGGGCTTGCCATCTTGATTCCAACTGTGCAGACAACACCTCTATTCAACTTCATATGAAGGATTTATGCCTAGTCAATTTTTTTGTCAAACTTGTCCAAAATAACAGAGTAAGGAGACCTCCAAATAAATATAGAGCATCTCCAGTTTGGCAGTTTTGCCAAAACAATGGTCAACTTTGGTGGAAGTCCAACAAAGTAAGTAAAGGATTGAGAGGCAGCTAAATATGGTGGAACCTTGCCAAATTTATAGGTAGATGGATGGTCCAATAGGATGGGGACACTTGACCTAATCAGATGGTACCATGTGGAACCCAACCAATGGAAAAATTGGCCCCTCGACAACCAAATTTGGCAGTGGTTCTATCAACATTCTAAATTTGAATTGATGAAATTTTTTGTAGAAATATTTAAATAGATTCAATTGACATTGTAATGTACTAAAACAAAATATTGAATCAATTTGATAAATTGTGGAATTTTTTTTTCGATTGCATAGCCACATAACAAGAGAAAGAATTTATCAATCACACAACACAAGATGCATATGGGGAAAGAAACTACTCAAAACCTCGGTATCTGTATATTGCACAAATTCAATAACATGAAACAATACAATGTTATTTCCCTTCCTGAGAAACCTCTGCACTCGGTTGACTGTCTCACACTGATCTAGGTTGACTCTGGCCAATTCTTAGCCAATTCCTAGCCTCTATTTGACCAGCCTTGCTCACACATTCCTGAGGGAATTGAGCCCCTATTACTTAGGAATTTCACACTAATTGATTGTGAAAATGCATCCAAGGAATCTTGCAGACCTTATTCAAGACCTGTACAATTTTCTAATTATACAACTATTAGTATACTTCCCTTTAAATCCTATCTCAACTGGGTCACTCTTACAACTGACATGCAAAAACTATTTATAGCGAATTATAAGTTATGTGATTGATTAGTACATGTGAATTAAATCAAATTTAATTCACTCGACCTATCATTAGCTCATCTCTCAGTTATAACTAGTTAAATTGAATTTAACTCAAATAGTTGAGTTAACTAATTACAACTCAAAATAAACTGCAATTGGACCCTCTAAAACTTAGAGTGAGCTCTACATGCCTCCGGTTTTACCCCCAACTCGAATTGACTGAGCTAACTAAGTCTTACTAACTCAGTTAACTCGTAAAAGTTGTCATAAGATGTGGAATGGAAATTTCCTTCTAATTTAATTAAGGGAGAATTAAACTAGGAGCCTCATGGGTTCCATTTTCAATGTCTCTTGTTGCCAATTTCAACACTCCCTCTAAACAAGAAATTAATTTAACTCTATACCAATATGATACCTTTGGAATGTTTTTAATGCAAAACTTATCTCTAGTGGTGTTTCTCCTGCAATTTTTGAAAATGAAAAGGAAACCAACCTGAATCAGTATGATGCATCTGTCACTGGAGCCTCTGGCTACTACTAGCTACTACACTATCTACTGAAAAATCTATGTTGTCGTTAAATCTAAATCTGTTACATCTGCATTTCTACCAACTGTGATCTACGCTACAATATATGATTATTGTTAATTTCTGCATCTGTCACTCTAAAATTTGATTGCATCAACCCCATTGATCCATCCTGCGACTATGTATTGTGGGATCCTATATCAAAGTAATGATTCATGAGACACGCCATATCAATGGACCTTGCCCAAATTTCTACACTCTTGGGACTATGAATTCACATCACCCTACCACATACCTAGAAGTATCGCTGCATGTACTCCTATTCATTTGGCTCGAAATTCCCCCCTACAAGAGGTCTATGCTTAAGTGGATGTCTCCACTCAGTCTCCTCTCTACTTCTCTAAATGTAACTGCTCCACAACTATCTGAGGCTTCTGCTGAGGTTGCATGTTTGGGGGTAATTTATGCTCCCTCTCAACCACCAAGTCTCTAACCCTTGCCTTGCTCCTCAAGTATTTGCATGCATCTTCGACCTCGAGAGAATACTAGTTCTTGACTCACACAACGCTTTGTGTCACATGTCTCATGAAGATGTGTCTAAGGAAAGTATTTCCTGTTATAAATATCACATCACAACCTCAAAAAATATGTGATTTTGGGCACTGTGGAAACTCATATTCATGTTGTAATTGTCCCGTTGTCACCACATTTTCTATAAAGAAAAAAGAGATGATTTCAATTCATCGATATCTTCCTCGTCCAAACTTTTTTTCGGACATTTTTTTTTTAATTTGGGTATTTTTTCACAAGGAATCCATATCTACTATTTTTTTTGAAAATTTTTCACAAAAAACTTCATATCTGCTCTACAAACTCGTCGCCCAAAAAAATATTTCTCTGATACCATCTAGAAATATATAAATAGATTCAATTGATCTTGTAATGTACTGAAACAAAATACTAATGAAATTCTACAAATTGTGGAAACTAATTTCAATCTCACAATCACATAACAAGTAAGATAAATAATTTACTAATTGCACAACACAAGATATATCTCGGGAAATCAACTACTCAAAAATTCAATATCTTTATATTGCATAAAATCATTAACATGAAAAAGATAATGTTAATTCTATTTGTGAGAAACCTCTACATTCTTCTGATTGTCTCATACTGATTTAGGCTAACTCTGGCCAATACTTAGCTAATCCCTAGCCTTTATCTAACCGTCCTTGCTCACATATTCCTAAGATAATTGAGTCCCTATTACTTAGGAACTTCTCGCTAATTGATTGCACTAATGCATCGAAGGTGTCATGCTGACCCTATACATGACATGTATCATTTTCTAATTATACAACTGACATTTTACTTCCCTTTAACTCCAATCTCAACTGGGTCACTCTAGGAACTGACATGCAACAACTCTTTATAGTGAATTATCAATTATTTTATTTATCACAGCATGTGAATTAAATAAGATTTAATTCGTGCTTGACCTATCACTAGGTCATCTCTCAGTTAGAACTAGCTAAATTGATTTTAACTCAAATAGTTGAGTTAACTAATTACAACTCAAAATAAATTGCAACTGGACCCTCTAAAACTTAGGGTGAACTCTACATACCTCCAGTTTGACCCCCAAATCGAATTGAATGAGCTAACTAAGTATTAATAAGTCAGTTAACTCATACAAGTTGTCATAAGATGTGGAATTACAATTTACTTCTAATTTAATTAAGGGAAAATTAAACTAGAAGCCTCATGGGTGCCATTTTCAATATTTCTTGTTGCTAATTTCAAAATGTTTTCTATTAAATAGGTCAAAAGACATTGAACCCACACCGATTAGGTGACTCGGATGGTCCAACCCCAAAATCCAATGACATAATGGTGGAAAACCATATTAAAATGTAACATCACATATATTTGGCAAATGGTTTGGAATGTCAACCAAGTAGTGAACTGACAACAGTTGACAATCCAGTAGTTATAGCTGATCCACAATAGGAAGTTGTGTTATAATAATACAACCATTATAAATATTCAATAGCGAAAAATTACAATTATTGAACCCTTGTTTCTGGTAGCCAAACGGATTGAAACTATATCTATCTATCTATCTATCTATATATATATATATATATATATATATATATATATATATTTCATTCAGTGTCGGACCATAGGTAAATTTTCGGTGGTTTGATATACCACCAAATATGGAAGAAATGACAACTTATAGTCGATGGTTACAAAATATACAACAATTTGAAAAACACATAATAGTTTGGGTCCAACCCAACAATTACTGGATCAACCATGTTCTATATATATATATATAATCCTATGGGTATATTCACAACCAACTCAAAAATCAAGCAAGGAGTAATATAAATTTGGAAAAATAGTTAATGAGCCGTCAATGCTATATTTAACATGACTCCACAACATTTTATGTATTAACAGTTTCATCGGAAGTCGCATTGACACAACCTGTGGACCATTGTGTTTTATATACCAAAATTTATAACAAGTGGGATTTGAATCTATGCCTAGTGGGACCCAACAACCTAATTCCAACGGGTCAACGAAGCTGCTAGTTGGGTGGCTTTGTTATTAACACTGGCCTGTTTTCATTTCAACTCCATTTATTCACCATTTGAATGGGGAGAGCCATGGACGGAAAGCAAGTAGGCCAAGGAGCTGGGAACCTTGAGCCATATAAATATGACATTTTCAAACCATGAC
The DNA here is from genome assembly GCA_034641835.2 of Pinus albicaulis. NCBI lineage: Eukaryota > Viridiplantae > Streptophyta > Pinopsida > Pinales > Pinaceae > Pinus > Pinus albicaulis. The sequence continues at coordinate 724,669,945 of CM076571.1, read as the reverse complement.
ATGCTAGAACTAGATAGAGGAACCATGTGGCATGTTTTATGAGACAAATAATATTATAAGTAGAACCCTTGAGGAATCTAAAATATTTCCTTAGGGGATAAATACGTAGGTGGTGGAATTTGGTCAACTTTATATTCATTTTAACTATAATTTCAAAATGATCACAATTTTGCAGTCATTTTTTCATCTAGGTTACAAAATTCAATGGTCATAGAAAAAGCTTTCCGTCATCATTAACTGTTGGGCACAAAATTTGAGACAAAAATGCACCTTTCAGAAGTGGTTCATATTTATAGTCAAAAGTCTCAATACAATGAGATATATCTACTAGTGTTGTGATTTTTGTGTTTTAATTAACCGAATTTAAAGTCACTCTCGAGAATGGAGGTATAATGATGTATTTTTTCCACTTACTTTCCTTTCTTTTTTATGAGATGTATGAAGTGGCCTCCTCACTATTGAAGCAGAGCCCAGAGACATAGTTCACACTAGAGAAACTCTATTATAATTTTTTTTCTATTCATTATCTTTGTGGTCTCCTTTAATGTTTCTTCTTCTTTAAGTATTTTCACATATGGTTTTTACATGCTCTTTCGTGTAATTTTCAAAACATCCGTACAAGAAAAGATCTTGGTTAATTCGAATAAATTAGAGATTTCGGATCAAGTTTGTTATCATAGTGGTCTTCTTGACGATGTGAATTGTGAGTGTAAATGATAACCATATATTGAACATGCAACACGAAGAAGTAAAATGGAAAAGGACAAATCTTTGTGTCAAGCCTTATACAGGATGGAAAGCATGGTAGATAAACTGTTTGTAGAGTATGAGAAGAAATTGGAAAAAAGGGAAAATAAGAGGAATGCTTCGGTAAATGAAGGAGAATATAAATCTCCATATTCAAGTGAATATTCTTTTTCTTCATATTCTTCTCATCATTCAAATGACAATATCAACCAAAGAATTCAATAAGAGAATGCTGAATTGAGGAATCTTCTACAAGAAGCAGAAGATGAGAAGAAGAGAATGAAACCTCAGTTAAAAGCCACATAAGAAGCCTTGGAAAAGTTAAAGTATAGCGAAGGCTTAGTGCAACCATCATCACTGACCTCAAAATCGACAACTGAGGTAAATTATGTTGGTGATTCTTCAGTTCCATGTTATCATTCTGACAATGATTTTAGTGCATGTGAAATACCCTCCAAATCATTAGGAGTCAGGGATTTTGAATAAATGTAGGACGAGGCTACATTACACCATTCTAGTGATAGTGATTGTAGGTCATCTCCAAAGGGAGGTGAACATTTCAAAGGAAGAGTTAATGAAATCTCTCCTCGCCAAAATTGCACTAGAGATAGTCGTTCAAGGAATGTTATGTCAAACAAGAAGGAGTCTCAACACATGGATCCCTCTCCACAGTAGTGGAGAAAGAAGGTCAAGAAATGCTGGAGGAAGAAAAACCATTGCAACCATTGCAAAAAAGGTGAACAACAGAGAGCCACATGTTAGAAGCTCCATCAAGAGTTATTACCAAAGAAGGATAGGAAACATGTGAAAACACATGTGAAGGTACCAACCAATGAAGCGGTTCAATAAGGAAGCTGGCTACAGGAAATCCCATTAGCCTAGTTTGCTAGGGTATGGAGATCATTTTTATATACTTGAGCATGGACAACATTATAAATCACATGTTGCAAATTTTTTTGTAAAAGTGATAATAGGTGTATAACATCACTTATGAATGAAATAAGTTGTTATTTTAGCCTTTAGTTGGATAGAAAAGAGTATGGAATTTCTTGTAAACTTGACCACGAGTTTGTTATAAACTCTTGGAAAATTTGGTCTTGTTGGGAATATTGCAAGTTGGACATCCATTAAAAACTATAGGTTTTCATATGGATACAAGTGTCAGTATCATGATTCCAAGTTTTGAAGAACAAACGTGAAGGAAAGGGAAGGTGGCCCGTCAGAGGCATTTTTTATGAAGATCAATGTGACAGGCACATATTAGAAGCTACATCCACAACTATGACTAAAGAAGGATGGGAAGCATGTGAAAACACCTATGAAGGAACCAACCGATGAAGCAGTTCAAGGAGGAATCCAACTACAAGAAAGCCAATTAGCCTAGTTAGGTAAGAGATGGGTATCCTTTTTAAGTAGTTGAGCATGGCCACCATTGTAAATCACATGTTTCAAAATTTTCTGTAAAAGTGATGAGGTGTATAACATCACTTATGAATGAAATATGGTATTATTTTAGCCTTTAGTAGGATATAAACAGGTATGGTTTCTATTGTAAACTTGACCATGAGTGTGCTATAAACTCTTGGAAAGTGTGGTATTCTTTGGAATCTTGAAATTTGGACATATATTAGAAAGTATAGGTTTGCATATGGATACAAGTGTCAGTCTATCATTTCAAGTTATAACGTATAAAGGTGAAGGAAAGGGAAGGTGATCTATCAGAGGAATCAGCTATGAAAATATAGATTTCAAATAATGTTTATACTTTTGGAGGACAAAAATTCTTTTAGTGGGAAGGAATGATCCAGGTGGATCCCTAATGGCCCAAAAATCGAAGTCCTTAGAATGCTTTGTAAAAAGGACTAGATGGAAGGGCTCATCGTCGTAATTCCAATGGTGCAAATGATGCCTCAATACGAACTCATATGAGGGAGTTATTCCCAGTCAAATTTCTAGTCAAACTTGTCCAAAATGACATAGTTAATAGACCTCTAGATAAATTTGGGGCATCTCCAATTTGGAAGTCCAGCAAAAGCAGTGGTCAAATTTAGCAAAATTCTGACAATGTTAGCAGGGATTTAGCAATAGCTAAATCGAGTGATGCTGCTAAATATGGTGGAACCCTACGAATTTTAGATGTAAAAGGATAGCTCAATGGGATCGATCCATGTGGCCTAATTAGATGGTTCCATGTGGAACCCAAAAATGGCCACATAGGCCCCTATTCAACCAAATTTGGAAATGGTTCTATCAAAATTCTAAATTTGAATTGGCATATTTTTTTTATTAAAGAGGTAGGTGGGAGTCGATCCCGCAACTGTTGGGTGACCCTGATGGTCCAACCCCAAAATACAATGACATAACCATGGGAAACCATATTACAATGTAGTGTCACATATTTTTGTAGATGGTTTGGAATTTCGACCAAGCAGTGAACTGACAAGACTTAACAATCTTATGGTTACGATTGACCCACAACGGGTTATTTTTTATAATAATAAAATTGTTATAAATATTAAATGATGAATAATTAGAGTTTACAAACCATTTTTTTCAACAGCTAAGGTTTTTTGGTGGTCACATGATGCATTTCCAATAGTTTATTGTAAATAATATACAGTGTCAAACTATATATACACACACACACACACACAGATATATATATATATATATATATATATATATTCATCGAGGTCATTCAACAAGGAATTCTCATAAAAAATAAACGGTTTGATATACGACAAAATATGGTTTGTCATTCAACAAGGAATTCTCGTAAAAAATCAATGGTTTGATATACCACAAAATATGGTTGTACTGACAGTATATAGTGGGTAGTTACAAAACATACAATTATTTACAAACAAAAAAAAGTTAGGTTCAACTTACCAGTTAACGGATCAACCATGGTATATATATAATCCTATTGTTATATTCACAACGAACTTGATGGTTATGGTACCATTAACGTAAATCTAGCAAAATAGTTAACAGGGGGCCAATGGTATGGCTAACATGTTTTGGAAAAAAATTACGTATTAACAGTTTCATCGACAGTTACATTGATACAATGGACTAGCCATTTTGTTTTTTATATATTAAAATTTATAATCGATGAGGTTTGAACCTACGCCCCATGGGACCCGACAACCTAATTCCAATAGGCCAACCAAGTTGTCTTGGGTTACTGCTATTAACACAAACCCGTTTTTCATTTAAACTCCATTTATTTGACATTCGAATGGGGAGAGCCATGGACAAAAAGTGAGTGGGCCAAGGAGACGAAAAACCTAAGTCATGGAACCACGAAAGTGTGGAACCATGATAGAGTGGCAAAACCCTAACATGCTGGAACCCAAAGCTGAAACCATGCGACACATTTTACGAGATAGAGAATATTCTATGTAGAACCTTTGAGGAATCGAAAATATTCCCTGAGAGGCTAGATTTGCAAGTGGCATAATGTGATTGAATTTACACTCATTTTAACCATAATTTCACAACGATCACAATGGTGCAGTCATTTTTTTCATCTAGATAAAGGAATTCATGGGTCATGGAAGAAACCAACCTTAATCATTAATTGTTGGGCATGAGGTTTGAGAGAACAATGCGCCTTTTAGAAGTAGGTGATTTTTATAGTCAAAAGTCTCAGTAGGATGAGATGAATCTACTTGTGTTGTGATTGTTGTGTTTTAAGCAACCAAATTTCAAGTGACTCGCAGGTTTGGAGGTATAATGATTTATTTTTCAAGGTACTTGTCTTTCCTTTTTATGCAGCCTTCGCATTATTGGAGCAGGGCCCAAAGACATAGTCCACACTAGACGAACTCTGTTATCAAAATTTTTTTGTGCATTGTCTTTATGGTCTCCTTTATGTTTCTTCTTCTTTAATTATTTGCATATATGGTTTTTACATGCTCTTTCATGCAATTATGAAAACATCATGTAAGAGAAGGTATTGTATAATTATGGTAAATTAGATATTTCAGATCAATACCCCATAACACCTCTTCATCAACTTCTCAGCTTTCTATTAAGAATAACATCTTCCTACAACTTATCAAGATATTTAGGCGAAATATATTCAACATAAGGAACGTGAAAATTCTCACCTTGTTTCACGATAGTAGGAGCCTCATATAGTTTTATTTTTTAATATTAACCATAGAATACATTTGCATATATGCAGGTAAATCTAATTGGAAATCATTGCCACCATTGTTTCTTTAATTTCAAATGGAACATATCTAATTGGCTTGATACTTTTACCTTCATCACTGTGGAATTATTTTCCACTGCATATCAAACTTTGATCACACACTTGAATGTGATTAATGACTTGATGATTTTCATGCCTATCCTTATACTCGAATTACTTCTTTTCCATTTTTCCTTATATGGATCAATGAACCAATTGAATATTCTGGATAAAATCTTAGGATTTGTCTGCATCATTATATTCTTCCACCACTTAATATTTTCCAAAACCAAAGTCTAGAGGAGAGTTCAAAAAATATCCAAAGCCTGTAACAAAAGGAGACCTTTAGGTAGAATAAATTATGACATAGTTATCGGCATGCTATGCATAATAATTTTTTCATTCAAAGACATAGTATTCTTGTTACAATATCCTTGAAGTGAGTGTATCCCTATCCTATTTACCACTTATTGTGTCCATATATTTGTGGTTTAAAAGTAATTATATTTTACATATTAGTGTATTGAATTTAGAACTATATTGAGAATGGGGGGAATCAATATATTAAAAATGTTGACTTATTTAAATAATTAAATCCCAATTAAACACCAATATAATTAAAAAATCAAAAGAAACAGGATGTACATGGATACCTAATGGACCTCAGTATTACAACAAGAATGTTGTAACTCCCAAGGGTCTTGAATTTAATTGTCAATATGGGGTTCATAAAAACTTAAGAGGGGTCGACACTATGTGTGAAACATGAAATATGTACTTATTTTGTTAATATAATGCAAGTGGAAGCAACTGAAGGGAAACTAGGTCGCATAGAGATTGTTCTACTATCTATGCTACACGAAATACCCAAAATTTGTAGCAAGGAAAGAACAAGAAGTAAATACATTCTATTTGTAGGAAAAGAATGAAAACCAATTCAAGCTTGCTAGAAAAAAATCAAATCTATTTTACTATGCATTGGAAACAAACGTGCAACTGAAATATTACTTTGTAACATTAAAACCTAATTTGCAGAAAAGAAAGTAGTTTTACTTCATGACTAGGTCAAATTTTTTATGGGATGTCTGAGCTTCCAAAATCCATCCTCGGGGTATGGTGTATTTTGTAACATGTCAAGAAGGCATAATGTGATTTGGATGAAAATATTGAGGAGTTTTTGACACAAATTTTGGGTTACTACAAGAGTCCCTATTTTTTTATGGGAGATAGTTTGATAAGTGATGGAAAGGCATAGGAGGAAAGAACAAAGATACATAAAAAAAAAAGTGAGTTTCTACTCAATTAATCTATTATTTATAAACTTTATTGACATGCTGATCTGAATGGGAAAATTAGTGTTTGTTGTGCTAAATTCTAATTCAAAATATAAACGAAGTGCTTGAGGATTATGAGGTAAATTGCAAGTTAACCATGAGTTTTTATGTGTTCTTTTATGTGAATTTCTTGGGAAAATTAAAATAAACAAAACATTGAACAACAACATCTAACAGACATGACCATCACCATTAAAAGTAACACAACAATACATGATGAAGGGGTTCACCCCGCCTGGGATATGTCTCCTTGATGTAAGTTCCAATGGCTTGGACCTCTTCTATTATGCTAAAAAATGTGATTACATATGTTTACAATGCTCAAACAACTCTGAAACCTATTCCAATGGCTCCAGAATGCCAAAAAATGCATGTGTAGCCTCTTTCTACCTCGAATTTGGTAAAAAACTAAATAATCTATGACTTCCCCAAGTTTTGGCACTAATTGCTCCACAATTTCCTCCAAATCTGGCACCATCCTACATTTTCGCCCCCAATTCCGCTAACTGAGCACAAAATTCCCCAAATTTTAGGCGAATTTATCAGTGTAGTAATTTTTCCAATAAGGCCTTATTGTCAAATTTCAAATTATATTGTTTTGGCGGAATATATATATATATATATATATATATATATATATATATATATATATATATATATATATATATATATATATATATATATATATATATATATATATATATATATATATATTTATTAAAAATTCTTCAAGATGGTTTGATAACTATTGGTGGTTAACACTGTAGTGGTCACATTACCGAAGGTTGCACATTTGTTGTTGTAGTTGAGGTGTTAGCTAGTAGGCCCGAGGTTTATGTGCAGGTCCCCATGACATGCCACATGGCCTGATTTATATGTTAATGTTTATTGTAATGGGTCGGGGGGCTAGCCTCTTGACCCCAGCGTGGTGACCAGTGTTGGGGCTAGACCCCAACCCCCACCCCCAACTCCAAAACCATTACAACATAAAACTATGAAAATGATATATGCTAAGTATCAAATGTGTGGTGCGATGGTAAAGGCTCTTGATCGTTTCTTGGAGGTCGCGGGTTTGAACCCCACCCACTCTCCTCAGACCTCAACCCAATTTTGGTGGACCTCAGGCTGCCACGTGGCAGCCCCTGGTTGGGCCACATGGCAACCTATGGTTGGCCACCCAATATCCAATCAAAACGCATCAAATCAAACAAAATAGACAATTCCACTTGGAATAATTTCATTCATCAACTTAGACAATCCATTGACAAAGTCAACCTGCCACATGGGCTTGCCCAGTCAGTTGTACGAACTACTTACTAGGTTGTCTTGCATTGTTTAAAAAAAAAAATTCATGTTTGAAAAAGTGGAGAGAAGGCATTTCTAAGAGCATATGGTGTTGGTTTTCTGTGAAATGAGTCGTGCTAGATTTATAACAACAAGATCTACATGGTTGTTTTGGTTCCACACCATTCTGAAAACTTACCTTTTTAGCATAATTTTGAGCACCTGATTACATACACATCCACCGAGTTGTGGCTCTTGGATTTTACCTCTTGATTCACCTTACAATGACCCAACCACGAGTATATAATCATGAAACCGACTAAATAGGGAAACGTAAAAAATCTACCTATACTTAACTCTTCTCCGGCTAATTTCTTCACACAAACTCAAACTTAACCTGAATTTTAATTAGACTCAAACTTATTTTCTTAAATTAACTCAACTCTTCATACATTACATGCATATGGGAGTAGTTACTATTTCTAACACTCCCTCTTAATTATAAACATATGACTCAACCTTTAACTTAATCATGACTCAACAAAAATTAAACATGCCTACTGGTATAAGCCTTGGGTAGGCTTACACTTAATCAGAACACATTTTACAATATTGGATTTTCTTTTTCATTTTTTCCAATTTTTATACCCTCGAAACTGCTTCATTCTCAATTGCACTTTCTTACTATAAGCTCTATGTTTCTTCACTTGTTTCTACTGCAATTTTTCTTTGACTTCTCTTGTATTTTTTTTGAAAAATAATTTAATATTTCTAAGTTTGTATTGTATAACTACATCTTCAAATATATGTTCACACATGGACTGCTACCACAACTCTTCATCATCAAATTATGTTCTCTGCTTATTGCACTTCATATTCTTGTTATTTTTTCTTCCTTATTTCTTGAAAGTAGAATTGGACCTCTTCTTGACTCCATTACTGAGAGGATGTTTCAATGATTTCTTATTCATATTCAGAAACTTCCATGTCCTTTCCTGCATGTTTTTCTTCATCTTATCTTTTAGCTATTATTGTAATTGGTCTACTATATTGTTTAGTTTCACACTCAAAATAAATGTTAAAAACATCTTCAGTGTGATATACAACCGGAGAGCCTTCTCCTCTTCCTCTTCCTTCTCTTCCACTTCTTTAACAACCTCTACTAGTGCAAATAGGTTTCCTTCCACTTAACTTCCAAACATAGTGGGCTTCCCTACCCAGATAACAACATGTTAATATGTTCTTTTAGTTTCATTATGTGCATCCACTCATCACCAGTTAATCGTTCTTCATCAAATTTAACATCAACATAATTTTAATCCATTCTATGGTGGGATATCCGAACATATATGTGCTCATTAATAATTTCAACTTGACCAAATTCATTATTTTTTGGTTGAACTCAGTAGTTCATAACTCACTTTGGCAGTCATCATCCACATGTGTCTCATCATAGTTGGATTCACCATCATCTTCACCATCCATGTGAATATGCTCTTTCTCTTATTCACACACAAAAGCTTCATCTTCTCTCTCTCTAATCATTTTTTCAATCTTTTGTAGTAGATCCATGCTACACCAATCAACCTAGATCTATTCTTCATCTTCTACTAAAACTATCATTTTATTGGCTATGGCTTGAACCTCTCTTTTCATGGAAACAATCTCTACCTTTTATTATTACTCACCCAAAAAAAAAAAATATTAATATGCACTCCCATAAGGAAAAATCTTCATAGAATTCACCCAAAAAAAACTCTTTCAATAAAAACACCGTTTCTTACTTTGCACCCCATTTTTTAATAATGATAATAAAAAAAACTTTGTAATATCATCGAATCTTAGGAGATCCTTTCAAATAATTTTTTTTCGAAGGCTTTAATATCTCTTTAATATCCTAAATGTTTAATATCTCAAAACTTTAATAATATCCCAAACATTTAATATCTCTTAACCTTATCCCTTAACCTCTAATTAAAAAAAAGAATCAAATATCTCTTCAAACCTTTAAGAAAACATTTTATAAGCTCTTGATATACAAATAATAGGCTAACCTTTTACATGCATACTTTTCAAACTATTCAGTGGCCAGGTTATACAGATGTCATGTTAGTACTAATGTGCTCGATGTAGAAGAGTGGATGTGTTAATGCTTTGAGTAGCAAGTTTTGGAGGTGTAACACTGCCTATGTACATTCCCTCTTGTGTTATAACATGAAATAAAAAGCCTATGACACATGTTACTATTGTCACCCTTATCCTGGATCTCTTTTATTGATATGGTGGTGGTTGTATGGGATACTCACATCCTTATGGCTCCTTGGATCATGAAATTTGACCTCAACTCGAATACCATTATGATGGAAAGGTAGAGGAGGAAAGCACAAAGATACACACAGAAAACATGAATTATTGCTCAATTACTCTATATTACACAGAAACTTGATTTAGATACACATCCATCATGCTGCAACTCTTGGATTTCACCTCTTGCTTCATATTAAAATGACCCTACATGAGTATATAAACACAAAACTTGTGAAATATGGAATCATGCACACTCTACGTAGACTTGAATCTTCTCCAACTAACTGCTTCATGAAAACTCACACTAGACTTGACTTCTAGTTAGAATAATATTTCTTTTCTTAACTTAACTCAGCTCTTCATGCATTACATCCATATGAGAGTAGTTACTATTTCTAATAGTAAGCAAAAAAATATATTTTAAATGTGTTTTATAGAATGGATGCAGCGAAACAGGGTTAAATGAAGGCCAATAAGTCTTATCCAAGTCCTTATGTCTATGATGATTTGGTTTATTCAGAAAAAGAGTGATTTGAAGTTCGAGGTGGATAATGGTGGGAACTCATCGATCCCACTTGGGCCCCAAGCATTATTTCCTATTAGTTTCCTATTTTTAAGCACAATTTCCTATTTCAGTAGTTTTATATTTCAGGAAGTTATTTGGGGCCTAAACTTTTGAAGCCATTTCTAGGCCCTAAACGACATTTTTTGGGGAAATGGGAAAATATGAGTCAAAGACCCACATTTTTAATCACAATTTTTTTTCTTGGGATAGAAATTTCTAATAGGCTATCATGTGTGCCAAATGGATATTGTATGCCAAAGTTACAACCTCAAGAATTTGATGTTCCAACTAACCCCATTGGGTCCCATAAGATTTTTTTGCTTCATCTCCTAAGGTTATGTTTTTCGATGTTTAGGGATTCTCATTGTTTCTTAATGGTCAAAATTCCTCAGAGCCTCATTGTAACACAATTCAGAAGGAATGTGGTTGTAATATATCTTCTCAGAGATAACCTTTTTATTTCTTGAGCTAATTTAATTTAGTTTTGCATGTAAATAGTTTTAAAAATTTGTTATTTTTTAATTAATGTTAAACTTCATTGTATCTATTTGTTTTTTGTTTAAATATGTATTTCATTTAGTTCCTTCACAAATCAGGATTATTGGTATCAAAGCGGTTTATAATTTCTTTGTTTTTCTGTGTCCCCAATGAGGCTGGGATATAAGGAGTTGGGACTCGAACTGCTTGAACCCTTGCAAGAACATCCTTTCCAACCATGACATCCTCCCATGGTAGAACAAAATAAATATGAGGGAGCAAGAAATCCTTCCAAATTTTTTCTCGAAGAGTTTCTTGAGTGACAGAGGAACAAATGATGGATAACTTTTCCTAGAACCTTTAGCAATCAATAGGTGACACATATTCATTCAATAGTCACTTTAGAGACTATGTCCTTTAAGGTACAAGTTAAATTTTATGTTCATATATATAAAGGCCTGATAGATGCACATGTTGTAGATAAATGGTTAAATATACTAGAAGGATATTTTTTAGCCCATAAATTTTCTAATAGAGAAAATATTACTTGTGCACTACATAAACCCACCCCCCATGTCAAGGATTGGTGGGGAACTTACTATGTGAAAAAGGCGATGGAGGAGTCTACATTATTTTTAATAGCGCGCCCTTGGAGATATTTTAAGGATGTTGTTAAGGAATAATATTACCCTATTGGAAGCCATGAAGACAAATATATAAAATGGACCACACTACAATAAGAAATGGACCAAGACATGACAAAGCTCACAAATATATTTCATTCTTTGCACACAAAGTTGGGTATGAAGGACGATGAGTGAAATTTGGCGCTCAATTATCACATTTTTCTACACAGATGCATCCATATGGAGATGTATTTCTTGTACATACATATCAATATTCTACCCAAATCGAGAAAAAAATTAAACAAAAGAAACAATACTTTGGTTATGTGAATCCAAAACAAGGCAAGGACACCCCAAACCACATAGAAAACGATAGACACAAGGTGGAACAGCTTAGGAAAACCCATAAAAGCTAAAATAAAATTATATCATTGGTAATATGAAGAAGGACATGGGAAGGTGGTATGATTTCCACAAGAAACTCACTTATAACATAAACGAATTTCACGTGAAGCAGTTGCTGGTTGCCGAGAAAAAAGATTCACATTTAGATGTAGTTTTCAAATATCCTCACAAGGGGAAACAAATTATTAATGCATAACCCAATGCCATCTTCTCTACCACCAAGGTCCAACACAAGGAGCCTAAATATCTATAGGAAGGTCATTTAATTTCTTCCACTCATAGATGTGGGTAAAGAAGGCCCCGCTACATTTCATTATAAGGGAGTCAAAACATCAAGTCATCTCAGTAGAGGTTGTTAAGATATTGGGTATGATGATAACACTACACTCACAATCATATGCCATTGAGTTTCTTCACCAAGGGTGAGATCTTTGCATTAGTAAATACTGTCACTTTCCTTACAACATCAAGCCTTTCACGGACAAGGCATTGTGTGATGTTTCTCCCCTTGAAGTTTTTGATTATTTGTTGGTACAGCCATACTCATGGAAACATCATGCTACGTATGAGTCTAGACCTTGTATTTTTATTAATAATTTGGGAATAAAATTTTATAGGATATCATAGGTAGCCCCGCCTATTTTTATTTCTCTAATCCTTACTAAGAAACAAAGTAAGATCATCTCCCAAACTCAGAAATTTATCTTCCTCCTAACTCACTCTCAAATAAAGGGTAACATAATGGTCACATCAGAATATCGCGCGCGTTCTCTTCTCCTCTGCAGCGATTAGGTCAGGGATCGCTACGTGGACTGTGCAACCGCCATGGACGCGCCAGGGGGCGGGGAGCCCTCTCCCCCCCCTCCAAAATCTTCAGTTGATGCATTCCGTAATCTTCTGTCTCAGAAAGGGAAAAAACGCCCATTACCTGAAGTCCCAACATTCATCAAAAAACTTGAAGAAATACCAGAGATTGCTCTGCCTGTTGAACAACCGATCAAAATAGCTCTGGCCTTAGCTGACAGAGGTTTGGTCGGGCAGTTTATGGGTCGATGGCCATCAACAAAAACGATAGATGACTGGGTTCAACGAAACTGGATGCCTCTGCTGTCGAACAACGTGATCTGTTACGCTATCAGTAGAGGATTCTTCATTTTCGAATTCACTACCAAGGAATACCATGACCTGGTATTCAGAAATGGTCCGTATTTCATGGGAAATCAAGGCCTGTTCCTCAACAAATGGACCCCTGAATTCGACCCTTCTGTCGATGTCCCAAAGGAGGTTCCTGTTTGGGTTCGGCTCCCCAACCTGCCGATCCACTGCTGGAGCTACCAATCCCTGCAAAAGATTGGAAACAGGCTGGGTCGTTTCATCGAAAAAGCTGACAATAGGGGCCAATACACCTGCGCAAGAATCTGCGTGGAAGTTGACCTAGAAGCTGGTCTGCCGGAAGCCGTTAAACTTAAAGTTGGAAATTGGCATCACTTTCAGAAACTGGATTATGAGAAACTTCCCTTTAAGTGTAGAATCTGTCACGAGCATGGTCACTTTCAACGAAACTGTCCTAAAGCCCCACCAAGGGACAAGGTGGAAGAAGAAGGATGGAAAGAGATAAAAAAAGGCAAGGCAGTATCAAAGCCTTCTGAACAGACAAAATCTGGAACAATGGGGAAACCCCAGACCAATTCTCAGGCCAAACCAATCAAAAAAGAAGGCCCCCCATCAGTTGAAAAGGTGAATGATTCAGAGAACCACGAAGAAACTGAAGACCATTCGAATAAACTGAAAGAAACCGTCGAAAAACCATCTATTCCTCTAGCAGCTTCTGATCAAAGGGGAACCGAGGGTACTGAGGAGCACATCAGCCTAGCCTCTGACTCAGGAGAAGAGTCAGAAGAGAGAGACACTGATTCAGATGGCTCGCAAATCACTTCTATCAAGTCGACGAGGGGTCGAAAATCCAAGAAAAAACAAAGAGAGGAGAAAACTTATCTGGACGTCCTACAAGGCTCCCATAAAACTTTCAAAGGAATGATGAACACCAGATCCGGGTGCAAGCAGAGCAGGGCTCCAAAAGGAGACACCACCTCCCAAATCAGTAAATAATGAAGTACATCTCCTGGAACTGCAGAGGGTTAGGCAGCAGGCTGAAAGAAGAAGCCCTAAAAGACATTGTTAGGATGCATTCGCCTGAAATCCTTCTCATCCAGGAGACAAAGATGGAGGATAATCTGCTCCTCCAAACTAGTAAGACATTCTGGCGTAAAGGGCCCGGAAGAGCTGTCAGTGCTAGAGGCGCCTCTGGTGGGTTTGCCTCCTTCTGGGACAGCTCCAAATATGAATTGATTCAAGAAGAAATCTGCCCTCATTGGATCTTCATTCAGCTCCTCCACAAAGACTCTGGTCAACAAGTAAGTATGTTCAATATTTATGCTCCGGTCCTTCCAGCGGAGAAAATTTTTTGCTGGGACTCGCTTCAATCCTTTCTTTTATTGCACAAGCCAGAAAACATCATTATTGCAGGTGATCTGAATGTTACTCTAGCCATTGATGAGAAAAAGGGGGGTTCCCTAGTAAGGGATCTAGCTAGAGAATGGGTGGAAGACATTATGCTATACTGGGATCTAAAGGATATCAAGCCTTCTGCTGGGAAATATACCTAGACTAACAAAAGATTAGGGCCCAACCACATAGCTGCTCGTCTGGACAGATTCCTTGTCCAATCCTCTTTCCTTACATGTGGTCTTATAGCCTCTTCTAAAATCCTCCCAAACTGCACTTCTGATCATAAACCCATCAGCCTCGAGCTCTCCCTTGATGGAAACCTTGGTCCAATTCCTTTTAGATTCAGTCCTTTGTGGATTCAGCAAGACGATTTCCAGAAAGTGGTTTCAGAAGCCTGGAATCGGCAGATCCTGGGATCCCCATTCTATGTGTGGGAAGAAAAATTGAGGGGCCTTAAAAGAAAACTCAAGGAGTGGGCTAAATCTCTGAAAACACCCACTGCCAAGAGAAAAGAATCCTTAGATAACCTTGCTGCCCATCAATCAGCAATGGAAAATTCTATTGTTACTCAAAGTCTACTTCAAAGAGAAGTTGAGTTGCAAAAATATCTCCATAAAGCTAGTAGGGAGGAAGAGGAGTACTGGAGACAAAAATCCAGAAACTTATGGTTACAGGCCGGCGACAAAAATACCAGCTTCTTTCATAAACAAGACGAAGCTCGCAAGCAATTCAAATCTATTTCTGAAATCCGCTCCCATGATGCTGTGGTCAAAGATCCTGAAGGCATCAAAAGGGTTGCTTTCACCTTTTTCAAAGAGCTTTATAAAGCTCCTGAAAACCCCCCTATAGACTCCCAAGCCTATCCCTTTTTCCAAATTCCTCGTTGTGTTCAGGACTCTGTTAATTCTATGCTGACCGCTCCGATCAGCATGGATGAGCTCAAGAAGGCTTTGGACTGCATGGAGCTGGATAAAGCTCCTGGGCCTGATGGGTTCAATGCCAGGTTTTATCAGACTTGCTGGTCTATCATTAATAAAGACCTTCTGAGAATGTTCAGGAAGTCTCAATCATGTCCCAAGATCAGAGGCAGCATCAACTCGGCCTTCCTTGCCCTGATTCCGAAAGAGAAAGGAGCTTCTGATTTTGGTAGATTTCGGCCCATTTCACTGTGTAACACAAGTTATAAACTGATCACCAAAACAATAGCCAACCGTCTCAAGAATATTTTTCCGGACATCATTCCGGAAAATCGATGGGGTTTCATCAAAGGGAGAAAGATTCTGGACAATATTGTGTTGGTGCAAGAAGCAGTTCATTCAAGTTGCCAATGCAGAGAGAAAGGAATGGTGATAAAGCTCGATTTGGAAAATGCCTTTGACAGGGTGAAACATGATTTCCTCTTTGCTGTCATGAAGAAACTAGGCTTCTCTATAACCTTCATAAATTGGGTGAAAGCTTGCACCGCCTCCCCTTGGATTGCACCGCTGGTTAATGGCCGATCAACAAAGTTCTTCAATGCCTCAAGGGGCTTAAGACAGGGTTGCCTACTATCCCTGCTCCTCTACGCTATTCAAGCCTCTGTGCTGAGCTTCCAGCTTGACTGCTGTCAACAAATCCATTCACTTCCAGGCCTCAGAATTGTTCCCAATGTTAAAGACATTAACCATGCCCAATTTGCAGACGATACTCTGTTGCTAGGAGGAGCGAGCATAAATTCAGCAAGATCGTTTAAGAAGGAGTTGGACATCTATAAGGAGGTCTCGGGAACAAGATAAATTATTTAAAAAGCACTATCTTCGGCTGGAACTGCTCGGTCAAAGAGCTGGCTGACATTGCCAGACTCTTAGAGATGAAAGGTATTCAAACCTGGGAGTTTTTTAAATATCTCGGGATTCCAATCTTCAAATCCACTCCTAAAGTTGCCCACTGGATGCCCCTGCTTGACAAACTAAAAATTAGAATTCAAGCTTGGGGAGCTTCTTGGTTGAACAATGCAGGGAAGGTTATCCTGATGAAATCTGTTCTCACAAGCATGCCTCTTTACCAACATTCCATTCTGCTTGCTCCCAAAACCTTCCTCAGTAAAATGGACAGTCTGCTGAGAAGATTCCTCTAGGAAGGGGGGAAAATAATGAAAAAAGACTACATTTAGTTAATTGGGACACTATTAAAAAGCCAAAGCTGGAAGGAGGTCTTCAATTAAGAGATCTGGGTGCCTAGAATCTCACCCTGGGCTCCAAAATTCTGTGGAATATTGTTGTTGGAAAGGCTAGCTGGAGTAAGAGAGTATCGTGGAAGAAATATTTCAATGGACAGCGGCTAAGGTGTCTGGACCAGCCTCCAAAAACCACCAAAGGTTCTCCGGTCTTCAAACTCTGTCTTTATGCTATGGAGCAATTCAGTCACAACCTTTACTGGATACCAGGTAATGGAAAAAAAATCAGAATCTGGGATGATCCGATCCTTGGTGATTAGCCTCTGAATCATATTGAAGGCCTGGAAAACATTAAAATCTGGCTTCAGTCCAACAACCTGAACACCCTGTGGGACATCTCAACTTGGACAGATGATTCTGGAAGAAGATGGGACAGTTGGTACCTGGGAGAGATTCCCCAAAGGCTGCAGGTTGAAGCATCGATTCTTTTAGATAAGCTCCAAGGAAAATCTCCGACCAAAGCAACAACTAAGGACAAAAGAGGGTGGGGCTCCCTTACTGGCAATTTATCTGTCTCCGAAGGTTATAAAAGTATGACAGCGATTCCTAATGTTCCTCCTGACCCTACTAAATGGAGATTTATTTGGGCCTTTCCCTCACTACCCAAAATTGACTTCTTCTGCTGGACATTAGCCCATAACATCATTCTCACCAAAGATATTCTGAGAAAGTGTGGAATGGAAGGGCCTTCCAGATGCCCGCTGTGTGTGTCAGAGGAAGAGTCTGCTAATCATCTGTTGCTGCTTTGCCCTTATGCCCGTGATGTCTGTAGGGGGGTTCTAAGGTCAGGGGCTGACAAAATTGTGATCCCTGGTAATATTCCTGACCTGCTTCACAACTGGGCCAATTTAACTCCGTTCTGTCTCACTAAAAAATGCCTCCTCAAAACATCCTGGATGTGGATCCCTAAATTCACCTGCTGGAAGCTGTGGTTGGAGAGGAACAATCGATTGTTCATGGATGAAAAATGCACTCCTGGTCAAATAATCACTAAAATCCAAGCTCTATTGAGCGAGACTTTGGATTCCAAACCTACATTAAGGAATGAAGCTGTTATGGACTGTGAGGAGGAGCTCTGGCTCAAAGAACTTGCTCCAAATCATGTTTTCAAGCCCCTGCCCCCTGCTATTCCCCATGCTAACTGGGAAATCTGACTTGAAGAGCAGAAGTTTATCAAATGGCGCTCTGCACTGGATGAACATTGCCTCTTCTTTGACGGGGCCTCTAAAGGCAACCCCGGAGCTGCGGGTGGAGGTGGGGTTCTTTTGAATCCGGATGGATCAATTGAGTTTCGGTATCAATGGGGGCTAGGCATAGAAACTAATAATAGAGCTGAAGCTCTGGCCCTGTGGCAAGGGCTTAATCTGGCTATCAAAAGGAACATCTTGTCTCTGGTGGTCTTTGGAGACTCTAGATTGCTCATCCAAGCGTTGAATCTCAACTCAAATCCTAAGCAAATTCAATTAGTTTCAATTCTCAAGAAAATCAAGTCTTCTCTGGCCTAGTTCCGGAAAATTTCCTTCTTCCATATTCCGAGGCACCTAAACAATCAAGCTGACCTTGAAGCCAACCTGAGCTCTACCCGTTGCAGAAGATCCCTGTTAGTCAATACTGATGAGTCTGGTTGCATCATCCCTTAATCTCCATGGGGTCGCCCTGTTCACAAATGCCTCTCAAATCTAGACCTGTAAGTTTCCTTAGCATGCAATCAACGGTTTTGATCCTGGTCTTTCCCTGGATTGACTCGCCATCCTCTCTCCTGACCATTCACGACTTCTGCTGTCTCAGTAGCTGGGCTCGTAATAGGCGGAATCCTTCTGTTGACTCTAAGGGCGAAATCACTGAAATGCAGGTCCGTCAAAGTAACGCAGCAGCCAATAGCTTCAGGCTGGGACCTATACGTTTACTGGCTGGTTCTTTCAACATAAGGGCGTCCAAACGTTTCACACCTGTGCAAAGTCTTCCTGGATCGATAAAAAAATCCATCCTCAGCTTCCAAATCTCCAATATGGAAGAGGCAATGGCTTCGCTGGTCTATCAAGATCAACTCTGCAAGCGTTGGGTTATTTCATTTAAGGTCCCAGACTTATTGAGGCTTGATTCCCATGGCGATCTCTCCAGATGCTTCAAAGATCAGGATCCTTTCTATGTATCAGGAATCTAAGCTCCAGACTTTGATGTAATTCTCCAGTACGCGGCAGCTATTTTGCCGCCCATTAATCCCAATAACCGTTACAGTCTAAAAAAAAAACATAATGGTCACATCCATAACTTACACACAAGGCTCCTCTACATGGAAAAATAAAGTGGACAAGGTCTTGAAAGAGTAGAGAGACACCTTCTCCTCAACCACTTGGGTACATATGCATTGTTAAGTCAAGCACTCCATTGATCTGACCCTTTCATACCTATACCCCTTGGGGCAATATACCACCACTCTATTTTAGAAAATGATGAAATCAAGTGAAAAATCTAGGATATGCTACAAAAAGGTCACATCCAACCAAGTTCCTCACCCCGTGGGAGCCTAATTGTACTCATGTAGAAGATGGATGGGACCCAGAGGGTCTGTATTGATTATTGAGCCTTGAAAAAAATAAAATTTAGGAATAGGTAATTGATATCACAGATTGAAAACCTTCTTAATCAACTCATGGGGCCCAAATACTTCAAAAATATTGATTTGAAGTCTGACTATCACCAAGTTCTAATTGAACCCACAGATGTGTGGAAGAATACTTTCAAATCCATGGAGGGTAATTTTGAGTGGATGGCCATGCCCTTTTGTTTGAAAATTTACCCAAAATTTCATGAGACTGATATATGACATATTGTGGCCTTTCACTAATTTATTCATGGTTGTATATATCAATGATATCCTCATATGTTGCAATATTCAGGAAGGGCACTTGCAATATGTTCGGTAGATCATGGATACTTTCCAGAAACAAAAGATATGCATAAACTTGGGAAAAATTGCTTCTTTCACATGGATAAGGTCCAATATATAGGTTACATTATTTATGAGAAATGTGTGCATGTGGATCGAACTAATATCCAAGACATTCGAGATTTTTCAGCCCCAATAAGTCTCATAGAGATTCATAGCTTCTTGGGCATTCCTAATTTCTGTCACAGATTCATGTTGGGATTCTCTCACATCACTTGGCCATTAAGTCAAGCTACCAAGGGTGGAGTGAAAGAAAAAAAAATTCATCCAAATAACAATAGAATTCATCAAGTTGAAACATCACATTTTCTCTACACCAGTCATCACATTATCGGACCTGCAATAGCCATTTGAGATTAAGATATATCTCTTCAACTATGTTATTGGTGCAGTCCTCACTCATCAAGGGCATCTAATGGCCTATAATAGTAAGGCGCTCTATGATACTATTTGATGATACCCTGCATATGATAATAAGATGTGCTCCATCATGCATGCCTTTCGGTAATAAAAAATTACATCCTGAGGAACGATATGATCACCCACATAGATCGCCGACTCTTCAATTTATGCAGACAAAGGGAAAGTTATATAATTATCTCCATTAGAAATGGTCAACATATTTTCAAAAAATTCATTTGAAAATTAAAGAAAAGAAGGGTCATGTCAATCATGTTGTAGATTGCCTCAGTGGGCCCCCCATTGTAACACTGACCACTATTCTAAAAAATTGTGGGAACGAGACTTTTGGATGGTTGCAGCTATACAATTATAAATTATAATTCACCACCACATACCAAATTTTGATGGAAGGAAATCAATTTCTATACTTCTGCCTTCATGATGCAATGTTATACTAACTAGGACACCTTTTTGTTCCTTCAAGTGAGCATGTCAAGATAATTTGGGAGGATCATTAGATTTTGGTAGCATGGAAATTTAGCATGGAGAAGACAATGGTAGGACTACAAAAGTATTTTTGTTGGCCAAAAATCCATCACGATGTTTACAAATATCTGAAAATTTTCACTTCCTGTGCCATTTCCAAGCCAACCATCAAGAATAAAGCGCTATACACCATTTTTCCTACTCCTATTTTTCTTTGGGAGTCCATCTCCATGGACTATATTTCTGGCCTTTCTTCTACAAAGCATCGTAATGACTATGTGTTTGCGGTCAATGATATTTTTTATAAAATGGCCATATTTGCTTCCTACAAGAAGAGTATCATAATAGAGGCCTCTTCCAAAATCTTCTTAAAATGGGTGTGGGTACATTTTAGGATGTCGGGGACCATCATATGAAATTGGGAAGTATGTTCCTCAGTGCATTCTGGTCGAACCTCTCGTCATTTTTGGATGCCAATCTCACCAAGTCAGTTGTGTTCCACCTGTAAATTGATGGTCAGATAGAGATATCAACAAGATGATAATGCATATAATAAGCATGTACAACTCTAAGCATCCATGAACTTGCGATGAGATCCTCCTTTATGTTCAACACACCTACAATAGATCTCTCCATAGCTCAATTGGACATAGGCCCCTTAAGTTGGGCCTGGGATTGCGATCATTATGTCCAATTGTTGTTGCAATGCCTCTTAGAACTACAAAATAATAATTTTCACATGTTTAATCAAAATATGATAAGGCCATAATTTTTCTTGAAGGAATTCAACACATCTTCCATCAAGTTCATGATATATTGGATAAAGTGAATACTAAGTACAAACAACGTCATGATCAACATCGAGTGCCACATAAGTTTCAAGTGGGCGACAAACTTAGTTGCAATTGTAGAGGGAATGCCTTGCATGAGCCCATCATAAGATTTAACCACTCTGGTACGAGCCTTACACCATCACCAAGGTTGTGGGTGACAATCTTTTCAATTCAAGTATCCCCTTGTTCATTGGCCTACACCTAATATTCAATGTGGACCACCTTCGACCATACTTTACACCATTGTTGGACACATCTAAAATTTTTGAGAAGTTGACACCAATGGAGCTCAACCTATATTGCATTGAACATGGCACAACTGATCATATAATGGGCACAAATATTAAGAAAACTCATCAATAAAGGATCCAATTGTATTGGGTTTTCAAAATTGACTATTTCTTGCACCAAGGAAAGTGGCTCACTAGGGATCAAGTTGAAATTTTTTTTCCGCATGTTATGAAGACACTAAATGCAATGGGGAATATTTATTCCTAAGTGAGGAAACTAATATAGGTGGATATTAGTGGCCACTCTCCTATTCCACTTAGACCCCAAACAATATTTCTTATCAGTTTCCTATTTTTTAGCACATGTTTGTATTTCAACAGTTTTAAAATTTTGGTATTTTTTCGAGTCTTGAACTTCCAAAGCTATTTTGAGGCCCTAATTTTTTTTTTTGGGGAAATAGTCAAACATTTGTAGGTGAAATTTTTTGTCCATGGATAGACCTTTGTAATGGTGTAATATTCCCAATTAGTCATGAGCTAATTGGAATATTCATTTTTGTTTTATTACTTTGTTTAAAGAATAAAAGGGCAAATGAGGTCCATAATACTCCTTGATAATGAATAAATCAATGCCAAATGTAAAAAGGCTAAATCTTGGCTGCTAAATCAAGCACCCTTAGGTGTGAAAGGGGCTGGACATTTTGACTGGGTCAACCTTGACCAAATCTATAGCATTGTCATGAAGGAGTGGCCATTAATGAGGCACATCACAGTTTTAGATGGAGATGCCTTGTGTGAAAGAAGTGATCTCATTGGAAGTGGTTTAGGGTTTGAAAGCTATTGTCTTATAAAAGGAAGGGGATGGAAGCATTAGAGGGTTGTTGATGATTATTAGATTTTTGAATATATTTTCCATTTTGACATATATCATTATATTTTTGTTTAGCTGAGAATTAATGTTGTTTAGCATTGGGTGTTCATAGTCAAGAATCCCACCTCTTCCCACTGAGTAGCTATTGGGAGAGCTTGCATTGTATTGTCCACTATCTGGCTGAAGGCCAAGCTTCTTCTTTCAACTACAACATAGATCCTGTTGAGGGTTTGGTTGTCTTTGCAAGCTGCAACAAATGGAGGCTAGATCTTTTCAGATATAGGCCATTTCAGTGTTCCTTTTCAGTGGAGGAGACTTCTACTTCATTGGGAGGAGAGTATTGGAGGACTGGAGCTTCATTTTCTAATATTGGCATGTGGCCAACCACATTTTGATCCCTACAAAGTAGTTTTCCTTCAATATCTACGTTATTCCTATAGATGCAGTTGCAGGGTTTTTTGGCACACCATTTCGAGAGTGATTTTCTAAGTGTTGGGGATATTCCCTTCACTTTGTAGATATATTGGAGGTGGTCATTATATTGTTCATATAAGATCATATCCACTTTCCAGATATGTAATTTTTAGTAGATCTGCATACTTACATCTTAGATCTACATCTTGTACATGGTCTAATGCTGAAAACCCCAAGGGGATTTTGAAGAGGAGCCTATATAGTGTATGGTTCTGTTATAGATCTGAATTTTCATGCACTCATCTGCTCTAGATCTAAAGTGTAATGTACAGCTGTTGCATCTCAATAAAATAATGCTGTAAGGCTTTTTCCAGTCTTAATACATGGTTGCAGCACCTCATTTTGAGGATTCTCTTTCATTGGAGACTTGTATTTCCTATTATAAATCTTATGGGCCATCTTTTACATCTATTTTGCTATTGTAAATGTATATGAAAGGTCTCCATATTGGCCTCCTGCTTTTTTTGTGATGATTTGCGTTATTTACCTCTCATTTTGCATTGTATTGATGCATTCCCCATTTGGGAATATTACAAATGGTCTATCATACATGCAAAACATAAATTGTATTCCAAAGTTAAGATCCCATGAAGTTGAAATTCCAACTAACCCCATCGAGGCCCATAATATTTTGGTGCTTCATCTCCTAAGGTAAGGTTTTTAGTTTTTTAGGTTTTATCAATGTTTATTCTTGATAAAAAGGCCTCAAAGACTCATTATAACATAATTCATAAGGTATGTATCTGTTACATATTTTCTTAAATATAAGCTACTAGCATTGGAGCTAGTTTGCTTTCATTCTGCATGTAAGCAATTTTCATCATTTTTTATTTATTAATTGAAGTTCTGTTTCATTGTATCTCAATGTTTTTTGTTTAAATATTTATTTCATCTAATTATTTCATAAATATAAATCATTATGTGGTTTTTGTCTTTACAAACAATAATTTATGTAGTAACAGGTTGCAAAAATGTATGACAACAACAAAGAAACAATAATCTAAGAATATTAAGTGCATAGAAAGGAGTGATAACTACATAAAAGAATTGTTGTTAAAACTAAATAAAAATGCATAAAGGGACAAACAAATAGACTGTCTTATTAACTTGAAGGAAATAATATTTATAACTGATATTACTTAAATTATTGGTTGAAATAATGCATGAAAAATAATGTTACTTGTTGGGGCCTTTGTTTTGGACAAGATAGTTTTGAAGTTGCGGAAGGTTAGGAGGGAAAGGAACAGGTGGAGAAGCACAATCAAGATAGGTAGGGAGCTGTTGTGGATTCAGAAAACCTGAAGGTAGGTGGCAGAGAAAAGATTTATGGCAGCAAAAATGGTAGAGACGAGAGATAAGGAACAAGCAGTAGAACTCCCAGTGTTGGAAAAGAGACAGAAGGCAACAAAGTGCAAGGGAACAACTGAGAGGAAAAGGGGCAAAGACTCATAGTGTTAGTCAGCAAGAAAAGATAACCAGGGAAGAAATGACGCCGAGGATAGTTAGAGGATAATAGGAGAGTAGAGCATAGGAAGATCTCTACGGAGCTGTATGTACTAAACTGAGATGTATTGGACTCTACAGAGTATATTTGTATTTTTTTTAGCCAAGTTAATTGAATCAGACTGATGTTGTGTTGCGTGCTATGGATTATTTGATACTTGTTGATTATGGTGTATGTATGTCTATTTTAAAATTTAATTCGATGCTCAAAATATGTATGGCTGAATGATAAATTGCTTCTTAAGTTGAGATATATGAATGTCTTCTATATGTAATTAAGGGATGACTTGCGATAGTAGTATTTCCTCGATGTCAATGATCTAGTCTCTAATCGCAGTAAGGTCACGAAACACCTCGGCTGAGACTCCTTACTCTTTTGAGCAGGGTGAAAATGTCATCGTTGTCCTAGACTACAACATAAACCTTGTTGGCTCCAAGCCTGAACCTAGTTCTTGCCCAGAGACCTCCTTTTTTTCCAACAAATGGTTCCATTGTCGGGACCTGAAAATTTATCTAGAAGCTAGATCATGGTATCGAGGATCTATGGTAGACCTCTAAGTGTGAGCATTAAGTTTCAATGCTTCCTTAGATTGATTGAATAAATTTTATGGTTGATCTTGAATTATCTCAGTTCCAAGGCCCTACCACTATCATCTGAATCTTCTACATGCAGCTATATGAGAAAGGAAATATTTTGATTCGATGAACGCTATCTAGTTAAGGGAAGAGTCTTAAACAATAATACTGCAAATGAAACTTTTTCCTAACTAGATGACTTTCACTATTCAAAAGTAATTGAAAACATTCGACGATGCGAATTATGCAATGTAATCGATGCAAAATTATCTTTTTGAAACTATGCAATTGTAATCTACGCACAATTTCCTTTTTCTTTTGAATGAGTAAGAATGCACTCAATGCATTTTTCGATGAAATGAGAATCTACTTAATGCATGCCTTTAATGAAAGGGAGTGCACTCAATGCAATATCTAGTTTTCAATCATTAAACAATGTGATCTAATTTCAATGATAAATTTCAAACATTACTTTTCAATGCAACTTGATCTAATGAAATCTAACGAATAGAAAAATTTGAGATGAAAACTAAATGAACGGAAATTTGCTTAATGAAAAAGGGATGCAACAAAACATTAAGAATACAATCCTGTTTTTAACACTTTATAATGAAATTACTCAAAAGGATACGAGACATATGAGTTCAAGGACAAAGAGGACTTCCAAAGCATGGGATCAAAATAAGGCACTCATTCCCTTTTACATCAAGAAATTAGAGAAAGAATACTTTTCAGCTGAACAATGAGCAATGTAATCTATGCCCACAAGCGAACAAGCGGACCAAATGAACTCAAGAGACACTTGAGATTTGAACACTCAATCAACCAAAAATCAAAAGGAAATCAACTAGAGATATCTCACCAAGCAAGGAAATTGACTCAATCATGAGGGTGATGTGCCACGAAGCATGCAACTAGGAAATTGATACACAATCCTAGAAAAACTAGGATGTAAGGATGCACGTCCCCAAAAAAAACCAAAAAATAAGCCAGTGAGTCAATAAAACCAACTTGAGTGAAGGGGATAAAATTTAAATCATACAGAGAAAAGTACCATAAGGCCAAGACACATTGGAGAAATACTTAGGGAAAAAATCTTAATTTTCCACACATGCTAGAATTGGTGCGACTTTAGGGGTTGAAACTAGTTTCAACGACCCATTAGCACATCTTTCTAACTGACAACTGGCGCCAATCAGCATGACTGTTATACAAATAAATGCGCCAATGCCTGAAAAATAAAAAAAAAACAAATAATTTCTCCTAACCAAGACTAGACTCACCACTTCAAGCAGAAACAAAAATATTGTAATTGATGAAAAACATAGGAATAAACAGGGAAATTGTTTTTTCACTAAACTTGTTGAATGACTAAGACCTCAAAGAGTGACAAACTGAAAGGAAACTCCCCAGTGTAGTCGCCAATTCGTTGTGCAGGTAAATGCCCTCTGCAGATAGAGGTGATCCCTCTAGCCCTAGGGTGGGTCTAGCAACTATGGGAACATACTAACATCAACCTTCCTAGATTGTAAATGAAATTCAGAGAAAGGAAGATGACCTACATTGTCTTGATTCTATGTTGTCATCTTCCGTTGAAGCTTCTTGATCCATCATTATTCTCAAGCTCGATACACACTGCTATCAACATTCAATTACCTGTACGGATAGTCAAGACACCATGAAAAATGTAAAACCACGACAAACATAAAACAATTACAACCTATCTAACTGATCAAGGAATTCTAGAAATCTCATTATAAATGTAAACAAGAGTGGAATATAAAAATTAGTTGCATTTTATTCTGATAAAGGCAAGGGGAGTTTATAACCAAGCCTTGATGTTGAGGCTCTCCTTTGGCAGGTCCGTATCCAAGCACGTTTGCAACACCCTCATACACAAAGGTCCAAGATCTGACTATGTTCCTAATACACAAAAAGAATCACACTTTGCACTATTCTCTCAAAGCTATGATTGATTCTCTTCTCCATCATTGCTAACTCTAACTATAGCTAAGGCAACAGAGGTGAAAGAGGTCTCCTTATATAACAATGGAGGAGGTTATGGGCCCTCAAATAATGGGAAAAGAGCTTATCCTTTGGGGTAGTTCCTATTTCTTGGGAACAAGAATCCCAAAGCGGAATTCCTCGGCCATATCTTCAAAAAAAAATTTCCAGCTCGCCGCTTCATGAAGCTTCTAGTCATGAAAGCTTCGTTTCTATTTAAAAATTTTCTAAAAGAGGATTGGCGCAGGTCCTACATTAAGATACAGTGCCGATCGGTGCCGATCTCGGTGCAAGTCTCTTCTATCAGCGTAGGTCAGACACTAAGACAAAGTGTTGACCTTGAAAACTAGGTTTATATATGGATCTTCTGGAAAAGTTTATAATATTCCAAAATAGGAATAGGAGCAATACAAGACATAAAACTGGAAATAATAGTGAATAAAATTACACCAAAATGTATGAAAACCATGGAGCCATTTTATTATGTAGATCAGCAGAAAATAAGTACAATAGAAGTGGGCACAACTCAGATAATCAAGGCAAGAAAGCCTCCCATGAACACATATGCCAAAAATTAAGTGCTGCTACATAGCAGAATACCAAAGAACAAGTACAACGTAGTCTTAGATTATGCAATGCTATTTAAAATGTACAATAAGTTAGATCTACAAATGTATGGCTCAAGAAGCGTTGGGAGTAAATATCTAAACTCCCAAACACAATTTCAAGACAATCCAGAAAGGATTTCCTAAAATATGCAAAAATGCAAAAATGTCGGAGTGCAGCGCTAGGGCTGAATAGCAGCTGCAACTCAATATCTAGATGGAGATGGCTGGAGATGATAAATATGATTAAAGAGATCTCCTCCAATAGATCCTTCAAGTGAAATTCTAATCCTAACGCTGAAGAACTCACCCTTTAGATCAAGCATTGAAACCCCCACTGCAAATACTCACTGAAATAACGTAGTCAGGGAGAGGTACTGCGCTATAGGTGATGGGAAATGTATTGGCCAAGTGCCAAGATATGAAATATTCTCTAGAATATTCCTCACTGATCCCCCAAAGAGAAGAATGCTTCCTCCTCTAAAAAAATAGCTTCGGAAATAGGTTTATCAACCCTCCACTGGAACACCCTGCAACACAACCCAGCTCTAAACAGAAATTGTGCTATAGCTAAAGGAGGTAGCTTGGCCTCAAGCTTGAGTGTGGAGAAATTAAGTAAAAATATCCCCCAAGAGGCCTCTCAAGAAAGGAGATGGGATTCCCGCTCGGGAGCACCCGATGCTAAGCAACAAAACAATCTCAACTAAACAACTGAAGAATGCACAATAGTCATGCAGACCATAAAATCAATAATCAATAACATGCCTCACTATGGCTGTCATGCCCTCCTTATAAACAAGTGTGAGCCTTCTTACCTTGGGTCCCACTCATTTAGGGTTTCTTCCACCAAGGAATCTTCCTCCCACTATGACTACATTGTCTCCATTGATGATCTCCACCATTCATTCCAGCACCGTTGACTTGGTAAAACTTGACCTTGTCCACATATATTTGCCCCTGTTCACACATGAGGGTGCAAGATACAGATATTATTATGATCCATTTTCACATCATGAGGGATTTTATTCTAGTTTTTAGATATGTATGGTCCTCCTTACACACTTATTCATATAACTAGGTGCTAAGAGAAAAATCAATATTCCTATTAGTTGCATGCTAATTTAGGAATATGACAGCCCTCCCCTCCCAAATGTTGCTTGTCCTCAAAAAATTGGAGGGATATAATTGAAGAGCCTCCTCTCCTCCTCCTGTAGCATCCTCTTATGATAAATTCCTCCAAGGAACATAATGCTGTCTCATCAATACATCTCCAATTTTCCCCTCCCAAGTATGTAAGCTAGCTTTTGGTGAGCATCCCAAATAGCTATCATCATATAGAAGTAAAACATCCATGGAGGAAACAATGTGTTGTATAAAGGCCTTCTTGAGGCATGAGATCTAATATATATTGGGATTTATCATCCCCATGTGAATCTCCCATCCCCAAGCTATCATCCATACAAAATGAGCCACCCTCCAAAATGATAACTCATGAAAATTATCCTCCACCTTTGGCTCCTGTAATGTAGGTGGGCTAAATAAATGAACATGGTAGACAAAATATCCTACCCCACTCTGTCCCTCTCTCCACTTGTGATAAGTGTAGAGTAGCTCTTGATCTTGAGCTGCAATAATGTTGCCTTCAAGTGGCAATAAGAAGACTGGATCTACAAAGATCTTCTCTCCAATGTTATGAATCATGCTGGCCCAAACCATCCCATATATGATGAATACGAAATCATCACCATATGGCATCCAAATGAGAAAAATACTAAAGGTTTCATGTAGTTCTGGAAGGTATCCACAGTTTCCCAAGTGGTCATAACACAGGTTTTCTAACTACTGTTGCAAAATATAACATGGCAAGTTATCTCCCAACAAGTTGCTAGTTGTGCATGTCATCTCATCTACTAGTAAATAGTAAATGGCATTGTTTATCAACTGAGCATACAAAGAGTAGTGCAACACTTGCCCAAAACCATACAAAATATGGCTATCCCCATCACTGATGTTGGTCCCAAAGTGACCATTGTTGAGGTATAAAAGGTATCATTTTAACACCTATTTATCTCACATTAATTACCAATCCGGGAGTGAATTTTTATTTCAAGAGGGTACTCAGTCTAAGGCAGCAATTTATCTAAGAGTAATGCTATGAAAGATGTAGTACAGTGTTCTAAATACAAGATTAAACGGATGCTTGAAAAAGAAATCTAATTACAATACCATGAACTCAAATGCTCTTAAAATCTATCTATTCACTCAACAACCATCAATCGAGGATATAGTAGAAATAACTCATTCCTATAGAAATTGATGCAATTGAAATCAAACTGAAACAAGATAATCAATCTGGGAACGTGGAAGCAACAACCAATATTCTCTACAGTTGACAGTCCTGAGTTAAAGAAATTAAGGAGAAATAGAAATTGAACTAAAGCTGCTATTGAAAATAAACTAAGAAAGCTCTTCGAAATCAAACTCTTTGCAATCTGTTAACTAATGAATTAGAAATGAACAACACACTGAAATCGAACAACAATGTAAATGAATAACCAACTGAAACTAGAAGAATCAAACATCAAATATTAACTAATGAATATGAACAACAGATCTTTAACTTAATGAAATCAAATAACAATTTTATTAAGTTACACGAAATCCTCATCGATAGAAAACGTTGTTAAATAATAATCGACATGAACAAAAATCAAATGGAACAATAATTAATTGGAACATGGCATCTAATGCTAAACAAAAATGCTCTGTAAGGTTTAACAAGATGATTAATACAGGAATTAAAGTCCTTACTGAAATGGAGCAGCAATGCGATTCATTAACATAACAAAATCAATCAATAATTCAACGGAAAACTAATTAACTTGCAAATGTAATGAGAACAACCACAAACTATCACATGACAATAATTGAAAGGTAATGATAAAGCCAGTAGATCGATCCACTAGGGTCAGGCCCTCAACCACCAGTGAAACGTTGCTGGGCTTTACTCCAGTCTTAATAAATTAAATGGCAACGAACTCTTGTATTAATTAGGCATGAATAATGTTTACAAACAGTTTGTACTCTCTTAACAAGAGTCGATGCACACTTCTGAAAATTACAACAAGGAAAGTCTCTCCATCTCCGATCGTTCTCCAATACATAATACATGCTCTCCTTTTATAATCAGAAAGAGGAGAAATTAAATAACAAATATGATCTCTCATGACAAAATTGGATTGTCCCTAACCAATTGATCAACAAGAAAATATATTTCCATCAATCTTTCAACAAGAGCAAGTCGAATTTGGATTTGCAGCTGAGATAATTTGGAGGACGGCTGCAATAGTAAATATGAGAAAATCTTGCTCAAAGAACCTTGTGTTTCTCTCAATACAGGCCAAATTTGGGCAAATTGTTCTTGAATAAATTTAATTTGGTCTGTTTTGGACAAAATCCGTGTTCCGGATTTTCCATATTCTTCTCCATTTGCCCAGAATCTCAACCGCAAAACTGTCACTTCTTATTCCAGCGAATTTTTGAGTTGGAATATTTGATGATGATCTAGAGATCAAATCTACAATCTGGAAAATATCTTGGAGGCTAAAATGGTGAGTGATGTTACAAAGTATATTAATAAACCATCATTGATAAAATTATGCATAATAATCATCAATTTATTAAAAATAAAGGAGAAGAAATAATATTTATCCATAAGAGCATAAATAATTATAAAATGGATTTATATGATAAATTACATGATAAATAAGAGTAGAAATGGATGAAACAAGTGTTGAAAAGTGGTCGTATTCGTGGCCCAACATACCCCCAAACTGAATATATTGCATTTCCTCATGCAACCTAGAATTGAATATATTGCATGTCCTCATGCAACCCAAAAACAAAACCCATGTGTTAACCAAGCAAAGAAAATTTGTTCATTCCAACTCATGAAATGGATGGAACAAATGAATTTTTCCTCAAATAATGAATATTCAATTTTAGCAATCTTGATGAAGGCGTAACAATTTTTATAGTTGAAGTTCAACTATATGTATATGAAGTTGTAGAAAAATGTGACATAAGTAACAACAACCTTCATTAATCATTTTCTCAAAAATCAGATCGTTTTGATGCACGGATAATGAGATATAAACAAAATGGTTGTAGGTGATAATGCATAATTTTCGAAATTTTATGAACTAATTTAGCGTGAAGTTATTTGGGTTTGTGTATTTTAATGATACCTCTTTTTTATCCAGAAAGCACAAGAATTTAGTTCATAGTTTTAAAGATGCATGCAAATCAATTTATGCACTGTATAAAAATGAAATTGTATGCCTTAAACGAGAAAGAGAGTAAAAAACATCCATCATGTGTAGCAATTCCCCCCCCAAACTGAAGAATTAGCATGTCCTCATGTGATGCTATAAAACAAAGAGAGGTGGTTGCTACAATCTGTTGAAATCTATGCTTCGTGTAAAACAACATGGAATAAGGGAGGTGTTGAGAATGAATAAGAATATCAATGGATGATAAAGAAGATTACTGACATGGTCATAAGAAAGAAATGAAGGAAAGCAACACTCCCCCAAACTGAAAGATGAGATGTCTCTGAAAACTGGGAAGTGGTAAAGATGTGGAATGAATTATAATAAATAATGCTTAATGGATTTTCATGAAATTCTCCTAAATTCATAATAAATCAGGAAATTACGCTATTTTACCTCAAGTGTTACCTCCAAAAAAAATGTGGAATGACATGTAGGGACTGGCCTTTGTTGAAGTTGATGTAGGCTGAGCGGATACTGAAAGTGATGCAAAAGGTGGAAGCCATGCAAGCACATCATGTCTGAAGAATTGTGTGTGTTTGCAAGTTGCGTGAGCCTTTACTGTTAGTTGCAATAGTGTGGTCGTGTTGCGAATAGAATTTTCCCCATACTTGTTCTCCTGTAAAGAAATCATGATTCTGAATGCAATTTTCTTGAATACACAGTTTTAGTTTTGAATGGCAACAGACGCATGCAAAAATTTTAAGCAGAAAAACTTTTGTAGAAATGTAGTATGAATATTGTGGCAAATAGAAGAGTAGCGTATTGCACAACGATCGTACAACATGGAAAGGCATACATAATTATGATATGATCAAAAAATTATCGCATTACTGAAATCAATGCATATTTTAAAATTGTGAGTATATATGGAAATGTTTATGTAATGATTCAAAAATAAGGGAAAATGAAAGTTGATGTGAAAAAAGTACTTATGCGGTCATTATCCACATAAACCATTATGATCAATTTATAAATAAATTTCATGCATAAGCGGTTCCGAACAAAAGGTTTAGGGGCATACTCTCATTTGATGTTAGATAAAGATATAAGAAAAGTGTTTATCATTACTATTGATTTGTGAAAAATGTGACTTCAATACAATCAGCAGAGCTCTGTTGTCCACAGGTGTCTATAACGTTGACAAAGTTGCTTTCTCACCCTTGGAACCATTATCCTTTATTTATGCCTAGGGAAGTGTTATGTGATGTCATGATGGAGGCCACTATGCTGGCTTGGGAACCAGAGGAATCACAATTCCATTCACCATGAAGGAATGAAAGGTGGGCAGATCGGCTCGTGATGAGACCTCCTGTTCCAAGGACTTTTTTATTTTTCTAAGTTGTCCATCGGATCATATCTCTGGTGTGGTGGCCATAATGGGAATGCCACTTCACTACTCCCTTATGACCATGGTAGGCTGGCTCTTGATGAGACCCCTTATCCCCCATCTGCCATATCAGAGAATTGTTAGTAATCATAAGGAGATTTTTCTTTTTCTTTTTGTTTACATATAGCACTTATCTATTTATATATAAAGGGTGGCTCAACAATCCTTAAGAGTAGGGATGGTGGAAGAAGTCTGAACATCTCAATAGAGAAAGTATGCCCTTATTATTATTCAATAAATAAAAATCAAACAGAGTTGTGAAGATGTAGGGAAGACCCAACATGATAAAGATAGTCGTTCATATTAGTTTTAGTGAAAATAAAGACACAAAGTGATATAGATAGTTGTGTCATTTCCTTTTCTTATCACTACAAAAAATTTTCTTAAAAATGACAATTTTTCTTGATTTGTTGATTCCAGTAACCTCTAATTTGTGTATCCTTGCATAAATTGTATGTTTTCCTTTCAAAGAGTCATGAAGAATTTAGAAAATTCCTAGAAATGTTGTTAAAAAACAAGAAAAACACATTCAAAAAGTGATGTTCCTTTGGAAAGGAACAGCAAAAACAATCTACAAAAATGTTGTTCCTTTCGAAAGGAATAACAAAAACACATAGTAAAAGTGTTGTTCCTTTCCGTCTGAAAGGAACAACAAAAAAACGTAGCAAAAGTGTTGTTCCTTCTGAAAGGAACAACAGAACTACTGTGCCTTTTGAAAGGAACAGCAAAAACACGCAGCAAAAATGTTGTTCTTTTTTAAAGGAACAACAAAACTAATCAGTAGAAATGTTGTTCTTTTTGGAAGGAACAACAAAAATAAATGCACAAACGCACTGATTCTTAAGAGGAACGACTGCTGTTTCTTAAGAGGAACAATAAACAAATATAAGCACACAAAGACGCTGTAGGGAACAACAAAGGAAAAAAATAGAAGAAAGAACAAAGCTAATGTGCAATCCATTGTCAAGCAAATCCAATTAGATAGAAAGGAAAACTTATGTACAGGTTTCAAGAAAAAGTAACTTTTTACAGAATTTGTGCTACCGAAGAATTGTCTTCTGTAATTGAAACTTGCATGGTGGGGTCCTTACTGTTCAATTGCCACTGGAGCGAAAACTAAAATTTGAAGGGATCAACACCTGAAACACAAAAACATAAAATAAATCAGAAAAGAAACAACACTTTATTAAGTTACAACAGCTATGATGTTATTTCCTAAGGGAATATCAATTTGTTAATTGAAAAAAATGATCTTTTTGAAAAATGTTTCGGCAGCAGTGACATGAATCTTGAAATGGAAACCAATTCTTCATTTCCTCTTGTTATGAATCTATCAGGTAATTAATTGGATGGAATGCTCTTGTTTCACTAAAATTTCTTTCAAGAATCGCTCGTCCATAAATTGACCTTCTTTGTTCTCCTAAGACCTGCAAAAAAAACCAGTGTCTACCTACAATAAAAAATTAAATCATGGAGAAAGAGAGGTGTACGGGCTACTTTAATCTAAGAATTATGCAAAAAACTAGCAAGTAGTTACTCTATAGAACAAATCCATGGACAAAGTAAAATTAATTTATTACCTGCGGGAGAGCAGTGGCCAATCATGCTAACCTGCAGTGTTTCAATTATAACTTCTTCTTTTTTCATCCGATTTGAGTGATTCCAAAGCCAAATGAGAGATAATTCAAAGGTTTATCTCCAATAGAAACATGTTTTAAAAATTCAATGCTATGATATGTAAAATTTTCTTATAACAACCTATATAATAGTGTCATTTTTAATTTTCCAGCTTAGACCAACAGTTGATATTTCAAGCATAAAGTTTTCGTTTAATGGCGGATTGAACCAATTTAAATTAGAAATTAAAGTAGATTCATTTATTTATCTTCAATAGAGAAATGTTTTGAATTCAAAAAGAATTGATGGGTCAAATACGCTAGTGAACAGCTGAGAAAACAGAGTTTTAAGAGTGCTGATTTATGATAGACAGTCAGTATTTTGGTCATAAATTCAAAATAAGATATCGAAATTGAGTGATTCAAATTGCGTTGTAAACTATATTCATAGATAAATTTACCATAGAAATATTTTTTAAAAATATAGTGATTTAGGTCTCCAAAAACTGACCGTCCCAACTCTGTTCTTGAGCTACCTACTAGACACCCTGTCAATGTTTTGGTTCTACATTTTTCGTTTCAAATCCAAATGGAGTGATTCAAATTGGGTTGAAAAGTATAAATCAAGGGCTACTTAGTATACAAATATGTCTTAAAAATATTCAATTTTGGTCCCTCAAAACATGACTATCCCAACTTTGTTTTCAGAAATTTCATGAAGCCCGCAAGCCCAAAAAAATGATATTCAAGAAATTTTTCTATATTGATGATAAAAATGAATATAAATGTTTGTAGAATTTTTATTTGCAATATAATTCATCTACATACACAAATAAATTATAATATTTATCATCAATTTTGATTTCCACAGCGTGTTGCAACAAAAAAAAACTTTTACAAAAAAAAAATTAAAAAAAAATGTGTTTGTTTTATTTCCTTATTTATTTTATTTTCTCCACTATCCTACTCTTCTTTGAGAATAGAATATGTTTATGTATAAGAGTATTTCCAGTGGAACTATTTTAGAAATAAGGCCTCTAGTATGTACATACCCAAATTTGAAAAATGCATGTTAATAAAAATTAGGGTATGAGAAGCCAACTTCCCTTGAAAAGATGGTGCCAAAAATTGTTGAAGCATGGAGTGATGTTGCAAACAAATGATGGAGTGAAACCAATCTTCAATATATCCTTTACTTTCTTGATTTACCATAGCCATCATATCATGAAAAATGGCTTGTTGATGCAAACTAGAAGAAACCTCATTTTATTTCATAACTTCTACAATTTTTGGATTTGATACATTCTGAATCTCAGTATAAGTTTTCTCCAATAGTGCATGTGAGATAGAATGTGATCACGAGATCAAGTCTCTTGTAAAAAAATGCTCAAATATGAAGTTGCTCAGAATTGGTCCGAACCAGATCGATAGGAAAGAGCTCGGAAAAACGATCCTGTAGCCGTGAACGACACTCAAATCTGTTACTGTATGGAGGAGATAATGCATTTTGAATTTGCCCAATAACTTTCAATTTTGAAAGAGAATTTTTTTAATTTTATGAGTTGGGAAATTTTTTTATTTTTATTAAGGTTTAATTAATTAATTAAATTATATATTTATTAATATTTTATATGATTTTAATTAATCATATATTATATTATTTAATATATGTTTTAATTAATTTATTTAAAAAAATAAAAATAAAGTTAAACCTTATTAAAACTAAACTGTTATACCACACATATATTAATAAAAATTTGAAATATGAATTATATTTCAAAACCCATATGTTCAAAGTTTAAATGTATCACGTGGTAGTTCAAAAAACCATATGGCAACGTAATGTTTTAAAACTTCAAAGGTTACGTGAATAAGGTGTTTAAAGGCATGTGGCCCTATACGTGGGTGGAACTACAAGCAGATGCCTTCCTACCCGCATGGAAATTGAAACTGTTATGGTCAGCATGTTCTCATGGGACGGCGGTAGTTGCGGGCACGGTTAGATGCCACGATTAACAAAAAATTCGAAGTTTGAAACTGGCGGATTAATGGGCCATGTGGCCAGCACTCCTCACAGTAAATGCTAGCAGTTAACAGTTCTGCCAAATTTGGAGCGCGCCCGCTAATTTAGGCAGATTTCCCAATTTTAACTGCAGTTAACTACAGTTGGCCCACAATTAGTGGGATTTTTGCCTAACATTGGGCAAAAACTTTAGTTAGCCATAACTTTGGCTAGGAAAGTCCTTTTTGGACGAATTTTTTTTTTGATTCTGGGGTATTGGATCATTCTGGAGCTGTTGGGAGTGTTTTCAAAGCCATAAGGGTGCTCTATCAGAGAATTTAGTAGAGTTTTTGGTCGTGGAGCCACCAGGGCCTAAGGAAAGAAGAGCTGTTTTGGACTATCCTCCTCCAATGGAGGTGATTGATTAGTCATTTTATACTGATTTTAACCTTTTGAATCTTAATTTGTAGTTTGTTTTTCCCTTTGAGGCTTCTATACATTTGTATTCAAATTTTGAGCATTTAATCAAAAAGGGAAAAGCCTAATTAGAGGCTTTTGGACCCAGCAGAGGTAGCCCAAGAGAGGGGTGAACTGCTTAAACAATTATTTTTTGTTATACTGTATATTTTTGCTGCATTATTTCAGATTCTGCTCCTTTAAACAGTAAATTTTTATAAGTAAAATTTTCTCAAGCAGGTTTAAACAGAGAACAAAACTTATTAGTTCATCTTCAAACCACTATACTTCATTTCAAGAATACATAATCTTGCCTATTCACACATTAAAGTTGGATTAATGAATACTTTGCATAAACAAATACTTTCATTGATCGGATCTCAGTGATTACATTTTATTTCTTTAGGCAGAGTCTGTAAGAGGGCCAGGTAGCCACCGGATTCATCCTTTCTTTGAAAGGTGAAATATCCGGTAAATGCCCCTACAGTCAATCTCTGTATGAGAAATACTTTGTTCTCACAATTTCAGATCAGGTTGGTATCAGAGCTCAAGGTTTTGCTTAAGAGTTTGTGAAATTTGTGCAAGTAAATTGTGTTATTCTGCAAAATTTGATGCTTACTAGGCTGAAATTGCAAAGAGGGGAAGGTCAATTGGTTAGAGAACAAGTTAATCCTCAACCAAGGAGGGCCAGAGTGCCATTACATCCACCTTCCATTTCATCCTCATTAGCCTTAGAATCAGCCACAAACATGTCTTCAAGAGAAGGAGAAGTACATGAGGAAATGGATCCCAAGGAAGAAGAAAGAGTCTTTAGAAAAGCTTTCTTGGACTTGACTGAGATGGTTAGGATCCTATAACAGGAGAGAAATGATAGGATTGCTGGAGAAGGGTCTAGAAACCAAAAAGAAGAAGGAGATTCTTCAGGAGGAAAGAAAGACAAAGATGAGTCTAAGAAAGGGAATGGAGGAAATGGTGATCCACCATCTCCATCATCATCCTCATCCTCCACATCATCCTCTTCAACTTATGAAAATCAGTCACACAAAACAAAAAAATCTCTTAAAAATCCTTTGTTAAAGCTTGATGTAAAGTTTGAGTTTCCGATGTTTAATGGTGATGTGAATGCAGAGAAATTGGATAACTGGACTAGACAGCTGGAAGTATATCTAAGAATTCAGAATTTGCATGATGATGACAAAAAAATCCAATTAGCCTCTTTGAGAATGGATGGAGCAGCTTTGGTTTGGTGGGAAGCCAAGACTAGAGAGGAGATTAAAAAGCA
The DNA here is from genome assembly GCA_034641835.2 of Pinus albicaulis. Classification (NCBI taxonomy): domain Eukaryota; kingdom Viridiplantae; phylum Streptophyta; class Pinopsida; order Pinales; family Pinaceae; genus Pinus; species Pinus albicaulis. The sequence goes on along the minus strand of CM076571.1, from coordinate 724,631,265 downwards.
TGGTAAGATAACTCTAACTTGGACTGAGTTTATTACAGCTATTAAGAAAAAATTTATCCTCTTGTTCATATTAAGAAATCAATCATGAATTGGAAAAATTTTAGGCAACTTAAAGGTCAAAATGTGCAAGATTATACCCAAGAGTTTAGAAGGAGAGCACTTCTACTTGGAGTAGACTTACAAAGTCAAGACACCTTGTTGAAATACATAGGAGGTTTGCACAATTATCTGCAACATACTATTCTAATGTTCAATCCTACAAGCTTAGATGAAGTCTGTGTGCAGGCTACACATTTAGAAGCTAGAGGAAAGAATATTTTTGATGAGGATAGTAATTTTAAAAACAAAGGAAAGAAGAGAGTTGCAAATTCAAGAAAAGAAAAAGGAAAGTTCTTTTGCAAGAACTGTTCAAAGACAAGTCATGATGAAGATCATTGTTGGAAGCTTCATCCTGAACTGAAACCAGAAAAATTCAAGAACAAAAACAAGACCAAAGAAAAGGAGAAAACTATAGCAACAGTTGAGCAAGACTTAGTGTCAGACTCAGGAGATGAGACAAAAAGCATAGCCGTGGTTTTAAAGAACATTAAGGGGAAAGAAGTGGTGCAAGACACAATTCCCAGTTCTAGCTCTTTGAATTGTCACAAAGATACTCATGAAGAAAAGAGAAGGATAGAGCTTTTCCATGTGAGGGTAATTTCAAACCATACCAAAATTGACACACTATTTGACAGTGGGTCACAAGAAAATCTTATATCTGAAGACTTGGTCAAGCAGCTTAAACTTGAGACCATTCCACATCCGAAGCCTTATCCACTTGGGTGGATCTGCAAGGATGCCAATTTGCAAGTCTCAAGGAAGTGCATATTGTGCTTTGCAATAACTACACATTTTACTGACACAGTGGAACTTGATGTGGTGCCGCTTGATATTTCAGGTATTGTTTTGGGAAGTCCTTATTTATTTGACAGGAAGGCCATCTTTCATCACCATGAAAACAAGTATCACTTGTTCAAAGATGGTAAAGAGTACATTATGAGAGCTCACAAGAAGAAGCTGGAATCTTCTTTACTCCATGCAAGTCAATTGAAAATACTGGTTAATGCAAGTCAAAGTCTAACTTTGTTAATGTTGAAACGACCAGATTTTGAGCATTTGCCTTCTTATGATGTTGCTAATGATTTGTCTCAGTTTGATAACAATTTTTCTTTGAAAAAAATGATGTTATTTTGCACGAATTACCTTTTGGGTCAGCCAATGCAGAAAATGAAGTGTCAAAGCAAAGCAGTGGAAGCAAGAAGGACACACCATTCAGCATGGGAAAATGTTAGTTTCAGAATGGTACAATTCGCCATGGGAACAGTTTGCAAGGTGAAGGTTATTTTAAGTCTTTCTGGAAGTTTTATCAATGTAGAGAAAGTTTGTTTTCTGTAGATTACAATTGTTGTTCTGCAAATTTTAATCATTTGCATCATGACTCCGTCAATCTTAGCAATGGTCGATTAGTTGATTCCAGAGACAGATTATCATTTTCACAAAAACTCAATTTGATGAAATCGGGCAGATTTCAGTTATTCAAGGGTGGAAGAGTGGAGAATTAGTCTCCACATCATCAGTTTCACTAGTCAGAGAGTTTTTGGGGTCCAAAAGCTTCCCATTTGGGAGGTGTGATCAGGAGATCAAGCCTCTTGTAAAAAAATGCTTAAAAATGAAGTTGCTCAGAATTGGTCCAAACCAGATCGATAGGAATGAGCTCAGAAAAACGATCCTGTAGCCGCGAACAACACTCAAATCCGTTACTATATGGAGGAGATAATGCATTTTGAATTTGCCCAATAACTTTCAATTTTGAAAGAGAATTTTTTTAATTTTATGTGTTGGGAATTTTTTTATTTTTATTAAGGTTTAATTAATTAATTAAATTATATATTTATTAATATTTTATATGATTTTAATTAATCATATATTATATTATTTAATATATGTTTTAATTAATTTATTTAAAAAAAAAATTAAACCTCATTAAAACTAAACTGTTATACCACACATATATTAATAAAAATTTGAAATATGAATTATATTTCAAAACCCATATGTTCAAAGTTTAAATATATCACGTGGTAGTTCAAAAAACCATATGGCAACGCAATGTTTTAAAACTTCAAAGGTTACGTGAATAAGGTGTTTAAAGGCACGTGGCCCTATACGTGGGTGGAACTACAAGCAGATGCCTTCCTACTCGCGTGGAAATTGAAACTGTTATGGTGAGCATGTTCTCATGGGACGACGGCAGTTGCGGGCATGGTTAGATGCCACGATTAACAAAAAATTCGAAGTTTGAAACTGGCGGATTAATGGGCCATGTGGCAAGCACTCCTCACAGTAAATGCTAGCAGTTAACAGTTCTGCCAAATTTGGAGCGTGCCCGCTAATTTAGGCAGATTTCCCAATTTTAACTGTAGTTAACTACAGTTGGCCCACAATTAGTGGGATTTTTGCCTAATATTGGGCAAAAAATTTAGTTAGCCATAACTTTGGCTAGGAAAGTCCTTTTTGGATGAATTTTTTTTTTTTATTCTGGGCCATTGGATCATTCTGGAGCTGTTGGGAGTATTTGCAGAGCCATCAGGGCACTCTATTAGAGAATTTAGCAGCGTTTTTGGTCGTGGAGCCACCAGGGCCTAAGGAAAGAAGAGTTGTTTTGGACTATCCTCCTCCAATGGAGGTGATTGATTAGTCATTTTATACTGATTTCAGCCTTCTGAATCTTAATTTTCAGTGTATTTTTCCCTTTGAGGCTTCTATACAGTTGTATTCACATTTTGAGAATTTAATCAAAAAGGGAAAAGCCTAATTAGAGGCTTTTGGACCCAGCAGAGGTAGCCCAAGAGAGGGGTGAACTGCTTAAACAATTATTTGTTGTCATACTGTATATTTGTGCTGCATTATTTCAGATTCTGCTCCTTTAAACAGTAAATTTTTATAAGTAAACTTTTCCCAAGCAGGTTTAAACAGAGAACAAAACTTATTAGCTCATCTTCAAACCACTATAATTCATTGCAGAATACATAACCTTGCCTATTCACACATTAAAGTTGGATTAATGAATACTTTGCATAAACAAATACTTTCATTGATCGAATCTTAGTGATTACATTTTATTTCTTTAGGCAGAGTCTGTAAGAGGGCCAGGTAGCCACCGGATTCATCCTTTCTTTGAAAGGTGAAATATTCGGTAAATGCCCCTACAGTAAATCTCTGTATGAGAAATACTTTGTTCTCACAATTTCAGATCAGAATGGGTGGGAAGGGTGGCTAAATTTTGCAGTTCAACACTGTAAGCATGTTGTACTGGTTTATTATGGTGAGGGTGTGGAATGAGTTGAGCAGGAGATTATGTAGATAATGGAGCCTCTTGATGATGTAGTTGATTGGGTTGAGTGGATGATTTTGATAGGCAAGAAATATGTTATGGAAGAGCTTGTGGAGAATATGGAGGATGTGTTTGTGCTACAAGATGAGGGAGAGTAGTCATGCAATCATAAGGTGAACCATACCAAGCTTGTAGACAAGATTGGTGGTGGTTATATTAAGATTGGCATGGCTGCCCTAACATATGAGTATTCCATAATGGATTATGCAAGTAAGAGAATGGAGAGGAAGTGTTTTGAAAAATACTTGTTGACCTTGTTGCAGCTTTCCCATCTCTTTGATATGCCACTTCCAAATTAGGTAAGGGAGAACAATTATCTATGGGATGCTCTTTTTGGTAATGAGGGCAAAACACTTCATCAAATTCTTGATTTTTCTGACCGTGCAAAGCATTCAATTGTGAATTTAGAGAGCTAATAAAATCATATTTAAAATTTTCAAATAAAACATTGATTTCAGCTCTTATGTCTCTTATTCTTGTAGTAATTTTGGAAAAGAAAGAATAAACTTCTCTAGAATTCTTACCAGCCTTAGAAATTCCCCTTGAATACCTTATGCACAACTCACAAACATCATCATATGATAACTAAAAAACATCACCTTTTCCTATCAGATTTAAGAGTTCTAAAAATTCATCTTTGATTCCTTTAAGAAGGAGTGTTTTCAAGATCTCTTTTTCCAAATGCTTATGCTTTGATTTTTGAAGGTTATATTGAAATCTTTTTACATATTCCTCCAAGCTTTCATCTTCCCCTTGTATCATATCGAAAATATCTTCATTGGATTTGCAGTAGTTTTGGTACTTCTTCAAGAATATGTTTTTCATGTCCTCCCATGTTTGGATGCAGTTCCCACCTAGGCTCATGAACCATCGGAGAGCTGCTCCTTTTAGAGTAAGAGGAAACACTTTCAACCTTTGATCATTAGTACAATAATCATATCCTCTACAAAGTATTTCAAACTCAAATAAGAATGTATCTGGATCTTCATTTGTCAAACCATGAAAATTTGGTAGAGACAATGGGGGAATTATGTACATTTGTGTCACTCCTCCTACATCTTTGATAGGGAATTCAAAAGTTGCAATGTGAGCCATTTCTTACCATAATAGAGGATGTTTTTCATGTGTTTCTTTGAGGATTCTCCTTAACATGTTCCTGCCAATTGGTTAGTGAAATGGGTGGTGCTTACATCACCACTCGAGTGGAATTACAAGATTTTTTTTCAAAAATTCTACCTCTAAAATTCAAAAAAAAATGTAAGCATTCATTTCTACCTTAAGCTTTCACTCAATTCTACTGTGAAGCGGGCCGGTGAACAAGTGTGTTCCTTGCTCGGTGCGCAGGTTCTTACCATCCATCTTTAATACCCAATTCTTCCCAAGCAGAAAAAATTAAATATGCATCACTCTTTCTAAATGGCATACACTCTCTCCGGCAACGGCGCCAAAATGTTGAGGTATAAAAGGTATCTTTTTAACACCTATTTATCTCACATTAATTATCAATCCAGGAACGAATTTTTATTTCAAGAGTGTACTCAGTCTAAGGCAGCAATTTATCCAAGAGTAATACTCTTCAATATGTAGTACAGTGTTCTAAATACAAGATTAAACGGATGCTTGAAAAATAAATCTAATTACAATAACATGAACTCAAATGCTCTTAAAATCTATCTATTCACTCAACAACCATCAATCGAGGATACAGTAGCAATAACTCATTCCTCTAGAAATTGATGCAATTGAAATCAAACTGAAACAAGACAATCAATCTGGGAACGTGGAAGCAATAACCAATATTCTCTACAGTTGACAGTCCTGCGTTAAAGCAATTAAGGAGAAATAGAAATTGAACTAAAGCTGCTATTGAAAGTAAACTAAGAAAGCTAACATTGTTACTAATGAAATAGGTAACCTAACCTCAAAATGGGAACTCTAGCCCAAAAAGACTCAAAAAACATGAAAAAACACCCTAAAAACAAAAAAATGTGTATTCCAGAACGCACTTGGTTTTTTTTGAAGGTCAAATTTCAACATTTTATAAAATTATGCTAAAAACAAAATTGTTTCTTGAAAAAAGGATTGAAAAAACACCCTCAAAACAAAACCAGTTGATGCTGGAATAACAAAAAAAAAATATTTGTGTCATATTTTTGACATTTTAAAAAACAGAAATAACATTTTTTAATTTTTAAAATTCAAACATTAAAAAAAACCTAAAATTTAAGAAAAAAATAAATTTAAAAAATAAAAACATTTTAAAGCTTAAAATTTAAAAATATATAGGAAAAAAAAATAAAAATAAAAACAAAATAAAAATTTTAATTCAAACATTTAAAGAAAACCTAAAATTTAAGAAAAAAATTAAAGATTAAAATTTCAAAATATATAGAAAAAAATAAAAAATAAAAACAAAATAAAAATATTAAAAAAAAAAGAGTTAAAAAAAGAAAGAAATTATAAAAAATAAAATATAGAAATTAAATTTAAAAAAGAAAAAGAAAATGTTTATTAAATTAAAAAAAAAATTAATTTTAAAATAAAAAATTAAATTTAAAGAAATATATTAAATTTCAATAAATTTAAAACTTTAAAATAAAAAAATACATTATTTAAATTAAAAGTAAAAAAAATGAAAAATTAATTAAAAATAAAAAATGAAAAATAAAATACAATAAAAATATTAAATTTAAAAAAATATATATTAAAAAAACAAATAAATTTTAAAATTAAATTAAATTTAAATTATAAAAAATTATATATATATAAACTTAAATTAAAAATATATATATTAGATTTTATTAAATTTAAAAAAAAATGTTAATATTAAAATAACAAATTAAATTTAAAAAAGAAAAACATTAAATTTTAATAAATAAATGAATAAACAAATAAATTTTGAAATAAAAAATAAATTTTAAATATAAAGAAAAAAAAACATTGTTAAAATGAAAAGTTAAAAAACTTTAAAAATCAATTAAAAATGAAAAATTGAAAAAATTAAATTAAAAAAAATAAATTAAATAAAAAATAAAATAAAAAACAAATAAATTTGAAAATATTAAGTTTAATTAAAAAAAAATCTAATTTTAAATACACAATTTTAATTGAAATAAAAAAAATATAAAAAATTTATGTAACTAAAAAAATAATAATAAAAAATTAAAAAATTAAGAAAAATTATTAAATTCAAATAAATTAAAAAACAAAATACAAAATTTATTAAATTTTAAAAAATTAAATGAAAAAACTAAACATAAAATTTAATATTAAAAGAAATATGAAAAAAAAAAAAATTAAATAAAAAAAAATACAAAATTTAATAAAAACTATTAAAAAAATTTAGAAAAAAAAATAAAAAGCAAAAAAATTAATAAAATTTAAAAAAAATTAAAAAAAAAAATTAAAAAAAATTAAAACAAATTAAATTTCAAATATAAAAATTAAATAAAAAAAAAATCAATTTTTTGAATTTAAAAGAAAAAAAAATCAAATTAAAAAAAAAATATTAATAAATAAATTAATTAAAAAAAAAAAAAAAAAATTGATCGTGGTTGCACCGCCAATCGGGCTCCCACCCAGGTGGTGGCGGAGACGGGCGGTTGCGCGGGCGGGAGGCGGGAGGGTGATTCCGGGAATTACCCTCCCAACGCGGGAGGGCAGAATCGGCCTCTCGAGGCGGAAGGGTGATTCCCGGAATCACCCTCCCGAGGCGGGAAGGCAATTCTGCGAGAGGGCGATTCACGGAATCACCCTCCCGCCGCGGAAGGTGATTCCCAAAATCGGCCTCCTGCCACGGGAGGGCGGAATCGGCCTCCCGCCGTGGGAGGGCGATTCCCGGAATCGTCCTCTCGCCACGAAAGGTGATTCCCGGAATCGCCCTCGCTGTGGGAGGGCGATTCCCGGAATCGGCCTCCTGCTACGGGAGGGTGATTCCCGGAATCGGCCTCCCGCCTAGGTGGCGGCGCAGGCCAGTCGCTGGGCGGGCGGGGCACTGCATGCAACCTTCGCGCCTGCCAAGCGGCCGGCCTCCGCCACCACCTGGGCAGGAGGCCGATTGGCGGCGCCACCATGATCAATTTTTTTTTTTTTTTTTTTTTTAAATTTTTAATATTTTTTTTTTTAATTTGATTTTTAAATTATTTTTTTTAAATTCAAAAAATTTAAGTTTTTTTTTTTAATTCGAATTTTTTAATTTAAATTTAATTTGTTTTAATTAATTAATTTATTTATTTTTAAATTTAATATTTTAGATTAATTATTGTTTAGAATTTAAAATTTATTTATTAAATTTATTAAATTTTAATTTAATTTTTTTTTTTTTTAAATCTTTTAGTTTATTTAGTTTTTCATTTTTAAAATTTATAAATTGTTTCATATAAAAAAAAACATTAAATTTATGGATATTTGTTTTTTAATTATTTGCGTGGTTTTTTTCAATTTTTTTGTTTTTTAATGATTGTTTTTTTTTTTTTTTTAATTCTTTTATTTTAATTTTCTTTTTCAATTTTAAATTTTGTTTTTTTTGTTAATTTTAAAATTTGTATTTTTTTTCTTATTATTATTATTATTTAAATTTAAATTTAAATTTTTTTTTTTTCTTTTTTGTATCTTTTTTTTTTTAATCTAAATTTTAATTTTGTAATTTAAATTATTTTTAAATTTTCTATTTAATTTTTTTTTTTTTTTTTAATTATATGGTTTTTTTTAATAACTTAGAAAAAAATGTTTTTGATGTTTTTTTTTTTTTTTTTTCTTTAAATTATGTGTTTTTTTTTTCAAATTTTGTCATTTCTTTTGATATAATTTTCGAATATTTTTGTTTTTTTTAATTTATTTTTGTTTAATTTTTTTATTTTTACGAGTTAATTTTGTTTTTTATTTTTAATTTTTATTGTTTTTATATATATTTTTTTATCCAAGCTTTGTTTTTTATTACCAACATGAAAATCACCACTCTAAAAAAAAAAGGTTGATGCTGCATCAATATGTTTCAAAATTAGCATGAAAATCACCGCTCTAAAAAAAATGTTGATGCTGCATCAATACGTTTCAAAATTAGCATGAAAATCACTAACATTTAAAAAAAAATATTCATACTTCATAAATAAAAATATTAGAGTGTCAAAAATGTGCACAAAAAAAAAGGGGTGATTCTGTGTCACCACTTTTCAAAATCGGGTGCTTTTTATGCTACCAAAAAAAAGTACGTAATAGTGCAGTTACCTATTTCATCAGTAATAGTGTTAGCTCTTCGGACGAAAACTCTTTGCAATCTGTTAACTAATGAATTAGAAATGAAAAGCACACTGAAATCGAACATCAATGTAAATGAATAACCAACTGAAACTAGAAGAATCGAACAACAAATATTAACTAATGAATCTGAACAAAAGATCTTTAACTTAATGAAATCAAACAACAATTCTATTAAACACCAAAACCCTGTCGACAACAAACATTGTTAAATAATAATCGACATGAACAACAATCCAATAGAATAACAATTAATTGGAACATGACATCTAATGTTGAACAACGATGCTTTGTAAGGTTTAACAAGATGATTAATACAGGAATTAAAGTCCTTACTGAAATAGAACAGCAATGCGATTCATTAACATAACGAAATCAATCAATAATTCAATGGAAAACTAATTAACTTGCAAATGTAATGAGAAAAACCACGAACTATCACATGACAATAATTGAAAGGTAATGATACAACCAGCATATCGATCCACCAGGGTCGGGCCCTCAACCACCGGTGAAACGTTGCTGGGCTTTACTCCAGTGTTAAGAAATTAAATGACAATGAACTCTTGTATTAATCAGGCATGAATAATGTTTACAAATAGTTCGTACTCTCTTAACAAGAGTTGATGCACAATTCTGAAAATTACAACAAGGAAAGTCTCTCCATCTCTGATTGTTCTCCAATACATAATACATGCTCTCCTTTTATCGTGAGAAAGAGGAGAAATTAAATAGAAAATATTATTTCTCATAACAAAATTGGATTGTCCCTAACCAATTGATCAACAAGAAAATATATTTCCATCAATCTTTCAACAAGAGCAAGTCGAATTTGGATTTGCAGCTGAGATAATTTGGAGGACGGCCGCAATAGTAAATATTAGAAAATCTTGCTCAAATAACCTTGCGTTTATCTCAATACAGGACGAATTTGGGCAAACTGTTCTTTGGCAAAGTTAATTTAGTCTGTTCTAGAAAAAACCCATGTTCCGGATTTTCCACTTTCTTCTCCATTTGCCCAGAATCTCAACCGCAAAACTGTCACTTCTTATTCCAACGAATTTATGAGTTGGAATATTTGATGATGATCTGGAAATTAAATCTACAATTTGGCAAATATCTTGGAGGCTAAAATGGTGAGTGATGTTACGAAATATATTAATAAACCATCATTGATAAAATTATGCATAATAATCATCAATTTATTAAAAATAAAGGAGAAGAAATAATATTTATCCATAAGAGCATAAACAATTATAAAATGGATATTTTATATGATAAATTATGATAAATTACATGATAAAGAAGAGTAGAAATGGATGAAATAAGTGTTAAAAAGTGGTCGTATTTGCGGCCCAACAACCATGAAGCCCAAATAGAGGCTTGCCCTCTTGTGGAGCAATGCATTGTGTAGAAATGGTAAGAGAATGGAAATATTGTGTTAGAAAATCAATACATGCAAAAACATAATTCTTGTCATGTACTGAGAGGAAGATGATAACAAGATATATGAATAAGCCCTCCATAGTGGTACGACATACTCCCATGAAGAGGAATGAATCATATGCTGCATGAAGATCTTTCTTCTTATGCTTGGAAATCCAAGTCAAGAAGAGCATATCATCGTAATAGATGTCTCCATCCACTACTCCATCACTCTCACCTCCTCCTTGTCCACCAAGTGCATCATATGTGAAGTAATCCTGGGAATACCCCATCAATAAACCCAAGCTCCCAAGTGACAACGTTGTTGGCCTTTGTAATAAGTCTCCTTCCACCTCATAGCTCCATTCTTTGAAATTCCGTATGTAAAAGTCATTAATCATAATGTTGCTGTAATAATATGGAAGATTCCTTCCAAAGTGGAAGTACCTCCTGGTATTTCAAGGCTAAGGAGTAGCCCCTTTGCACCATGATAGTGCCATCACATACTCCTGCAACATCATGCAAAGCATGGGAGAAAATTTGCCCATACTCTCCCAAGTGTAACCAAAGCAAAAATAGTTCTTGATGCCCCCTCACGCCTCCATCATAAAAATCATGAGGTGAAAACATAATGATTGATATGAAGAATGTCATATCAACACAATGCATCCATACTCCTTGCAGCCATATGATGCAAGTGTCCTTCCAAATTTCCTCCACCCACATACCCTTTGAAGAAGAGTATGTCACATGATGGCAAAACTCCTTCAAGAGTAGCCAGCGCAACCTTGCCTCCTGCTGCCCTGTGTCATAGATCTGCAAGTAGCTTTCAGGACCCTTGCTCGCCATCCACACCCACTCATCCAAATGTGGGTGCCTCCCACCATGCTCCATCTTGGTACTCTTCCAATGAAGACTACCATTCTCCCAAATTAGAATTTTACCTTTGCATTTCATGGGATGTTGAAATGAAACCTCTTGGAGATCTCCTAGAGAAGACCTCACACCAATGATCATCTTTAATCCATAAAGATCCAAGTGTGCTGGAGGCAAAACCTCCTCATAGGCATGCACAATTCTCATCACAATAGATCCATCACAATGATGAAAGACAAAGTATCTCTCATTGACCAACTGCTCATCCAATCTCATACAAGTGTAATGGTCATCAGAATGCTCTAATGATAGCTGGGCCCCCAACTCCTCACTGTTGCTTAATGACAACATTGTTAATATCCTTAATGGTGTATTTTTTGTCTCATGCTCCAACTCAAGGATGAACATAGAGTTCTACATTGGATTGTTTAGGACAAAGCTCATCCTATCCTTCAAAAATCCACAACCCAACCTCAAGTGTTGTTTGCAGCTCAACAATGGCACATTAGGATGATGGTTCATCCCTTCCTTGAACAATTCAAGGTTGCACAACATAGTGCAATTATGCTGCTCCAAATCAATAGTATGTGTTGACCCTTGGTCATGCAAAGGCAGATTTCCACAACCCTCCATAAGATTTGTTGAAATAACAGGAAATAGAAACTTAGGCATACCTTGGTGAAGCTTGGGATCATTTTGTATGGCTGCAAGAGTTCCTTCCTCCATTGTGATGGTTCGCCCAACTACTAGTGTTGCGGGCTTCTCCTCCATATTTGCATCAGTGCTGGTACAAGTCTCCTCAAGTGGTGGTGAGGGATTCTCCTCCTCTGATTTATCCTTGCCAAATTTTTTAATCACCCTTTGAGTAAATTATGCAAAAGTAGTCACTCTTGCATGACTCAAATGGCTGGACCACCAAGTGTTTGCTTCACCCTCAAGGTGCAGCACTACAATCTCTACAACCTCTCTTTCTACCACTAGATTTAGTAGGAAGAATGCATCTAGCTTTCTTGCCCAAGCCCTTGCTGTACATGTGGATGACCCATCAAAAGTAGACAATAGAAATCTATTTGCCTTGATTCTCCTACTACTACAAGGTCTCCTTTCTTCCTCAAGATGGATGAACTGTGGGAGAGTTAGAATCTCATTAAAAGCTATAGGTTGAGATTTATATTCAACAAGGTATTCACTTATAATCTCATGATCCAAGTGTTTGACATCTCCATGCATTTTGTCTCCTTTTTCAAAAGAAAAGGGCATGGTTCCATTACTTCTTTCCACTCTTCTTTGCTTGACCTCCTTGGTGAGGCCCTTCCTAGATCTGAAAAGAGATGAGATAAAACTCATTCTCTCCATAATTATTATCTTTCTCTTCTTCTCCTTATTCTTCTAATAGCATAATGGCTAAGATCCACTGGCTGAGCCAAGTTTATGCTCTGATACCACCGTAATATTCCAAAATAGGAATAACAGCAATACAAGACATAAAATTGGAAATATCAGTGAATAACATTACACCAAAATGTATGAAAACCATGGAGCCATTTTATTATGTAAATCAGTAGAAAATAAGTACAATGGAAGTAGGCACAACGTAAATAATCAAGGAAAGAAAGCCTCCCATGAACACATATGCCAAAAATGAAATGATGCTACATCACAGAATAACCAAGAACAAGTACAGCGTAGTCTTAGATGATACACTGCTACTGGAAATGTAAAATAAATTAGATCTTCAAATTTATTGCTCAAGAAGTGTTGGGAGTAAAGATCTAAACTCTGAAACACAATTTCAAGACAATCAAGAAAGTATTTCTTGAAATATGCAAAAATTAAAAAATGTCGGAGTGCAACCCTAGGGCTGAATAATATCTGCAACTCAATATCTATATGGATATGGTTTTAGATGATACATATGATGAAATAGACCTCCTCCAATAGATCCTTCAAGTGAAAGGATGATCTTAACACTGAAGAACTCACCCTCTAGATCAAGCACTGAAACCCCCACTGCAAATACTCACTAAAATAACGTAGTCAAGGAGATGTATTTCCCTGTAGGTGATGGGAAATGTATTGGACAAGTGCCAAGATATTAAATATGCTTCAGAATATTCCTCACTAATCCCCCAAAGAGAAGAATGCTTCCTCCTCTGAAAAACTAGCTCTGGAAGTGGGTTTCTCAACCCTCCATTGCAACACCCTGCAACACAACCCAGATCTAAATAGAAACTATGTTGTAGCTAAAGGAGGTAGCTTGGCCTCAAGCCTGAGTGTGGAGAAATTAAGTGCAAAGCTCCCCCAAGAGACCTCTCAATAAAGGAGATGGGATTCTCGCTCGGGAACACCCGGTGCTAAGTAGCACATAAATCCCAACTAAACAGCTGAAGAATGCACAATAGTCATGCAGACCATAAAATCAATAATCAATAACATGCCTCACTATGGATGCCTTGCCCTCCTTATAAACAAGTGTGAGCCTTCTTACCTTGGGTCCCACTCATTTAGGGTTTCCTCCACCAAGGAATCTTCCTCCCACTATCACTGCGTTGTTTCCATTGATGATCTCCACCATTCATTCCAGCGCTGTTGACATGGTAAAACTTGACCTTGTCCACATATATTTTCCCTTGTTCACACATGAGGGTGCAAGATCCAGCTATTATTATGATCCCTTTTCATATCATGAGGGATTTTATTCCTGTTTTAGATATGTATGGGCCTCCTTACCCATTTATTCATCTAACTAGGTGCTAAGAGAAAAATCAATATTCCTATTGGCTGCATGCTAATTTAGGAATATTACAAATTTGTAAAGGGAAATGAATTGGTATACAAAGTGTGGTTCAGGGGTATGTATTCCATGCTTGGAAAGTACACAAGGGTCACTGTATAGTTCCTCCAAGATCAAATTACTTTGTAACACCTACAAAGAAAATGTTTAGAAATGTAACCACAGAATTAGCTATGTCCATGTATGGAAAGTAAAGGTACAAAAAAGGGGCTTGAGCACTATGGTTGGATCCTAATCCAAGGAGATTTATGTCCCTGAAGAAATATTGGTATATGAACAAAAAAGCCTTCTCAATGATCATAAAATGTGGTCATACATAAAATATTACAAGACTAAAATTTTAGGAAAAATCCTTCACTATTACTAATGAATCTAGTCTCCAAAATGTTTTCTTTTATGTTCTACTTGAGTCCCCTATTTATACATAAAATGGATTAGGGGAAGCCTCCTTGAAGATGGGTTTTCTTTCCCCCGAAAAAAAAATAAAAAGTTGGATATTTCTCCTTGTCACCTCATAACTACAGGGAGGAGTAATAAATTCTCTAAGTTAGCCAAGTTTTGGTCATCCTTGATTAGGGGGAAGGTCCCATAGTGTTTTATTATCTAGATTTCATATGATTTGCACCAAATATCCTCAATATCCCATACAATAAACATATTAGGCCCATGAAGTGTGATAATCACTTCTAAATTCCTAAGAATTTTTTAAATATGAGAAATAAATTATTAAGTGTAGAAGGAGAGGCTAAATGTGCCTAGGGAAGGTTATGCCTGAATTTGTGCCTAATTTGGAGGCCCATCATACCCCCTATTGAAAATATTGCTCATTATCTGAGAAACCTATTCATCTTCCATTTTCTGTTGTTCTTCATCTATTCTCATGATGGTATTTTTTGCATCCCATGCTATGCTAGATGTAGTTTCCCCTACTATATGAAAACTTTCATTTTACTAAATTTCCTTAAATTCCCTTTTTCTTCCTCCTAATGTTTATATCCTTGTAGGCCTAGTAGTAAGTGAGGACTAAATTTGAGTACAATCCAATGGCCTCCAAGTCTCTTGATGATTCATATGCAATGAATTTTTGTCTAATGTAGCACTTAACATATCAATTGAATGGTATCCCTATTCCTTGTACTATATGGAAATGTGTGCAATATCCTATGGAAGGCATTTAATATTTCCTAACCTAATAGCCTAAAGGTATACTTAAAGTGTAGAATGTCCTTTTCCTCTATTTTTTTTCTAGATTAGGATCTGTTGCGATAAATTCATGATTGGAAATGAGGTTATGTGGGGATGGAGGCTTTGGCCTGATCCACAATGGTTCCTCCACTTCTTTGGCTAATAATATCTTTATATTATCTTCTAGAATGCCCCTCCCCACATTTACCCAATTTGGAGGTAAGGTCATATCTTTATAGTTATGGAAGTGGGTCTAACACAAAAAAAACTTGCAGACATCCCTGAGGGACTACAAACCACTCAGGAGCCAAATAACCACCCTAGGTGATCAATCTCTAAGATGGAACCATTTTTCAATGACCTATCTCTATAATCACACCCTTGAAACTGCATCCATGTTGTTGGAAGCCTAAAAAACATAGGCTTGATTCCATGCAGTTATGACCGAAAAGATCTAGTTTTGTGTCAGTGGTTCTAATATTTGAGACATTTTTCAAGATAGTCTCCAAACCAATTCCCATAACTTCATGTAACCTTATAGAATTATAAGTAACATGCTAGAAAAGCTAACCATACATAATTTTGAACAAGATCTTAACTAGGTAATGCCTAGCACAAAAGAAACATTTCTTCAAACATATGGAAAACATGACAGATACAAGTCGTAAATGGACATATAATCATATAATTTTTAACTTAATGAAGAATCACCAAGAATGTTCTATTCACTCTTTATCTAGCTGTAATAATACTTTTTATCCCATGCATTCATTAAACATTCGATAATTTATCAAAACAAGTTAAGATCCATATGTAGAATACAAAATATAACCAACATATAACTAGAATAAAGAACATGGAAAATAAGCCATAATATCACCATCATAATCAATAAAAATACTAAGATATCTAGAGGAAAATATCTCACATTGAAATATAAAAATTGCAACCAGGGACTTGCACGTACCACCCGACCATAGTTTTGGCTAAACCAAATATCTCTTTTAGAAAATCACCTTTGTGCCATATTCCAAGCATGAATGTGGTATCATAAGGGTTTAAACCAAAAAAAAACCAACCATAGCTTCCATGGACCATATGCCAAACCAAATCAACCCTCAAATACAATGATTTCACCTAACTGGTCCACAAATCACTAAAAGCAACCAGATTTTTCTCTACCCAAGTTGTCCCGGTCTATAAGAACTAGTAACTCAACCCACAACTAACTCTGTTTTTCAGAGTGTTTGTTCCAACCTATAACTCCAGGGAATAATAGCTCAACCCAGAAGGATCCAGAGTGTTTGTACCAACCTGCAGGCTCAAGGAACTAGTAACTCAACCCAACTTGTTCCATGGCTACATAGAATTTGTTCCAAACCATAGCCATAGGGAACTTGAGAACCATTGATATAAACAAGTTGGAAACCAAAAACACCATGGTTATCCAAGAAATGGAAATGTAATAGCTGTGCTGAAAATTCCATGCAATAAAAATTAATAAGGGAAAAATAATAACCACAATTATGGGAAACTTATTCCAAGCTGAATGTTGGGTAAAAGAATCCTACTGTGGGTGTTCATTTCAGTTATTATGGCTATGGAAGTTGGAAAAGGAAATGGTAGAGGATTTTTAAAGGCATGAGGCATTAATTGGCATTTTATTTATGAAAATAATGAAAATTTGGAGAAATAGAAGGTGAAATGTCAATAGTATCATGTGAGGAGGAAAATGACAGAAAATAACGGAAAAATGAAGAAAATAGAGGTCAGATTAATAAAAATGCTTTTGAGTGTAAGTTGGTAATTTTTTTCAGTTCAAATTTTGCTTAATTTAGTTTTGGAGCTCTCTCTCTATTCTCTCTCTCACACTGATGGAAACTTAGAGTTTTCTTGGAGCACTTCAAATTTGGAACAAGAAAGGAAAAGAAGCAAGGAGGAAAGAAAATATCAAGAAAAGAAGAGTAGAATGAAGCAACTACAATGAGATTACTTGTAGATATTGATTTTCATGTATGATTTCCTTGTTATATTTGGCATGCATGGTTATGCATGTGTGTTCGTGTTTCTCTTGCTATCATTAACATGGGTTTTTCCAGGTTTGATTGTGTTCTTTAACCTTGCCTTTCCATTTCAGGATAGCCATGGTGTGATGGGGTTCTCATGTTTTTCTTAATTTGGATTTTTGGATGGATTCAAAACTGAGTGAGGTGGTTCTTTGAATGAAAGAACACATGGCCTAGTGATCCTTGAACCATACTGTGGATTTTTGTAAATCCATTGCCTAGTGACCCCTGAACTAGACTAAGGGTTGCAGTAAAGGTGAGTATTTTGTGCCTCAGTGGACCTAGGAATCCTTGACTGATGAATGGAAGGAGATACGATAAATCCTAGGGGTGGTTTCCCTTGATTAGACCTAGGAACCCTTGTTGGTGAATGGCAGGATATATGATAAAGCGTAGAGGGTGGTGTCTCAATTATGTCCTAGTGATCCCTGGATCAAACTATGAATTGTGGTAAAGGCTGGAGACTAGGAGATACGAAAATTATTCATGTTGTATGTGGAGAAATCAAGTGGAATCCATATTTGATTATGGCCTAGTGATCCAGTGAGTATTGTGGCAAAACTCAGTTCTATTGATGAGGGTGAGGTGGTTTAGCCTCGGGAAGCCCTAGTTGATTTTTTTGGTTTTGGGTCCTAGCCATCATTACATATATTTTAAGGGGTTATATTGTCACCTTTTTAGCTTATTTACTCTCTCTTTCTCACATTTGATTACATTTTGTCATATTTTTCTTAGTGAGAATGGTGTAGAAGGATTGTCATGACTTGAAGGCTAACATGGTTTAATTGCAGGAAATGAAGGAAATAATGCCATTTTTTAGTGAAATTCCATGTCAGGGCTCAGATTATATAAAAAGGATAAATAATAGGAAGGCTGACCACCTTCTTAACTCCTAGAATCTTCCAATATCTACTAACATCCTCCTCCAACAATTTGAAGTCAAAGGCAACTGAGCAAGTGGATGTTAAGAGGGATCCAAGCTCTCAAAGATCAAGGGGAAAAATACCTACTTTTTAGGAAGCTATTGGTAGCTACCCTTTAGTATAAATAGACAAGAGAATGAGCTCATTAGGATTCATATTTTATATGTAGCTAGAGAACTCTTAGCTCTGTGTTAGATATTTTGACTATCATTGTTAATGTAAGAGAATGGTTATGAAATAAGAATGAGAATTTGGTATATTTATCACTGAGTTGATTTCATAGGACTGAAGCTCATGGGTTAGAGCCCAATCCATTAGATCCAACTTTCCCTCACTTTTCCTAACCTCCCTTCCATCATTTCTGGCCTCCAAATCCTCTCGGTCTGTTTCCTATAGAAAAACATGGATAATGTAGATGCTTCCTGTGGCAGCATTGGGAGCCCTCTCCTTCAATTCAAAAGCACTCCTCCACCTCACCAGAGCCTAGAAAAGACATAAATTTACACACAACTCTTTATCCTTGGCCGAGTGACAACCTTAGGACACCCAAACTCCCTCTTCTCTTGCTGAAAACATAGTAATTTGAGTGCGATTAGTCCAACATAGGATACATCATTAGCAAAGTAGCTAGCATGAAATAGATAGAATTAAATAATTCATTGATTAAGTGTGTGTGAAGAGATATATTAATTCCCTTTTTCAAGTGAATTAGGTAGTCTAGAAAATTAATGCAATCTAGTGTAATTTCCCTTCTTGTAATTAGAATAAGTGCTAGTATTTTCCATTGCAAAAGTAGAAATTAAATAGATAAATGAGTGTAATCTAGTGTAGCTTCTTTTCTTGCCAATAGAGTAGTGGTCATGATCTACTTTTAGTGTCAGGTTGAAATTATAAGTTTGATAGAATTAATCTTTCATAGTATCCCTAGTTACTAGCACCTCTTGGTAGAACTAAGTTGAGGATAGCATGAGTAGAGCTCATCTGCTGTACATATAGCACTGTCACCTCCAAGTTTGTATGAACCTTGGGTTGATAAGTAAATTTGAGTAGCCTCTGGGAGTTGCATCACTCTTGGTGCAATACCAGGGCTCACCACATTTTGGTGTTATTTCCAGGGAGGCATCGAAGTAGATGTTTGTTTTTTCTTGAGCATTATTTCCTACTTTCTATTTTACATTCAGCTCCAAAATATTGAAAAATAAAACACAAACAATATGAACTTCATGCCTCGTAGGAGTAGGTAAAATTAATGGAATTTTTTACCAAAAACCCCCACATCCCCACAAAGTAACCCTCCACTCTTCTTCAGTGAATGCGAGGTAGAACACCCTCTTGTCGAGAAACTTGAAAATTCTGAAGAACCTATTGGGAAAGAAGAGGAACTTGCTTCACCAGAGGAACCTACTTCACCTATTCAAGATATGACTGAAAATAGGATCCAAGGATTCTTTCCCATTAGAGAAACTAATGGAGACTATAATTAAGAACATCATCCCTTCATCCCTTCCAGAATTCCATGGCCTAAATTTTGAGGACCCTGACACTTTCATGTTTGATTTTTTTTTTTGTTTGTAGGACTTATGACTATTCCTCAAATAGATAAAGATGAAGTTATTACCATATATGATCAAGGATGTAGCCTTGCGCTTGTTCATGGGTCTACCTGGGAACAACATCACTAATTGGGCTCAGATGCAAGAATCCTTCCAAAAAGATATAAAGACTATTGAAAGTCCAAAGAAACTGAGGAAATATTTAGGATGACCCTAGGGCCCGATGAATCTTTGGAGGATTATCAAGAGCGATTCCTACTGAATTACATGAGAGACAACTGCACCCTTGATCCCGAATCACTAAATTTAATGCTTCTTCGAGGGATCATGGAATAGGTGATAGAAACCCTTAATATGTTGTTTGGAGGAGAAATATATTAGCTACCTTATTAGGACATCAATATTGTATTTAGAAACAACTCTAGGGAAGTCAGGAAAAAAGGTTGAGCTATTTAAAGAATGACCAATAACCCTTCCTCTTCAGCCTCTACTAAGCATGAGATTGGAAAAATGTAGGAGGATTTTAAAATTGAGATGTTGCACATATTTTCTTTGCAAATGGAAAAAATGTAGATCAAGAGGAAAAAAGAGGAAGCAGAGAGGGCCTTATATATATTTTTCTCTAGATGCACTTGAAAAAACTATCGAAATGAATTCCCATTGAATGAAATAGAGGTTATCTCAGTCTGTGAAGAGAACCATCCAACAGAAAAATGTCCTTCCTTCCCTAGCCTCAAATATGTATATCAAGGTGTGGAAGGTGGACCTGAGAAACTCTGCTTCATAAATCAAATGAGGCATGAAGGGCCTCGACCATACCAACAAGGCATGCAAGGTGCACCTTATTATTACTACCATGCAAAACATAATGAACCCATGCAACCATGGTATTATTCCACTCATTCACCATGGCCTACACCTCCTCCTTGGCCTTATGCCCCTGCATACCATCCTCATCTTTTCAATCAAAATTTTTAGCAGTACGTTCCTCAACCACCTTAGTGAGCAACCCATCATAAGGGCGGAGGCCCAAACTCAAAGAACCTCCTGATTTACTACAGCCACCCCAACCTCAACCCAAAATCACTCATCTTTCTCCCCCTAAGTTTCCTCATATTCCTTCCCATCCCAATCTAAACCCCAACAATAAGCATGAACAATAAGTCTATAGGGGACAAACGTCCTATCTAGCCTATGCTGTGGAGATACATGAAATTAACCTTAGGTTTGGAAGAGTGCCCCCATACAATCATCCTCCATTTCCACCTACAAAGGTTGAAGAGGAAAAGGAAGAAATCAACCCTCAGACCAATCAATCTCCCTTTCCTAAGCGACTTATCCACGCTAGCCAGCACATCACATAAGAGACTCAACTTCTGGGAGAATTGAAGAATATGTGTAAATATACCCCTTCTCCAAGATATTAAGGATATTCACATCTACAATAAGATTATCAAATATAAATGATTCAAAAATCTTTTTAAAATTAAGAGAGACACTCCCACCATAAATTTTTGAGGTCAAGTATCCGATTTGATTTTTGGAAGAGTGATTTTCTCGAAATACCTAAACCATGGGAGTATAATAGTAGATGTAGACATTGATGGTATCATTTTCCCTCATACCTTGATTGATCTTGGGGTTTACATAAATGTGATGACTAGGGAAACCATGCTGGAGCTCAACCTCTAGGGAGCTTTGAGGAATACCACCATATTTATTCAACTTGCAGATAGATCCACAATATCTCTGGAAGGAGTTGTTGAGGATGTTATGGTCTCCATTGACTCCTGGGAGTATCCCACTGAATTCATGGTACTTCAGCCCAAAACTAAGATTAATGGCCATCCTCTCATTTTAGGAAGACCTTGATTGGCCCCTTATGATGGTTATATGAGTTGTAGGGTTGGAAACATGACTATAAAAAATGGGCCCTTGTCTAAGAAACTGGTATTATATCCTTCGGCCCAACCTTCCATTGACCCTAATCTACCGTTATGGTTGGAGGATGAAGAAGAATATGAAGTGTACCATACAACAACCTACCCTATTTCTACCTTATATACTATTATTAGAGGGGGGAAACCTGATGAATATTAGCTCATTGACCATACCCTTGAAATCCAACCCCCATTGTCATTCTACTCAATGACCTGCTGAGAAAATATGAAAGAAAACCTTGGAATGAGCTATTCTCAGTGGAATCAACCTCTAAAACTACTAAGGCTATCAAATTTGGCCCTTCTAGATCCGTAAATATCAACCCCTCTCTCTCCACCAAAGAAGAAGACAAATTGTGCTAGTTGTTGAGGGAGAACTTAGATGCTTTTCTTAGGTTTACAAAGACATGAAAGGGGTGCATCCCTCAGTGTGGACACATCATATTTACATTGAAGAGGGATGAAAGCCTTTTCATTAACCCCAAAGGAGGATGAAGCCAACCTTAAAAGATGAATTATAAATATTTTTGGATGCAGGGTTCATATACCCCATATCAAAAAGTGAATGGGTGTCTTCTCTTTTTTTAGTCCCAAAGAAGAATGGGAAGTGGTGGAACTATTTTGACTACCGAGAATTGAGCAAAGCCACTAAGAAATACCATTTCCATTTTCCTTTCACTCAGAAAGTCATGGATGGTCTTATAGGAAAGAATTTCTTCTCTTTCCTGGATGGATTCATTAGGTATAATCAGATTCAGATCAGCCCTGAATACCAAGAGAATACCACATTCACATGTACTTGGGGAAAATTTTCTTATAGATTCCTTCCCTTTGGCCTGTGCAATGCCCCTGCCACTTTCCAGAGAGCAGTTTTGAGTATTTTTGCTAAACTTGTCCATGATTCTGTGAAAATATACATGGACGCTTTCACTCCCTATGGGTATTATTTCTAGGAGGCTCTCTCCAATCTGCGTTCTTTGCTAAGGAAATGCATTGAAATGCATCTCTCTGTAAGCCTTGAGGGATCTGAATTCTTGAAAAAGGTAGGGATTTCCTTGGGCCACTCTATATCTCAAGCAGGGATACAGGTAGACCCAAAAAAAATCACCATTATAGAAAGGGTGCCTATTCCTCAAAAGCAGAGAGATGTTAGCAGTTTCTTAGGATTTGCTGGCTACTATAGGAGGTTCATTAAGGATTTAAGCAAAGTGTCATCACCATTTTTTGGATTGATGGCCAAGGATTCTGAATTCTATTAGTTAAGTCTTTGTCAAGAGGATATCATCAAGGAAAAATTGACCACTAACCCTATAATTCAAGGTTCCAATTGGTATCTTCCCTTACATATCCATATTGTTGCATATCATAAAGCTGTGGGGGAAGCTTTGGGACAATTGGATGATAAATTACCCTATGCCATTTATTTAATCAATAAAAATATGTTTAAGTTTGAAATAAACTACATTGTCACTAAGAAGGATCTTTTAGCTATTTTCCATTCCTTGAATAAGTTCATACAATATATTACTAGGTATCAAACTTTTGTGCATACTGACCATGAAAAGATTAAATACTTGATGAAAAAAACTGATGTAAATTCTAGAATTATTATATGGTTATTATTGTTGCAACAATTTGATTTGACCATTGTTGATAAGCTAGGAAAAGAAAAAGGTGTTGCAGATTTCCTGTCTAGACTCACTTTGCCTGCAGACGAGGGAGGGATGGTTTATGATCAACTTCCATATGAAAACTTATTTGTTATATCATTACTCTCTCCCTGTTTTTTTGACATAGCCAACTATATGGTTGTTGGGAGGTTTCCTCCAAACCTTTCATCCAAAGAAAATAGCAGAATTGTAAGAAAGAGCGCCCCTTTCACTTGGATTGGTAGAAATATTTTTAAATTAGGACCAGATCAAATCCTCAGGAGATTTTTCAGGGAATCGAAGGTCTTTGAAATTCTCTTAGCATGTCATGATGAGCTCTCCGAGGGTATTTTTTCTGGTAAGAGGACAACCTTCAAAGCCTTGCAAGTTGGGTACTATTTTCCTACTCTCCATCAGGATGCCAGGAGATACACCAATAGATGTGATCAATGTCAGAGGATGGGGAAACCTACACTGCAGGATGAAATGACTCTAAAAACATAGGTGGCCCTAGATCCATTTGACAAGTGGGGCACAGACTTCATTGGACCCATTGATCCACCATCCAATCATAAGAGATACATCATAATATGCATTGATTATTTGACCAAGTGGGTTGAGACAAGGGATGTCAAGGCAACAATAGAAGAAAATGTGGCTTAATTTTTGAGAGAAAATGTGTTCTATAGGTTTGGATATCCTAGGAAGGTGGTCACCAATCAAGGGGCTAAATTCACATCGCATCTCATTAAGAACCTCGTGAGATAGCACAATATGACACCTAAGACTTCTATTGCCTATCACCCTCAAGAAAATGGGTAGGTAGAGGTGACAAATAGAGAATTAGAGAGCATCCTTACCAAATTTGTGAGAAAAATCAAAAGATATTGGGAATATAGATTGGCAGTGGCCACTTGGGCTTACAACACCACTTGGAAGACAAATACAAGGTTTACTCCATATGATCTAGTTTATGAGAAGAAATATTTTCTTTCCATTGAATTTGAGTAAAACACCCTTAGAATGTGATCTTGATTTATGTAGGAACACAACAGAATACACATATAACAATAAATACAAATATGCAATAGAAACAACACTTCATTTCATTAATATCAAAGAACTGAAATTTGTTTAGAGAACGAATGGAAATAAACTAGCTAGGGTGTTGGTACCTTATCTCTGAGAAGAAATGTGCTGGCTACAGGCTATTGAATTGTGTTATAATGAAACTCAAAGGCATATTTATTATTGAGAAACAATGCAAAACCCTAAAAATACAAAAAATTAACCCAAGGAGATTAAGCATCAAAACTATGGGGCTAGTTTAGGTAAATTGGTACATCAACTTCCCCGGGACATAACTTTGGCATACGATCTCCATTTGATGCGCACAATATCTCGTTAGAAATATATAT
Source organism: Pinus albicaulis (assembly GCA_034641835.2). Lineage (NCBI taxonomy): Eukaryota > Viridiplantae > Streptophyta > Pinopsida > Pinales > Pinaceae > Pinus > Pinus albicaulis. The sequence goes on along the minus strand of CM076571.1, from coordinate 724,606,747 downwards.
CCAAGGAATCCAAATTTTGATGTGAGAAACATCAAAGGAACTTCCATGTTGCTCCCATTTTTCCCCAAAAACGTCATTTAGGGCCTCAAACAGCTCTGAAAGTTCAGGACCCAAAAAAACTACAAAAAATAGTGAATTGTGCTACAATTAAGGAATCTGAAAAACTAAAAGAAAAAATGGTGGGGCCCCAAGTGGAATAGGTGGGTGGCCACCATTATCCACTTGGATCATTCCTCCCCCCTTAGGAATAAATGGTCCCCATTGCGTTGAGTTCCTCCATGAGATGAGGAAACTTCTGTTGAACTTGGTCCCTGGTGAACCACTTGGCTTGGTGAAGGAGTTGGCCAACTTTGACAACTCGATACAGTTCGATCTTCTTCTCGCGAGTGTTCTTGATTTTCATTTCCATGATATAATTTGTGATGGCCTGTTCCATGCAGTTTGGGTTTAACTCTATTGGTGTGAGTTGTTCTACAATGTCAGAGGTGCCCAGTAGAGGTGGGAAGTAGGGCCAAAGGTGGTCCACATTGAATACTAGGTGCAGACCAAGGAATGGTGGAATACCGAGCTCGAAAGCATTGGCCCCTACAGCCTTGATGTTGGTGTACAATCCATATCAGAGTGGGGGAATCTTGCGGTCAGTTCCAATGAGGCACTCCTTCTGCAAATGTAGCCACACTTTTTCACCCACCTGGAAGTTGTATGGCACCCAATGTTGATCATGTCGTTGCATGTACATAGCATTGGCTTTGTCCAATGTGTCATATTTTTTTGGTGGATGTGCTGAATGTGCTCAATGAATTTGTTCTCTTTATCAGCTTCAGACTGTACATGAGACGAATCAACATGAGTAGCCACAAATGGCATGGCTATGTCAATGGGACATAGTTGCTGGAATCCCAAGCCCACCTGAAAGGGGCTGTGGCTGGTTGAGCTGTGAAGAGGTCAATTATAACTGTGTTGTGCATAGGGAATGCTCTCATCCCATGTGCGTGGATGCTTTGAATTGAACATGCGCAGAATGTGTATGATCATCATGTTGATGATGTTTTTTTGGCCATCATTTTGTGGATGGAAAGCTTTGGACTTGGTGAGCTTAGTGTCTAGCATTGACTAGAGGCCTAAACAAGATTTCTTGAGGAACCTGCTATCCTAATTTGAGATGATAGACTGTGGGATCCCAAAGTTCACCCACACTCATTCAAAGAATAGTTTAGTAGTGGCTTCTGCTGTGATATTCTTCCCGCAAGCCACCATAATGGAAATCTTCAAGAATTTGTCAATGAACGTAAGAACACAGTCATTTCCATGCTTACTAGAAGGAAGTTCTGACATGTAATCCATGGATATGGATTCCCAAGGTCGACTAAGGGTAGGTAGCAGAGTATAGAGGCCTTACTTCTTGATGGTCAGTTTGGCAATGGCACAAGCAGTGCAAGATCTAGTGTACTCCCTGACATAATGTCGAAGGTTCAGCCAATAGAAATAATTCTACAATACTTCCACTGTTTTATCGACCCAAAAATTCCCAGTGACTCGATAGTAGTGTGCTTCCAAAATCATCCTGGGACGTTTGCTTGAAGGAACAAAAAGGTGTCCCAGGTGACATAGCAGTGCATCCTAGAGGTGAAATTTTGGAACTTGCATACCCTCCAAGAGTGTCCTGTATGTGTGGCTAAATTCTATATCACTCTTGTAAAGAAGCAGCCAATCACAAGTCTCATGCCCACAAGAGTTGATAATGGTGGTTAGCACCACAATCAGTGGTCGACTGAGGCAGTCTACAACATTATTGGTGCTACCCTTCCTATACTTGATGTTCAAATGAAATTGTTGCAGATATGTTGACCACTTTTGATGGAAATAATTTTGGAACTTCCCTTATGTCAGTATGAATTGCAAGGGTCGGTGTTCTGTGTGGATGAATATTTCCTTCCCGAAAATGTAATGCTTCCATTGTCGAAAATCCTGGATAATGGAATACTTTTCTTTGTCATAAGTGGGATACTTGTAGACTGTGTCAGACAGTGTCTCACTGTGATATTCCACTGGATTCCCTTGTTGAGTAAGAAATTCCCCAATAGCATATTTAGATACATATGTCTCGATCTCAAATGGTTGTTGCAAGTCAGGTAATGTAAGAACAGGGGAAGAACATAGGAGATGTTTTAATTCTATGAATTCCTTTTCTTGAGATTCCGACAAAAAGAATTTTTCTTTTGCTCCTCCCTTGGTGACTTGACTCAAGGACTAAGTGATAGGAGAGAATCCCAACATGAACCTGTGGTATAAATTAGCAATAACTAGAATGATGCAAAGCCCTGTTAGAGTGGTTGGGGCTGGCCAATACCGAATGGCTTGGATCTTGGTTGCATCCACATGCACCATGCTTTCATAAATAATGTATCCGAGATACTGAACTTGGGTCATGCCAAAAGTGCACTTCTCAAAATTGGCACACAAATTATGTTGCCACAGTGTTTGGAGGACCTGTCGGATGTGGTGGAGGTGTTCTTCGCAAGTCTGGATGAAGATCAGGATGTCATCCAAGTACACTACTACAAATTAGTTGGTGAATGGCCACAATATGTCATCCATCAACCTCATGAAGGTTGCGGAAGTATTCGTCAACCCAAAATGCATAACTAGCCATTTGAAAAGGCCCTCCTTGGCTTTGAAGGCAGTCTTCCACACATCGGAGGGTTCAATTAGTACCTGGTGATACCTGGAATTCAAGTCAATTACTAAAATATTTCTCCCCTTTGAGTTGGTCCAGAAGGTCATTAATCCATGGTATCGGGTACCTATTATGGAAAGTGATCTTGTTTAGCACCCAATAGTCAATATAGAGTCTCCAAGTCCCATCCTTCTTCTGCACCAACACAATCAGGCTCCCACAAGGCGATGAACTCAGCCGGATGTGACCTTTATGAAGAGGCTCCTGAATCTGCCTCTTGATTTCATCGTTCTCCATAATAGAGCGCTAATAGATTGGTCCATTGGACAGTGGCACACCTTGGGTAAGATGCATGGGGTGCTTGATGTGACAGTGCAGAGGCACCCCTGCAGGTGAGGTGAATATGTCCCCATACCCCTCCATGACTTTGTCCATTTTTTGTTGTCATATGAAGGAGCCCTATTTGAAGGTCGTGGCCACATTATTCTTCTTTCCCTAAGGGCGAATAATCAATTAAAAAAAATTCCTGGTTTTGGAAATGATCTTACTGCATTGTTTTGCAGTAACAAAAGAGATAGCAGCAAGTGGTGGTACCTCTAGTATCCTATACAACTTATTTTCCAAAGTAATAATAACAACGTGAGGCCAAGACTCATACACAACATGTCACTTCCATAAGTATGTTTGGCCTAATTATACATCACTGACATCAAGAAGAGCAATGTCACATAATACCTCATTTGTGAAGGGCTTGATGCTGTAGGGAAGGTGGCATTGTTGGCTGATGCAGAGTTCCCATCCTTGGTGAAGCCACCCGATGGTGTACGATTGTGGGTGTGTTGTGGTCGAAAAGCCTAACCGCTTCACGACCTCTTCTGAAATGAGGTTATTTTGGCTCCCACTATCAACAATGAACTATAGTGGGGAACCTTTTACCCACATATGGGAGTGGAAGAGATGCTCCTCCTCCTCTAGGTCTTCCAGTTCCTCCCTCTAGATCTTCGCAGTGGAAATGGTGGCGTTCAGATCTTCATCAATAATCTACTTCTCTTTGTAATTCCCCTTGTCCGGTTATGATTCAGAGTTAGAGCATGCATCTGATTTAGAAGCCCTCACCTTGAACACTAGTGACTGCTTGGCCCAAAACTCACTTGTTTTGTGAGTGGAGCTCTTATGGAACTCACACCACTTTCCTGTGTCCTTCTTTGGCTTCACAGTGTTGTTATTTGCTTGTGGATTTGGCAGGTTTTCTTGGGCAGCCATGCCCTAGATTTGTCCTTTGTTTTGCGGTTTGGGGGTACCTTTCCCTTTCTTTTAATTTGTACATCCAAAGTCTCGCTTCTTCTGTTTGAATTTATACTCAATCTTGGCTCTCAGGTTTTCCAAAAAACATCTTTTAAGGCCTCAAAACGATTCCATAAGTTCAAGACCCGAAAAAATACTAAAAATAGTAAATTGTGCTACAATTAAGGAAACTGAAAAACTGAAATAAACAATGGTGGGGCCCAAAGTGGAATAGGAAAGTGGCCACAAATATCTAATTGGATCAGAATGGAAGCTAAATTAGATTTGGATATCACAAAGGCACAAAAATAAATTTTTTCTTTAGCTAAATGGTTTGGATGAATTTAGGATGCAGGCCCTCCTTCATACAGAAGTAATCCAACTACAGAGGAAATTTTGGCATGAAAATAACATCAAAGAGAGGACACTTTAGTAAGGGGATTGGGCTTTTCTCTATGACTCAGTATTTAAGGAATTCAAGGGAAAGTTAATGACCAGATGGATATGACCCTATCAGATAGAGAAATGCCATGAAAATGGAGTTGTTAAAATCAAAACCATAGATGAGGAGGGGATCCCTCTCCTTGTTAATGATTACATGCTAAAAATGTACAAGAGGTCCCTGTCCAAGGAAGAATTCATCAACACAATTAGCAAAGAGGTGAATGTAATTGGGAGCCTCATAGCTTCCAGTCCCTCACCCTCCTAGGAAAAAGAAAAAGAAATAAAGAGGCATGGTTGAAAACCTTTCTCAGGCATCCAAGGCCAACTCCAGGGTTGAAAACGTCCATGAGGAAATCTTGGACCAAAAAAAGGAAAACAAAAATCAAGGAAAAAGAGAAAAGAAATAAAATAAAAGATCCTTGAGTGAAAACCTCTTGGAGGTAGCCAAAGTAGGCTTGTGGGGTTAAAACATCTTCTAAGGAAACCTTCCTACCTTCAAAAAAAGAAAGAGAGAAATCAAATAAAAATACAAAAAAATCAAAAGAATGAAATCACACCAAGGCACTAACCATTTTATGTTTAACATGTTGTTGAACATGGATAATATGGATAAGGGAATTTATTCCATCTCTCTCTCTCCCCTCTACCTATTCACTCCAAATCCAACTCCAGTGCTCATTCCTCCATCAAATTCTACCACCCTGTGAGAAATAAATTCAAATTCCCTCCTATCTTTGTACTACTACAAGATGTCTCAGAAAGCTACAAGAAATCGTCTAGTGCTATAGGAAGTCATGAGAACCTACAAGAAGAAAGGCCAAGGCCACATTCGCTCACCCAAGGATCTATGATTCTATAAAGGGGCATGAAGGTGTCAGTCCACCTATGTCTACCAACCCTAACCATCATTTCATCCGATGCATAAAGATCCCCTTGTCTAACCCTCTATTTTTCCATTGTGATACAATTTTTTTTTAACATAAACACGTGGCCTTTCCTTTCATGTTTTTCCTAAACCAAACCACTACCTCAGCATCCTGACACCACCCCCAGCATTTCCACATCATTGCCTCACCACCTCATGTCAATTTGGGCTCCATAATCTATAGGAAAGGGACTACTACAAGAAGATGATCTCTTCCTCTAGCATATCTATGCATACACCAAAACTGTTTGACCATAACTTTGCACATCTAGAGCAACAAAACATGTTAAGGATGTGATCCTAAATATCACCATAAGAATCTAAAGAGGAATATACATCAACAACATAAAATTGAGGCCTCCATGATGTACTTGCAAAAGACACAACAAATAGGCACAGGAAGCACCTCACTCAATGAATAAAAACACAAAAAATAAAGGAAACCCTTGTGATTACTCCATTTCTCTAGCTCTCTGCATAAAGGACCCTGCAACTATTGGTAGCCAGGTAGGGCTCAGGCATAACTCCCTCACCCTCTCGCTTTTCATAAATTGACTAAATGAATTATTATCGAGAAGAGAGGGTTTACTAAGTTAAAAGGTGGCCAATTAACTTGGTCACCCTTGACAGTGGAACTAAAAGAGTTGGTGGAGTTTCATGCCACGTGGAGCTACCACATTATTAGAAGGAGATAAAAAAAGTGGGATTTGATTATGAGGCAAGAGGGAATGATCAGCTCTAGTGGGACCAGTAGTCCAAATAAGGAAACCTCGTGTGAGGGACACATCAGTACTACGCTTTAAGCCCAGTCAAAATGGTATAAAAAGTACCTCATCACATTCCCCTCACACTTATGATAATTTAAAAAATAGTTACATGAAGGATGAAGATAGAAATCCTTGAGTATTTTCGATCACTGGTCAGTTGTGCATACATGAAGTGCTACAAGAAAACTTGCAACTACTACAAGAAGCTTCAAGGAGTGCCACAGAATGTTGAGAAGGGGCGTGCAAGCCACCACAAGTTCCAATTAGCACAAATACACCACCCTTCAGTTAGGAACTTCAATTTAAAGAGGTAAGTGGCCATAATCCCCATCAAATTCACTAGAATTATCCATATAAGTTTGCATGCAGTAGGGCCAGAATTAAGGAAATTGAAGAAATTGTATGAGGAGATAGGGGATAAAAATACTCATTTTGAAAGCTTGAGAATATTGTGGTCCCTTATCACTAGTAAAATTTTAAATCAAGCCACATAAGAATGCTTGGTGAACACAAGTCAATCACAGCCAAAAAGAAATGGGGGGAGGTTTTAATAGGACAAAACCCACAGATACAAAGAGAATTAGATTTTACCCTCCTGTAGTAGACATTTTCAGGAGACATCAATGGATGGGGTTCTTCGAGCTCCTAAGAGGATATGATGATGAGGTAGTGTTGTACTATTCAAGAACCCTCCCATTTGTTTTTATAATAATCAATATTGTCATAATAAATGGGGACCCTTTAAAAAATGTTTTCTAAAAACTTAGCAAGTAAAAGTTTTTCCCTTAGAAAATGTTAAAGCATTAAACTAAGTCACTTAGGACCAACCACTTCTCGCTTTATTGCAAAGCAAAGAATCCAAAAGTAATGCATATTAATCATTAGTTGGAATCTGCGAAACATGATCATTAAAACCCTTTTATAAGACCAAATGTTATGTTGATCTCTTTATAACTTAAAAGGCCTTGAAATATTTCTTAAGTCCATAAAGCACTTGAAACATTTTTTGCATAAGGAAAAGTAGCTAAAAATGTTAATAAATACACTATGCATCGCAAATCGGAAAACATAAATGATTTTTCAAATAGCATAACCCCAATCTTGTGATACTGGGACATTGCAATATTGTGATTCCACGATATTGTGATGTTGCGAGATATTACGATTACGAATTTATTATATTGTGATTTTTCGATATTGTAATTTATTGCAATCACAAAATCGACATCGCACTTAAGTCATATTAATTTAAAATATTATTTGAGATCTGTGATGCAATGTTTTGGCAAGACCTGAAAGGAATCACATGTAGGCCTTGATGCATAATTAATAAAAATAAATTGCATTTACTCTTTTGAAGGCTCGAGGAGATTTGTATCTATTTACTCATTTTTTAAATAAAATTCCCATATTTATTGAATTTACTGTTTTAATTGATTTTCCACTCTCATCTTTGCTTTACATTCATTCATTTTTCTCTATTTATCAATCATAGGAAATACCGCTCAAAGATGACTAAGAAAGGAAAAAATATAGTCGAGGCTTCTTCATTTGAAGAATCATACATTAATCTGCTCTTTAGTGATATTACATGCAAAAAATATGGTGGAAATACATCGTGGGAGCTATGCATAATCTACTAGAGGATGAAGATACAAAGGTACTGGAAATAAGATCAACGACAAACGCTAAAATCTTGTCTAAAGATTTGTATTTTGAAGCAGCATGTTCTTTCATACACATAATAGTTATGAGGCCTAAAATCCTGCCATAAAAGAATATGGTGAAGTGGATTATTGAAAATGTAGATATCTCAGATAGGACATTCAGGAATTCAAGACAGGAAGTCATGAGGTCATTTACCTCAGACAATTTGCGCAAAATGTATCATCTGCCAGAACCTTAAAAGTCTTATGAAAAAGATTTCATTGAGAAGTTCACAAAAGAAAATGAAGACTCGATAGATGTCATGTATACTTGGAGGTCTAGCTCCAAAAATTAAAATGGGAGAATACTGATATGTACCCAATTGCACATCTATCAACCCCACATGGTTATGTAGTTCTGATGATGTTTACGCTTTTTGGAAAAGCCAATAGTACCAAGTTTTCTATGGAATGGATTCTATTGATTGATGTGGCTGTTAATTCCATAGTCATGAATTGGAGTTATATTTTGTTCGATAATTTGGCTATGGCCATTAGAAAATATAGACAGTATAGAGTTGTCTCTACTCGAGTTATCCCTCCCTTTTTTATGAGTGCATACATGATGGATGCTATTTGTTTATGTTCAACATTTCCTAATATGGGTTGGAATTAAAATCTCAAAGACACTACTCCTATCCATGTGTATCATAAGATTTTGTGGGAATCATAATTTCACCCCCATTTTTATAAGGTTTGTCAAAGTATTATCCTGCCAATCTATCAAAATATTTTTTATGTAAAAGCCCCTAGGCTTTCAAAAGAAACACATATAGACATCTTGTCGGTGGCAGGATGGTTTGGTGAAGAAAAATTTACTTATATCGGAGTTTTTGGGAGTATTGCAGCTCCCTATGTTATTCCTTATTATGTCCCTAATAAGTTATTGGCTAGAGAGATTGCATACAAAACAGTAGGGGAAGGTATTTCCAAAACCCTCAAAGATATGAAGAAGTCTATTTGGCCAATTTTTCTAGTGCAATGTGGTTCTTTTGCATTATTTGATTTTGGACACGCAGTTAAAGAGATACAGAATATTGCATTCTTGAAATTGGATACTATGCCAGGCTGACAGTATGATCCCAACAAAGTCATCCAAGACTTTACTACTATGGTTAAAATCAGTCAGGTCATTCACGAGAAAGATGAATTTGATGATGTATTGAAAAGGCCAAGACATTCTCATAGGTCTTTCATTTGAATCAATAAAATTAACCCCATCCGACCTTAATTGTTTTCATATTTACAGGAATAAAATATTGACAAGGGTCCCTTTAGACGTATTGTAAATTGAGGAAATAAGAGAGCCTACTCCCAGTGTAAGCCTATAAGAAAATTCAGATCACAATTCTGATCAAGAATCTCCTGAGAAGTCAATTCAAGGCTCAGAACTCTATGAAAATCAATCTTAGAATCATGAATAAAACCCTAAGGAAAATCTTGAGAAAGATACAGAGAAAAATAATGGAGAAATAGTCAAAGTGACCTTGGCTGAAGACAATTGGAGATTGATTCTACCCGGATTAAAACAAAAATGATCATAGTAAATGATCTGGATAAAATGGGAGCAATTCAGAAAAAATATCAAATTACAACAGATAGAGACATGAATTGAAGGAACTTCTGGATTACGGACCCCTAAACGGAATTTACAAGTTGAAAATATAGAAGCAGATGTTGAAATCATCCTGGCTTACCAAAACATCACAAATTGTTTTGAGAATTGAAGAAATACCCCCTTTACATATATTTTATAGTCCAACACACAAAGCAGTGGTAAGGAGACAGAAAAAGAAAATAAATCTTGATTCATCAGTAGCAACTCCAGAGAACGAATCAATGGAGGTTGTGTGGAAAGACACCCCCATTGATCCATTAGAGAACCTGACAAGGTTGTCACAATTCGCAAGTGCTTATGCAAAAAATACAATGGATAAGGAATCAGAGGTTAGTCTTCTACTTAAAGATAAATATGAAATAATTCAGATGTTAGAGAAACAACTTGAACAGGAAAGACAAAATGTCAATAAGAAAACAGACATGTAGATGATATAGTTTCATAAATATTTTGAGCAAATGAAGTTATAACATCATGCAAGCATCACAGAGAAATACACACAGATTCAGAAAATGAAAAATGAAGTAGATAAACTCAGAAATCACCCTCAAATAGAAGAATTCATGAAATAAACACTTGAGTTAAACACTCAATTGTTAAAACAATGAGAAATATTATGTCAAATAATCTCAATGATCAAAACATATTGTGAAATACGTGCTACATTAGTTAATAAAGTGGTTTATCAGAGATTAGAATATGAAGAAGTTGATAAAAATATTTTAGAGTTTATCTCTTGGCAAGAATCCAAAGAAGGAAGAAAAGTTGATCTGCCAAATATTGAAGAATCCCACAGAGATATTCTATTTACAGATTGGGATATGCAATTAAAGCAAGTAGAAAGGGAAACAACTAGAGAAGATGATATAGCAAGCAATATAATTGAAGCTGTAAATGAAAACCTTAATAATATCAATCTGATTAAGGATTTCAAGCCAAGAGTTTTCCTAGATATCAAACAATTAGAGGGACAATGGAAAGAAACCACCAAAAATCAAATTGAAGCAGTCAAATAGCTATCTAAGCTTGACCATGAATCTTATTGGCAGTTTCTAGTAAAACCATACATTCAATGGATGGTTTTGCATTGTTTAATGAATTCCACTCAAAAGATGGTGTCACCTCTCTCCGTTGTTGTATTTATGGGAAAACTGAGATCCAAAGTTGGTCAGCCATCCAAAGTGAAGACAATGTTGGATGTTTGTGAACTGAAAAGCTCAATGGCAAGGAAGGGCCATTCAACATGATAAATCACATCATCATATTTTTTGGTTTTTATCTTTTATTTTCATTAATTTTTAGGAAGGTTGTTTGAAACCTCCTCAACTTTTTATGTAATAATATATTTTTGATACATATATAATATTATTTAAACCTCTCTCATGCATTTAGAGATGGGTCTAGGAGTTTATCAAAAACACTTTGCAAAAGCTTGCATTTCTGTACTTTTGTGACTGTTTTGATGAAATAGATGGAACAAGATCTTGATTTTCTTTGATATTGAAGCATACTCTACTGAATCTACATTTTTGTACTCTTAGAGTGTATTTTGTTGAAAAGAAGCATATAAACATTTCTAATTTCATGAGTAGAACCTTTCATATCTATATTTCTATCTTTATGATTAAGTTTTGTTTATGTATTAGAAATAATTTTCCATATATTATATTATGTAGGAGATCTGAGTTACAATTTTTCATTAAAGCACTATTGTATGGTGTTTCAGCTATAATTCCTTATTGAGTATATGATCAATTGATAAATCCGATATCATTTCACAAATATTTTTCTTGACTATTTATTCAAAATAATTATATTTAACAATTTTAATCTCTTATAGTAATTGAATTATATTTATTACCTTTTTCTTTAAGATATATTTGTAGATCACATGAGTTAAGTCATTCTCGGGTATAGATTAAAGTTAAATATTAGATTAAATAGATGCATGTGTTTTTTATTTAAATAGATCATTTCTTTTAGTTTAAAATCGTTTTCCATTTCACCTTATATCAAACCCATCATCATCATATTAAATATTTTTTGGGAAACTGGTCCCATTATCCCTAGTTGGAGCCACTATACCAAATGGAAAAGGAGTTGCTTCCAAGGTTCAGACTGACTGGTTATCCCCCATGTTGTTGCAACGGAATTTCGGGGCTTCAACATTTTGGCACTAGAAGGAGGGCCGACTGTGAATGGCAAATAAAATTGATCTAAAATCAAGAAGCCATCCTAATTGTGATTCTCCCTCTATATCTCCTTCAAATTTTGGATCCCCATATAGAACTACCATTTTAATATTAGAAGTTGAGCAAACCTCTCCTAATTCTCCTAGTAAATATCAAAAATTACTTTCTTTAGATTACAAATCTGAATCAACAGAAGTTCAAACTTTGATAGAGAAGTTGGAAAAAATCTCTATTTCAGCTGAAATACCTGTAATTTATCAGTTATCTGAAGGAACTGCTTCATCTGTTTTACAACCAAGAAGAATCTTGACTCGTTCTCTAAGTGAGAAGATTGGAATTCCTCCTTTGGAATTTCCCATTACTTATTTCCGAAAGAATACTAGAAATATAAATCACAGAAATCTATTAGTTATTTTTTATCCAATTCTCCACCTCCAAACCATTCATTCCCTCCACTCATTTCAAGAGTTCCCATTATAACTACTGGTGCCAGTTTTTCTAGCTTAGGTAGTCAACCTGCCTCCTCTTCAACTCAAATCATGCCCATATCCTCATCCATCCATACTCCTATCATCATTTCATGAAAAAAACCACCATCGCGAGTTCAACCATGGAATAATCCAAGCATTGTAGCAATGGCAGGTCCTCTTCACATATTATTTCCATATACTCTTATAGGATCTGCAGGATCATGGTACTTTTCATTACCACCTCGCTCCATAACTAGTTGGGATATGTTTGAAAAACAATTTTAGCTAAGTTCTGAGATGATAGAACCATTGCATCACTCATCAATGAATTTTCCAATTTGAAGGCTTAAACAGGAGAAAAATGTAAATATTTAAACTCTAGGTTCAATAAATTACTCAATAAAATTCCTATTGTTTCAGCGTCTGGTGCTGATGTTCAAATTGAGTGTTATATATCTTCTCCTCCCTCTAATATATCCATTTTTTTCGATAGAGCGCAGTTAGTCACATTAGCAGAAAACATGAAGGAAGATTTGTCTATAGAAAAACACATAGTTTCTCTTGAGAAGAAAAACTCTCAAGAAGACAAAAAATCTAAGAAAGTGCCTTCAAAGATGACTCTAAAAATAAAGTCCCAAAATATCCTTTTGATCTTGAAGGCCTTCAGGAAGTGTTAAAGAATATGTCTAACGAATTGGTTGAACGAGTTGTTGAATCTTATACTACAAAAAATCCTTTAAGATCATTTAGGAGAAATCAATCTTCTAATTCTCAACCACCAAATACCATATCTAATGCTGAGTTTGACTTAGAAGAAAAGGAAGAAGAAACTGAAGATGAAGAAAATGGAGATGAAGAAATTTTCGAACTAAATGGAATGTGGGACTTTATCATTCCAAGTGAAGAAGAACAATAAGCCTTACCCATTAGCACCAAAAGCCAATGAAATACTGATACAACTCACTTAAATAAAAACCAGAAAACTCAACTCCTCCTGCTAAGGAAAAAGCAATTAGTAAAAAGTCCTCTCCCAAAAATTCATATCCAAATCCATCTCTATCAAATTTTCCATCTACATCAAAGACCTTGGTAGTCATTGATACCATGGAGTATAATAGTGTGGAAGATATGAAGAAAACTCATGAACTTACCAAATTAAAACAACAATAGAAAATGTTACTTAGAGAATTGAATGTAGTTCCTTTGTCACCCTTACCTACTGCTATTGTATCTCAGGCTTCTAAAGGCATGGGAAAACCCCCAACTTCTTCAAAAAAAGTCGATCCTATAGATGTCATCCTGATCGGTGACATATCTAACTCAAACACGCCTCCTTTCCTCTTAAATTGTGAAATTTTCAATAAAAACCTTCATACTTGTTTAATTGACTCAAGAGCCTCTTCCAATATAGTGCCAACAATAGTCTATGCTAAGTTGAACATCACTCCTAAAAATTATGTTGTACACATAGTACAACTTGAGAGAACTAAAGAAGAGGTCTTAGGGGAAATAAATTCAGTAATCATTAGACTTTCATCAAATCCCAAAGTCTGTCAAATAGTAGATATATTGGTCACTGACATTCCCAAATTTTATGATCTAATTCTAAGTAGAGACTGGTCTGAGAAACAACATGGATATTTTGCTACAGATTGGTCTCACATGTGGCTTCCTTATAATGGGAAGCGAAATCAATTTTGATTTGATTGAGAGAAACACCTGAAACATAGAGTGACTGAATTTGAAGGTGATAATGAGCCAATATCATTTAATAACAACATTATTGGAAATTATTCAACTGAATCATTTCTAGGGAATTTTAATGCACAAAAGTCTCCTTTTCTAGATAATGTTTTCATCTCACAGATTGAAATTTTTTCACGAAAAGATGCTTCCAAATGTAAAACTTTTGTAAATAAACCAATAGTTAAAAATTTGTTTTATACTTTTTACTTTGATGGTTCCAAATCTAATGATCATCCAAGAGCTAGTTGCATTTTGATCAGCACAGAAGGATAGAAGGCCAGGTTAGCTTGCAAGTTAGAATTAGAGTGTACAAATAATACTACATAATATGAGGCATTGGTTCAAGGATTATACAAAGAAATCAACCTCAACATCAAATATCTGCAGGTTTTTGGAGACTCAGAAATTATCATTAGATAGGTAATAAATACTATCCATTTCCTTTCTGGACATCTTACACATTATCAATGATTAGTCCAAGATCTTAAATCTCATTTTTTGGCATTTAATATTTCTCCTATACCTAGATTGTAAAATGCTGGTGCTGATTTGTTAGCCAATGTTGCATCAAAACTCATATCGTTTGAGGATTTTAGTCGTGATAGATTTTCCATTGAACTAATTTTTAGGCCATTTATTCCTGACAATGTCATGAATTGGTGAGTCTTAAACGATGATTATGATATTGTAAATTTTCTAACATCAGAAGGGTCATACGATGATCAAATCATAGATGAAAATGAGCATGAAATTCAATTAAAGCAGAATGTTTATGATGAATATATAATACCCAAAGTTGTATTCAAATTAGAAGATCTGTATGATCTCAAAGATAGATTTAAAAAGGTAACTAATGCAAAAATTCAAATTTAAACTCTAAAATTTGAATTAGTGAACCTTAGAACTTATTATAAGCCTCAGAATATCAATATAGGTCTCAGTCTATCCTCTGATGAAATATTATCATTCATTCAATTGTTAAAGAAATACAAAAGTATCTTCGCTTGGGATTATTATGATCTCAAAACTTATGATACCTCTGTTATACAACACATTGTACCCATGATTTCTAATGATAAACAAGTGCAACAGAAACTAAGGAAAATTCATCCAAACCTCTGAATCAAATCAAATCAGAGTTGAATAAACTCCTTAAAGCCAAAATCATATTTCCTGTTAGGCATTCAAAATGGGTATCCAATTTAGTGCCTACTAGGAAAAATAATGGTGACATTCGTATATGCATATATTTTAGAAATTTCATTAAAGCATGTCAGAAAGACAACTTTCCATTTCCAACCTTGGAATTGTTAGCCACCTATGAAATTTTTGACAAGAAAACCGGTGGCTAAAATTCTTTTGAGCCTTCATGAAATACATTTCCTCTGAAAAAATATCATTCTTGAAGCCTCCTGTGTCTTTTTCCCTTTGAACAATCTTCACTGTTGTTTCCATTATAAAGCCCTGTTGTTCTGTGAAGAAAAATGCCCAAAAAGGCCCCCATTTTCCCTTATTTCATTCCCTCAAAGCCTTTGTTTTAATCACCATTTTTCCCCTTTCAATTCCCTCATTAACCCTCTAAATCATCCTATCTCCCCTTTAAAACCTCATAATAGCCTTTATTTGTTCTTAAAACCCCCTTATTCCCTCTACCGAAAACCCTTTTAAGCCTTAAAAATCCTCTTTTTGGCTTTAAAAACACCCCTTTTACATATGAGGCTTAAGCCCCTTTCAGCCAACCCCTAAACCACTTCCCCACCATATGACCCGCACCTAGGACCAAGTGCTAAATCCCCAGGCACTAATCGCAATCGGGACTTTCGTTGTGCGCCATTTCCTTTGTTAGATTGAATTTTCCTGATGCGAAGTCTTTTGTTCTATAGACCGCGAGCGTGTTCTAAGCCGTTGATATTTTAAAGATCAGATGGTCAGCGCTAATCTTGGAGCCCACCATCGCCAATATCCATTAACCCCTTCTATCATACATAAGCCATCGATCTTTCTCCAGATCGGATGACAGTCGCTTAATCGCACCGTCACAGTGCCCAACCCCATCACATTTGACCTCCACCGATTGGCGAGTCCCGATTTGATATGAGCCATCCATATCACATGATCCAATTGTCCAGATTACTCCTCACTCTGCTCATTTCCCCCCCGTCTTTCCCCCTTAGGGTAAAATATCCACCGTTGATCCTTCCATCGATCCAACGGCCCTGATGTAATCGCAAGTTTAAAACTCAGAGTTTATGACTCTGCCTCCCTCCGATGCGATTGGATCTTCGTCGTTGATCCCTTTGGATCCAACGACCCTCATTCAATCCGCCCTTTCACATACCCCTCTGTTTCCCCCCTCCCTCTTTCAATCCTGACCGTCCATCCCATAGATCCGACGGCTGAGATCAAACCCACCTTTGAATTTTCACCGCTTAACCACCAGTGCATCTTTCCTTTTTGTGCTGCCTACTCCACCGTCCGATCTCCCACCCCTCCATGCGACGGTCCACATGCATATCGCGTATTTTTGGTGTCCCGAATTTAACGGTTTAAAATCACGCGATATGGGTGGTTTTATTTTTCCACGTGTCGGGCAGCGGACCGTATTGCGTGATTTTGGGAAAATTTCAAAACCGCGCTTTGGCTGCGTGAAAACAATTTTTTTCCTCGAAAACCACTTCCCCCTTTTTTCTACCTCCGAAAGTCCATCAGAATATCCTGACCGTTGATCTATACAGATCAATGATCCTCATTCCATTGCATTCTCCATTCATATTTCTTGCATCGGGCCTCCAAAGGACTCCATCGTGGCATCTCAACCGTTGATCTCCTCCTGAGATCTAATGGTCCATATTCAAAATCACCCTCCACCCATACCGGTCCCACCATCCAAAGGCCCTGCTTTCATTCATTTTTCCATTTATTCCTTTGTATTTCACCCAAGCTTTAAACCTTTGTGTTTTACACTAAAGGCTTTGATTCTCCGCCTAACTTACTATTAACACCTCCGTTCATAAATCCTGGCCATTGATTACCATTTCCATATTTGATCGGATGGCCCACGACCCTCTCTACACCAAACCTCCAGCAGATCATCCCTTCACCGTTCTGAATTCTTTTTCGCCTGTTTTCACCTACATTCACCATTTATACCACCATTCCACAGGCCTCCACAACAATATTTTCCACTCCCTTGGATTTCTTAACAGGTTTATTGCATTGTGCAGGGTTTACAGAGTGATAAATTCACTCTTTCTCTACAGTCATAGTCATTGTGACTCAGAGCGCAGAGAGGCCATTAAATCAGTGGCCAAGTGAAACAGCGGAGATAGATTAAGAGGGTTTAAGCCCGTAATTGAAGATTTAATGCTTTAATCCTTTTCCAAAGGAAGAAGATGCAGTTTGAAGACTGAGGCACACTACCAAGTCATATCAGTGCTACATAACAACAAAATGTATTTTCTCAGATAGAGCACCGTTAGACAGTGTTCGCCATGCCTCCTCGAGCCCTTAAATAGTTAAGTACACTGATAGAAGCTTCTAAGACTGTCAGACAATATTTATGGAAGCATGGAAGACTTGCAGACCTTTCTATCCGAGTTATTTATTTCAAAAGGCTACACAGAGTACCAGACAACCAAAAAGGACTTCAAAGAAACATCCGAGGTCAATATCGACCTGATAAAGACTCCCAGACCATACTATAGAGTACATACAATGATGCAAAGCCATTAAGCATAGTGGGCTCGACCTTTTGCCTCCACTCTGTCTTAATGAAATCAATTAAATGTACATCTGCTACTACTGCTATTCATTCTCCTATAAGAACTCCCGAAGAACATATTGTAAAGGTTGTTTTTGTTGTAGTTAGAGGGATTCATTTTGACTTTTAGAACAATTTTGGAGGAAAGTAGCTGAGTAGTTTGTAATCTAGTAGGCTAGGAGGAGAATTTTGGACTCTAATCAGCCATTGAGCTTAGTGTATGTGACTGGTTTTTCACATCAATTAATCAAGAAAATTTCACAGGATCCCGGTCTATATTACGGGTGATGTTATCTTACTGCAAATTGTTTTATTACATTATTCATGCTATCCATTTGTTCTCTGATAAGAATCAATAAATATAGCTTAGGATATACCCCTGCATGGTACCCTAATGCCCACTGTTCTTCTTATCTTTGATGGTTTCCACTGATAGTGAATCTGAGAACAAATTCATGTAATTTAACCAGTTAAAGATGTTGGTCCAGCCCATGCTTATTGATGTGTGAATTCGGGGTTTGTTGCTTAGATGTTATAGTTGGGTTTGAGCTGGAAGAATTGGGATACCGAGGATTTAGTGTGAGCCCTGTCCACTGGGGTCATTTTCCAACAGATTGGACTTTCTAAGATCCCTTGAACTGGTGTCAAAAGCATTGAAGGTTAAAAGTCCTTCTCTGATCTTAGGCCCAGTTCTACATTAAATCTTAACTCTGTTTTTCTCTTGGAATATGCTGAAGCAGGCTTGGAGTTAAATGACCTTTGACCTTATCTTAAGCTGCCCTTTGTGCCTTCATTGAGAGTTGCCTTTGAGTATGTCAAAATAGATCTGGATTTAAATGATATCTGACCTAATCTCTAGATTGCACTTGGGTTTTCTTTCCTTCTTTCACCTTCGCTCCTTAATGTTCCATTCCACCATCTATCTACAAGATCCTTTAGTATAGATGAATTTCCCTTTGGAAAGCCTTGGCTAGTTTTTTTTCAGGTAATCCAATTTCATGACTCCATAGCCCAATGGATGACACTGTCTTGACCTATCCTCTTTTGCCGAAACATCCTGCTGCTTTGTTCCTTTTATTTCATAACCTTCTTAGTTAAGGATATCCAACCCAAAAACCAACCAAATCATCTAAAACAACCCTTGTGCTTCATACCTATACTAACACCTCATTTTGAGCTTCAAAGATATATCATTCTTTGCCTATTATAGAGAGATCCCTCTCTGGACCCAGGAGGGCTAGATCCTGAGGTCCCAAAGTGGTTTGATGTTGTCTTATCTTTTGGTATTTCCAAATCTGCCAAAACATAGGAACCCCAACAGGAAAAATTACTACAGGAAGTAGCTGGTTATGAGCCCACGTATTTTATTGATGGATTTTCAGGATATAACCAAATCCTAGTTCATCCAGACAATAGATTTAAAAATACGTTCAGGACTAAATGGGGAACATATGCTTATCAAAAAATGCCTTTTGGTTTAATTAATGCAGGTGCCACATTTAAAAGAGCTATGGATACAACCCTTAAAGGAGTCATTAAAAAATCAATTGTTATTTACTTATATTATATCACTGTCAATTCCAAGAAGAGAAGAGACCATTTAAACAACCATAAGTAGATATTTGAATGATGTATGAAATGTGGGATCTCACTTAATCCAAAAAAGTACTATTTTGCCTTCAGCGAAGGTAATATTTTAGGATTTTTTGTATCAAAGAATGGTATTTATATTGATCCAGAAAGTGTTAAAGAAATTGAGAAAATCCCAAGTTAACCCCATAATAAGAAATCAATGCAGTCTTTCCTTGGACAAATAAATTTTGTAAAAATATTTGTCCCTAACTTTTCACAAACAATTTTACCTTTATAGACCGTGATCAAGAAAAATTCGGTTTTCAAAAGGGGGCATAACGAAAGAGAAGCATTTTATTTGATCAAACAAGCTATTATTAACACTCCATCCCTCACAACCCCTATTTTTTCTAATCATTTTGTTTTATACACATTTGAATCGGAAGCATCATATGTTGCTTTTTTGGCACATATAGAAGCACCCATCTCATTCTTTAGTTCGAATCAACAAGGTGTGTAATTAAATTACTCTGCTATGGAAAAATAGGCATTTTCTATCTTCAAGTCAATAAAGCATTTCAGATCATTTCCCCTAAAAAATCATACCAAATTCATAGTTCCATTTTCAGCAATAAGGTAATTATTGATGCAAAGAGAAGCAGGAGAAAAGAGATCCAACTGGGTGACTGCACTACAATAATATGATGTTGAAGTTAGACCAGCTAAAATTGTTAGAGGTCAAGGTTTTTGCAGAATGTTAACTAGATCATCCAACTTACCATAAGAAGAAAATTCAGGTGATGACGTTCAATTATCTCAGGTAAGTGTTAGGTCCCTATATTACTAGTGTAGTCCCTTATTGTTGTAGTGTATCCACCTTATTGTTATTATTGTGCACCATAAAACCCAACTATTTCTATTTTTGGATCTTAGATTATTATTGTTAGGTTGGTTAAGATTATATTGTGACCCAATGGATTCCTATATATAGAAAGGAGGTTTTTTCATTTGAATCATCCGCTCATTTATGAAATGTAAAGGAGGTTTCCCCCTCAAAGTGGCTTATTTCTAAGGCGTTGATTTCTTTGTTTCTTCTATTTTTCGAGCTAGTTTCATAACATTTCGTATTAGAGGCTTTAGATTCTTGGGTTTCGGTGCTTCAAATAGCTCATCGTGTAATTTTCGCTATAACTATTTTTCTATGAAAGTTAAGACGCTAGAAAAAAACCCAATTGCAAAGAACTCCTGAGGAAATTTGTGTCAAAATTTCAGATCTTCTTTCACAATATTTTTGCATATATGATCTGTGTAAGTTAGAGTTTTTGCAGGCTCCCGAATTTCATCTCAAAGAGGTGACCTTGGGAAAATCTTCATAACTCTCTCTCTGAGCATCAGATTGGAATTCTATAAAAAGTATATGAAAGTACACAGACTTTAGTTTGCTGTGTGTCAATTTCAGAGCTGAAGGAGGAAACAGTGACAAGTGTCACGCTGTACAAGTTCTCTCTACTGAACAAGTCCATAATTAGGTCATTGTGGTAGATTGGGAATAAATTTTCCGTGAAGAATCCAAATCAAGTCTGACCTGTGGAATTGGAAAGAAGACTCAGTGGGATATTACATAACCAAAGGTTAAATCTTAGCGATCCGAAAGTACAGAGATACATCAGTTTCAATATCGAGCTCCTCAAAATCAAGAAAAAAGTGTGTATTTGTTTTTTCAAATTACATAAGTCTTGTTTGAAAAATCAGTTTGAAGTGATTACAAGGGAATATTGAAGCATAGGTGTTAGTATTGGATTCTAAAATTCCCCCTAAAAATAACTCAACACCCATTAAGCCCTCAGAAGACTCTCATATGACTCATGAAGAGGAAGAAGTGCAACATGATATATCAAAATTACAAGAGAAAGTGCATCAAATTTCAATCTCGCAAAGAGAAACAAAAATGGAATGGAAGTTTTGAAGAAAGGTATGGAAGCCAATATGGATGGTTTGAAGAAAGGAATGGAAGTTAATATGGATGGTTTGAAGAAATGCGTGGAAGCTAATATGGATGGCATGGAAGCTAATATGGATGGCATGGAAGCTAATATGGATGGCATGGAAGCTAACATGGAAGACATGAAGAATGATATAAAATTAGACATGGAAGGTTGAAGAAAGGTTTGACAAAGTTGATACAAGAAATGGTTCCTAATGGCGAAAAGGTAGTACATTAAACTCATGATGAGAACAAAATAAATGTTAATCGTGATTTAATAAACTCTAATGTTGGATTGAATACCCAATATATTACAAATATTAATATGAGGAAATTTTATGGAAAGGATCTCGTACCATGGATACTACAGATGGAGAAACATTTTGATCTCCATAATGTGAAAAACACACAAAAGGTATGCATTGAAACTTTACATTTAGAAAAAATACATTTGTATGGTATTGATGACTTTTCTCTCATAAAAAAATTGTCTCTTGGTCAATTTTTACGGAGGAAATGATAGTACATTATGAGGATACAAAGAGAACCACCTTTTTTAGCCAATTGATAAATCTCAAACAAAAGGGTTCAATGGTCTTCAAAAAATTGAATATATGGGTAACTCGTATTCCAGAGGAATAGAGGATTGATGTGTTCATAGGGAATTTAAAGGATAACATCCGACATGAGGTTCACCTTTAGGAACTTGATTCATTGGAGAAGGCATTCAAGTTGGCAAGAAAAATTGAAAGTAAATTTATGGCGACAAGGAAGCCTACCACTAACATGTATAAATATGGAAGTGTTTCCACTCCTAGACTTCCACAACCTACAAGGTTGACACCACAACAATTGGAAGAAAAAAGAGAAAAAGGGCTTTGCTACAGTTGTGAATGGAAATACACTAAAGGTCATAAGTGTGCTAAGAAGAAATTATTTTACATCGATTGTGAAGAGGAGGAAGAAAATGAACAAGAAACTTCAAAAGAAAAGGATATACAACAAGAACCAACCCTAGATAAAGAAGAAATGAGTCTGACCATATCCTGTAATGTATTGGTAGGAATTACCACTCCTCGAACTCTCATGATAGAAGGAAATATCAAGAAGAAAAAGTTAATAGTGTTGATTGATTAAGGTAGTACCCATAATTTTATTCATTGTAAGGTATCCAAGGAATTGAATTACTTCCTATACCGAGCAACAGAGTGTCAAGTGATGGTTGCAAATGGAGGGACTATAAATTGCTCTAGAAAAAGCCATACTATCAAGCTAACCATGGGGGAATATGTATTGAATATTCCAATGCTTTCCATTCCATAGGGAGGTGATGATGTTGTACTAGGAGTACAATTGTTGCAATCTTTGGGGATGGTAGCTTTTAATTTTCAAGAACTTTTCTTGAAAAAAAAATTTGGAAGGAAAGGAAATTAAATTATAGGGTATCACGGGGAAGCCATGAAATATAATAATCTCTAATGTAATGAAAAAGCTTTGGAATAAAGAACAACGAGGCATAATTGAAAAATTATGCTCACTAGAAGTTCCAACATCAGAATAATCTATTTCTCCATATCTCCAAAAAGTCTTGGACAACCATTCCAGGGTGTTTTAAACTCCCAAAGGACTCCCACCTATTCGTGATCATGATCATGATATTCATTTGATTCCAGGAAGTGTGCCTCCGAACATTATGCCTTCCATATATCCTTATGTCCAAAAGAGTTAAATTAAACGTATGCCTGAAGAAATGCTAGAGGCTGGTATAATTCAACCTAGTCAAAGTTATTTCTCTGCTCTAGTAGTATTGGAGCACAAAAAGGATGGATCATGGCACATGTGTCCAAATTATCGGGAGGTCAATAAGCTCACTATTAAAGATAAATTTCCCATTCCTGTGATTGATGAATTATTGGATGAATTTCATGGAGAAATTTATTTTACCAAGTTGGATCTTCGTTCAGGATATCATCAAATTAGAATGAAGACTGAAGATATTCCGAAAATAGCATTTCAAGCTCATGAGGGTCATTATGAATTTTTGGTCATTCCTTTTGGCCTTACCAATGCACCTTCCATGTTTCAAGGGTTGATGAATTCCATTTTTAAACCCTTCCTTATAAATTTTTTGTTAGTATTTTTTGTTGATATAATAATCTACAATAGGTCTTGGAAGGATCATGTTCAACATGTTGACAAGGGGCTGAAACTATTGGAGGAGAAACAACTATAAGAAAAAACCTCCAAATGTTTCTCTGGAGTACAATAGTAGAATATCTAGGTCATATTCTATCTTAGGAGGGTTTTAAGGTATATCCTAACAAAATTAAAGCCATTAAGGAATGAAAATTCCTCACAACCATAAAGTAGTTGTGAGGATTTCTTGGGTTAACAGGGTATTATCACAAGTTTGTTAAGAATTATGGGAGAATAGGAGCACCTCTAACAACATTATTGAAGAAATATGCATTTTCATGGACTCCTGAAGGAACTAAGTCATTTGAACATATTAAAGAGGCAATGTGCCTAGCACTGGTCTTAGCTACGCCAGAATTAACAAAAACCTTTATTGTGGAATGTGATGCCTCGGGAAATGGAATTGGTGTTGTTTTAATGCAATAAAGAAGACCCATTTCTTTTGAAATTCTTCCAATCAAAGGAAAGTATTTACAGAAAGACATTTATGAGAAGGAAATGTTGGAAATACTAGATGCACTAAAGAAATGATGACCTTACCTAATGGGAGGACACTTCAAGGTAAAAATTGATCATGATATTCTTAAATACTTTTTGGAACAAAGACTATATTTAGAAGAGAAGCAAAAATGGGTCACAAAAATGTTGGGTTATGACTTTGAAATCATCTACAAGAAAGGGAAACTAAATGTTTTTGTAGATGCACTCTCAAGAAAGGATGAGGAGGTGGAAACATTTCTTTGTTCCATTTCTATTATCCAACTATATTGGATAACCAAAGTAAGGGAGGAATGGAAGAATGACGAAGAAGTGTGGACACTCATTCAAAATTTGCGATAAGATCCTAATACATATGATACATTTATTTGGAAAAATGATTCCTTATGGTACAAATATAAAACATATATTTGTAAAATTCCCAACTAAAACAAAATATTCTTTTGGAATTTCACACCTATCATTAAAGGGACACTCAAGATTTCTTTTAAAATTACCACGGGGTGAAGAAAGATTTTTTTTGGGATGGAATTAAATCGATATTTAAAATTTTGTGGCGGAATGTTTGGTTTTTCAAAAAATAAAGTTGAGACAATTAATACCGCGGAATTACGCACCACAACATTTGCCTTTCCAAGTCAAACGGTGGGAGGGTTTCAATGGATTTTATCATAGGTTTACCTAAGTCCGAAGGAAAGAGTGTCATCATGGTGGTAATTGATAGAATTACCAAGTATGCACACTTTTTTTTTCATTATATCATCCATTTATAGAAAGTACAATTGCTACTCCATTTATGGAAACAATTCAAAAGCTACATGGAAACCTAAATATTATCGAAGTGACAGAGATCCCATTTTCACTGGAAATTTTTGGATGGAATTATTTTCTTGTTTGGGTACTCAACTAGCCCATAGATCATCTTATCATCCTCAATCCGATGGGAAAATTGAGATAGTGAACAAATGTTTGGAAGGATATATTTGTTGTTTTTTATCTGATAAACAAACACAATGGATCAAGTGGTTACCTCTGGTTGAATGGTGGTATAAAACATCCTTCCATATTGCAACAAAAATGACCCCATTTATGGCACTTTATGGATATCATCCACCGTCCATCAGATCATCTTTAAGAGAAAATTCTAAGATTCAAGCAGTGGAATATCACATCGAGCATCAAAAAAATGTTCTCCAACTCTTAAAGGATAACCTAAATTTGGCACAAAATCAAATGAAACAACAGGCAAATCAACATCACAGTGAGAGAATTTTTGATGTAGGAGACTAGTTATTTTTATGGCTACAACCATACAAACACATTTCCTTTAGGCAAGCTAAGAAGGATAATAAATTATGGACAAAGTACTATGGTCCTTAAAATTCATTGCAAAATATTGGTACTATGGCATACAAATTGGAGCTTCCTCCTTCTACTCGAGTGCACCTAGTTTTCCATGTTTCATGATTAAAGAAGGTTATAGGTGAAAAAATTCGAGTTCAAACAATATTTCCAAAAGTTGATGAAGAAGGAAAAATTACGTTGGAACCTGAAGAAATCATGAAAACAAGAACTTGAAAACTACGAAATCGATCAATTTTAGAGTATCTCATCAAATGGAAGAACTTACCCACTAAAGATTCCACATCAGAGGATGATAATTTTATACAAAATAATCTAGAGATACTCAAGCATTGAGGACAACAATTTTTTGAAGGAGAGGGGCATGTTAGGTCCCTATATTACTATTTTAGTCCCTTATTGTTATTATTGCACCCTTGTAGTCCCCATATTGTTATTATTGTGCCTCATAAAACCCCAATATTTCTATTTTTGACCCTTAGATTATTATTGTTAGGTTAGCTAGGATTATATTATGACCCCATGGAATCCTATATATAAAAAGGAGGTTTTGTCATTTGAATCATCGAAGAATTGTAAATTTTTTTAATGTAAAGGAGGTTTCCCCCTCAAAGTGGCTTATTTCTAAGGCATTGATCTCTCTGTTTCTTCTATTTTTGGAGTTGGTTTCATAATAGTAAGCCTCAACGATATTGAATCTCAATATGATGAGTTTATTTTTTATTTAAAAAATGGATATTCCCCTGTGCAGCTTAGTCACAAAAGAAAAAGAGCTTTGAGATTGAAAGAAAAGAAATACCAAATTGTCATTGATGTT
Organism: Pinus albicaulis; assembly: GCA_034641835.2. NCBI lineage: Eukaryota > Viridiplantae > Streptophyta > Pinopsida > Pinales > Pinaceae > Pinus > Pinus albicaulis. The sequence goes on along the minus strand of CM076571.1, from coordinate 724,580,729 downwards.
TTATTGAGGAAAAATTATGAATCGATTTTGCTAAGATGTCTTCAAAAATCTAAGGATTTTTTTTTTTTTTGCATGAACTCCATGATGGACAAGCTGGTGGAAATTTTGGAGGAGACACAACAACACATAAAATCCTGCATGGAGGCTATTACTAGCCAACTTCATTTAAAAATTCACATGAATATGTAAGTAAATGAAAAACTTGTCAAACTACTGCTGGAAGACAAACGAAACCTGCATTTCCATTACAACCGATCAATATTGAACAACCATTTGAGCAATGGGGATTGGACATAATAGGTGAGATCGTTCCTCAATCTTCAAAACAACATAGATACATCCTTACAACAATTGATTACTTTATTAAATGGGCGGAAGAAATTCCACTAAAGGTAACCAATTATGAGAAAATTATCGAATTTACTGATCAATTTATCACTACCAGATTTGGTTTACCAACTACCTTGATGTTTGACAATGCATCTTATTTCAGAGGAATTTCTATGATACAATTTTCTCTCAAAAGAGGTTTCAAACTCAAGTATTACGTTGACTATTATCCCCAAGGAAATGGTTTAGCATAATCTACTAATAAAAACCTCATTAGGATCATTAAACAAACTACTGATTAGAATCAAATAAAATGGAATAAACATTTAACATCTCTATGGGCAGATCGGATAACACATAAAACCTCCCTAGGTACTTCTCCATTTAATCTTGTCTATGGGAAAGAAGTCATTCTTCCAACAAACATATTTATTCCCTATTTATCCCTGGTTCAATTTATTAAAGAAACTCCTTCTTCTCTGCAATTAAGGCAATAAAAAATTCTCAAACTTGAAGAAGAGAGAGAGAAAGCTAAAATCACCCATGCTCATCATCAACAGTTATTTAAATCTTCCTTTGATTCAAACTCTATTAGCACGAAATCATTTCAGCTTGGAGACCTTGTACTGAAATTGGATAAAGCACATGAGGAAAAAGGTAAGCATACCAAATTACAAAGAATGTGGCTTGGACCATTTCAGAGTGCAAAACAAATCGGCCCATCAATGTTTCTATTGCAAGATTTATCAGGTAAGAAATATTCTCTTCCTGTGAATGGGAATATTTTGAAAAAATATTTTTCATAAGAGATAACCTCTTCTACCCCCTGTACATTACTGCCTTTACTTTTCCTAGGAAAATAAAAGTTAAATAATATAACTGTTGGCCTTGCAATAAAATATCTTGAAATATTTTGAATTTTTTCTTTTATAAGTAGAGATTGTTAAGGAAATAGTTAAGAGATCTAAAAATTAACTAAGTTTTATCTCTCTGAAGTTTTATTTTTTCTACCAAAATTATTCATTCTTTGAGAAACTCCAACTTTATAAAATACTTTTTTTCTATTATCGGTCAAGAAAAATATCTTTAACCAAGTAAAAGACTCTTTGCAGATAAGCATATTTAACTCTATAATTGTCATCCAGAACTCTTAAAGAGGCAATGATTCTCCCCATCCAGTAAAATTTTCTCTTTTAGAGTGTAATCCTAAGTAATGTACTAAATCTTAAAAGATAAGAGTTCTCATCAAGAGCCTTCTTACCATATTCATTGGTAAATAATAAGACTGAAATTACCAATACTGTATACCAAAAGAGGGTAATGGCTTGAGCTTATTTTAATCAAAAGACAAGGGGCCTCATCACGAGCCAACTTGTTCACTCGAATTACAACCAATGAATGGAATTGTCACCATCTAGCCACCACACCAAGACAATAAATTTTAAGTAATAAAAATAATATTTTGTTAAAAGAGCTATTTAAAAAAAAAAATAGAATAAGTATATAATTGTGGATTTATCTCTAAAAACTGCATTCTTACATGGATGGGATATATAATCATTTCTAGTTAAAAGGTAACCCTATCAAGGATATGGACACCTACTAGTAGCACATGCTCTACCTATGACAAATGAGTACATTTAAAAGCTAACCTACAAAAGCCTGCTACTTTATCTTTGAACTAACTAATGAATAATATAGGTAAAGTGATTTTCATCTTTAAGAGGATATCAAATGAATTATAATTAGGTGAGTTTGTTTATTATTCGAAGAAATATTACTTACCTAATCTTTCATTTAATTTTTGTTTTCTGAACTATTTATTCTTTGAAAGTTTTAGAAATTTAAAAATTATCAGAGATAACTGGTTCTTCCAGTGAATCACAAATTTTTGTACTATTTAACAACCCCCCATTTATTTTTATAACAATCAATATTGTAATAATAAATGGGGATCCTTTAAAAAAAGTTTTCTAAAAACTTAGCAAGTAAGGGTTTTTCCCATAGAAAATTTTAAAACATTAAGCTAAGTCACTTAGGACCAAGAAATTGTCACTTTATCACAAAGTGAAGGATCCAAAAGTAACATAGATTAACATTAGTTTCAATCCATGAAACACGATCAATAAAACCCTTTTATAAGAAAAAATGTTGTGTTGAGATATTGATAATTTAAAATGCCTTGAAATATTTCTTAAGTCCATAAAGCGCTTGAAACATTCTTCGCATAAGGAAAAGACGCTAAAAAATTCAATAAATACACCATGCATCGCAAATCGCAAAACATAAATGACTTTTCAAATGACATAACCCTGAAGTTGTGATCTTGCAATACTGCGACATTGCGATATATCAATCTTGTGATATTGTGATTCCACAATATTGCGATGTTGCGAGATATTAAGATTGAGCCTTTATTATATTATGATATCATGATTTATCGCAATCACAAAATTGACATCACACTTAAGTCATATTAATTTAAAATATCATTCGGGATTTGCGATGTGATGTTTTGATAAGACCTGAAGGTAATCACATGTAGGCCTTAATGCATAATTAGTAAAAAATCAAATGCATTTACTCTTTTAAAAGCTCGATGAGATTTGTATATGTTTACTTTTGTTTGCAATAAAATCCCCATATTTATTGAATTTACTATTTTAATTGAGCTTCCTCTCTCATATTTGCTTTATGTTCATTCTATTTTCTCTATTTCTCAATCTTAGGAAATACCGCTCAAAGATGACTAAGAAAGGAAAAAAGACAGTCGAGGCTTCTGCATTCGAAGACTCAGACATGCATCTGCTCTTTAGTGATACTACATGCAACAAATATGGCAGAAATACATTGTGGGAAGCTATATATAATATACTGGAGGAAGAAGATCCAAAGGTACTGGAAATCAGAGCAACGATCGACGCTAAAATCTCGTCTAAAGGTTCATATTTTGAAGTAGCCTATTATTTTCTACAAAAAATAGCTGCGAGGCCTAAAATCCTACCATAAATGGATATGGTGAAGTGGATTATTGACAATGTAGATATCTCGGACAAGAAATTCAGGAATTCAGGACAGGAAGTCATGGGGTCATTTACCTCACACAATTTGTACATAATCTATCATCTGACAGGACCTAAAAGTCCTATGATAAATCTTTCATTGACCAGTTTAGAAAAGAAAAGGAAGACCCAATAAATGTCATGCAGACTTGGAGGTCCGGCTCCAACAAATTCAAATGGGAGAAAAATGGTATGTACCCAATTGCACCTCTATCATCCCCACATAGTTATGTAGCTGTGATGATGTGTAGGATTTTTGGAAAAGCTAATAGTACCAAGTTTTCTATGGAATGGATTCCATTGATTGATGCAGCTATTAATGCCACAGTTATGAATTGGAGTAATATTTTGTCTGACAATTTGGCTATGGCCATTAGACAGTATAGGAAATATAGATTTGTCTCTACTCGGGTTATCCCTCCCTTTTTTATGAGTGCATATGTGACGTATGCTATTTGCTTCTGTTCAAGCTTTCCTAATATGGTTTGGAATTGGACTCTTAAAGACCCTAATCCTATGCATGTGTATCATAATATTTTCTGGGAATGACAATTTCACCCCCATTTTATAATATTTTTCAAAGTATTATGCTTCCAATCTATCAAAATATTTTTGATGTAAAGGCCCCCATGCTTTCAGAAGAAGCAAAGATAGACATCTTGTCGGTGGCAGGATGGTTTGGTGAAGAAACATTTACTTATATCAGGTTTTTTGGGAGTATTTCATCTCCCCATGCTCTTTTCTATTATGTCCCTGATAAGTTATTGGCTAGAGATAATGCATACCAAATAATAGGGGAAGGTATTTCCAAAACCCTCAATGATATGAAGAAGTCTGTCTGGCCAATTTTTCCAGTGCAATGTGGTTCTTTTGCATTATTTTCTTTTAGACACACAATTAAAGAGATATATAATATTGCATGCTTGAATCTGGCTACTATGCCAAGCATAAAATATGATCCCAACAAAGTTTCCCAAGAATTTACTGCTATGGTTAAAATCAGATAGTTCATTCATGAGAAATATGAATTTGATGGTCTATTTGAAAATGCCAAGACATTCTCACAGGTCTTGCATTTGGAACCAATCAAATTAACCCTATCTAACCTCAATTTTTTCCATATTTACAGGAATAAAAGATTGACAAGGGTCCCTTTAGACATATTGCAAATTGAGGAAACAAGACAACTTACTCCCAGTGTAAGCCTAGAAGAAAATTCTAATCACAATTCTGATCAAGAATCTCCTGAGAAGTCAATTAAAGGCTCATAAATCTCTAAAAATAAATCTCAGAATCATGAAGAAAACCCTAAGGAAAATCTTGAGAAAGATACAGAGAAATATAATGGAGAAACCTCCAAAGATACCTTGGCTGAAGAACAATTGGAGATTGATTTTGCGCAGGTTCAAACACAGATGATCATAGTAAATGATCTTGATAAAGAATTGGAGAAATTCAAAGAAAATATCCCAATACAATAGACAGAGACATGAATTGATGGAAATTCTAGATTGCAGACTCCTAAATGGACTGTACAAGTTGCAAATCTAGATGTAGATTTTGAAATCATCCTCGCCTACACAACATCATAAATTGTTTTGAGAATTGAAGAAATACCCCTTTTAGATATATTTTATAGTCTAGCACACAAAGCAGTGGTAAGGAGACAAACTAATAAAATAAGGCTTGATTCATCAACAACAAATCCATAGAACGAATCAATGGAGGTTGTGTGGAAATACACCCCCATCGATCCATCGGAGAACCTGACAAGGCTGTCACAATTCGCAGGTGCTTATGCAACAACTAAAATGGATAAGGGAGTAGAGGTTAGCATTTTTCTTAAAGATAAAGATAAAGGAATTTAGATGTTAGAGAAACAACTTGAACAGGAAAGATAGAATGTCAATAAGCAAATAGAGTTGCAGATGATACAGTTTCAGAAATATTTTGAGAAAATGAAGTTACAGAAATAGGCAAGCATCATAAAGAAAGATACACAGATTTAGAAAATGAAAAATGAATTAGATAAACTCATAAATCATCCTCAGACAAGAGGCTTCATCAAAGAAACACTTGATTTAAACACTCAATTGTCAAAAAAACAGGAAATATTCTGTCAAATAATCTCAATGATCAAACCATATTGTGAAACAAGTGATACATTAGTTAATCAAGTGGGTGATCAAAGATTGGAATATGAGGAAGTTGATAAAAATGTTTCAGATTTTATGTCTTGGCAAAAATCTGAAGAAGGAAAAAAATATGATCTGTCAAATATTGAAGAATCCCATAGAGATATTCTATTTAAAGATTGGGGTATGCAATTAAAGCAAGGAGAAAGTGCAACATCTAGAGAAAATGATATAGCGAGCAATATAATTGAAACTATAAATGAAAAACTTCATAAGATCAATTTGATTAAAGAATGAAAGTGAGGATTTTTTCCAGATATCAAACAATTAGAGAGATAGTGGAAAGAAACTGCCAAAAATCAAATTGAAGCAGTCAAACAACTATCTAAGCTTGACCATGAATGTTAGATCCCTATATTACTATTATAGTCCCTTATTTTTGTTAGTGTAACCCCCTTATTGTTATTATTGAACCCTTTTAACCCCCATATTGTTATTATTGTGCCCTTAAATTATTATTGTTAGGTCGGCTAGGATTACATTGTGGCCCCACTAGGATTACATTGTTGCCCCATGGACTCCTATATATAGAAAGGAGGTTTTGTAATTTGAATCATCCAAGAAATTTTCATTTATGTAATGTATTGGAGGTTTCCCCCTCGAAGTGGCTTATTTCTAAGGAATTTATATCTCTTTTCCTCTCTTTTTGGAGCTGGTTTCACAACATTTGGTATCCGAGCTTTGAGATTCTAGGATTTCGCTACTCCAAACATGTCATCATGGAATTTTCGCTATAAATTTTTTTCTATGAAGGTTACAAATCTGAAATTTTTAGAGTGCGAAGCCAAAATCCCGAGGAACATTGTTGCACAATTGAAAATCTTGGTTCGCAATATTTTCGGAGATATGATATATGCAAGTTAGGTCATTTTGCAGGCTCCTGAATTTAACCTAAACAAGTCATCATGGTATATTCGTAATAAATTTTTTTCTATGAAGGTTCAGAAGCTGAATTTTTTATAGTACGAAGCCACAATCTTTAGAAACATCATCGAAAAATTTCATATATTGGTTCACAAAATTTTCAGAGATATGATCTATGGAAGTTAGGGATTTTTGAGGCTTCTGAATTTCATCTCAAAGAGGTGATCGTGGGAAAATCTTCATAGCTCTCTCTCTGCACATCAGATTGGAATGTTGTAAATAGTGGCCATAAGTACATGGAATTTAGTTTTTTTTCTATTAATTTTAGAGCCAGAGGAGGAAACAGTGACACGTGGAAAGTCACACAAGTTCGCTCTACTGAACTAGTCCAAAATTGGGTCACTGTGGGAGATTGGACATAACTTTCCCTTGAAGAATCCAAATCAGATCAGAACTGTGGCATTTGAAAGAAGCTTCAAAGGGCTACTAGAGGGCTGAATTTCAGATATTTAGGATCCACAATTATACAGATAATTCAATTTCAATATCGAGCTCCTCAAAAGCAAGTAAAAGGTGTTTATTTTTTTTTTCTGAATTGCATAAGTCTTGTTTGAAGAATCAAGTTGAGTTGATTCCAAGGGAATATTGTAGAATATATATAAGTATTGGATTCTAAAATGGCACCTAAAAATAATTCAACACACATTAAGCCTTTAGAAAGCTCTACTATGACTCATGAATACGAAGAATGGTAACATGACATATCAAAATTACAAGAGAAAGTGCAACAAATTTCGATCTCGCAAAGAGCAACAAAAAATGACATGGAAGTTTTGAAGAAAGACATGGAAACTAAGATGGATGGTTTGAAGAAAGGCGTGGAATCTAAGATGGATGGTTTGAAGAATGGCATGGAATCTAAGATAGATGACATGGAATCTAAGATAGAAGGCATGGAAGCTGGCATGGAATCTAATATGGATGACATGGAAGATAAGATCGATGAGAAAATGGAAAACATGAAGAATGATCTAAAAGAAAACATGGAAGGTTTGAAAAAGTTGATACAAGAAATGTTTCCTAATGGTGAAAAGATAGTATAGGAAACTCATGATGAGAACAAAACAAATTTTAATCGTGATTTCATAAAATCGAATGTTGGCGGGAAGAACCACCATATTCCAAAAATGGATATGAGGAAGTTTTATGGAAAGGATCCTGTAACATGGATACTATAGATGGAGCAATATTTTGATCTCCATAATGTGAAAAACACACAAAAGGTACGCATAGCACCTTTACATTTAGAACAAAATACATTTGTATGGTATTGATGGCTTTTATCTCGTAAAAAAATTGTTGCTTGGTCAATTTTTATGGAGGAAATGATAGCACATTATGAGGATACAAAGAGAAACACCTTCTTTAGACAATGGATAAATCTCAAACAAAAGGGTTTAATGGGGGAGCACATTGAGGACTTCCAAAAATTTAATATAAGGGTAACTGATATTCTAGAGGAACACAGGATTGATCTCTTCATAGGTACTTTAAAGGATAACATCCAACATGAAGTTAGCATTTTGGAACCTGATTAATTGGAGAAGGCATTTAGGTTGGCAAGAAAAATTGAATGTAAAATTATGGCAACAAGAAAGTCTGCCGCTCACTTCTATAAAGAGGGAAGTGTTGCTACTCCTAGATTTCCACAACCTACAAGGTTGACACCACAACAATTGGAAGAAAAAAGAGCAAAAGGGCTTTGCTACAGTTGTGATAGAAAATACACTAAAGGTCATAAGTGTGGTGAGAAGAAATTATTTTACATAGATTATGAAGAGGAAGAATAAAATGAACAAGAAGAGGATATACACCTGGAACCAACCCAATAAGGGGAATAAATGAGTCCGACCATATTGTGTAATGCATTGGAAGGAATTACCACTCCTCAAACTCTTAAGATAGAAGGACATATCAAGAAGAAAAAGGTAATAGTGTTGATTGATTCAGGTAGTACCCATAATTTTATTCATTTTAAGGTAGCCAAGGAATTGAATTGTTTCCTATACCTAGCACCAGAATGTGAAGTGATGGTTGCAAATGGAGGAACTGTGACTTGCTCTGGAAAATACCATAATATCAAGCTAACCATGGGGGAATATGTATTTAATATTCCAATTCTTTCCATTCCTATGGGAGGTACTGATGTTGTACTAGGAGTACAATGGTTACAATCTTTGGGGATGGTAGCTTTTAATTTTCAAGAACTTTTCTTGAAATTTTTTTCAAAAGAAAAGGAAGTCAAATTACGGGGTATTGCAGGAAGCTGGGAAATATAATAAGCTATAATGTCATGACAAAGCTTCTAATAAAGAACAACGATGCATAATTTCATAATTATGCTCACTAGAAGTTCCAACATCAAAATCATATATTTCTGCAGATCTCCAAAAAGTCTTGGACAATCATTCCAAGGTTTTTGAAACTCCAAAGGACTCCCACCTATTCGTGATCATGATCATGCTATTCATTTGATTCTAGGAAGTGTTCCTCCAAACATCAAGCCTTATAGATATCCATATGTCCAAAAGAGCGAAATTAAATGTATGATTGCATAAATGTTAGAGGCGAGTATAATTCAACCTAGTTAAAGTTTTTTCTCTGCTCCTATAGTATTGGTACACAAGAAGGATGGATCATGGCACATGTGTCTGGATTATAGGGAGCTCAATAAGCTCACCATTAAAGATAAATTTCTCATTCCCGTGATTGATGAATTATTGGTTGAATTATATGGAGCAATTTATTTTACCAAATTGGATCTTCGTTCAGGGTATCATAAAATTAGAATGAAGACTGAAGATATTCCGAAAACAACATTTCGAACTCATGAGGGTCATTATGAATTTTTTTTCATGCCTTTTGGCCTTGCAGTACACCTTCTACATTTCAAGGGTTTGATGAATTCCATTTTCAAACCCTTTAACAAAGAAAAATTGTGCTAGTATTTTTTGATGATATACTAATCTACAACAAGTCTTGGAAGGATCATGTTCAACATGTTGATAGGGTGCTCAAACTATTGGAGGAGAAACAATTATATGCAGAAACCTCCAAATTTTTTTTGTGGAGTACAAGAGGTGGAATATTCGGGTCATATTGTATCTCACGAGGGTGTTAAGGTACACCCTAACAAAATTAAAACCATTAAGGAATGGAAAGTCCTCACAACCATAAAGAAGTTGTGAGGATTTCTCGGGTTAACAGGGTATTATTGAAAGTTTGTTAAGAATTATGGGAGAATAACAACACCTATAACAATATTATTGAAGAAATATGCATTTTCATTGTCTCTTGAAGCAACTAAGGCCTTTGAACATCTTAAATAGGCAATGTGCCTAGCACCAATAATGAATGCTGCTAGACTTCATAGCTTTGTGTGGAATTTGATGCCTCAGGAAATGGAATTGGTGTTGTTTTAATGCAAGAAGGAAGACCCATTTCTTTTGAAAGTCATCCAATCAAAGGAAAGTATTTACAGAAACCTATTTATGAGAAGGAAATGTTAGCGATACTACATGCACTAATGAAACGGAGAACTTACCTAATGGGAAGACACTTCAAGGTAAAAAATGATCATGATAGCCTTAAACACTTTTTGGAACAAAGACTATCTTCAGAAGAGTAGCAAAAATGAGTATCAAAGATGTTTGGTTATGACTTTGAAATAATATACAAAAAAGGGAAGCTAAATGTTGTTACAGATGCACTCTCAAGAAAGAATGAAGAGGTGGAAGCATTGCTTTGTGCCATTTCTATTATCCAACTGATTGGATAACCAAAGCAAGAGATGAATAGAAGAAGGATAAAGAGTGATTTTTCATTCAAGTGCAAGCAGGAAATCATAATTTTATTGATGCAATTTAATTTAAGAAAATATTCATATGGTTTAAAAAGATCATATATCTTTATATTAATTCAAAATGAAACAAGAAATTCTTATTAATTCTTTTTTCTATGAAGGCCACTGAATTTTTAGCTTCCAGCATAGGGTGAAGAAAGAATTTTTTTGGGATGGCCTTAAATCTGATATTCAAAAGTTTGTGGCGGAATTTTTGGTTTTCCAACATAATAAATTTGAGATAATTAATACCCCGAGTATTCTACAACCTTTATCCATTCCAAGTCAATGTTGGGAGGATATTCCAATGGATTTTATCAGAGGTTTACCTAAGTCCGAAGGAAAGAGTGTCATCATGGTGGTAGTTGATAGACTTACCAAGTATGCACAATTTTGTGCATTATCTCATCCAGTTAAAGCAAGTACAATTGCTACTACATTTATGGACACAATTCAAAAGATACATGGAAACCCAAGGGTTATTGTGAGCAACAGAGATCCCATTCTTACTGGAAATTTTTGGACGAAGTTATTTTCTTGTTTGGGTACTCAATTAGCTCATAGATCATTTTATCATCCTCAATCCGATGGTCAAACTGAGATAGTAAATAAATGTTTGGAAGGATATATTCGTTGTTTTGTATCTGATAAACAAACACAATGGGTCAAGTGGTTACCTCTAGCTGAATGGTGGTATAACAATTCCTTCCATACTACAGCAAAAATGACCCCATTTATGGCACTTTATGGATATCATCCACCATCCATCACATCATATTTAAGAGAAAATTAGAAGGTTCAAGCAGTGGAAGATCACATCGAGCATCAGCAAGAAGTTCTCCAACTCTTAAAGGATAACCTGAATTTGGCACAAAATCGAATGAAACAACAGGCAGATCAACATCGCAGTGAGAGAAATTTTGATGTAGGAGATTGGGTATTTTTACGGCTACAACCATACAAACAAATGTCCCTCAAGCAAGCTAAGAAGGATAATAAATTATCGCCAAAGTACTATGGTCCTTACAAGGTGTTGCAAAATATTGGTACTATGGCATACAAATTGGAGCTTCCTTCTTCTTCATGAGTGCATCCAGTTTTCCATGTTTCATGCTTAAAGAAGGTTATAGGTGAAAATCTTCCAGTTCAAACAATATTTCCAGAACTTGATGAGGAAGGAAAAATCATATTGGAACCTGAAGCGGTCATGGAAACAAGAACTCAACAGCTACGGAATCGATCAATTTCAGAGTATCTCATCAAGTGGAAGAACTTACCCACTGAAGATTCTACATGGGAGGATGAGAATTTTATACAGAAGCACCCGGAGCTACTCAAGTGTTGCGGACAACACTTTTTTGAAGGAGAGGGGCATGTTAGGTCCCTATATCACTAGTATAGCCCCTTATTATTGTTAGTGTAAACCCCTTATTGTTATTATTGTACCCTTGTAACCCCTATTTTGTTATTATTGTGCCCTTAAATTATTATTGTTAGGTCGGCTAGGATTACATTGTGGCCCACTAGGATTACATTATGGCCCCATGGACTCCTATATATAGAAAGGAGGTTTTGTAAATTGTATCATCCAAGAATTTTTCATTTATGTAGTGTATTGGAGGTTGCCCCCTCAAAGTGGCTTATTTATAAGGCATTGATATCTCTTTTCTTCTCTTTTTGGAGTTGGTTTCACAACAGTGAATCTTATTGACAGTTTCTAGTAAAACCATACAGTCAATGGATGGCTTTGTGCTGTCTAATGAATTCCACTCAAAATATGGTGCCACCTCTCTCTGATGTTGTATTTATGGGAAAAATAAGATCCAAAGTGAACCATCCATCCTAGGTGAAGCCAATGTTGGATATCTGTGAACTGAAAAGATCAATGGAAAGGAAGGATCGTTCAACATGATAAAGCAAGTCATCATATTTTTTAGTTTTTATCTTTTATTTTCAGTATTCTGAGGAAGTTTGTTTGAAACCTCCTCAGAGATTTATGTAATAATCTATTTTTGATACATATGTACTGTTATTTAAACCTCTCTCATGCATTTACAGAGGGGTCCAGGATTTTACCAAAAGAACTTCGCAAAATCTTTCATTTCTGTACTTTTGTGACTGTTTTGATGAAATGTATGGAACAATATCTTGATTTTATTTCATATTGAAGCATACTCTACTGAATTTACATTTCTGTACTCTTAGAGTGTATTTGGTTGAAAATAAGAATATCAACGTTGCTGATTTCATGAGTAGAACCTTTCATATCTGATATTTGTATATTTATGATTGAGTTTTGTTTATGTATTACCAATAATTTTCCGTATATTGTATTATGTATGAGATCTAAGTTACAGTTTTTCATTAAAGCACTATTGTATGATGTTTCAACTGTAGTTCCTTATTGATTATATGATCAACTGATATATGTGATATAGTTTCACAATTATTTTGCCTAACTATTTAGTCAAAATAATTATTTTAACAATTTTAATCTCTTAGAGCAATTGAATGATCTTTATTAGCTTTTTATTTAAGATATATTTGTAGATCGTATGAGCTAATTCATTCCCGGATGTAGATTAAAGTTAGTTATTAGGTTAAATATATGCATGTGTTTGTTACTTTAATATATCATTTCTTTTAGTTTAAAATAATTTCCATTTCACCTTATACCAAACCCATCATCATCATATCAAATATTTGCTGGGAAACTGTTCCCATTATCCCTATTCGGATCCACTATACCAAACAGAAAAGGAGTTTCTTCCAAGGTCTGGACCGGGTGGTTATCCTCGATGTTGTTGCAACAGAATTATGGGGCTTAAACATGTAGCTCAATAGTTTGGAATGGATTTAAACTCTCAGGTATATGTCAGTGCCACTACTGTGGTAAGAGGAATAGCCATAACTATCACCCCTGAGTTGATTACTAGAGTGACCACATTACCCCTAGGGATCAAATGGAATAGAGAGGATAGGATCACTAGTGCTGCTGCTAAGAAAAAATTATTTCTACCCAATGAGGAGCACAATATAGAAGAAAAAAATGGGGTAATAAGGGAAAGTTTACCTTACCCATGGGATGAGGTAGGTTACCACATCCTGAAGTACATCTCCTATGAAGGCAGACTGAGTGTATTTTATGGCTACCATTTCAGGTTATTGCATGATCCAAGATTCAAGGAGGATTTTCCTTTGGATCAGAGGTTTAAAATACCTTACTTCCTCCTCAACTCCATCAATGATATGAGCCACATGATTAGAGAAAGAATACATCAGCACTTGGCCCGTCATGGTCTGATTAAACTTATAGTGCAGGATGCCCTAAATAAATTCATAATTATTGTGCTATGGTCCAATTTCAATGACATAGATAGAGAGACTCTAATAGGGACATAGAACATCACCCTTGGAAATACCCCTGCCTCTATCCTTGGAGATAGAGACATTAAACCACGGGAGGAAAAGATCGAGAGGAAAGAAGATATGGAAATATAGGAAGGAAACATAGGGGATGCAGAGAAAGAGAGATAAAGTGACGAGGAGGTAGAAGAGGAGGAGGCTTTGAGGCTTGAAAAGACCACTAATATATCCCCTCAAAAAACTAGTATTTCGCCAAGGAACACTTAGAAGCAGGTGCCTGCCACTTTAGCCACCTTAAGCACCCTTGTGAGACCTAAGAGGAAGATGCAAAGATATAATCTCGTGTATTTAAAGACTAGAAAAAGCATGAGGTTTAAAAAGGGAAGACCTCAAACTCCAATAGAGAGCCCCATCACCATTGAGGAGTCCCCTAGCAATAGGGAAGAAATAGGACCAGAAGAAGGAAATATTGAAGAATTCACTTTACCCAAGACAACATCCAAGACATATATGACATATGGAAGAAGGAACTCCTATAGATTAGCATCCTTACAATAATCATAAATTCCCATAGATGCAATAGGAAAAATAGGGTGTGCTACAGGAAAGACAGGGTGTGCCACATGAAAGAGAGAGAGTGCGACAAGAAAGGCAGAAATTGCTACAATAAGGGAAGAATGCACAAGGGGGAGAACACAAGGAACAAATGGAAGGGAAGAGCATCGAAATTTAATACCACAAGGAAAAAATACAAGGGAATATTGCCCAAATTTTTAAAAAATGAGGTATAAGGGGAGGCACAAATTGTAAGACAACATCCTTTGGAAGAAGCAACCTCTCGACAAATTTTCCAAAAAGTCATCACATAGCTCCAACAACCTAAACAAAAACCCAATTTAAGCTCTTATTACAATTTTATTGAAGGAGGGAGGCTGATCCTTGAGAAGCTATCAATTCCCCTCTTTTATGAGCTAGAAAGAGAGAGGGGGAGCACCCATAAGTGGATTCAAATTGAAAAATCCAAAAATGTTGAAGATGTGGGACTAATGGAGGAAACAATTAGTGAGATGGGGAGGGACCTAGCTGATTTTAGGATCAGAGAGTCAGTATTCAAAAAACAGTTGCAAGAGGCACAAACAGAGAATATGAGGTTGAAGGGGCAATTACAACAAAAGGACAAACAAGTTTCCACCATGGTTTGCATGGAGGTAATACAATACAGACTCCCTTCAAATTATCATGCCATCTATTTGAAATATCATTTGTTACAATTTCAAATCAAAAAATTAGCACAACATCATTCATTTCCCTTTCAAAACTATAGGAAAATCATTGATTTATGTAGGAAGCCCATTATGGAAGAGAGAGCCAGGTTGAAAGAATTGTACATGTACAACCTCATTATGACTTACATGAATATTTGTGACCCAGATTCTAGGTTAGGTGATATGCAGCTGATGGCCTTAGCATATTTGGTGAAAAATAAAGAAACAAGGGAAGAGGAAGTCAAGAGGGCAATGAAGAGAGAAGAGAGAGAACCCATCCAAGTCAGGGAAAAAGTCATCAACCCTAGAGGTGTCATAAACAATCACTAGATGATCTGCAATGATGCTGACCTTGCAAAAAAATACATTAGCACCCAAGCATAGGAAATTGGATATTTTGATGAAATCTCCATATTATTGGGAGAAAAGAGTGTAATGGCATGCAAAATAAGATGGCATGGTCTACAACTTAGCTTAAGGAACCAAGAGTACCATACTCCAGACAGATTGAGAGTTTGCTTAGAAAGAGCACCTTTCTACAAAAGAGAAATGTAGAGAATGAAAATATAGTGGCTTAGATTAAAGGTAAGCACAACTTTGATGTAGGGGTTTCATGAAGGAAGAGAGAAAATTGAGGGCTAGAAGGAATGGGAATAAGTAGAAAATAATGCATGATTTCACCCACCAAAAGGAAGCCCTTCTATGCTACCTTGGGATGTCAGCGAAGCTTCTAGAGCTTTAAAGGAAATCATGAGAGAGAACTAAGTTTCTCAGAGGATGAGCAACCATTTTAGTAGGGGGTGATGATGAGGGCCATCATTAGGTATATTTTAAGGGGTTATAGTGTCACCTTTTTAGCTTATTTACTCACTCTCTCTCATATTTCATTAGATTTTTTCATATTGTTATTAGTGAGAATGGTGTAAAAGGATTGTCATGACATGAAGCCTAACATGTGTAGGTTTTAACCCTGTATAGAAATTATCTGCAAACAAATTCTTAAAAACATAAAATAAACAATAGTGAGGGCATAAAACATAAAATAGATATAGACAGAGATTTTTCCCCTAGATCCCAAATCGGGACTACCAGCTTGATTTCTCATTATATTCCTTTTAGGGTTACAACACACATATATAATGTCGAAGCATTCATAAACCCCAATCCATTAACCCTATATTAAAACATAACCATAGTTCCCTTGACCAGATCTACAAAATACCAGGGGTCGAAAACCATCATGCCCCAAAACCATGTGTAAACCCATGCACAAAACCATACGCGAGTCTCCTGACCTAAAATAGGGTCCAATTTTTTTTTCCCCAGGCATTGTCCCAGACCCTGTGCAGGGGGCTACCCGCCCCCTGGTAACCCCTAGACATAGGAGGTTGCCCCCCCCTCCCCACCCCTTGTCACCCCCTTTCTACGCTCGACGCAATGAACATAGAGAATATAACACATACCCAATGTTCTCCTACTTGTTTTTTTCTTTCCGCATGGGGCCACAGGAGAGCTTAGTCATTAGTCCAACCCTGCAACACCCATTGTTTATAAACACTAATATAAATTCTAAGTTCTCACAGACCTCGTCAAAGCATCTGCAAGATTCTTCAAAGTGTCCACCTTTACCAACAACACCTTTTTATCCTGAACCATATCTCTCACAATGTGATATTGAATATCAATGTGCTCTTTCTTTGAATGATAAGCACGGTTGTTAGCCAAGAAAATTACACTTTGGCTATCATAGTATATCCTTATAGCTCGCTTCACTAACCCCATACTTGAACACAATCTCTACAACCAAACTGCTTCCTTGTTGTGTTAACACTCCACCAGTTCTTCGAAGGCTAAAAAAGAGACTAACAAAGGTAACCACAAACCACTTTTACCTAGTAGCTAGCCCTACTACGCTGAGAGGGCTCTCTCAATAAGATGATGAGTCTGATCCTACCCCGTAATTTGACTTCCTTTCCTTCTGAAAAAAATTTCAAGAAAAGTTCTTGAAAATTAAAAGCTACCGTCCCCAAAGATTGTAACCATTGTACTCCTAGTACAACATCAGCACCTCCCATAGGAATGGAAAGCATTTGACTAGTCAATACATATTCCCCCATGGTTAGCTTGATATTATGGCATTTTCCAGAGCAATTTATAGTTCCTCCATTTGCAACCATCACTTGACATTCTGGTGCTGGGTATAGGAAACAATTCAATTCCTTGGCTACCTTACAATGAATAAAATTATGGGTGCTACCCGAATCAATCAACACTATTACCTTTTTCTTCTTGATATGTCCTTCTATCTTGAGAGTTTGAGGAGTGGTAATTCCTGCCAATGCATTACATGATATGGTCGGACTCATTTCTTCCTCTTCTAGGGTTGGTTCCTGGTGTATATCCTCTTCTCGTTCATTTTCTTCTTCCTCTTCACAATCTATGTAAAATAATTTCTTCTCAGCACACTTATGACCTTTAGTGTATTTGCTATCACAACCGTAGCAAAGCCCTTTTGCTCTTTTTTCTTCCAATTGTTGTGGTGTCAACCTTGTAGGTTGTGGAAATCTAGGCGTAGCAACACTTCCTTCTTTATAGAATTGAGTGGTAGGCTTCCTTGTCGCCATAATTTTACATTCAACTTTTCTTGCCAACCCGAATGCCTTCTCCAATGAATCAGGTTCCAAAACGCGAACTTCATGTTGGATGTTATCCTTTAAAGTGCCTATGAAGAGATCAATCCTGTGTTCCTCTGGAATATCAGTTACCCTTATATTCAATTTTTGGAAGTCCTCAATGTGCTGCCCCACTAAACCCTTTTTTTTTGAGATTTATCAATTGGCTAAAGAAGGTGTTGCTCTTTGTATCCTCATAATGTGCTATCATTTCCTCCATAAAAATTGACCAAGTGACAATTTTTTTTTTTGAGAGAAAAGCCATCGATACCATACAAATGTATTTTTTTCTAAATGTAAAGTTTCAATACGTACCTTTTGTGTGTTTTTCACATTATGGAGATCAAAATATTGCTCCATCCGTAGTATCCATGTTACAGGATCCTTTCCATCAAACTTCCTCATATCCATTTTTGGAATATGGTGGTTCTTCCCGCCAACATTAGAGTTTATGAAATCATGATTAACATTGATTTTGTTCTCATCATGAGGTTCTTCTACTATCTTTTCACCATTAGGAAACATTTCCTATATCAACTTTGTCAAACCTTCGATGTCTATTTTTAGATCATTCTTCATGTTTTCCATCTTAACTTCCATGCCATCCATCTTAGCTTCCACGCCATCCATCTTAGCTTGCACACCATCCATCTTAGCTTCCACGCCTTTCTTCAAAACTTCCATTTCATTTTTTGTTGCTCTTTGCGAGAGTGAAATTTGTTGCACTTGCTCTTGTAATTTTGATAGATCATGTTACAATTCTTCATCTTCATGAGTCATAGTAGAGCCTTCTGAAGGCTTAATGGGTGTTGAATTATTTTTACGGGGCATCTTTTAGAACCCAATACTGATATCTATTCTACAATATGCCCTTGGAATCAATTCAAATTGATTCTTCTAACAAGACTTATGCAATTCGGAAAAAAATACACACCTTTTTCTTGCTTTTGAGGAGCTCGATATTGAAATTGGATTATATTTGTGATTGCAAAAATTCAATACTTGATTTTCGGTACTAACGTAGCCTTCTGAATTATATTTCGAATGCCACAGGTCTGACTTGATTTGGATTCTCCAAGGAAACGTTGTGTCCAATCTCCCACAATGACCTAATTATAGACTGGTTCAGTAGAGCGAACTTTTACGACTTTCCACGTGTCACTGTTTCATCCTTCGTCTCTTAAATTGATAGAAAATAAACTACAGTCCGTTTACTTATGACCACTTTTTACGACACTCCAATCCGATGCCCAGAGAGAGAGTTATTGAAATTTTCCCACGATCACCTCTTTGAGATGAAATTCAGGAGCTTGAAAAAGCACTACCTTCCACAGATCATATCTCCAAAAATATTGCGAACCAAGCTCTGAAATTTTTTGACGAATTTCTTCAGGATTTCAAATTCGCACCATAGGAATTTTAGATTCTGAACCTTCGTAGAAAACAAGTTATAGCGCAAATTCCACGATGACCTTTTTAGGAGCCCGAAACAAGACCTAAATTCCATAGATCATATCTCCGAAAATATTTCGAACCAAGCTCAAAATTGAAAATATTCCTAGGATTTCGAAGCCAGACCCTATGAATTTCTACCAAATGTCGTAGATTTAAAGGTCATAGCGAAATACCACGATGACCGTTTGGAGCAGAAAAATGCCAGAATCCAACAACCAAAACAAGTTCGATACCAAATGTAGTGTAACCGTACTCCAAAAGAGAAGAAAAGAGATATCAACGCCTTAGAATGAGCCACTTCAAGGGGAAACCTCCAATACATTATATAAATGAACAATTTTGGATGATACAATTTACAAAACCTCCTTTCTATATATAGGAGTCCATGGGGCCATAATGTAATCCTAGTGGGCCACAATGTAATCCTAGCTGACTTAACAATAATAATTTAAGGGCACAATAATAACAAAATGGGGGTTACAAGGGTACAATAATAACAATAAGGGGGTTACACCAACAACAATAAGGGATCATACTAGTAATATAGGGACCTAACACGTGTCGATTTTCTTCTAGTTGGTAATCATTGGAGTAGCCATGGGTCTAAAATCCTCCATATAAAATCTCCTCAAAATTTATGTGGTATACCTTTATTAACCAAGGAATATCTCACCCTTCTATTGCCAAACTTCCAACCCTAGAAAATAATGCATCAACCCTAATTTTGCAACTAAATTCTCCTTGCAGTCCTTGATGAGCCTAGATGATCATGTCAAAAATAGATCATCTACATACAATGCCAATCTCAAAGGCTCATTCCATACTCTTAGATAATAGAGATTAGGATTTGTGTCACTCTTGAAAAATCCCATCTTTTGCAAGTAGCTGTCAATTCGACCATACTAAGCTCTAGGAGCTTGCTTCAGTCCATACACGACCTTCTTGAGCCTGCACACATGAGATTTCTTCTCATGCATCTCAAATCCCTCTGGTTTTCCAATATATACTTCTTCTTATATCAACCCATTTAATAATGTAGTATTGACATCCATCTGGTGATTCTCCCATCCCATCTGTGCAAAAAGGGATATCACTGATCTAATAGAAGTATATCGGGCTGCTCAGGTGAAGGTCTCTTCATAGTCTATCCCTTCCTTCTAAGTGTACCACTTAGCCACAAAACTGGCTTTAAATTTCTTGATGCTGATTTTAGAAACATATTTGATCTTGTAGATCCATCTTGAACCCACAACTGATCTGCCCCGAGGACTAGGAACCACTTCATAGACATCATTTGTCATGATGGAGTTTTATTCTTCCACCATCGCATCCACCCATACCTGACATTAAGCTACCTCCTGAAAACTAGAGGGTTCCCCAACTCGACCTAGCAAGTCTTGGTACCTTTCAGGTTGTATGTGCTGCCTCTTCTCCTTTCTAGGGGCTTTGACAAACTCTTCTGCGTCCCTCAAAATTTTTCGTAGTTCCCTACTTGTCCTACCATTGGTTGTGGGTGGATATACTTGATTTCCTTCCTGCAAGTCCTCGGGAGATGTATGCCTTGTATCCCCATGCCTTGGAGAGTCACTCATATTACCCTCCACAGGTCGTTGTGGTTAGACCAATGGATCCTCCTCAGACTTCGTAGCAGAAGGCATCTCTCGAGATTTCCTGAAGGCCCTTTCATCCATGAAATTCGCATCCTGTCGTACTACAATATTCCTGCTCTTAGGAATGTAATTATGATAAACCTCGCATTCTCGCTATATCGCACCAAATATCCATTTTCTACATTCTTATCCATTTTCTTCCTCTTATCTTTGGGCACATGGGAGTATGCCGCACTGCCAAAGATCCTAAAGTGGATCACTTCTCGATTCCTACCAGTGAAGGCACTTTCTAGAGTGATCCTACCCAATGCACTATGAGGAATCTTGTTCTGTACGTATACAACTGTATTACAAGCCTCATCCCATAATAATTTTGGCATGTCTTCATCATTAAACATAGCCCTTGCAGCCTCGACAATAGTTCTATTCTTTCTCTCTGCAATTCCATTATGCTCCAGATTATACAGAGAGGTCCACTCTCTTCTGATTCCTTACCTTGAGCAGAAATTTGTGAAGTTTTTATTGATGTATTCTCCAAAATTGTTTGATCACAATGTCTTTATCCACTTTCGTGATAGATTCTCTACCAGATCTTTAAAATTCTTGAATCGATCGAAGACTTCATCCTTGGTCTTCAGAAAGTAGATCCAGGTCTTCCTGGAATGGTCATCAATAAAGGCGACGAATTATTTGGCACCACTAAGAGCTCTAGTGGACATTGGTCTGCAGATGTCTAAGTGTATTAAGCCCAACAAACTTTTATCCGTATTTCTTATTCTATGGTACGTTACCTTAGCATACTTTCCCAATACTCACCCTCTGCAGACATCGTCTCACTTGGTGTTCAGTTTTGGAACTCCCGTGACCGTCTTCTTGAAATTTTTTAATGATCCATGGTGTAAGTGCCCCATTCTTCTATGCCATAGCTCATTCAAATCCTTCTCATCAGTGCTACCTATCCATTCCATTAGAGATTCAATCTATAAATTGTAGAGTTTATTTCTCCTAATTCCGATTTGTGCCTTCTTCTTCCAACTTGGGCGTTTGACGTATAATATTTTTCCAATCAATTAAACGTCATAGCCTTTGTTTTGAAGCTGTGACACGGAGAGTAATTTCATCCCCAAACCAGGCACATGCAACACATTGGTGTCCTGAAGCTTATTACTAGCTTCTATTTGAAAAACTATGGTTCTTCTTCCAATAGGGGTACATTTCACCTTATTTCCCATGGTTATTTTTATTCATCTTCTCTTCTTGGCAGCTTTAGAAACATTATCGCACTCTCTTCATGTGAGAATAATCCCCACTATCAATATAATAGATCTCAAGAGAAGTAGAGCTTGACAGAAAATAAAATTATTCTTCCAATCTGGATGCCAGAACAGAAACACTATGATCGATATGCTCTTTCATGCTTTCCATCCTCTTTGGAGAACTGTGTGAACCCTTACGAGTTTCTAATGAAACAATGTCTTATGTTCATTCCATCATTTTTTCTCTACTCATGTTACTCATATTTTCTCTAATACCATGTGAAAAATTCAATCCAGAAAAATACTTCTACATCGATAGATTTATCTCTCCTACTTAGTATTTTCAATAAGTTATTTATAGAATTCTTTCAGTAAATTTTGAAATAAATATTGCTACATCATTCACTCAAGTATATGCAAAGAATAGAATAGTAATAAATACAAGAATAAGAATCGATCACATATACACAATCATTTTTGGACAATTGTCCCTGGAAAAACACAATGCAGGAAAATCGGTGCAACAAATGAGGGTTTATATAATATTATTCAGCAATGAAATTATTTCCAAGGAAAATAATTGTATACTTCTTTAGAAAACACCTGAGATAAATTCTCACAAACTCTCTGGAAAATTTCTAACACCCGGGAGACTCTCAGCTTCTCTCTTTGTTCCTTAACGTGTCTCTCTACACAGTGCCTACATGAGACTGCGTCACTCTACGTGAGCTCTTTGCGTTGCCTTCTCCGGCCTTCTGCATCCTTCTCTCGTCAGCCCATGTCATTTTTGTCTCCCTTTGCTTCCTTTTCCGTACAACTCTCCCACTGAAATCGAATTCTATTCCTTCAAAATTTACTTCCTTAGGGTTACTAAGAGTATGCCCGGCTTAATTTCCAAATGAACCTCAAGCCTTCTTTTATAATCTTCTCATTGATGAATCAACAACCCAGATTAGAAGTCTAATCAATGGCTGAGATTAAAAATTGACTTGATCTTCATTCTCTAGAATATTCACACTCTGTTTTATTAATACCCATCAATTATTTAATTTCCACAAGTGTAAACTTAGGGTCTCCATTAAAATAATCAATTATTTTAATAGAACATGAACCGAGTGGAATTTCCACAATTTTTTTTTTGGGTTATTTGTAATACTGATGTCCAAGCCTCACAATTTTTTAGACTTGGAACACTTTATGATGCTACAAAAATCAATAAACATGGGAAGAAGAGTTACTATGATATGAATCAACCTCCTAGATCACCTTAAGGAAGTGGAATTGACACAAGAGAAGCTTATTAATCTTCCTCACGAGCTACAGGACCCACATAACCTAAACCACCCTTCCAAGTGCCCAAGTCCTGAGTCAAATTTCCTTTTTCACTAAAATAACTCCTAGTTTCTCCCATGACATGGGCATGCATGCAACTGGGACCCTCCAGTCGCTCCCAAAATGCCCGCAAGGGAGAGATTGCAGCCTTTTTCAGCCATTTTTGTGCCAGAGACTGTGATATTTAAGCCACTTTTTCAGGGCTGCTCTCAAACCACTACCCGAAACTTGATAATATTTTTTAAGAAAATGAATGAAAAAAAGATAAAGCCTATAACACAAAAATTGATCAAGGACTTGACCTAACCAAGCCCAACCATGATAGACATTTTGTCCAACATATCACAAATATGAAATCTACAGGTTTCAACAAAAAAACTGAGAATTGTCAAGAAGGATTGGTGCCTTCTCACATTAGTTGAATTATCATCTATTAGGTCATTCATTCATTATTATTTCACATACTAATAAAAACATGATGAGAGCCATACATCATAGCTATCATAAAACCGTGCTCATAACCAACATATAACAAAAAAATAGCAATGATAAAACAACCATCGAGATCACATAATAAAAAATACATTTACCCATTAATTATAAGAGGAAAGGAGCTCCTACTGGCATATGTAAATTGTAACGAGGTTCAAGACTTCCATGTACCACTCGACCAAATATTGGACTGAACCAAATCTTTCTTTCAGCCAATCACCCTTGTGGCATATTCCAAGCATGAATGTGAGATATCATAAAAAACATCAATCAAAACCAAACCATGGATTCCATAGGTGAAACCACCTCAAACCTCAACCAGTGGTTCTACCTCATTGTCGGACATCACTAAAAATCACCTGATTGGTCTCTACCCTAAGCTGTTGAGAGCTCCAGAGCCTTTTTTCTAGCTAGGGCTTCCAGGACTAGTAACTCAACTCACAATTGTCACTGAGCTTCCAGAGAATTTGTCCAATGAGGGCTTCCAGGAATAGTAACTCAACCCACCAAGGTCATCCAAAGAATTTTTCTAGCCAAGGCTTCCAAGACTAATAACTCAACTGAAGTTGTTACAGGGCTTCCAAAGTGTTTGTTCAACCAAGGCTTCTAGGAACTAATAACTCAACCTACATCCAAAGGAACATGAGGACCAAATAGAAAATAAAAGTAACAACCACAACACCATGTCAATCTAGGAAATGGAAAGGCTAGGAAGAACCACTATCAATCTAGGAAATCCTCCATGCCAATTACAGATCACAACCAAGAAATCACATGCATGTTCCATCCATTTTGAATCTAGTAAGGAAATCGTACATGTAACTTGATATCTGCAATAAAAACCCACTGTAGGTGTTGATACCGACATCCTCTTGCACTTTCCGGCTTTTCCTTTTCCTTATTGATCCAAATCCCAAGTATGCCACACTCCTCCAAGAGTGCTATAAGAAAACTCTAAGTTTTCAAGAGTATGCGAGAGAGAGAATAGAGAGAGCTCCAAGCTAAAGCTGACAAAATTTCGAGTAAAATCTTGCCAACTAATCCTCGTAATCCTTTTTATTAATGATGCCTCTATTTTATTCAATTTCCATTATTTTCCTTCATTTTCCTCCTCACATGAAACCTCTGACCTTTCACCTTCCTTTTCTCCTAATTTCCATTATTTTCATAAATAAAATGTCGATTAATGCCTCATGCCTTTCCAAAGCCTTTTCCATTTCCTTTGCCAATTTCATTTATCCATAATAAACTGAAGCAGCACCTACTAAGATGTTTTTCCCACCATTCATATTCGAATATGTGTCTCATGACCATGGCCCTATATATTTTTTACATGAATTTTTAATGAGGGTTCTTACAAGAGTACCCTCATAGTTTTGGATAGTATTATTGTATCTATGTGTATATATAATCCATTGAGGAGAATGCATAAATAAAAGGGAGGGGAATGAAACAACCCTCCTGAACCCCTAGATTGTAAATAACATATAAATGTGAAACTTAGGCTGGTGCACGAGAATGTATTAATTAGGTCAGTGAGTCAAGGATTTCTTTTGGGGTAGGTATGCTCATCCACTTGCAAATTCTTATGTTTTGGGTCTAGTATACTCGTATGCATATGTTTTTTGTATTTTTTGAGGCAAGAAACCCGATGTTGTAAATATGATATCTCATGCATATTAATTAAACAAGCTAGGGTTGTAGGCTGAGTCAAACAAAAATATTATGGGGGCCAATACTCCATAGATATAAAAAAGGGCTCATGTGGTTTAATAATTATTAAAGTGCACATGCTTATAACCAATTTCCATTAAGTGACTTTATGGAATGAAAAGTTACAGTATAAAGACATGCACATAATGGAATACTAAGTGTCAATGAAAAGACATGCACAAAAGAAAAGGAAAGAATTTGGTGCTATTAAGGGAGGATGGCAATAGGAACTACTGGAACCACAATGCTTTGTACATCTTTTTCCTACCGAGTTAGGAAGCCTTGAGGAAATGGCATATCCTGAGGGAGTGCAAGTTCAAAGAAGAGGGTGCACTACTTGGGTGTGGGTTGATGGAGGATGTGATCTTGGAAGTTGGAGGTTGTTAGGGTTGATATGAGGACTTGGAGGGTTCTTGGAGACCCCAGATGGAAGAAGGAACTCCTGGAGTCATAGTGAATTGGGCACCCCTATTCGACCGAGTTAGGCACCTTGGAGGTATTTACACAACCTGAGAGTCTATAGGTGCATAGAAGTGGGTGCACTACTTGGGTGTGGGCAAATGGGGGATACGAGCTCTTAGGTTTGAGGTTACTAGGGTTTGGTACCTTAACCAATTGATTTGTGGTACTAGACATGTACCTAGATTTGGGTAATATGTTGCCCCATGGATTTGAAGCCCTAGCTTGGGGGTGACACATTGTTGACAGAAAATGAAAAATGTGGTTTATAACTAGAAGGAATGTTGGAAGTTTATAGCAAGTTGGTGAAAATAAAATGTGTTTATTTTCTGTTATTATTCATTTTTTTACTGCAATAATTCATGTCCTATTTTTAACTCTATATGAATCATAATTTAAGGTTGAAAATTGTACAACTATACATTAGTGCATGAGTTTTTTCATTTAGAATCCACCTAAACACACAAAACATGATGCAAGAAATGAAATGAGAAGGGAATTTCCCATAAAGTAGGTTACAAGAGTTATCGAGCACATAGATATTCCCCAATTGGCTGTTGGAGGCTATTAAAAAAAATTAAAATTTTAGTGCAGAGGATTGGGTTATGCAGAGAATGTGGTATGGTAAACCTTCTGAACATCCTCAAGAATGGTTAAGTATGGATACTGTGTGGAGGATTGGGTTTTGTGAAGGATGTGGTATGCAAAATCTTTCACATGTCCTTGAGAATGGTTAAGTATGGATGTTGTGTGGAGGACTAGGTTGTGTGAAGTACGTGGCATGAAAAACGTCTAGCACATCCTCCAAAATGGTTAAGTCTGGATGTTGTGTGGAGGATTGGGTTGCACAGAGAATGTGTGTGCAGTGGTTCCACACATTAAAAAACCAATTAAGTGCCATATATAGATAAAAGAGTGTAGATAAATATTTATGTAGAAATTATTTTATGAAAATTTTCTCCACCGGTGACCAATGGTGGGTCAGAGATGTTACAAAAACCCTATGTAAGATTTGGTAGATGATCTAGAGTTACAACTACAAACAACACTTTGTCAAATATAAGAGGATGATGTTTGTAAATGGTGCAATAGAAAACATCACATTGGTACATGAATAGTTTAGACATTGAAGTCAAGGTTTGTTAAAACATTCAACCAACTTAATACCATCTAGAATATTCCATCTTCCCTTGAGCCAAGACAACTACATTTACCCAATCCCCATTGCATCAAAACTAGTCTATTGATTATTAAATAATATATCTAAGAGTCACTCTTCTTAAATGTGTCTTTATTGCAAGGCCAAACACCTTAAAACCTATTCTTTAATGATGCTAGAAGTTCAAAGTGGCTTTGAGATGGGCCAAGTATTTCTATAATCACCTCTCCACAATTCCATTTTCCCACAAAATTGCCACCCTTAGTGATAAGTGATGGTGGATCATTCATTTTCAATAATTTTGAGTCAATATCAAGGATATAAATTTTGTTTTATATCTGAAAATTTTACTTAATTACATCTTGTTTTGAAAAAATGAAGCAATCATAGTTTTCTTTATGAAGTCTTATAACTTGCAACATATAAAAAACTTCTAGTTTCAAATCTAGGTGTAAATCAATAAGGTGATCATGGATCTTGATCTTAATAATGTACCATGAGATAAGTGTTTCCAAATCCCTTTCTAAACTAATCACAATAATTCATACATGGTTCCATCTAACCACAAGGAAATTGAGGACGTTGAGAAGTCACCACATTGAATTACAACACCTACTAAATAACAATGAGTCATTATATTATACTATCAATATTGGAAGGTGATTAGCCATAATAAGAATTAAGAGGTGCGTGATAAGACCTTAATTATAACTAAACCTACGAGTGTTATGGGCTACCACTTGAAGTGAAATAATGATGAGTTGACACTTGTTGTGATCTAGCCTTCAAAGTGAAATGACGATGAGGTACCACCTTTTGCCATTTACGGTGGCTCTAAAATGCCAAAGAGCTAATGAGTGTTTAAACTTCTTAGTCAAGTCATTTAGTGCTAAAGATGTTTTAGTGTCTCTTACTTGAGCTATTTTTTACTAATGATTATTTAGTGTTATGGTTCAATGTTCGAGGTTTGTTTATTTTTTATATAAATATTATGATATGTATTTAGTTGAAAATGATCTATTTTTATCTTATGAAAATGGTTTTTAAGGAAAAATTGTATTGATGAAACAAAATTAAATTGTGTTTAATTAAATAAAAAATAAAAAAAATAATTAGTTAGACATAATTTAATAATTTTTTGAAGTCTATATTGGAATATAATTAAATTTTGGACCATAGGGATATAACTTTGGAATAGGGTTTCTATAATTTTAATCTAATTATTAGTAATTAATAGGTGGACAATAGGGATTTAACTTTGGTAGTAGTAAGAATAGAGGGTTGAGATTTCTCTGAAAAGTAGTTATGACCTTTTTTCTTTTTAATTTGATATTAAATAATATCAAATAAAACAAAAACAAAATACATATAAAAAATATTTTAACTACGAAATAGATTATGGTTTTTTGGGCATGTGGTATTGAGAAACTATAGTGTTAGCCAGTGGTAACAAAGTCCATTTATATGCTAAGAATCTCCATAGTAAAATGGAGTGAATCTACATGGTTGAGCATGTTGTTACATATTTTTTTAAATATACACATATTTAATTATTTTTATAACAAATAATAATAATAATACAATTTAAAATAAAATTGCAATTTTTTTTTTTAATGATTTTGCTTAATTTTCACAATATAAAATGTATTATAAAATAAATATTTAGCTATTATAAATTGATAATTATCTATATTTACTAACCATTTAATTTATATAACTAAATACATCTCACTAATCCAAAATCAATATATAAGTATTTATTCAAAACAACAATCCCAAAACAACATGTCCCAATATCATATACCTTTTTAAGAAATATGAAAAAAAATAAAAATTTAAAATCCCAACAGGATATATCCCTTCTTCCCTAGGTAAAAAGAGATGATTATAAAAGAAACATAATGAATAGTTGTTAAATAAGATATATACAAATAATAATAATAATCCAATTTTAAGGTGACTGCCAAGGAGACACCAAATTGGTGTATGAGACCCCATTGTGTGTGGGACAAGGAACCCACCTCCACTCAGTTATTTCACCGCTACGTCTAAAAAAACATACATATTGTACCCCTCAACCGTTAAACCCACTCAAACTATATCCTATCTCTTAATATACAAATGCAATCGTTGCGCTAGCATTTTGCTATTGACTTTGGCACATTATGTCGGCCTCTAGATGTGTCTTCGGGACCATCCTCTATTGATTACAACTAACACTTGCGTGCGACATACTGAACGAGGGGTTTTTCAAACTACACTACCGGTGCCATTAGTTATATAACTAACCAAGCACAATGCTTGTGAGATCTCACCTTTATGTTTTCAGTGCAATCGGTCTGCTGTCTGAGTAACAATAAGAGAGGCCGAAGTTGTTTTTTCCACAAGTTTGAAGGAATTTCAGTCGTAGTTGGTACGGCTACAGCTGAATCTGCGAGTTTCCCCATTTTCTTTGCAGTTGTTTTTGTATTTTTTTTAGTAGGTTGATTGTTTTAAATATTATCTTTTCGTTTTTGTGGAAAATGTAGTTTATTTATCTAGCCAAAGCAGATCGATTGAAATTGTGTAGGACCAGTGTTATTTTTGCTCTAGTTTTTAGGGTTTCACAACTTCAACCAGTAACAGAGTTTTAGTGATACTCGTAGTTGAGGCAAAATGATTATTTGAATATTTAAATGTCACATGCACCATCCTTTGAAAATTGATTATTGTAAACAGATGTGGTTTGCATTGTAGCACAAATGTGATTTGCATAGCAGCACATGTTAATATTGAAATATTTTATTGTCATTAAAATATTGTGTTGAATGTTTTAGTGCCCACATATTTGGTAGTGTGTGGAAGTATACATTACAATCTTAAATTTTTTGTCAATTTTGACTATAATTTACGATTAAACCTAACCTGTGATTTGTCTTGCAATGGGATTTGTGTGGTTTTGTTTAGGCTAGGAAAGTGCTGATAATCTGTGAAAGTTTGAAGCTGATAGTTGATTCAGAAGGCCTCACTATTTTGTAACTATTTGAAGTTATGGCAAAATACTTAGCTTCCATATGCGGTACTGAGAAACATAGATTAAACTTCCCCTTCTACTTTAAAATTGGGGCTTGCAAGCATGGAGATCACTGTTGCCGACAGCACACAAGGCCTAGCATCAACCCCACTCTTCTTCTATATAACATGTATCAGAGGCCAGATATAATTACACCAGGGATGGATCGTCGGGGTCATGCCCTGGATTCTTCTAGGATCCAGGAACATTTTGAGGTAGAAATCTATTAATGTGTATATTATAGTTTTATTTTTATTTTTTTAATAGAAATGCTTATTATAACAATCCAAGAATTAGAAAAATATGGACATACTACATATAGCATTTCAGAAAAGAAAAGGTGGTAAATGGCACTAGCCACCATCATAAAGAGGCATATATTATTGACTATTTTTATATTTACAGATTGTAGACTGGAAATGTTTGTTGTGGTTGTATTTGTCTAAAACTGACAGCTATAAATTGTTTTTAGGTTGTTTTCCTCAAGAAATTTCGGTTATTAAAGGTTATTAATACTGTTCCTAGAGATGACCGATGTTTGTCATTACTAAATTATTTTCTTGCCATATTCTTGTATTGATTGGCTGCAGGATTTTTATGAAGATCTATTTGAGGAACTTGGGAAGTATGGAGAAATTGAAAGCTTGAATGTTTGTGATAACTTGGCTGATCACATGGTGATTGCTATAATCTATTTTATCATCATTTATGAAAACAGTTTGGTGCTCTTTATTTCTGATTTTATCTGTTACCTAATATTTTCCCTCTACTACAAGTTGGCAATGTTTATGTAAAGTTCAGGGAGGAAGAACATGTTGTTGCTGCGTTGCGGGATTTGACTGGTAGATTTTATGCAGGTAATCAACTTTATGTGATCTTTTGCTTATTGAATGTTGCTTGTGATGTAATAATTATCAGTTCCTTATGATTGAATGCAGTTGTAACTGATTAACTTTGTATGAATTTAGCAATGAATCTTAAACGTAGGAGTTAAAAATTTCCAGTTCAATGATAGAGATAGGTGATGCTTATAATTTTAATTCATCCCCAATAATCATAATGTTACTTCTAAGAAGCCTCGTATTTGGGAAATTTGTTGCTCTAGTTAATTTGTGTTTTTGGCGTTTGTATATCTTGTTTTAATATTTCAAATTAATGTTTCTAATTTACCTTGGCCTTCATCGATGAATAATTTTTTTGGTGTATTTAATTGTGTGGTTTCGTCTCCACAAAATTCTCTTTTCTTCTGACCGGAAGAGTCTATAAGTCGGAATTGATAACGTTTTCGGGTTTTTTTTTGGGGGACGTCGCAGAACTAATTTTTGGACCCGAAAGTTTTATAGGAAACAATGCATAAAGTTTTCGGATAAATTTTTGGCCTTATGCCAGCAACCCGAATTGTAATGCGAACTTTCTATGCAATCCAGCTTTATCGTTTGAAATCCGGGCGGAAGGGTTTATTAAAGTTTCGAAATTTTTTGTTATGTTTTGTTAAGTTTTATTACAATGTTTATATTCCGCGCGACAAACGTTATGTTAAACTTTTGATTATGTTATGTTTTAACATATATCAATATAAAATATGCACATTTGTAATTGCGAGCCCAGGAAGTTTTTAAAATAGGTTTATTTCTTTTATAGATTTGTTTTAGAATTTTTTTTTTGTAACGTTGGTTCATATGCGCTGCGCTATATGAAAAAGAGCCATGAGGCTAATGTATTGTAACATACACAGCAGTGTATTGAGACATAGTATTTTGTAACAGAGTGTGCATTTTCTGTGTGTGATACAGAGTGCATTTTTGAGACAGAGAGTTAGTTTTTTCTAGCACTGTGTCTTATAGCAGTCCATTTTCTAATCCCTCTATCTATCTGTGAAGCAATTTTTTTTTTTTAATTCTCTGTGTTTAGAGGAGAGTATTATTCTCTATGTTTTTTTCTGGAATTTTCAGAAATTCCAACATGGTATCATAGCTAGTCCAGGCTCTTTGAAGGTGTCAAAGAAGTTGAAGGAATGATTTTTGGTTGCAGTAGCTTCTCTAGCAGAGTGAAGGCTCAGTAAAAAATAATCCAAGGTATTCTCAAGACATTTTTTTTTTTGTGTTACTGTTTGAAGACAGTTAATTTATTTTATAAATTCACAGTCAACTATTTGAAGCATAGTTCAAAGTGCTAGGCATGGCAGGAGCCAACACAAGCATGAGTATTTCTAATGCTCACCTCCCACAATTCAATGGGAAGAATTATGATTATTGGGCAATCACTATGAGAGCCCTGTTTTCCTCTCAAGACTCATGGGAACTTGTTGAGGATGGTTTTGAAGAACCAGTAGATGAAAATGAGTTTAATGCCTTAACACAGATAGAGAAGGAATTGTTTAAGAGAAATAAGAAGAAGGGCTCTAAAGCCCTCTTCTATTTTTATCAAGCAGTACATCATAGTTTGTTTCCAAGGATAGCAACAGCTAAGAGATCCAAAGAAGCATGGGAAACTCTCAAGACAACCTATCAAGGCATGGAGAAAGTGAAGACAACAAAACTACAATTGTTGAGGAGAGATTTTGAGACTCTCTACATGAAGGAGTCTAATAACATAGACTCATTATTCACACATGTGATTGGAATGGTGACACAAATAAGGTCTCATGGAGAGACACTTGAAGAAAGAAGGATTGTGGAGAAAGTTTTGAGGAGCTTACCCTCAAGGCTTGATGTAATAGTCACCACCATAGAAGAGACAAAGGATCTCTCAAACTTTTTAGTTGATGAGATTCATGCATCACTGATGACACATGAACAGAGATTGGGTAGAAATGAAAACTCATATTTGGAGCATGCCTTCAAGACCCAAATGTCCTTTGGAAGAGGAAGAGGTCAAGGCAGAGGAAACAAGAGAGGAAGACGCAGAAGCCAAAACAAAGGAGGAAGGAATAGTCCAACAAATGCTCAAGGAAGGGGAAATAATCAAAATCAGAACCAAGGCCAAAGCAACAACCAGCAAAGTGGACAACAACATGCTCATGGATAAAGGTACGATAAATCCAATTTCCAATGTCATTATTGTAAAAAAATATGGGCATTATGCAAATGAATGTAGGAAGAAGTAGAATGATATGGGTAATAGACCCAGTGAAAATTTCACTAGAGAAAATATCAACCAAGATAATTTTTTTTTATCATGTAATATGGTTGAGGAAAAGAGTGAAGATTTATGGTTTCTAGATTCAGGTTGTAGTAACCATATGACAAGAAACATTGCTATGTTTTCTATGTTAGATGAAAATTTGAAGTCTCAAGTCACATTGGGAACAGACAATAAGATTTCTGTCACAGGAAAAGGCATAGTAAATGTCTCGACAAAGAAGGGAGAAAGAAGAGCATACCTGATGTATATTATGTGCTAGGTATGAAATGTAATTTGTTAAGCATTGGGCAGCTCATCCAAAAGGGCTACAATGTTTTCTTTGAAGATGATGTATGCACCATCATGGATAAACCTCCAAGCAAACAATGTATTGCTGAAATAAGGATGACAAGGAATAGAACTTTCCCTCTCAGGATGAGGGCAGATTTGAAGAATGGAGAAGAAATGGCAGCAGTGACACAAGAGGATTTCCAAAGAGAAGCAAAATACAAGAATTGGTTATGGCACTTGAGATTTGGACATCTAAACTTTGGAGGTCTTAATTTGTTACATATGAAAGGAATGGTAAGAGGATTACCATTGATTGAGAAACCTGACAGCCTTTGTGAAGGTTGTATCTTGGGTAAACAACACAGAGAAAGTTTTCCATCCAGAAAAAGCATAAGGGCAAAAGCACCCTTGGAAATTTTCCACTCAGATTTATGTGAACCAATGCAAACACCATCACTTGCAAACAACCACTATATGTTAACTTTTATTGGCTATTTTACAAGAAAAACTTGGTTTATTTTTTGAAAAATAAAAGTGAATTGTTTGAAAGATTCTGCAATTTTAAAGCACTTGTGAAGAACCAAAGTGGGCAGCATATCAAAGTCCTAAAAACTGATAGAGGAGGTGAGTACATCTCTAAATAATTTCTACGTTTTTGCAAAGAAAATGACATACACAAGAAATTTACAGCAAGGTACACTTCGCAGCAAAATGGAGTTGCCGAAAGGAAAAATAGGACAATCATGGATATGGTAAGGAGTATGCTAAAGGGAAAAAATTTTCCAAATGATTATTGGGCTGAAGCTGTACATTGTGCAGCTTATATTTTGAATAGATGCCCAACAAAGGCAGTAATGAATAGATTTCCGGAAGAGGCATGGAGTGGCACAAAGCAAGGAGTCACCCACATGAAAGTTTTTGGTTGTGTGGCTTATACACACATTCTAGATCAGCTAAGGAAAAAGTTGGATAGCAGGGGGGAGAAATGTATTTTTATTGGATATAGTGAGGAATCCAAAGCTTAAAGGTTGTATAACTCATCCACCAAGAAGTTTATTGTGAGAAGAAATGTTCAGTTTATTGAAGAGGAAGTTTGGGATGGAAGCATTGAGAAAATAGTGAATGTTAAAAACTGTTTGTCTCATGATGAAAGTGATGAAGAGATGGCTGGAATACATCCCTCAATAGCAGCACTGACACAAGGGCAGCAAGGGACACCACAAGCTAGAGTAAGGACACCCTTGAGAAGAAATGAGAGTTCTTCTCCAAGCACACCACAAGAAGGAGATTCGAGTGCTACTTAAAGCACTTGTACACCAAATGAAAGAGGAACAAAGTTCATAAATTTAAATGAGATTTATGAGTAAGAGGTAGTAAATGAAGGTATGAACTCTTTATTTTCTTTGTACTGTCATGTTGATGATCCTATTCATTTTGAATAAGCTATTAAAGATAGGAAATGGATAGAAGCTATATATGAAGAGATTAATGCCATAGAGAGAAACAAGACATGGGATTTAGTCGAACTCCTAAAAGGTAAGGAAGTTATTGGAGTTAAATGGGTCTAAAAGACCAAAAGTAATGCTGAAGGTAATATTGAAAGACACAAGGCTAGACTTGTTGTCAAAGGGTATAAGCAACAGCATGGGAGAGACTATGAGGAAACTTTCGCACTGGTTGCAAGAATGGACACCATGAGAGAAGTGTTGTCCATAGCAGCACAAAACAAGTGGAAATTTTACCACATGGATGTGAAGTCAACATTTCTAAATGGAGTGTTAATGGAAGAGGTTTATATTGAACAACCTTTAGGCTATGAGAAGAAAGGCCAAGAGCACAAAGTGTGTAGATTGAAGAAAGCTCTTTATGGGCTGAAACAAGCACCAAGAGCATGGTACAGTAGGATAGATTCCTATCTACCAGAAAATGGTTTTGTAAAATGTGAGGGAGAGCCCACCTTATACATCAAGGAGAAATATGGTAAGATGTTGATTGTTTTTTAATATGTTGATGATGTGATCTTCACAGGTAATGATGATTACCTTGTTGAAAATTTTAAGAAGGTCATGAAAGATGAATTTGAAATGACTGATATGGGTTTTCTGAAATACTTCTTAAGAATAGAAGTAAAGCAAAGTGAAAATAAAATTTTTATTTCTCAAGAAAAGTATGTTAATGAAGTTTTGGAGAGATTTAACATGCAGGATTGCAAGGCAGCAATTACTCCCACAGTAATGGGATTAAAACTCAGCAAAGAGGACAGCAGCAAGGATTTTGATCCTAGTTTGTACAAGAACATAGTTGGCAGCCTCATGTATTTGACTGCAACTAGGACGGATATTATGCATGTTGTTAGTTTAATTTCCAGATTCATGGAGAGGCCAAAAGAAGCACATTGGCAGGAAGCAAAAAGAATTCTGATATATGTCAAAGGAACTAAAAGGTATGGAATTTTATATAATCCTTCAAAAAATTCTGAGTTAATTGGATACACTGACAGTGATTGGGCTGGAAGTGTAGATGACCAGAAAAGTACTTCCGGTTATGTTTTTCACATGGGTTCAGGAGCCATTTCATGGGCTTCCAAGAAACAGCCTATTGTAGCATTATCTACAGCAGAGGCAGAGTATGTGGCAGCTACAGCAGCAGCGTGTCAAGTAGTGTGGATGAGGAGAATGTTGAGGAGTTTATGTCAAGAACAGGTAAAAGGCATAGTAATTTATTGTGACAATAGCTTAGCCATAGCATTGTCTAAAATTTTTTTGTTTCATAAAAGGACAAAGCACATAGATGCTAAGTTTCACTACATTAGGGAGCTAGTGAAAAATGGAGAAATAATTCTAAAACACTCCAGAAATCAGGAGCAGTTTGTAGACATTCTGACCAAGCCATTGGGGCAAAAAAGTTTTTAATATCTGAGGAAATGCATGGGGATGATAGATAACCCAGCAGTTGAACTTAAGGGGGAGTGTTAAAATGTTAATTTCAACTGCTCAGCCCACAATCACCACTTTCCATTTTTTCTTTGACAAGCTCTGTCACAGAGCCGCTTGCTAAATTTAGTTTCTTAGTCGTTTTCACTTTGAAAGCCCTCACAGTCCTTTGCATCTCAGAAAAACAGAGTTTAAAAGAAAACAGAGCTTTCGTTTCATTTTTGTGCACGAGAGTCGATTTTCGTTTGAGCATTGGTAGTCCCTGTAGGCCACGATAACAACCGTTGCATAGGTCCCACAGACAATGTTGACAGACCATGCGGAGCAATTGTATTGGATCGTACTTTTCTTTGAGTCGGGCCAAGGTCCTCAGATCCGGACCCGAAGAGTCTATAAGCCAAAATTGATGACATTTTCAGGTTTTTTTTATAGGCATCCGCAGAACTAATTTTCAGACCTGAAAGTTTTATAGGCACCAATGCATAGAGTTTTCCAATAAATTTTTGGCCCTACATCAACAACCCGAATTGTAATGAGAACTTTCTATGCAATCCAACTTTATCATTTGAAATCCGGGCAGAAGGGTTCATTAAAGTTTCAGAAGTTTTTGTTATGTTTTGTTAAATTTTATTACAATGTTTATATGTCATGTGAAAAACATTATGTTAAACTATTGATTATGTTATGTTTTAACATATATCAATATAACATATGCGCATTTGTAATTGTGGGCCCGGGAAGTTTTTAAAATAGGTTTATTTCTTTTATAGATTTGTTTTGGAAAAAGGTTTTTTTATAATGTTGGTTCATATGTGTTGCGCTATATGAAAAAGAGCCGTGAGGCTAATGTATTGTAACATACACAGCAGTGTAGCGAGACAGAGTATTTTGTAACAGAGTGTGCATTTTCTGTGTGTGAGATAGAGTGAATTTTTGAGATAGAGAGTTAGTTTTTTCTAGCACTGCGTCTTGTAGCAGTCCATTTTGTAATCCCTTTGTGAGAGGAAGTTTTTTGTAATATATTTCTACAGTTAATGAAATAGAAGTGTTTTTGTGCAAACTTTGTCTATCTGTGAAGCAAATTTTTGTTTTAATTCTCTGTGTTTAGAGGAGAGTATTATTCTTTCTGTTTTGTTCTGGAATTCTCAGAAATTCCAACACCCTAGAAGAAAATAACAAAAACATGTTAATTGTGAGGATATTAATAATTTGGTTTCTATGATTTTGATAAAAATCACAACAAAATATAACCCGACAGTGTGATTCATACTGAAAGAACATGTTAATATTGATGAATGTATTCACATTTTTTTTTTTTGGTTTTGGGGTTGGCTAATATATGCATTATGCATTATATTTTCGATCAATTAGGGGTTAGTTAAACTTCTGTCTTGTAAAATTTTTTGTGCATCACCATGTTTTAGTTGCTTCTTTAGTCCAAGCTGCTTGTTTGTAAAATGTGATCTTACAGTCTTGCATGAGGTTTTGCAGGTTCAAGTATCCCTTCTTATCAGGATGGATTTCACTTGTATGCAGCTTACATGAGATTTGTTTACGGGTGCATGTGTTGCTGCTTAAGCGTTATTGATGTATGGAGTTTTTCAAATTTCTGGAGATGGTAGAGCTATGTGTGCAGGAAGAAAATTTTGGAGACTGCAATGGTCTTCACTATGCTGGGGAGAAGAAGAGTACATGTCTCTGATTAAGGTTCATCTTTTACAGCCATAGGTCTTTTGCCTATAAAATTAGAGCTATATTATTTTTGCATGTACTAGGGACGTAGAATGATGGTTCCTTCTAAAGGGGTGTTATTACAGGTGCATGGTTTAAAATGGTTCTAAAAAATGGTTCTAGCATTGGATAGTTAGGATTCTAACCAGATCTCGATGGATGGATTCTCAATATTTGGAATTGATATACTGTATTCTTCAGGATTTGTTTTGATACAAAAGCGTCTGACTTATAATCCATTTGTGTTAACTAGAATCGACATTTTGCGCATTCAGCCTTCGTGATTGTTATTGGCAATGCCATGCATTTCTTGTTAATTGTTTTTAAATATTTAATATAAATTGTATATGTTAGTATTTTTTAATATGATGAATTTTCGCTCAATTGTTACACCTTTTCGTTGAATGCTCAAAACTAGAAATGAGATGGCTCTACCAATAAGTAATAGATGGATAATAGGTATTTGATGATATTTAACATTTACAAAATATCCCCAAAATATTTATGTCTAAAGGCATGTCTATTCTAGAATAGATATTTTACAATTTTAATTTAATTATCACTACTTATTAGTTGGATGATAGGGATTTAACCTCCATAAAATATTCTAAAATTTTAATATTAAACAAGTGAAATAATAATTATAATAAAATTTATTCTAAGTAAAATATATATTTTTTAATTCAAAATGATGTTGTTTTCTTTATCTTATTAGCTATATTTTAATCTTTCACTTATTAAAAATAATTAAATGATTAATTTATTATAATATGTTTTTAAATTTATGGAAATAGATAGTCAACATAGATAAGGAAAATTCAATATAAACATTAAAATATTTATCTCATAATACATCTCACACTATCAAAATTTAAAAAAAAATCATAAAAATAAAGTGAATTATAATTTCATATTTTTCTTTACAAAGTCTTACACCTTGCAACCTAACAAACTTTT
The DNA here is from genome assembly GCA_034641835.2 of Pinus albicaulis. NCBI lineage: Eukaryota > Viridiplantae > Streptophyta > Pinopsida > Pinales > Pinaceae > Pinus > Pinus albicaulis. Next base: position 724,541,511 of record CM076571.1, on the reverse strand, counting down.
AGTTTTAAATATAACAAACTTCTAGTTTTAAATATAAGTGTAAATCAATAAAGTGATCATGGATCTTGATTATGTACCATGAAATAAGTGTTTCCAAATCCCTTTCCAACCCAATCGCAATATTTTATACAGGGTTCCATCTAACCACAAGGAAATTGAAGACATTGAGAAGTCACCACATTGAATTACAACACCTACTAAATAACAATGAGTCATTACATTATGCTATCAATATTGGAAGGTGATTAGCCATAATAAGAAATAAGAGGTGCATGATAAGACCTTAATTATAACTAAATCTACGAGTGTTATGGGCTAGCCCTTGAAGTGAGATAATGATGAGTTGACACTTCTTGTGATCTAGCGTTCAAAGTGAAATGACGATGAGGTGCCACCTTTTTCCATTTATGGTGGCTTTAAAATGCCAAAGAGCTAATAAGTGTTTAAACTTCTTATTCAGGTCATTTAGTGCTAAAGATGCTTTATTGTCTCTTAGTTGAGCTATTTTTACTAATGATTATTTAGTGTTATGTTTAATGTTTGAGGTTTGTTTATTTTTTTTTATAAATATTATGATATGTATTTAGTTGAAAATGATCTAATTTTATCTTATGAAAATGGTTTTTTAAGAATTTTTTTTTTTTATAGAAACAAAATTAAATTGTGTTTAACTAAATAAAAAATAAAAGAAAATAATTAGTTAAAGATAATTCAATAATTTTTTGAAGTCTATATTTGAATATAATTAAATTGTGGACTATAGGGATATAACTTTGGAATAAAATTTCTAGAATTTCAATTTAATTATTAATAATTAATAGGTGGATCATAGGGATTTAAATTTGGTAGTAGTAAAAATAGAGAGTTGATTTATGTAAAAAGTAATTATGACTTTTTTTCTTTTTACTTTGATATTAAATAATATCAAATAAAACAAAAATAAAATACATATAAAAAATATTTTAACTATGAAATAGAGTATGGTTTTTTGGGCACGTGGTATTGAGAAACTATAGTATTAGCCCGTGGTAACAAAGTCCATTTATATGCTAAAAATATCCATAGTAAAATAGAGTGAATCTAGATAGTCAAGCACCTTGTTACATATTTTTTTAAATATACACATATTTAATTATTTTTATAACAAATAATAAAAATAATAATACAATTTAAAATAAAATTTCAATTTAATTAATTTTTATGACTTTGCTTAATTTTCACAACATAAAATGAATTATAAAGCTAGTATAAATTGATAACTATCTATATCTACTAACCATTAAATTCATATAAATAAATACATCTCACTAAACCAAAAATCAATATATAAATATTTATTCAAAACATGTCCCAATATCATATACTTTTTTAAGTAATATGAAAAAAAAAATCCCAACATGATATACCCTTTCTTAGTCTAGTTAAAAAGAAATGATTATAAAAACAACATAACGAATAGTGGTTAAATAAGATATATACAAATAGTAATAATAATCCAATTTTAAGGTCACTGCCAAACAGACACCAAATTGATGTATGACACCTCGTTGTTTGTGGGACAAAGAACCCACCTCCAAGTCGCTATTTCATTGCTACGTCTAAAAGAACATACATACTCTATCCCTCAACCATTAAACCCATTCAAATTATATCCATACCTTAATATAAAAACGCAATATATCTCAGATTAGGCCATCGCATTCTACTATTGACTTTGGCACATTATGTCGGCCTCTAGATGTGTCTTTGCGATCATCCTCTATTGATTTTCACTAACACTTGCGTGCGACATAGTGAACGAGGGGTTTTTCAAACTACACTACCGGTGCCATTAGCTATATAACTAACCAAGCAAAGTATTTGTGAGATCTCACCTTTGTGTTTTTGGTGCAATCGGGCTGCTGTCCGAGTAACAATAAGAGAAGTTTGAAGGAATTTCAATCGTAGTTGGTACGGCTACAGCTGAATCTGCGAGTTTCCCCATTTTCTTTGCAGTTGTTTTTATATTTTTTTTAGTAGGTTGATTGTTTTAAAGATTATCTTTTTGTTTTTGTGGAAGCTGTAGTTTATTTATCTAGCCAAAGCAGATCAATTGAAATTGTTGAGGACCGGTGTTCTTTTTTCTCTAGTTTTTAGGATTTCATAACTTCAACCAGTAACAGAGTTTTAGTGATACTCGTAGTTGAGGCAAGCTGATTATTTGAATATTTAAATGTCACATGCATCATCCTTTGAAAATTGATTATTGTAAACCGGTGTGATTTGCATAGCAGCACATGTTAAGATTGAAATATTTTATTGTCATTAAAATATTCTATTGAATATTTCAGTGCCCATATATTTGGTAGTGTGTGGAAGTATACATTACAATCCTAAATTTTCAGTCAATTTTGACTATAAATTAAGGTTAAAAATAACATATGATTTGTCTTGCAATGAGATTTGTGTGGTTTTGTTTAGGCTGGGAAAGTGCTGATAATCTATGAAAGTTTGAAGCAGATAGTTGGTTTAGAAGGTTTCACTATTTTTTGTAGCTATTTGAAGTTATGGAAAAACACTTAGCTTCCATTTTTGGTTCTAAGAAAGATAGAGTAAACTGCCCTTTCTACTTTAAAATTGGGGCTTGCAGACATGGAGATCATTGTTGCCAACAGCACACAAGGCCTAGCATAAGCCCCACTCTTCTTCTATCTAACATGTATCAGAGGCCAGATATGATTACACCAGGGATGGATCCTCAGGATCATTCCCTAGATCCTTCTAGGATCTAGGAACATTTTGAGGTAGAGATCTATTAATGAGTATATTGTAACTTTATTTTTAAATTTTTTAATAGAAATTATTCTTATAACAATCCAAGAATTAGAACAATATGGACATACTACATATAGCATTTTACAAAAGAAAGGGCGGTAAATGGCACCAACAACCATCATCTAGGCATAAAGGAATATATTATTGACTATTTTTATACTTACAACTTGTAGACTAGACATCTTTGTTGTGGTTGTATCTATCTAAACTGTTTGGGGTGTATTTTTTTGCATCACCTGAAACTTCTACATATATTGTTTTTACGTTAATTTCCTCAAGAAATTTGGGTTATCAAGCCAAGTCCATCTGAAGCTATATTCTAAATGTTCAGTTTTATATGAATTTAAAGGTTAATAATACTATTCCTACCCCGAGGCCTAGGAACCACTTCACAGACATCATTTGTTATAATGGAGTTGTATTCTTCCACTAGTGCATCCACCCATACCTGATGTTGAGCTACCTCTTGAAAGCTAGAGGATTCCCCAACCCAACCTACCAAGGCTTGGTATCTTTCAGGTTGTCTGTCCTACCTCTTCTCATTTCTAAGGGCTTTGACAAACTCTTCTACATCCCTCAAAATTTGTCGTAGTTCCATGCTCGTCCTACCATTGGTATTAGGTGGATATACTTGATTTCCTTCATGCAAGTCCTTGGGAGATGTATCCCTTGTATCCCCATGCCTTGGAGAGTCACTAATATTACCCTCCGCAGGTCATTGTGGTTGGACCAGCGGATCCTCCTCCGACTGCATAACAGAAGGCATCTCCCATGATTTCTTGAAGGCCCTTACATCCATGAAATTCACATCCCGTCGTACTACAATATTCCTAATCTTACGAATGTAAATATGAAAAGCCTTTGGATTCTCACTATATCCCACCAGATATCCATTTTATGCATTCTTATCTAGTTTCTTCCTCTTCTCTTTGGGCACATGGCAGTATGCAACACTGCCAAATATCCTAAAGTGGATCACATCTGAATATCTGCCAGTTAAGGCACTTTCTAGAATGATCATACCCAATACACTGTGAGGAATATTGTTCTATACGTAGACAATTGTATTACAAGCCTCATCCCATAAGAATTTGGGCATGTATTGATCATACAACATAGCCCTCGCAGCCTCAAATATAGTTCTATTCTTTCTCTCTGCAATTCCATTATGCTCCAGATTATATGGAGAGGTCCACTCTCTTCTGAAATCTATGAATTTTTTATTGATGTATTCTCCACCATTGTCTGAACACAATGTATTTATCCATTTTCGTGTTAGATTCTCTACCATATCTTTAAACTTCTTGAATCGATTGAAGACTTCATCCTTGGTCTTCTAAAATTAGATCCAGGTCTTCCTGGAATGGTCATCAATAAAGGTGACGAATTATTCGGCACCACTAAGAGCTCTGGTGGACATTGGTCCACATATGTCTAAGTGTATTAAGCCCAACATACTCTTAGCCCTATTTTTGCTTCTATGGTACGCTACCTTAGCATGCTTTCCCAATACGCACCCTCTGCAAACATCGTCTCACATGGTGTTCAGTTCTGGAACTCCCATGACTGTCTTCCTGAGAATTTTTAATGCTCCATCGTGTAATTTCCCCATTCTCCTATGCCATAGTTCATTCAAATCCTTCTCATCAGTGATACCTATCAGTTTCATTGGAGATTCAATCTGTAATTTGTAGAGTTTATTTCTCCTGACTCTGATTTGTGCCTTCTTCTTCCAACTTGGGCATTTGACGTATACTCCTTTTCCAATGAATTAAACGTAGCCTTTTTTTTGAAGCTGTGACACAGAGATTAATTTCATCTCCAAACCAAGCACATGCAACACATTGGTGTCCTGAAGCTTATTACCAACCTCTGTTTGAAAAGCTTTGGTTCCTCTTCCAACAGGGGTGCATTTCACCTTATTGTGCATGGTGATTTTTAAATTCATCCTCTCTTCTTGGTAGCTTGAGAAACATTCTCGCACTCTAGTCATGTGAGAGGAATCCCCACTGTCAATATACTATATCACACGAGAATCAAAGCTTGACAGAAAAGAAAATTATTCTTCCAATCTGGATGCCATAACAGAAATGCTATGATCCATATGCTCTTTCATGCTTTCCATCTTCTTTGGTGAACTACGTGAACCCTTCTGAGTTGTTGCTGCAGCAATGCCTGATGTTCATTCCATCATTTTTTCTCTACTCATGTTACTCATATTTTCTCTTATACCATGTGAAAAATTCAATCCAGAAAAATACTTCTACATCGATAGATTTATTTCTTCTACTTAGTATTTTCAATAAGTTATTTATAGAATTCTTCCAGTAAATTTTGAAATAAATACTACTGCATCATTCACTCAATTATATGCAGAGAATATAATAGTAAGAAATACAAGAATAAGAATCGATCACATAAACACAATCATTTTTGGACAATTTTCCTTGGAAAAACCCAATGCAGGAAAATCGGTGCGACAGATGAGGGTTTATATACTATTCTTCAACAATGAAATTCTTTACAAGGAAAAGACTGGCATACTTCTTTAGAAAATAGTTGAGGTAAATTGTCACGAATCCTCTTGAAAATTTCTGACACCCAAGAGACTCTAAGCTCCTCTCTACATACCTCAACGTGTCTCTTTGTGCAGTGCCTACATTAGACTGCGTCACTCTACGTAAAATCCTGCCAACTAATTCTCATAATCGTTTTTATTAATGATACCTCTACTTTATTCATTTTCCATTATTTTCCTTAATTTTCCTCGTCACATGAAACCTGTGACCTTTCACCTTCCTTGTCTCCTAATTTCCATTATCTTCACAAATAAATGTCGATTAATGCCTCATGCCTTTCCAAAGCCATTTCCATTTCCTTTGCCAATTTCATTTATCCATAATAAACCGAAGCGACACCTACTAGAATATTTTTCCCACCATTCATCTTCGAATACATGTCTCATTACCATGGCCCTTTATATTTTTTACATGAATTTTTAATGAGGGTTCTTACAAGAGTACCCTTATATTTTTGGATAATATTATTGTATATATGTGTATATACAATCCCTTGAGGACAATGCATAAATAAAGGGGAGGGGAATGAAACAACCCTCCTCAACCCTTAGATTGTAAATAACATATACATTTGAAACTTAGGCTAGTGTGCGAGAATGTATTAATTAGGTTAGTGAGTCGAGGATTTCTTTAGGGCTCAATATGCTCATCTGCATGCACGTTCTTATGTTTTGGGTCTAGTATACTCATATGCATATTTTTTTATATCTTGTGAGGCAAGAAACCTAGTTTTGTAATTATGATATATCATGCATATTAATTAAACAAACTAGGGTTGTAGGCCGAGTCAAACAAAAATATTATGGGGGCCAATACTCATAGATATATAAAAGGGATAATGTGATTTAATGATTATTAAAGTGCACATTCTTATAACCAAATTAAATTAATTTACTTTATGGAATGCCAAGTTACAGTGAAAAGACATGCACATAATGCAATACTAAGTGTCAATGAAAATACATGCACAAAATAAAAGGAAAGAATTTGGTGTTATTAAGGAAGGATGACATTAGGAACTACTGGAACCACAATTCTTTGTACATCCTTGTTCGATCGAGTTAGGAACCCTTGAGGTAATGGCATATCCTGATGGAGTGCAAGTTCAAAGAAGAGGGGGCACTACTTGGGTGCGGGTGTATGGAGGATGTGATCTTGGAAGTTGGAGGTTGTTAGGGTTGATATGAGGACCTGGAGGGCGCTTGGAGACCCCAGATGGCAGAAGGAACTCCTGGATTCATAGTGCTCTAGGCACCATTATTCGCTCGAGTTAGGCACCTTGGAGATAGTTGCACAACCTGAGAGTTATAGGTGCATAGAAGTGGGTGACTACATGGGTGTGGGAAAATGGGGGATACGAGCTCTTAGATTTGAGGCTACTAAGGTTTGGTACCTTGGCCAATTGATTTATGGTACTATAAATAAACCTATATTTGGGTAATATATTGCGCCATGGAGTCAAAGCCCTAGCTTGGGGGTGACCCATTGTTGACAGAAAATGAACAATGTGGTTTATAGCTAGAAGGAATGTTGGAAGTTTATAGCATGTTGGTGAAAATAAAATGTGTTTATTTTCTGTTATTATTCATTTTTTTACTGGAATAATTCATTTAATTTTTTGAACTCCATATGAATCATAATTTAACGTTGAAAATTGTACAAATATACATTAATGCATGAGTTTTTGCATTTAGCACCCACCCAGATACACATAATGCGACGAAAGAAAAGAAATGAGAAGGGGAATTCCCCATAAAGTAGGTTATAAGTGCTATCGGGCACATAGATATGCCCCAATTGGTGGCTAGAGGCAATTAAAAATAATTAAAAGGTTAGTGCAGAGGATTGGGTTAGGTAGAGAATTTGGTATGGTAAACCTTCTGAACATTCTCAAGAATGGTTAAGTATGGATACTGTGTGGAGGATTGTGTTGTGTGAAGGATTTGGTATGAAAAATCTTTAACACATCTTTGAGAATGGTTAAGTATGGACGGTGTGCGGAGGACTAGGTTGCGTGAAGGACATGGCATGAAAAACATCCCACACATCCTCCAAAATGGTTAAGTATGGATGTTGTGTGGAGGATTGGGTTGTACGGAGAATGTGTGTGCAGTGGTTCCACACATTAAAACACCAAATAAGTGCCATATATAGATAAAAGAGTGTAGAAAAATATTTATGTAGAAATTCTTTTATGAAAATTTTCTCCACGGGTGACCAACGGTGGGTCAGAGATGTTACAAAAACCTAATGTAAGATTTCGTGGATGATCTAGAGTTACAACTACAAACAACACTTTGTCAAATATAAATGGATGATGTTTGTAAACAGTGCAATGGAAAACATCACATTGGTACATGACTAGTTTATACATTGAAGTCAAGGTTTGTTAAAACATTCAACCAACTTAATACCATCTAGAATATTCCACCTTCTGTTGAGCCAAGAAAGCTACATTTACCCAATCCCCATTGCATGAAAACTAGTCTATTGATTAGTAAATAATATATCTAAGAGTCACTCTTCTTAAATGTATCTTTATTGAAAGGCCAAACACCTTAAGCCATATTCTTTAATGATGTTAGAAGTTGAAAGTGGCTTAGAAATGGGCCCATTCTTTCTATAATCACCTCTCCCCAATTCCATTTTCCCATAAATTGCCACCCTTAGTGCTAAGTGATGGTGGATCATTCATTTTCAACAATGTTGAGTCAATGTCAAGGATACAAATTTTGTTTTATATCTAAAAAATTTACTTAATTACATCTTTTTTTGCAAAAATGAAGCAATCATAGTTTTCTTTACGGGGTCTTACAACTTGCAACATATAACAAACTTCTAGTTTCAAATCTAGGTGTAAATCAATAAGGTGATCATGGATCTTGATCTTGATAATGTACCATGAGATAAGTGTTTCCAAATCCCTTTCTAACCCAATTGCAATAATTCATACATGGTTCCATCTAACCACAAGGAAATTGAGGATGTTGAGAAGTCACCACATTGAATTACAACACCTACTAAATAACAATGAGCCATTACATCATGCTATCAATATGGAAGGTGATTAGCCATAATAAGAAATAAGAGGTGCATGATAAGACCTTAATTATAACTAAGCCTACAAGTGTTATGGGCTAGCGCTTGAAGTGAAATATCGATGAGTTGACACTTGTTGTGATCTAGCCTTCAAAGTGAAATGACGATAAGGTGCCACCTTTTTCCATTTGTGGTGGCTCTAAAATGCCAAACAGCTAATGAGTGTTTAAACTTCTTATTCAAGTCATTTAGTGCTAAGGATGTTTTATTGTCTCTTACTTGAGCTATTCCTTACTAATGATTATTTGGTGTTATGGTTCAATGTTAGAGGTTTGTTTATTTTTTTATATAAATATTATGATACATATTTAAATGAAAATAATCTAATTTTATCATATGAAAATGGTTATTAAGGAAAAATTGTTTTCATGAAACATAATTAAATTGTGTTTAAATAAATAAAAAATAAAAAAATTAATTAGTTAGACATAATTAAATTGTGGACCATAGGGATTTAACTTTGAAATAGGGTTTCTAGAATTTTAATTTAATTATTAATAATTAATAGGTGGATCATAGGGATTTAACTTTCGTAGTAGTAAAAATAGAGGGTTGAGATTTCTCTGAAAAGTAGTTATGACCTTTTTGCTTTTTAATTTGATATTAAATAATATCAAATAAAAAAAACATAAAATACATATAAAAAATTTTTTAACTATGAAACAGATTATGGTTATTTGGACAAGTGGTATTGAGAAACTATAGTATTAGCCCATAGTAACAAAGTCCATTTATAAGCTAAGAATCTGCAGAGTAAAATGCAGTGAATCTTGTTGCATGGTCGAGCATCTTGTTAAATATTTTTTTAATTATACACATATTAATTATTTTTATAGAAAATAATAATAATAATAATACAATTTAAAATAAAATTGCAATTTAATTAATTTTTATAATGATGCTTAATTTTCACAACATAAAATGAATTATAAAATAAATATTTAGCTATTATAAATTGATAATTATCTATATCTACTAACCATTTAATTTATATAAGTAAATACATCTCACTAAATCAAAATCAATATATAAGTATTTATTCAAAACAACAATCCCAAAACAACATGTCCCAATATCATATATCTTTTTAAGGAATAAGAAAAAAAAAAAATCCCAACATGATATATCACTTTTTTCCCTAGTTAAAAAGAGATGGTTATAAAAACAACATAATGAATAGTGGTAAAATACAACATAAACATAATAATCCAATTTTAATGTCACTGACCAAGCAAACACAAAATTAGTGTATGAGATCACCTTGTTTGTGGTGGGACAAGGAACCTATCTCTCTGATTTGACTGCTAAGTCTAAAATGACATACATACTTTAATTAGACTCGCTCAAATTGTATGCATCTCTTAATATAAAATCATAATTCATCTAATATTGTGCCCTGGCATTCTACTATTGACTTTGGCGCATTATGTCGGCCTCTAGATTTGTCTTCTGTACCATCCTCTATTGATTACCACTAACACTTACCTGCCACATACTGAACGAGGGGTTTTTCAAACTACACTGCCGGTGCCATTAGCTATATAACTAACCAAGCACAGTGTTTGTGAGATCTCACCTTTGTGTTTTTGGTTCAATCGGGCGTCTACTATCCGAGCAATAATAAGAGAGGCCGAAGGTGTTCGTTCAGTTTGAAAGAATTTCAATCGTAGTTGGTATGGCTATAGGTGAATCTGCTAGTTTCCCCATTTTCTTTGCAGTGGTTTTTATATTTTTTTTAGCAAGTTGATTGTTTTAAAGATTATCTTTTCATTTTTGTGAAAGCTATAGTTTATTTATCTAGCCAAAGCAGAACGATTGAAATTGTGCAGGACTCGTGTTCTTTTTTATTCTATTTTTTTAAGGGTTTCATAACTTCAACGAGTAACATATAGTTTTAGTGATATAGATTAGGGTTTGAAGCTTAGTCTCAATGCTTGCTATTAAATTTTTCTTTCTAACAATTAAGCCTTGTTATATTCTGTGCTATTTAGGTTATTTTATTTATTTTTATTTTTATCTTGTTTTCTTTCTTTGAAATTTGCAGGGTTGTAACACTTTTACATGACATTATCTTGATATATGCATAACAAATTTTCAAAAATTTTGTTTATAACGTTCTTATTTTATGCATCGCATAATTCATTAGTTGAAAAGTAATTTTGGCTACTTTCTGCTGTACTCTCTCTTAAATACTTCATAATCTTAATTTTTCAGTCAATTTTGACTATAATTTATGGTTAAACCTAACATGGGATTTGTCTTGCAATGGGATTTGTGTGGTGTTGTTCAAGTTGGGAAAGTGTTGATAATCTCTAAAATTTTGAAGTTTATAGTTGGATTCAGAAGGCCTCACTATTTTGTAGCTATTTTAAGTTATGGAAAAACATTTAGCTTCCATCTTTGGTACTGAGAAAGATAGAGTAAACTGCCCTTTTTACTTTAAAATTGGGGCTTGCGGGCATGGAGATTGTTGTTGCCGATAGCACACAAGGCCTAGCATCAGCCCCACTCTTCTTCTATCTAACATGTATCAGAGGACAGATATGATTACACCAGGGATGGATCCTCAGGGCCATGCCCTGTATCCTTCTCGGATCCAGGAACATTTTGAGGTAGAGATATATTAATGTGTATATTGTAACTTTATTTTAATTTTTTGTCCAACGCCATAGTCGGTTGGAAAGACATAATTATGGCATGACATAAAACATTATTTGATGGTGGGAATAATGCTGATATCGATATCTTTCAATCAGGTGATTTGAAAAATATTGTACAAGGACCTCTTTTTCAGATTCCCATGCCTGTGATGAATCATTACTTGGTGGAGCCAAAGGATTTATGTACTCAAAGGGATTTGATTCTGTATCAACTTGCAGATGAAAGTTGTCATAGCTTGTACTAGATCCGGTTCCCATCCTTCGTGCCTTGTAGGTGTTGGTAATAAACCATCGTATATGGCCACATCTTTTCAATCCATAGAAAAAGTGAAGATCTTCAATATCTGCAATATGACGAACAAATTTATATACAATACCTGAATGAAGTGCTCTTGGTTCATTGAATCCTAGTATCTTTAAAAAATTAAGAGAATATGGCTTCATGGTTAAAGCTGATAAACCATAGATTTTCCACCATTCGAGAAACCATTCTGGAGTGGGATCAAGCTCTTCAATTCTTTCAACAGACTGTCCTTCAAAGAAAAACCCGAATTGTAGAGCGTAGAATAGAGTTGATGAATAATTTTGCAAGTTCATCGCTGTATAAAAAGAATCTTTAACCTGTGCTTCATCAAAATCTGGTCTCTGATGATAATTTGAAAATCCTCTCAGGGTGATTTGGCAACTGTGTATCAAATTATCATTCTCTGCTCTCTCTAGATGATATGTAATATTTCCATTGTAGGCTAGATAGTCTAGAGCTTCTATGGCTTCTTCATTCATCTCATCCTGTAACCTAGTATTCCACAAATAAGGAATTCCAGTTCTGTGTTTTATTTCTTTCAGAGGAAACCAATCTCTATCATGTTCTAGAAGAGGAGTGGAGAGATTATATGTTACCCATCCCATTGGTGTTTCTATCTGTATCTCTTCTGGATTTCTTTTGATGAAATTACAGGAAAGAGAAAGTATGGAATTATTTGTTAAGAATTCTCTACTCAACATGTCTGCAAAACAATTCTTCTTCCCTTCTACAAACTCAACATCAAAATTATATTGGCTGAGCTGCATAACCCAGCGAACCATGGCTACATCTTCAAATTCACATTTTTGAATAGCATAGTGTAATGCTTTGCAGTCTGTTTTGACTGTAAACTTGGTATAGATGATAAAATCCTTGAACTTAGCTATGCCTAAGCATACAGCCCTAAGTTCTTTCTTCTGGCTAGTCCAATTTAACTGACCTGATGCATACTGACATATTTCAATATCTTTCTTATTACCTGGATTAATTTGGCATAGGACAGCTCCCCATCCAACTTTGCTAGCATCAATCATTATTACTTTCTCCCAATCTTCTTGTATTGGAGAGAGTGGCTGGATTTTCCTGACTCTGTCTTTGATTCTGTGAACTGCTTCAATGCATTCCTTATTCCAAGGAATTGGTTCTTTCTGCAATCTTTGATTCAACAATTTTCTATCATGAGCGCAATGTTGCAGGAATTTAGAAATATAGTTAAGACTACCTAAGAATCTCTGAAGTTGAGTCTTATCTAAAATCTCATCAGGAAAATGATCAACAAAATTTAAACTTCTTTGAATAACTCCATAAGATCCATACTAGATATTGTATCCCAAGAAATCAATCATGGATCTGAACAATTTCATTTTTGACTCAGACAAAACAATGCCCATTTCTTTGACTCTTTTCAAAAATATCCTGAGATGTTTGATATGTTCAGGAATATTGTCTGAGTGTATCAAAATGTCATCAATGTATTTCTTCAAAAATTCATCCATCCCTTCAAAGGTTTCATCCATTATTCTCTGGAATGCAGAGGGTGCATTGATCAAACCGAATGGCATAATGTTCCATTCATAATGACCTTGAGGGACAGAAAAAGCTGTTTTCCACTTATCTTCTTCCTTTATGCCTATTTTCCAGAAACCTGACTTAAGATCAAACTTTGAAAAGATCTTAGACTTTGAAATTTGAGCAAGTATCATTGAAGGTTTAGGAAGAGGATAGGCATCATAGTCCAGAATATTATTCAGAGGTTTATAATTAACAACTAACCTTGGCTTACCTCTGGCAATTTCTGAATGTTTATTCACATAAAAAGCAAAGCAAGCAATAGGACTCTTGCTGTTTCTTATCAAACCTTTCTGCAACAGATCCTTGATTTCTCCTCTGCATAACTTCATCTGTTCTGCATTCATAGGGATTGCTGCTGATCTTCGTAATTTTCCATTGAAATCCTTCTTTAGTGGCAATTCCACTTCTTGCTTCTTAATATGCCAGAATGCATTTGGATCATCTGAGCAACACTCTTTAAACTTAGCAGTGATATCTGCTATCTCTTTGGCATATTTTCCATTATCCAGCAATTCTTCTGTCTTCAGAATTTCTTTCTTAATCTCCATCTTTGCAAGGAGATTCTCCATTCTTTCAATTCTTTTCAATCTATTAGGTGAGTTAGAATTGATGAAAGGGAAAAATATTTCTTTATTTTTTAGACTCACAAAGTATCCATATCTTTGACTCACCTGGTCTAGCTTTGCGCCATGCTTCTCAAAGTTCTAAAAGAATGGTGTTCCAAGGTACATTGCACAATCCATACCTGGAACAATTGGACAAACAAGATGTACTCATATTTCCTCAGTGAGAAATACATCTACTTCAACTTCTGAAACTGTTGTAATGTCACCGCTGGCAGTAGCGACTCTTGGACATGTTGTCGGTCTCCTAAGATGTGTGCTTACAACAGTATTATTGACAATATTCAATCTGGATCCCGTATCCATCAAAACTTTCCAATACTCAATCTGGGATCCAATTCTAACTTTCATCTTGACACAATACATAACATCTCTGTTAAGTATATTACAGCCAAGACCAGTTCTTTCTGGTTCATCATCAGAATCTTCTTTCTCAATGGATTTTTCTGGTTTCTGTACTTGTTCCCATGGGGGAGTACCATGAAAAGTCCAATTTTCAGTTTTCCCAGATATAGGAGGATTCTGAGAAGATGAAGCTTGATTTATGCCCATAAATTTTATATCTAGTTCTTTGTGTTTTTCTAGGCATAATCTTCTGTTTTCTTTTACAGTCTTTCTGAGCTCTTTGATTGCCTGATGAATACTAGGCAATGTTTGTGGCAAATCTTCTCCAAAATCTTCATTTCTGAATTTTCTGGTTAGAGCTTCGACTGAAAATAATGATGCAGGTGGAACATACCCTTTGTTTGACTGATCTGTTTTCTTTGAAGGAGTCTTCTTCAGATGATTCATCAAAAGTGTTTTATACATTTCTTTGATCTGTGGATTAGTAGCAGCAATCATCTGAGTGAAATAGTTTCTGCTTGTTTCTTCTTCATTATCATCTGCCTTCATCATGTTTACAGTATTACAACTGCAAACATCTGGATCACTGCACTCACATTCTCTGCATTCAATACAGTGAGGATCTCTGCAAATATCTTCTTCAGAAGATTCATCAGAATACATAATGTTCAAATCATTATCTGAATCAGATTAAGATGTTAGAAGCTCATCACAACTGCTAGGAAGATCAAAGAAATTGACTTTACCTTTCTTATTTCTATATGTGACTTTTTTCTTCCCTTTGTCTTTCTTCTTAGGACAGTTATTGGAGGTATGTCCTTTTTCATTGCAGTTGTAGCAGATGATTTCCTTTTCTTTCGAAAACATTTCTGTATGTTTGTAGGGCTTCCTTTTGAAATGTTTTTTGTGGGAATGCTGGGAATTCTTTTTGGCATGCTTATACTTGTGTTTGCGATGCCGTGTACGCCCCTCTGAATTGCCAGCTTTGCCAAGATGCCACTTCTTGCAGAGTTGTTGATATCCATGAGGTTTTTTGGGATTATTTGCGGCATGGGCAATTTTCATTTGAGAACAAAGATCTACAATGACAGCTTTAACAGCCTGTCGAATAACACCAAACTTATAATCTCCCATTTTCCCTGGGAGTTTATTGACGATGGCCGAGGATACCCAGTGAGGAAGAGAAGACACAAAAATCTCTTTCCATTTGGGTTCAAGTATCAAATCTGGAGTGAGAGAATGAAGCCGATGTAAGAACTCATTGAAATATTCATCAAAATGTTGCATGTTATGCAACTTCATTGCCAAGAGAGTTATGGTAGTAATTTCATTAGTAATCTGAGGAAAACCAATGAAATTTACTTGAATACCATACAGAAGACAACCTATCATATTATTAACAGGAAGGTGAGTGACTGGATCCATATAAGTGCTACCATCAGAATTCAAAATGACTGATTGTTCCCACTGGGTAATAAGGGAAGGGTCTTTCAAAGTTTCAGCTTTCAACCAAGAATCAAGGGTACCTTCAAATCCACCAATGATTCGTCTGGTTGCATTGATGGGACCAATATCATCAGCAAGATAGGTTCTATAGCAGACGATCATGGAATGTAATACAGACATTACTTCCGCTTCTGTGCAATTGTCTATATTCCATGAATATGTGGAATTTGCAGACCAATCTTTATGCCATTCTTCTTTCATCATATCTCTGCGGTCATGAGCAGGATTCCATGAAGAATCATATTTGGATCTAGATGTAGTAGCATGCACTTGAATGTCTTCTAGATCTGTGGAATTTGCAACCCCAAATTGTATCTTATCTTCTGTTGAAAAATTATTTACACAAGTTTCTAGTTCTTCTAGACTTGGATCATCAATCTTATGAAGACTGGTTTCTAGAATATCACCTTTCAATTCCGATTCTATAAATATCTTATCACTCTTTTTCTCAGACTCTGAATCATAATCATGTAGGAAATCAGACAGACGGACAACTCTAGTATCAATATCCCTTTGTGCTTTTCCAAAGAAACTAGGATTAGCAAAAGGAGAATAGTTATAAGAAGTGTCTGCTGGAGGAAAGCTGATAGTGCTAGGAGCCTTAATCAAACTCTGAACAGAGGGTGTGATTGAATAAGGCAATGATACTTTTGGATCTGAGAATAGAGTAGAGGATTTATAAGTCTCTGAACTTGTGCTAGGTCTCTTCTTTAATGAATCTACACTAGTGGAAACAGTGTAGACTTGTCTCTTGAGGATGTCAAGGCTAGTGTTAACCTTAACCAACTCTTTTCCATGAGCCACTGCAGATTCATGGATCTTCTTATCTGTCTGCAAAGTAAGTTGATCAAGACTTTTGGCTATAGCATAATCATTTTCTGTCAAGATCTTAATGTTTTCATTCAGACATGTTGTATTATAGTCTTGTTTCTGCAAGACTCTACCAATCATCAACTTTATTTCAGCGGTTGCAGCCTCATTAGATGAAAATTCTTTTCTGATAAACTTTTCCAAACTGGAAATAGCAAGATTAGTCCAGTTGGTTGCTACAATTGATTCTTTTGTAGATAATGAGGAATCATCTACATGGGACGGAAGTAACTTATACATCTTTCCATCCTGTTGTCTGATTACAAAATTTCTCCAGGGAGGAAATTCTATATCAGTCTCAATCATGGAACCATCAAGAAGTTCCCACTTGTGCTTGCTTGGTGTTCCTTGTCTGATCATGTTTACTTTAAGTCACAAGCAAACTTCTTTGATTAAAATTTCTCCTTTTGTTCTAACTGCTATCAAAGATTTAGGCAAGTTTGGCTTAGATAGCATAGATTGTATCTTAGGAGAAAATACTGGCAACTGTAGTGGAGATGGAATCACTACAGGCTGTTGTTCAGTTTTAGAATCAACATATTCATCAGACTTTTTGATCCTTTTTTTCTTGGCTTCGTTGCGGAATTGCTTGATCAAAGAGTCTTCAATTTGGTTTATGGAAGGATAGTACCATTCATAAAATGATATCCACTGATTATTAGCTTGCATCCAAGCTTTCCACTCAGAATCATTTTGACTATTAAAACTTTTCCTATCCTTATTATCCAGAAGCTTTATTTCCTGTATATACAAATGTTCTTTCTCATGAGTGTAGATGTCCCAATTGAACATCTTCTTTTTCCAAGGGTCTTCTGGATTATGAGGTCCTATACCTTTGAAGATTTTCAGAAATGCAATAATTTCTGAATCAGAGGGAATTTCAACAGAATCTGGAATTTTATCAGTAGGATTGCGTCTGTAGGCTGGAATGGCTACTGGATCAACAAGACCTAAACCACGTGAGGTGGTTGGTGAAATAGACTGTACAAGGAGATCTTCATGTATATTAAAGAATGTAACTTGTCGGTAAGTTTGTTCTGAGGAATCTGAAGAAGGAACAAACTTAATCATATTTATTCTTCTAGACTGATCAAAAGAATTCCCATGAGGCTGAGGAGGTTCTGAGGAGAATTGACAATGCATTTTTGAACAATGAGGATGTTCACATACAGTAGCTAAAGGAGGATTTACATACTGTACAGAGGCAGTAGGAGATATCATGGGCTCAGTCAACAAGACTTTTAGCTTAGCAAGAATAACTGGATCAATCATTATCATTGGTTCTTTGGAAGATGCAGGCTGGACTTGTGTAAAAGTCGGAACCAATTGAGAAGTATAAGACTGGCCTTGTTCAACTATTTGTCTTCTTGGAAATCTGGTAATGACTTGGTTATCAGATTCTGATATTATTGACTGGGCAATCGCAATGGGTTTCTTAGTATTGCGTTTCCAATTTGTGACCCACGCATCTGGAGGAACAAGGGATCTCTTATTTATTGACAAAGGGGCCACTGGATTGCAGGAAGAGTCATACTGAATTAATGTCACAGTGCCAGATCCTTGTTCAGGAGCATGTAAAACAACAGGAATAGTTGTGTTATAAAATCTAACACAAGTAATGTAGAAAATAGTCAAATTTTTAGACTTATTATCAAACTCATCATATCCTTGAGTTTGAACACCTAAAGTTAGGCATTTCAGAATGTTGGGATCATCAAGGGCGACTGAAAAATCTGGAAATACATCATATTGGACTGGTCCATCAGACAGAGTTGTCTCGATGCCACCAATGAGGGCTTTTGTAAAGGATGACCATCGATTATCAAGTAAGGCCGATAAAACAAATGCAGTTTGACCTTTTCTATGGAGAGCATTAAGGCCTACTCTCACCATCCCCAGATGGACATACTTGTAACCAGACTTTAAAGCAGCCTGGATATGTTTTTGTTCAAGCAAAGGAACAGTCATCATAGTATTACAGTTGAGCTCAGTGTGAATGGAATTTTCTTTAATCTTAATCTGACTAAGAGCCCGGAATTGAAACGGGGAAATACCATGGTATACATCAGAAGGAGAAATCTCAGGGAGTTTCCATTTCATACGGGGATTGGTTTCTTCAATATTTAAGCATGCAAAATTAGAAGAGGACTCAGATGGAGAACACAGAGAATCTAAACCAGAACGAAGCTGTTCTTCATTTTCTAAATCATCAAAATGCTTAGAACCAAAACGACCCATTGAACGAGAAGATGAATCCATTGCACAGAGAAAATAGTGCAGACAATAAAAGAGCAAGTTAGCAGGAGGAATTTGGGAAATCACTTAGCTGAAATATTGCGGCTTCTACGCACAAGTTCTAGTCGAATGTCTTCAATGCCTTCAACGCCATCCGCGGCAACACAGGCTACAAACGCTATTCACGACATCAAGCAAACTATCTAGCGCTCCACTCAAACAATAACAATCCAAGAATTATAACAATATGAACATACTGCATATATCATTTTACAAAAGAAAGGGTAGTAAATGGCACTAGTCAGCATCATCTAGGCATAAATAGGCATATATTATTGATTATTTTTATATTTACATCTTGCATACTCGACATATTTGTTCTTTTGCATTAAATGTTCAGTTTTATATGTCTTGAAAGGTTATTAATATTATTCCTAGAGATGACCGAGGTTTGTCATTACTAAATTATTTTCTTTCCATATTCTTGTATTGATTGGTTGCATGATTTCTATGAAGATCTATTTGAGGAACTTGGGAAGTATGGAGAAATTGAAAGCTTTAATGTTTGTGACAACTTGGCTGATCACATGGTGATTGTGATAATATTTTTTATCATCATTTATGAAAAAAAAATTGTGCTCATTATTTCTGATTTTATCTATGTTGTGTTGCAAATTAGTTCCAACTGCCGCAAAGTAGAAAAAAGATGACGAATTTAATGTTGATGGGAGTTCTTGAAGGATGACGACAGAAAATCTCCAGTTCTGATCTTCACACAACCTTGCATTCTTATCTACAACATCTACCGCATTAAATCCTCCTCCAACCACAGTTAACATGCAGCCAACCTCATTCCGACAACATCCAAAATGAGCTGAGAAGGGTGAAGGCAACCCACCGGAGAAGGTGACATCACCTTCCTCCAGACCAATGATAGAAATTCCGTGGGGTAAAAAGAAACAAGAGAGAATATGTTTACGCACTCTACCGAAGCTAAAGAATGAAAGCTTAAATGGATGCGATAGTTTTTAATTTGAAACCAAATATTAATGTTTTAAATGTTTTATGTATTTTCTACGATATGTTTTGGTTTTAAAACTTAGGATATAAATAGTTATATATATATATATATATATATATATTGTAAATATATTATATTTACAATATATATAAATATTGTAATGAAAGGTGAAAAAAACAGATATATATGCTGTGTGCGAATCATATTGACTGAGTGTAATGTAATTTGTGCCCAAAGGAAGAAAAGAAAAAAAGAGCACTATGTGCGTAGCAGTGAGAGAAAAGACAGAGAACAGTGAAACACAGGTTTTTTTTAAGAAACGTTGTGTTGTGTACAAACAGAAGTTATTTTTTTTTGTAATCCAAAACCACTGAAGTTCTGAAGACTTTCGTATTGTAACAAAGTTTTTTTTATTGAATTAAATAGAGTGTTGCCTCACATCTCTGTTCGCAATTTGTTTTTAATCTCTGTGTTTGCAAAGGAATTTTATTTCCCTCTCAGTTGTTGTTCGGAATAACTAGAAATTCCAACATGGTAACGGAGCTAGTTCAGGCTCTTTATGTTTGACAAAGAAGCTAAAGGAAGAAGGATTTTTGTTAAAGGTTTCTCCAACAGTGTGAAGTTCAACAAAACAAGATATTTACTAAAACAAAGTTTTTTGTTTGCTTAAAAGAATACAATCCAGAGAATTGTAGAAGGAATTTTGTTAGAGATAGAGTGTATCTCTCTAGCAAGGAGATTTTTTTTTTAAAACACATTCAAGTTTTTTTTAAAGCATAGTTCATAAAGCTAGCCATGGCAGGAGCCAACACAAGCACGAGTATGGGAAATAATCAACTCCCACAGTTCAATGGGAAGAACTATGACTACTGGGAAATCACAATGAGAGTCTTGTTTGCCTATCAAGATTTATGGGAGTGAGTTGAAGATGGTTTAAAAGAACCAACAGATGAACAAGCATATAATGCCTTAACACAGGCAGAGAAGGATTTGCTAAAGAGTAATAGGAAGAAGGACTCAAAAGCCCTCTTCTATCTCTATCAGGCAGTGCATGAAAGCATATTTCCAAGGATTGTAGCAGTAAAGAGGTCCAAGGATGCATGGGATACCCTCCAGACAGCCTATCAAGGTATGGAGAAGGTAAAGACAACAAAGCTTCAATCAATGAGAAGATATTTTGAAGTCATTTGCATGAAATAGTCTGATACAATAGACTCTTTCTTCATAGCATTGATTGGGTTGGTCACCCAAATGAGATCTCACGGAGAGATAGTAGAAGAAAGAAGAATAGTGGAGAAAGTGTTTAGGAGCTTACCCTCAAGGTTTGATGTGATAGTCACAACCATTGAAGAGAAAAAGGATCTCTCATTGTTTATTGTTGATGAGCTTCATGCATCGTTGATGACACATGAACAAATATTGAGCAGAACAACAGAATCATCTTTGGAACATGCCTTCAAGACCCAAATGTCCTTTGGAAGAGGAAGAGGTCAGGGCAGATGAAGCTATATTGGAAACGGAAGAGGCAGAAGCCAAAACAGAGAAAGAAACAACCCTGCAAATACAAATGGAAGGGGAAGCAATCAAAATCAAAATAAAAGCTAAGGCAACAGCCAACAAGGTGAAAAAAATCAAGCACATGGACAAAGGTATGACAAATCCCAAGTCCAATGTCATTACTGTAAGAAGTATGGCCATTATGCCAATGAATGTAGGAAGAAACAGAGTGACATGGGTAGTATACCCAGTGCTAATTTTACTAAAGAAAATATCAGTCAAGAAAAAAAAATTTAGCATGTAATTTGCCTGAAGATTCAGGATGTAGCAACCATATGACTAGAAAAATTTCTATGTTTTCCATGATTGATGAAAATGTTAAGTCTCAAGTAACATTGGGGATAGATAGTAAAGTCTCTGTCATGGGAAAAGGTAGAGTGAATGTATTGACAAATAAAGGAGAAAGAAAAACCATACCAGAGGTTTACTATGTGCTTGGTATGAAGTGTAACCTTTTGAACATTGGATAGCTCATTCGAAAGGGAAAAAATGTTTTCTTTGAAGATGATGTATGCACCATCATGGATAGACCACCAAGAAAGCAATGCATTGCAAAAGAGAATATGACAAGGAATAGAATGTTTCCTCTCAAGATGAGAGCCGATTTGAAGAAAGGAGTTGCAATGGCAGCAGTGACACAAGAGAAATTCCAAAGAGAAGAAAAATATGACAACTGGTTATGGCACTTGAGATTTGGACATCTCAACTTTGGAGGTTTGAATTTATTACACAGAAAATGAATGGTAAAGGGATTACCATTGATTGAAAAACTGGACAGCTTATGTGAAGTATGCATCTTGGGCAGACAATACAGAGAAAGCTTTCCATCAGAAAAGAGAAAAGGGCAAAGGCACCCTTAGAAATAGTCCATTTTGATTTGTGTGGACCAATGCAAACACCATATTTAGCGGGAAGCCACTATTTGCTGACTTTTACTGCTGATTTCACTAGAAAAACATGGGTTTATTTCTTGAAGTTGAAGAGTGAAGTGTTTGAGAAGTTCTACCACTTTAAAGATCTTATAGAGAACCAAAGTGGATAACATATTAAAGTCTTAAGAACAAATAGAGGAGGAGAATACATCTCCAAATAATTTCTACATTTTTGTAGATAAAATGGGATATACAAGAAATTTACAACAAGGTATACACCATAGAAAAATGGAGTTGCTGAAAGGAAAAATAAAACCTTCATGGACATGGTAAGAAGTATGTTGAAGGCAAAAAATTTTCCAAATGAATATTGGGTTGAAGTTGTACATTTTACAACATATGTACTGAATAGATGCCCAACAAAGAGTGTAATGAAAAGGGTTCCTGAAGAAGCATGGAGCGGAATAAAGAAGTTTGTCACCCACATGGGAATTTTCAGTTGTGTGGCTTATGCATACATTCTAGATCAGCTAAGGAAGACGTTGGATAGTAAGGGGGAGAAGTTCATATTTGTTGGATACAGTGAAGAATCCAAAGCATACATATTTTATAACCCATCCACCAAGAAATTTATGATAAGAAGAGATGTACAATTAATTGATGAAGAAGCTTGGGATGGAAGCATTGATAAAATAGTGAATAAGTTGTTTGTCTCATGATGATGATGTGGAAGAAATGGTTGAAAGACATCCCTCATTAGCAACACTACCTCCACCAACACAAGGAAAACAAGGGACACCAGAAGCAGGTATGAGAACACCCTTGAGAAGTGATGATTGTGCTTCTCAAAGCACATCACAAGGAGCAGATTTGAGTGCTTCTACAAGCACAGGTTCATTAAGTGAAAGAGGAACCAGATTTAGAATTCTGAATGAAATTTACGAGCAAGAGGCAGCAAATAAAGGTATGAACTATTTATTTTCATTGTATTTTAATGTAGAGGATCCTATTCATTTTTAAGAAGCTGTAAAGGATAAGAAATGGATAGATGCTATGGATGAAGAAATAAATGCCATAGAGAAAATTAAAACATGGGAATTAGTTGATCTCCCAAAAGGCAAAGAAATGATTGGAGTAAAATGGGTTTATAAAACCAAAATAAATGTTGAAGGTAAGATTGAAAGGCACAAGGCCAAACTTGTTGTCAAAGGCTACCAACAGCAATAATGAAGAGACTATGAGGAAAATTTTGCACCAGTTTCAAGAATGGAAACAGTAAGAGCAGTGTTGTCCATAAAAAAACAAGTGGAGAGTTTACCAAATGGATGTGAAATCAAAATTCCTAAATGGAGTATTGATGGAAGAGGTTTATGTTGAAGAACCTCTGGGATATGGGAAATCAGGCCAAGAGCGCAAAGTATGCAAATTGAAGAAAGCTTTGTATGGGCTGAAACAAGCACGAAGAGCATGGTATAGTAGGATAGATTCCTATCTACTGGAAAATGGGTTTGAGAAATGTGAAGGAGAACCCACATTATACATCAAGGAGAAATATGGTAAGATGCTTATTGTTGCTTTGTATGTTGATGATGTTATATTCACAGGTAATGATGCTTACCTCATTGAGAATTTTAAAACAGTCATGAAGGATGAATTTGAGATGACTGATATGGGATTACTGAGATACTTCTTAGGAATAGAAGTAGAGCAAAGTGAAAATAAAATTTTTATTTCTCAAGCAAAGTATGTTAAAGAAATTTTGGAAATATTTAACATGCAAGATTGCAAAGCAGCAATTACTCCTACAGTGATGGGATTGAAATTGAGTAAAGAATACAATAGCAAGGATGTTGATCCAAGTTTGTATAAGAGCATAGTTGGAAGCCTTATGTATTTGACTGCAACTAGGCCAGATATTATGCATTCTGTGAGTTTAATTTATAGATTTATGGAAAGGCCAAAGGAAGCATATTGGAAAGCAACAAAAAGAATTATGAGGTATGTGAAAGGAACAAAGAGGTATGGAATTTTATACACCACTTTAAAAAAATTTGAATTGACTGGATATACTAACAATAATTGGGTTGGAAGTATAGATGACAGAAAAAGCCCCTCTGGATATGTTTTTCATATGGGATCATGAGCCATTTCACGGGCTTCTAAGAAACAGCCAAGTGTGGCTTTATCAACAACAGAGGCAGAGTATGTGGTAGCTACAACATCAACATGTCGAGCAGTTTGGATGAGGAGATTGTTAAGAAGTTTGTACCATGAACAAGTAAAAGGCCTAACAATTTATTGCGATAACAGCTTAGCTATAGCTTTATCCAAGAATTTAGTGTTTCATAAGAGAACGAAGCACATTGATGCAAAGTATCACTACATCAGAGAGTTTGTGAGAAATGGGGAGATTGTTTTGCAACATTGCAGGACAGAGGAACAATTTATTGATATCCTCACAAAGCCATTAACGTACAAAAATTTTAATTATCTCACAAAAAGTCTGGGTATGCAAGAGTACAATAGTTGTAATTAAGGGGGAGTGTTGGAAATTAATTCCAACTGCCGCAGAGTAGAAGTAAGACATCGAATTTAATGTTGATGGGAGTTCTTGAAGGGCGGTGGCAGCAAATCTCTAATTCTGATATTCATGCAACCTCGCATTCTTATATGCAGCATATACCACATTAAATCCTCCGCCAAACACGCTTAATGTGCAACCAACCTCATTTTGACAACATCCAAAATGAGCTGAAAAGGGTGAAGGCAACCCACCGGAGAAGGTGACGTCACCTTCCTCTGGACCAATGATAGAAATTCCGTGGGGAAAAGAAACGGGAGAGAAGATGTTTACGCACTCTGCTAGAACTAAAGAAGGAAAGCTTAAATGGATGCGATAGTTTTTAATTTGAAACCTCATGTTAATGTTTTAAATGTTTTATGTATTTGTTGCGATATGTTTTAGTTTTAAAACTTAGGATATAAATAGTTTATAAGATATATATATATATATATATATATATATATATATATATATATATATATATTGTAAATATATTACATTACAATATATATAAATATTGTAATGAAAGGTGAAAAAAAGGCATATATATATGCTGTGTGTGCATCATATTGACTGAGTGTAATGTAATTTGTGCCCGAAGGTAGAAAAGAAATAGAGATCACTGTGTGCATAGTAGTGAAAAAGAAAGACAAAGAACAGTGAGACAAAGATTTTTTTAAGAAACGTTGTTTTGTGTAGCAGCAAAAGTTATTTTTTTTGTAATCTAGAACAACTGAATTTAATAAGACTTTCATATTGTAACAGAGTTTTGTTTATTAAATGAAATAGAGTGTTGCCTCACATATCTATCCACAATTTGTTTTTAATCTCTATGTTTGCAGAGGAATTTTATTTTCCTCTCAGCTGTTGTTTGGAATAACCAGAAATTCCAACATGTTGCCTGATATTTTCCCTCTACTACAAGTTGGCAATGTTTATATACAGTTCAGGGAGGAAGAGCATGATGTTGTTGTGTTGCAAGCTTTGACTGGTATATTTTATGCAGGTAATGAACTTTATGTGATATTTTGCTTATTGAATGTTGTTTGTGATGTAATCATTATCAGTTCCTTATGATTGAAAGCAGTTGTAACTGATTAACTTCGTATGAATTTAACAATTAATCTTAAAAATAGGAGTTTGAATTTTCTAGTTCAATGATAGAGATAGGTGATGCTTATAATTTTAATCCATCCCCAATAATCATAATGTTACCTCTAAGAAACCTCGTATTTGGGAAATTTGATCCTTTTTATTATCTTGATAAGTTGATTTTGTTGCTCCAGTTAACTTATGTTTTTTGCATTTGTATATATTGTTTTAATATTTCAAATTAATCTTTCTGATTTACCTGCATCCGTGACTATTTTTTTTTGGTGTAATTAACTGTGTATTTTCGTCACCAAAAACTTCTCTTTTCTTCTGTCAGGACAGGAAATCATAGTGGATTTCTCTCTTGTCACTGACTCCCATGAAGCAACGTGTAGGAAATATCAAGAGAATACATGCAACCATGGTGGCTACTATAACTTTATGCACCTTATGAAGATTAGCAGGCAAGATTATGAGATGTATGTCTGTGATTTTATAGCTCTTGTGATATATGGGTTCAATATTTTTGGTTGAAGAAATGTTTTATTGTTGTTGTAGTTATGTTAGATGCATGACCTTCATGATTCATAATGTAGATAAATATCTTTGAGATTAATCACATTATTAAAATTAGGTCAATGTGATAGTTATTTGTTGTTGTGGTTATTTGTTTCTATTTTTGTTTTTTCTTTTGCACAGGGAGTTGAGACAGAAATTATTTTGAAGGTATAGACGATATGGTCATGGTTACAGTAGAAGCCAGAGCCGAAGTCTTAGCCCATGACATTATGTAGAAAGACACCATGGTTATGATGATTGTCCCAATGGTGGTCGTGGTTTTGGTTATCATGATGATAGACATGGTATAAGGCCACAGAGCCGCATTCTAGTTCATAAACGAAGTCAGAGCAGGAGCCACAACTCGAGGAGGAATAGAAGTCTAGTGTGAGAAGGCAATGAAGAGAGGAGAGAAAAAATTGAATAGTGGAATAGAGAAAGAGAACATTCAACAGCATCTTCCAATGCTAATCAGTCTATGCAAAATGGAGGGGCCCATTCATATCAACCTAATTTTGACTATTAGATGTGAATGACTATTGTCCTTTTGGTTTGTTCCACTCTTCCTTCTAAAGCCCTCCACTGCGCCTTGTCAGGTGCACATTTTGCATTTATTAGTTTTCATGTAAACCTAGCTTACAAATCATTTTACATTGTGCAGGTTCATGAATGTGTTCTCTCGAAAGTAAAATCTTTCCATTTTATTTTAGGGTCTTGTGGTAGTGAGAATGTGTTAGAGAAGGTCTGTGCATTATGTATTGTGTTTGTATAATGTGCATTGTCTGAAGTCCATATACAGCTGGTCTAAAACAACCACTAATATGGAAACTATCCAAAAAACCTGAAGAATAAATGACTACCCGTGGAAGAAAATAACAAGAACATGTTAATGTTCATGAATGTATTCACATTTTCTTTTTGTTTTTTTGGGTTTTGGGGTTGGTTAATGTGTGCATTATGCATTATGTTTTTGATCAATTGGGGTCAGTTAAACTTGTGTCTTGTAAAAATTCTTGTGCGTGACCATGTTTTAGTTGCTTCTTTAAACGTAGAATGATGGTTCCTTCTAAAGGGGTATTATTGCAGGTGCATGGTTTAAAATGGTTCTAAAATTGGAGAGTTAGGATTCTAACAGTATTGAATGGATGGATTCTCATGTTTGGAATTTATATACCTGTATCTTCAGGATTTATTTTGATACAAAAGCGTCTGACTTATAATCCATTTGTGTTAACTAGAATCGATGTTTTGTGCGGTATTCAGTTCCCGTGATCGATTATTGGCACTGCCATGCATTTCTTGTTAATTGTTTTAATATTCAGAAATTGTAGATGTTGGTGATTTCAAGGACTGTTTGAATATGATGAATTTTCAGTTTCATTTTTTACGCCTTCCTTGTTGAATGCTTAAAACTAGAAACGAGATGGCTTGCCTAGAAACATCTTGTTATTGTTAAGGAGATATTAACAGTGTTAAAGTAAAGTAAGAGAGGTTAGTCAATGTTAAATTAATAGTGTTCAATGAGCCTTAGGATGGATTAACAATACCAATGTTTTTCATATGACAAAATGCTGTCATGTTATCAAATATGGGATTGGAATTTGAGCAAATATCCACTTTTGATATAACCAATTGTGTAATCTGTACATCAAACTTAATTTTTTTTTTCCTAAAGCATTGATAAACAGTTTAAATAGCTATGAAAACCAATAATTATCTGTGCTTGGAAAGATAAAATATGTTTAATATATTTATAAGGTATAAAATTTATTACAAACTTATTTACCTGCCAAATGTATTACAAGGCAATTTGTTGACCATTTTGAACTTTGAAATTCTTATATTTTATATTTTATATTTTGTTATATTTTCAATTTCTACAATACTTATAGTACTCAATATATTTTAACTTAAAAAAGTTTGTAATATATTTGATAAATTATAAATATATTACCTTTTGTGTTTGCAAACATACATTGTTATTGATTTTCATAACTATTTAAACTAGTTATCAATGCATTTAAGTTTTATTTAGAGTTTACACAACTCGTTATATCTACAATGGATATTTCCTCAAATCCCAATTCCATATTTGATGAAATGACTACATTTTGTCACATGAAAACATTGACCTTATTAGTACGTACCTATGAAGGAGTCTAGCAATTGATTTTCCCATTGATCACTATTAGTTTAACATTGATCAATGCAATTTATAATGTTTTTTTTTCTTTGTAAGTTGGGCAGGACTACATCTTCATCATCATGTCCAATGCATATTACCCTGATCGAGGCAGGGATTTGAACCGATGACTTCACATCATGGAGTGCCTTAACAGAGCACCCAAACACTGTCTATCCAAGACCCCATGGACTATAATGTTCAACTTTGAAAAATGAATATTTTTATATATATATTTTTTTCTATATGTCAAAGTTCTATTCATTCATAAAAAAGAGAGTACATCAATAGCATAATGCAGGTAGTCTCACCCCGACCAAGTTTGTTAACTACTGCTAGTAGCTTATGACAGAGAAACAAAAGTACAACTAGAGACACAATCCACAACTTAGGAGGCCAAAAGCACCAAAATAAACATAAAAAAAGTAAAAAACCTATAACCATGCTTAGTCATGTGAGGTAATAGAAGTAGGATTATCTAAGCTAATAGAAGCAGTCAAAGTTCTATTCATTCATAAAAAAGAGAGTACATCAATAGCATAATGTAGGTAGTCTCAGCCCGAAAAGGTTTGTTAACTATTGTTAGTAGCTTATGACAGAGAAACAAAAGTACAACTAGACACACAATCCACAACTTAGGAGGCCAAAAGCACCAAAATACACATAAAAAAAGTAAAAAACATGTAACCATGCTTAGTCATATGAGGTAATAGAAGCGGGATTATCTGAAGGGGTCCTTGGAGGAGGCAGACAGAAAGAACACTGGACGTGATCCTCGAAATGAGCCATGAAAAACACCAACTTCTCCACCTTCTCAGACAGAATATTATGACCATGCCACACCACCATGACCCTATCCTGAACATAACATTGAAAATAATGAAGATTGTTGAGCCTGGTGATGATCACTTCATGTTCTTCCTGCAAATCCTTCTCAGGATTTTCTAGGCCAACCAATATAGATGAAACTAACTCTCGAAAAATCTTTGAACACCATTTTCTACCCACAGTCACCCCAGCCCAGGCCATTTCACCTTACCCTGAATTCCAATGTCACCTACTTTTATTAGCTTCATTTTCCCTATTGTTCACCAAGCGTGGCCTACCAGCTAGTTGCCCCTACCACCACGAGCCCCAAAAATCGCCCAAACCGAGTTGTCAGTGATTTTACCTCCCTGAAAAGAGCATAAAGGCTCCTCAACCTCCATGATTAACTACAAATGTGAATGGTGCCCACCTGTCTAGCCAAATTTCTCATTGACGTGGGTAGAGAGCAATAATTTTATGGCACGAGGTGCATTGTAGCAGAGAAAATAACACTAGCTAATTATGGAGCTACTCAACTAATTGCAAAGCACACCAATAAAATTGATGCAAAGAAAATCCCCAAGCAAACTAGATGGTCACCAACAACCTTGACTGAGGGAGTTACAGGGAACAGAGACACAAGCGAAGAAGTAGGATAGATAACCATCGACTCAGAAGTCTCGGACCGCCACAGATTATTCACTGCCTGGAAATTAGTAAGGAAAATAGCCTCCCACCAACCCAAGTAAATAATTACCCAACTTTGGGTCATGGGTAGCCACAGAAATCCTTCCAAAAGATAGAGTCGAGAGAAAAACCAAACTTCCCCGCAAACACAAAAGAAAACCAAGAAAAAAATTAACTGACCACCCATGAGAAGGCTCGAAGGTCATCCTGATATCCAAATACATAACACTGAGACCACTGAGAAAATAAATACAACACACACATGAAAGGATACTTATCAATTTTTTGACCCAAATGTTGAGGAGTAGGCATCAATTCCGGAAGTGCCACCATTCCCAGATAGGGCACGAGCTAGAGAGGCCGAAAATACCACCAAAACTCAACCAACTCACAACAAACCACTGAAAAATCATAGCTTCATACCACACCTGAAAATCAACACCTTCATATACCAGCGTCCTTCGCTTGCTCCCACTCCTAATGTAGTTGATGGGAATTTCACACGCCAGACATTTACTCCCCCTGTTGGAATATATTATATTCCTTGGAAGGTAATAATGGATTTGTATTATGTTGGAAGTTGAATACAATATTATGTAAAAGAGTACCACATTATATCCCATATTCATTAGATATGATAGTTATGAAGATTTTGTTTGTTAAAATATAATGTAAATGAAACAAGAGGGAATAATTAGATTGATATGAGTATTATAGGTATCATAGAAGTGAAAAGTACAACTTAATGTAAAATACAAAATAAAAGAAGTTGAATGTTCAACATGGTAAAGAAATTTCTTTGCAATACATTTGGCACATAAACAAGTTTGTAATACATTTGATAAATTATAAATATATTTCCTTAGTAGTGGAATACACATAGTTTATGTTTGCAAACACACATTTTTATTGGTTTGCATAACTATTTAAACTATTTATCAATACATTTAAGTTTTATTTATAGCTTGCACAACACTACAATGGATATTTCCTCAAATCCCAATTCCATATTTGATGACATGACTGCATTTTGTCACATGAAAACATTGACCATATTAGTACATACCTATGAAGGATTCTAGCAATTGATTTTCCCATTTACCACTATTAGTTTAACATTAATCAATGAAATTTATAATTTTTATTTGTTTCTTGTAAGTTGGGTAGGACTACATCTTCATGATCATGTCCAATACATATTACCCTGATTGGGGCAGGGAATTGAACTAGTGACTTCACATCAAGGACTATAAAGTTTAACTTTGAAAAATGAATATTTTCAATAATTATTTTTGTAAGTCAAAGTTCTATTAATTCATAAAAAAAACAATTACATCAATAGCAAAATGTAGGTAGTATCACCCCAACCAGGTTTGTTAACTACTGCTAGTATCTTATGCCAGAGAAATAAAAGTACACCTGGAGACACAATCCACAACTTAGGAGGTAAAAAGCACCAAAATATAAGCAATATTATCTGAAGTAGTCCCTAGAGGGGGGAGAGGGAAAAATGAACGTTGGACGTGCTCCTTGAAATGAGCCATCCAAAACACCAACTTATCCACCTTCTTAGACAACAGATTATGACCATGACACACCACCACGACCCTATCTCGAACATGAAATTGAAAATAATGAAGCTTGTTGAGCACAACGATGAGCACTTCATATTCTTCCCGTCGAGCCTTCTCATGATTTTCCAGGCAGGCCAATATAGACTGAACCAACTCCTGACAACTCTTTGAACACCATTTTTTACCCGCAGTCACCCCATGCCCAAGCCATCACACATTACCCCGACTACTAGTGTCGCCTACTCTGCTCAGCTTCGTTGTCCCCAATGTTCACCCAACTCATCCTTCCATCGAGTTTTCTCGACCACCAAGAGCCCCCAAAATTGCCCATACTGAGTTGTTAGTGTTTTAACATCCCCGAAAAGTGCACAGAGACTTCTCAACCCTCATCAACACCTACAAATGTGAATGACGCCCCACTTGGATGGACGAAGTTATTTTTGACATGGGAAGAGAGAGAGAATTGTGTGGCATGAGGCACATTGTTATAGAGCGAAGAGCATTAGCTAATTATGGAGTTGCCCAACTAACTACAAATCACACCAATAAAATTGATGCAAAGAAACTCCCCAAGAAAACCAGAGGGTCACCAACAACCCTGACCAAGGGAGCTACAGTGAACAAAGACACAAGCCAAGTAGCAGGATAGATAATCATCAGCTTAGAAGTCCCGAACCCCTCCAAATTATTCACTGCCTCGAAATTATTAAGGAAACCAACCTCTCACCAACCCAAGTAACTAATTACCCAACCGTGGGTCGCGAGTGGCCACATAAATCCTTAAAAAATATAGAGGCTTGAGAGGAAAAAAAATTGAGAGGGTAGACAAAATTCCCCGCAAACACAAAATAAAAGAAAGAAAAAAATTAACTAACCAGCCGTGAGAAGGCTCGAGGGTAAACCTGATATCCAAATACACAGCACTGAGACCACTCAGAAAAGAAAGAAAACATACATGGGAAAGGATACTTATCAATTTTTTGAACCAAATGTTGAGGAGGAGGCATCAATTCTGGAAGTGTGACCATTCCCAGACAGGTCACCAGCTGAAGAGGTTGAAAATACAACCAAAACTCAACCAACTCGCAAAAGGTCACCAAAAATCAACAGCTTAATACCACTCTTGAAAATCGCCAACATTCATATTCGAATGTCCTTTGCCCGCTTTCACTCCTAATGTAGTTGTTGGGAATTTTACACGCCACACATTTACTCCCACTATACTACTACCTGGTTGAGAGGAAAGGTAAGTCAACCTCCACACAAAAAACCAGGTGTTCGACATCAATTACCATGTGTTCAGATCCCCTCGATGTTTATCACCCCCATCGGGGAGAATGTTTTGTCAATATTATTAAAAATATATTTTTCAAATATTTGATTATACCATGACTTGAAGGTGTTATTGTAGCATTTTCACAATATAATGCCATGTAAATAACTTCCTAACATATTTTGTCCCATAATTTCTTATTGTTGTTGTTGATATTCATGCATGAATTTTAATTAAATATTTGTGTACTATTTTTTATTCTTTATATTTTCGAGAAAACCATCCAAAATCAAAATCTTTCAAAATAGTTTGCATTTATGTAAATAATATATTTACCACGAGTTACTTCCCCCATAATTTAAATAAGCTTTTCTTACAAAAAAATGATAGAAATAAGATGTAAATAAATATACTTAGTAGGAGTTACTATTCATTGTTATTTATGTAAGAGTCAAACTAGAAATGTGTAGAAATTGATTTTCCTATTAATGTAAATTTAATGTTTTAGGTAATTTTTCCTAAAACATAATTTATAACTTGATTGGTAGACACTAAGCTACTCGTGCAACACTTATTTTACACGAATTGTTAATTTTTCATTCAATACATTTACATATAATACATAATTAACCATAATCAAATTTAATATATTTCTCTTCGGTGTCGTATATAACACACTCTTATCCTTGAAAAGTAACTATGTGTCCCTTCTGCATCAATTGGCCAACACTTATCAAATTATGTTTGCGATCAGGGACATAATATACCTCTGAAATTGTCTTTGGCTCCCCCTACTTGGTCAAAATTTCGACCCTTTTCCATCTACATCCATAGTGTTGTCAGTGTCTAACTCTACCTCAGACTTCATAGATTGATCTAGGCACACAACCAAATTCTTGTTGCATGTCATATGGTTACTGCAACCACTGTCTAATAACTACATATTGTCAAAATATTCATGCATGGTATGGAAAGCTAGGAACATGGAGTTAGTATTCTCTATAGTGACATTAGCTCTTTGGTTTCCTTGATCAACTATCATCTTCCTGCAATCACGTGAATATTGACCAAATTTATTTCAACAATAACATCTTACATTTGATTTGTCAACTCTTTGATTATTGTTGAAGCTTCTTCTATTGCTTCCACATTCATGTTTTACTCTTCTCTGCCATCTCTTTGACCACCATGTCTTCTACCTCGTCCTGTGCCTCTCGATTTACCTCTTCCTCAACCTCTGTCTCTTGAAATAGGAACATGGCTTTTGAAAGTGGTTTCTAAAGTGGAATCCTTATTTTTGTCTATCCTTTCCAAATGGGATAGAAGTGATCCCATCAACTCATCAATTGACAATGTTTTCAAATCCTTGGCTTCTTCTATGGCTGCTACTACAACATCAAATTTAGTAGAAAAATATATGAGGACCTTTTCAACATTGTTTGATCTTTAATAGATCATCATCATAATTTTTTAATTGATTTACGACATTCATGACCTAATTCATGAATGAATCGATGTCTTTTGTTTCCTTCATTGCAAAATCTCAAAATCTCTTCTAGTATTCTGTAAATTAACAATATTGAATTTGGACATACCTTTATAGCTTGTTGCCAAAGACTCTCATGTTGTCTTTTTTGAAGATGTGCTCATAATAGTTTGGAGCACTGCCCGGTTCACTCTTTGTTGGATAAGTTGCAACACTTGTGCGTTCTTCTTTTTGTCTTTCTTCGATTGTTCCCTCTCTGCATTAGTGAGGGCTCGTTCTTTTGCTTCATTCTTAAGTCCTAGAAACCCAAACTGGACATGATATCACACATTATGATCCTTTAATGTGGTCTCCATATTAATGATCCACACATCATAATCATTCCTTGTAAACATTGGAAACTGAGGCTATAAACTAGATGAAGCCATTTCTTTAAAAAAATATTCTCTTCAAATAATAATTCCCTTTTTATTTAAAAATTAACTTACCCAAACAAAACCTTACTTTAGAAAAAAATTTAAATCCATTTTAATAAACCTCTTTTGATTTATTAAAATAATAACAGTTACCCTTTTGCTTAAAAGAAAATTATCCATACAAAACCTTCCTTTGGAAAAAACTTTTATATCCCTTTTAATAAACCTCTTTTAACTTATTAAAGTACCCCTTTTCAAACCAGCATTTTTAGAAAAGGATTTTAAAAACTTAAAAAAAAAAACTACTTTATAAATCTTTCATAAAGATAATTCCTTTTAAAAAAATACTTCTTACGTTTTAAAAAAAAACCAACCTCCTTTTGACTTTTTTTTCACCTTTATGCCTTCGACTTTGAAGTTTGACTCTTAACACATTCGACTTGGAAGTTTGACTCTTCCAACCTTGTTTGCTTGAGGTCTGCATGCTCAACTTCATTAACGCAGCCTCGTTTGTTTGAGCTATGCATGCTAACAGTTTGATAAAAAGACCTATGTTAGTGCTCTAATGCATCAAAAGCACAAAGAATCCATGTGTTCGCTTATACTGACCTGAGTTATAAATATCTTTGTACAACATGCAAGGCGGGTTATAGCATTAACCAAGAGAAAACAAATTCCACGTGTTCACTAATACTGACCTGCGTTATAAAGTTGTGTACAAAATGCAAGGTGGGTTATATCATTAATCAAGAGAAAACAAATATTTCTATTCTCTTGCAGGAATTGTTACTAATCCATTTTCCATGGCTCTTTGTAATATTGCTTTCATATCAATTTGTTTGAAAAGACGGAAGAGGAAAGACACAAAATAACATAAATAATTCACACATACAATAAATAATTCACACATATAATAAAACAAGTTGCAGCTCTTTAATTGATCACACCAACTTGATGATTATAATGAAACTCATGGGGGTATTTAAACATTTTATGAGTAACTACGAGACTAAAATAACTTGACATGCAACCATACACTAAATTAGACTATGAATTAACTCGACTTGGTTCAACTTGACTCAATTAAGTGACTCTATAGTTTTAAACAACTTCTTAATTAGCTACTCTTAACAATTGCACTTGTATATTTTGTAAATATTCATAAAATTTACCTTTTACTTTAATATATAAATTTTTTATCTTATATAATTCAATTTTTTACTTTAGATGGATATTAAAGAAGAAATACTTAGACCTTATTTTGTGATTTACATGGTCATCAAAGTATGGAGTTTTATTTGAATTATTAAAGTAATATATAACATTAACTATTAAGTGTTCCATCCACCAAATTTTACAGTTGTAACTCACTGTGAAAGTAGGGTATTGAATATTCTAGGTTTTGAAACCGTATTTTAGCAAAGATTTTCTTTTAAGGATTAATAATTTCATTCTTATTGCAAATAATTATTTCTTTACTTTCATTGAATGAGACTATGATTTTTTTTTACCAAAAAACTTTGTGTTCATTCTATCATCCTTCTTGTATAAAGAACATTTGCTCTCCCTAAAAGCACACATATAATTCTGCTCTCCCCAAAACACACTTATATAATTCTAGCGACATACATTAATTGCTCAAAACCATTTCCAAAAACACATAGCTTTTATTAGAATTGGATTCATGAAGTCCTTGCTACTAAGCATATGCTCTAACCAAACCCATCTCCAAAGCCATTGGAAACATCAAAGAACATTGCTCTTATTAGACTTGGACTCATGCAATCCCCGCTACTAAGCAAATGCTCTAACAAATTAACCAATAAAAACCACAAATGCATCAAAGTATGTGTTGGGAATTTTCTAAATATTAACAATATGATCATATTATTTATCTATAAACAATTTGAAAAAGAAACATAAACCACTGAATATATATATAAAAGAAATAACGTCTATCTACATGTAGGAGGGAAAATGGTGTACAAAGTTATCGATGAAAGTGATAATGGTTGTTATTTATAGGGACAGTTTGACTCAATTAGGGCGATGTTGATGACCTTGGAACATGTATCAGAGAGTTAGGGAGGCTTTCTTATTTACTGTAAGTTTTAATTGATTTTTTAACATCTAGGAGGCAAAATGGTGCACAAAGTTATCGACCAAAGTGATAATGGTTGTTATTTATAGGGATAGTTTGACTTAATCGGGGCGATGTTGATGAGCTTGGAATATGTATCAGAGAGTTAGGGATGCTGGCTTTTTTACTGCAAGTTTAAATTGATTATGTAATTTGTATGTGAAATAATACTGAATTTGATGATTGATTTTTGAAATATTATACTATTAGATAGAGAGAAATGAAGTTATTATTTTACTTCTTATTCATCTTATTGAGAAAAATATACTAAATAAATAATCCAAATAAATATTACTATGAAATAAGGAAGTTTTAAAAGAAAGTCTAAAATAATTGCACCATTTAAACTTATAAAGAAAATTTTGTTGTCTAAATGAAGTGTGTATTATCTAGGATTTCAATGAAATGGGGTGACTATGCTACTAACTCTTGGGCTTGATAAGAGGTTGATTTTTTTTGAGTTTGATTGGAAAATCCATTTCAATTTCACTAATTCTATCACAATTCCAAGTCTTTAACTTTTTTATATAACATTTTGTTTAAATTGTGTTAATGGTCATAGCGTAAGATAAATTAAACAATGGATTTTAGAATTTCATGATCATTTGAAAAAGCTCCTAATTGATGTTTGTGATGGTGATAGGTCGAGTGATGGCCCTCATCTCTCCGAAAAGAGTATACAATTTTTGGTTCAAATTTTGGCATTGGCCATAGCCTAAGACAAGTAAAACAATGGGCTCTGGTGTTTCATGCTTGTTTAACAAAGACCCATGATTTATGTTTGCGATAATTATAGCTTGGGTGATGGCCCTTATGTCTTTAACAAGATTATGCCACCTCTTTACACTACCTCTCTCTCTAACTCAACTAAACAACTCTAACAATAGTTCCTAGTTTAAATCCCCATCAAATTATCTACATCACAATTGAAATTATTATATATGTCAAATTGATATCTCAATGCATCATAATCAATATGAGAATTTTCTCATTTTAGACCTAACCTACATTGAGGAATATACCTTTTATACCCTAACCAAACCTCATTGTCCCAATATGATTTATAGAAAATAATCTTATACTATCATCATTGACATTGAATAGGAAACATATTGATATACTAAAAATTAAGCTAGTCTATTTATCCTAAAATGTCAAACAAAAAAGAAACCAAACTGAGAAAGCCTTCCATTAAGACAAGGGATTTAAGTAGATCTCGACTTTCTCTTGTTTTAACAATAAAACTTATGAAACTAAAAATATCAAAGATCAACTATGCATAGCTACCATTTTGATGAGGATAAAATATATCTAATTTCGAAAAGAGAAGCTCTCCCACAAAACACAGTGTGGCACCTTGTGGTCATTTGTTTAGGGTCTTCTTGGATGTTTAAGGGTTGAGTTTATCTTGGTAGGTGAGTGAGAGATCTTATTCAATAGGAAGAATGAGAAAAATGAATGAAATGGTATTTTATAGCTTGCAACAGTAAATTTTCTTCATGGTAGTGGGACGACCCACTACATGTCCTTTTCACTTTGCTT
This sequence comes from Pinus albicaulis, assembly GCA_034641835.2. Taxonomy (NCBI): domain Eukaryota; kingdom Viridiplantae; phylum Streptophyta; class Pinopsida; order Pinales; family Pinaceae; genus Pinus; species Pinus albicaulis. The sequence goes on along the minus strand of CM076571.1, from coordinate 724,503,134 downwards.
TGTAAACTTGAAACTTTAACACTTTCTTTGCAGCTTTAGAAACATGATTAAATTACTACATATTTGAAATATAAATTACATTTGAAACCAAAGTTCATTGAACAGATTTACCTATTAAGAATCATCTATTACCATATTTTATGCATGGAATGAAAGGTTTGATGACCTTGAATCCTAATGACCTAATGGACACACTGAAATGAATGAAATGATGATGATGATGACTAGAGTAGTGATGATGATCTTCAGTGATGGTACACTTAACTGAGTGATGACAAGGAACAACATGTAAAATTTTTGAAAGGAGTGGAAATAGCCCTAGACACACTAGCGAGTGACCAAATTTTTGCTTTCAAACCTAATGAAATTACAAAAAATTGACTTGAGAACCTGAAAAGACATGGTAAGAGCATATTTTATCATTGGTGATAGGCTGAACAGACTGAAACTTGCAACTTGCATGAGTGGCTGCCATGTATTCTACCTTTGTAGTTGAAATAACCACTACAAACTGTATTTTACTCATCCAACTTACTACACCTCCAAATAGGCTCACATACCCACTTGTAGATATTATTTCGTCCAGATATCTAGCCAGTCTGCATCAAAAAAACCATAGATGTCCAAAAATCTGTCCAATCCTAGTCTTCCCTAGTAGCACAAACCATAATCATTAGTGCCATGTAAATATCTGAAAACCTACTTCATTTTTGTCCAATGCTCCTTCCCTAGTTTTGACATGAACCTTCTCAATACTCCCACTGCATGTGAAATGTATGGTCTAGTATAGACCAATGCATACACCAGGGGCATACATCAGGCTACCCACTGCACTTGCAAATGGAACATGGGATATATCCTCCTCTTCTTCTTGTCTCTTGGGACACTGTTCAGCAGATAGTTTTACACCTACATGAATAGGAACCTTCACTGGTTTACTATACTTCATATTGAACCTCTACAATATTGTCTCAACATACTTCCTCTGGTTTAACAAGAGCTTCCTCTTTTCCCGATCTCTCTTAATTTCCATGCCCAAAATATAGTTTGCAGCACCAAGATCCTTCATGTCGAATTTGGAGAACAATTGGGTCTTCAAATCCTAGATAATTTCTTTGTCATTTCCAATTAGTAACATATCATCCACATACAAGAAAAAATAAATAACATGGTCACCAATTAATTTAAAATACACATAGTGATCCTCTTTTCTTCCGGTGAAGCCAAGTCCCTATATATAGGTATCAAATTTCTGATACCACATCCTTGGTGACTGTTCTAACCCATACAGAGACTTCTTTAACCTGCAAACCAGTTCTTTATTACCCTTCACCGCAAAGCCTTCAGGTTATTTCATGTAGATCTCCTCTTCCAGATCCTCGTGAAGAACTTTTTTCTTCACATCCATCTATTCTACCTCAAATTCAACTGCAACAACAACATATAAAAGTAATCTAATAGAAGTAACCTTGGTAATAGGAGAAAAAATATCACCAAAATCAATTCCTGACACTTGTGAATAACCTTTTTCTACTAACCGAGCTTTGTGTTTCTCCACCTTTCCTTTTGCATTCATATTCTTCTTAAACACCCATTTTCTCCCAATGGGATTCCTTCCAGATGGCAACTCCACCAGATCCCATGCCTCATTTTTGTGCAAGGATGCCATTTCATCAACCATGGCCTCCTTCCATATTATTACATCCTACGAATCCACTTCCTCCTTGACAGTGCTGGGATCATCATCAGCGATAGATAAAGAAAAATTTGAACAGAAAGAGGATGGACTATACCTAAGTTCTAGTTTCCTTCTTTCCCAAACTAATCTTCTCACAGCTCGATTTGGTGGCTTTTCCTCTTCTAAATCTTGTTCTGTCGTAGAGTTTGATTCATTCTCCTTTTGCTCAAACTCTATCTTCTCAGGTTCCTTTGGTAGGAATTCATGTTTAACAACATCTTTCACCTCTCTAAACACCACATCTCGGTTGTACACAACCTTCCTTGTTTCTAGGTTCCAAAGCTTGTAACCTTTTAAACCATCCTTATACCCAATAAAGATGCATCTTTCATATTTATTATCCAACTTGTTCCTTTTCTCCTTTGGAACATGTGCATATGCATCACATCCCCTCAGATGTGAAAGAGAGGTTTTCTTACCAATCCATACCTCATGTGGAGTCTTATCCTCCGACGCTGATGAAGGTGATATGTTAACTAGGTAACATGAAATCTCCACTGCCTCTGCCCAGAATTCATATCCTAACCTGGTACCACCGAGCATGCTTGTCTTTTCTGTCATCGTGATATTATAGTCTTGCTTGAGGTTTTGCAGGTTCAGGTATTCCTGCTTCTTAGGATGGAATTCACTTGTATGCAGATTACATGATATTTGTGTACAGGTGCATGTGTTGTTTCTTAAGCGTTATTGTCGTATGGAGTTTTTCAAAATTTCTGGAGATGGTAGAGTTGTGTGTGTAGGAAGAGAATTTTGGAGACTACAATGGTCTTCACTATATTGGGGAAAAGAAGAGTACATGTCTTTGATTAAGGTTCGTCTTTTGCAGGCACAGGTCTTTTGCCTATAAAATTAGAGCTATATTATTTGTGTAGGTACTTGGGATGTAGAATGAGGGTTCCTTCTAAAGGGGTGTTGTTGCAGATTGGATGATAGGGATTTAACCTCCAATAAAAATTCTAAAACTTTAATATTAAACTAGTGAAATAATAATTATAATAAAATTTTATTTAAATAAAATATATATTTTAAATTTATTTTAAATAAATTTATTTTTTTAATTCAAAGTGATTGCTGTTTTCATTTATCTCATAAAATATACTTTGATTTTTCACTTATTAAAAATAATAAAATGATAAATTTATTATAACATGTTTTTAAATTTATGGAAATAGATGGTCAACATGGATAAGCAATAATTCACCAAAGACATCAAAACATTTATTTCCTAATACATCTCACACTATCAAAATTAAAAGAAATCATAAAAATAAATTGAATTATAATTTCATTTTTAAAATTATTATTATTATTATTATAAAAATAATTAATATATAATTAATACATTAAAAAAACATAAAACATTCTTTACAATGGTGATTCACTCTCATTTTACTAGGAGATTTTTAAACTATAAATAGGATTTGTTACAATATTGTGGACCCTCTATCTCAACTACAACTGTAAATGTCCATAAACATCAAAATAATTATCTCATCATGCATCTCAAGATGCGAAAATTAGAAAATCATAAGTGTTAACTAAATCAACCTAATCCATCTACACTCTAGATTTTACCATGGAGATTCACCGTCATTTTACCAGGAGACTTTTATCCTATATAGGCTTTGTTACAATACTATGGACCAATACCTTCGCTTATCAATACCACATGCCCAAAAAACCATAATTCATTTCACAGTCAAAATTTTCTATACATATTTGATTTTAATTTATTTTTATATACATATTTTATTTTAATTTATCTTTATAATATTTTTAAAATTAAAATGAATAAATAAAAAATGCATAACTACTTTTGAAACAAATCTCAAACCCTCTTATTAATCTATAACAAACATCAAAACAATTATCTCATCACAATATCAAGTTGCTAAAATTATAAATACATTTGATCCATCCCTCGCTTGGTATATCTAGCCATCTATCTTCGTGCTTGGTAGATCTGGAGTTAAGATGGATCTACAATCTTTTAATTACACCTTTAAATAGATTATATTCCACACGAATACCATAGTCCAATACCATGGGTTCTCAATACCATTGGTCATTTTTATTTTTACAAGGTTATTTTTATTTTGAAGTTTAATTTTTTTATTTTATTTTGACCGAGTTAAAATGTTTACATTTTTTTTTTAATTTCCTTGGTTATGTGGGTCCTAACATGACATCACGCCAAACCTTTGGTCTGAGAAACCGTGACCGAGGGGCATCTAAGCTATCAAAGTCACCTGGGGATCGCACCTGGCCTCGACCACACCGAACCTTATCATGGTTGGATTTTTCTTTTCATTCGGGGATATTGGAACCGGTGACCTTTTCATCAGGAGTGTCTTAACAACACACTCTTTACCATCCAACCAAACCCCCATTGGCATTAAAATGTTTACATTACATTGAATTAATATTTTATTTAATTTTGTCTTTTGATTTTGATTTTCATGTAATTTGACTTAGTAAAAAAGTTAAACATTGCATTGAAACATCCCCGCTTTAGGGACATGGGGAGAGCCTCTACCCGCAGTTATAACTTTTTAAAAATTATTATTACTATCAATTGAACCACATGTTGCAAAGGAAGCGACGTAATATTGTAGTGTAGGAAAGAATAACATATAAGAAATAAGAGGTAGTAGGAACTTTCTTGGCTCCAATTGATCCTCCAGAATAAGGGGTGGAGAATTATGTTTACTAGACCTCAAATCTAAATATCCATATTGGGTAATTAATGTGGAACAAATTCTTTTTTATTAATTGCATGTAAGATGTGTTTTTCATAATGGATGATACTTTTTGGCCAAAGTACTCAAGACCTCTATATGACGAAATTTACATGTTTATTTTTTCCCTACAGGAAGGATCCAATTGGTTTTTATGACCAGGTTGGGCAGACTTCACCCTTCTGCAAAATTATTTTCTTCTATCACATTCGAAATGTCGAATTCCTTTGATACTACTCCTAGAACTCTAACTCTGCTCTACTACCAGAATTATTTAATGGAATGAAAACTTATCACTATGACAGGTTGTACTTCATAAGAGACTACTAAGAAGCATAAGTATGGAAAATCCACCTTCATCTGTCATGTAAACATAGAGAATAGAGTTATCTTAATCGTCAATTTTATGGATAAGAGACATTTGAGCCTTTTTTAACTCTCGGGGATGATCAATTAATCTCAGTTCAGATAATTTATATTAATAAATTATTTACAATCATATTTCCATAATTCCTCTTTGAATGACCAATACTCTACTTCTTTGGAACTTTTCACCTCAGTCAGAATAACAAACATCATCAAGACCCAAAAGTAAGAAGAAAAAATCAACTCATCATCATGGAATCTAGTGACTTCTTTAAGGATCATACACTACAAGGAAAAGACCCTCTAGCAAATGTTTTTGAGGAATCCCACAGAAAAATACCCCATACATCTGTTTCTAGCAGAGGTTACTAGAAGAGGTTGGCGGGCAGAGGGTTTTGCAGATGTTTTCCGCTCTGTGTGCTTATCATTAAACATTGCATCAGTGCTCTTGAAACTATAAAGCACCAGTGCGCACAAAACATTAGCACACAGGACACTGTGCACTTCATACACATCCGCCAAGTGCATCATATTATTATAGATCACTGGTGCTTCATAACTCTTCTGCACCGGTGCATTATAAAACACTGCGAAAAGTTGAAATCGCTAGGTGTGGTATTAAAAAACCACACCGGTGCATCATAAAACAATGCGCCAAAACACAAACCGACCGGTGCATTCATAAGAAATAGAACCAGTGTGCCTATAAACCACACGCACTGGAAAAGGGTAAAATAAACAAAAATTTACGGCAAAAAACCTGGATTTTTCATTCTTTCAATGCTCCTAAGCTCTCAATTACCGGTGCACTATACCATGGAAAGCCCCAGTGCACACAAAACATTAGCACACTGGACACTGTGCGCGACGTACACACCTGCCTGGGCTGTGCTATTACGGTAATGCATTGGTGCTTCAGAACGCTTCTATGCTGGTGCATCATAAAACATCGTGCCAAAACAGAAACGTGTCGGTGCTTTCTTATCAAAGAGCACCAGTGCGCCTATAAAACGCATGCACTGGAATAGTGCTAAAAAAAAAATTTATGGCTAAAAAACCTGTGCTTTACGACTATTTCGCATTGGTTCTTTACGAATATTCCACCCCAGTGCATCATCAAAACATCGCGCCAAAACTGAAACATTCTGTTGCAGTGTTAGGGAACCGCCACGGTGCATCACAAAAAATGCGCAAAATCTGACACCACCCAGTGCGATTGTAATTAAGCATACCCGTGTGCCTATAAAACCCCGCGCACCAGAACAGGGTTAAATAAAAAAAAAATACGGCCAAAATACCACATTTTTCACTTTCCTCAGTGCTCCAAAGCTCTCAAGCACCAATGCCATTTCCCCTTCTCTGAGCCGCCCTGACATCGGTGCTCCCATTGCACCCTTTGCATGCACTGCTACTGTGCATTGGCGACCAATCTCCAACTTGCATTTTGAAAAAGGGTGGGCAAATTTTATTTTGCAAATTATACAGCCAATATGCCTCCTCGACACTGGAATGTACATGTATTTTTCTAGCTTTTCCATAATTAATCTTTTTAGTGGATTAGAATTTGAAATAACCTTAAAGATAACCATTAAAAAAGAAAAAAAAAATTGTCGTGCGGTGCGCCCGATTTGTTCGGCTCGCACCAGATAACGGTGCTGCCTGTAAAATTTATAGGCCTCACCACCACCGATGCCAATAGTATCTGCACTGTTTTCGGGGTGGTACTGAAAGGCGCCTTGCATTATTTTAAATTAAAAAAATAAAATGTGGTGCACCCATTTAGCCAAGCGCACCGTTGACCATGGGAATAGTAGTGAGGTGCGTTGACGGAATTATCTGCCTCGGAGTCTGTCAGCACATTGCATTCGACATTCTGAAAGGGTCAACGGTGTGGCCAGATAAAATATCGCACCATCAACTATGTAATTGTTAGGAAGTTGGTGCGCTCAAATGACTATATGCTCCGAGGCATATATTTGAGTCAGCGCACTGCTATTCTAACATCAAATATAGTCAACGGTGCTTGAAAAAAATTCAGCTGCACCGAGGCCAGTGCGTTGTATTTCATTTCATGCACTACCACTAGTGCGCTACAAACATAAGATGCACCGGAACTGGTGCATGATTGTTTTTTGGTGCACCGACTGGTCTGTTTTTTTTTTTTCAAAAATATATATATATATGTATATGTATATTCCTAAATACATGTATTTTTTAATAATAAAAAATTTATTTAATATGTCAATGATTTAGAGAGAAGAGGAGGAATAACAGTAACAACAAGTGGAATAGTATGACATCATTCACCAATTGGAGGCTCGAGAGAGGGAGAGAGATGCATACCCTCACCCTATTATAGCAGATACCCAAGGGATCCTAAGGCAGGCAGGCCTCCTCAAGTTCTATGAGAAGGCTACTTCCCTAAAGGCCCATAGTGTGTTTTTGAGATATCTTATCTGCAGGTAGAATGCCCACTGACAGGCTTTCTAGGTTTTTCTTGACTAATGGTACACACCCAATAAGGAGGATATTTATTTTATTACAGGACTATCGAGGAGAGGGGTGGATTTTCCCTCATTCCTAGAGGTTTCACCAGGTTGTGTAGTAGGGATTCAATTAGTTTACTCCCAGAGATACATTGGAGCACGTGTACTGTCTCCTTCAGAGTTTCATGTACCTGGAGGTTAGTTACATATAGGTGCATTTATTAGACAAGACGTGTAGTGCCTCTCACTTATCATTTCGACCATTTCGCACAAAACCAATGATGGGCAACACATTAGCTTCTTGCTTTTGTATTATTCTGATTCTTTAGTATAGGACCCACAACTTGTCAGGTGGGTTGCCATTTTTTTGTGGCAGTTTTGTACGACCTTAGATAGATGTCGTGCTCATGCACAAGGGAGGGTTAAATTCCCTTTTGCTTCAGAGCTATTTTTTATTTTATTTTTTTAGTGGTTTCCATAGATGAGGCCTAGTTTTGTTCGACAGCCTCATAGGCCGATGTTGGAAGCTTGAATGCACATGTGGGGCAGATGATGCCCAAGAGGGGAGATACTATGTTTCCAGCCAGGATATGGTATGATGCACTTGACTTACTAGCCAGTGTTGACGATCAGCTGTATCCCTTCATTATGGTTCCATGTCCTTATGCTGGATTAGATTGGCATGGGTGTGCCAACATCCTCTTCACAGATGATGAGCCGCCAGATGATAGAGGTAATATTACTGTTTTATTTATATTTATTCTAACATGTTCTTTAACTTGTTTTTATTAAATTGTGTAATGAAATTGTCTAATTATTGTTGTGCACTTTTATATATTTTATATACATTGGCTCTTTTAATGGCGAGGAGATGATCGAACCACCACATGATCTAGGTGTGGATCCTGATGACGATCAGGACATGACCGATGCCGAGGATCATGATCAGGATGAGGCCGGTGCAGAGAGACGTCCTCCTGCTGGTGCACCGATACTGCCTTTTGCTAGGCGTGGTTGACCTAAGACTAGATATAGGATGGAGTTGGGCAACCAACTTAGTGCATTGATTGTTGAAGTGGGCATCAGGCCTGCTCATTACAGATACATACAAGCTGATGATAGGCTATTACGAATGTGGAGAGGCATTCCACGTGACATGTAAAACCTGATGCAGCATGTCGTAGGAGCTACGACAATTATTGCATGACTAAGGAGGACTGTTGCATGTTATAGGCATAGTCGAGCTGTGACAGGTGATGGATAGTCTATGAGCAGCGGCTCATCATCTCATGATCATTCACCTCGTGCTGCACTTGATGAGCATGAGGCTCCATTAGCAGCATCTAGCAGTCATCATGGAGATGAGGCTAGACCATTGGGTACTTCTAGTGAGCATCCTACAGCATCCATCAGTACTAGTCATGATCATGACCAGGTTGGACCATCGACTCTCGAGGCTGCACTATTGATTGAGTAGGCATCCACTACTACTGATTATATTGATGTTGTACTACCACGAGTTGATGCATCCATTAGTACTAGCCATGATCATGAGCAGGCTCGACCATCGACCGTCGAGGCTGCACCATTTACTGAGCAGGCCTCCACCTGTACTTCTATTGATGTTGTAGTACTACCACCAGGCGTTGATCGATGACATTTATATTACAGTTGTATATTTTTAACATATATATATATATATATATATATATATATATATATATATATATATATATATATATATATATATATATATATATATGGTCCATGTATTTTATGTTCATGTTGCAGTTGTACTTAATTTACATGTTGGTGATCATTATGATGTGCATATTGTTAGGTCATGTTAGATACATTCATTTAATGTTTAGCTTACAGATAGATGTGTATATGTGATAGCATGAGTTATTTGACACGAGATGTATATTTAATGTTTGTGTGTGATGATGTTAATATATAATGTTAATTTGATGTTTGAATGTGTTTTTTTAGTCGAATATGATGTTTGTATGATGGTTATCATGATCGTGATGATGTTTATTACTTAATTTAATATTAAATGACCATGATATTTATTAAATATTATGTCATGATTGTAATTTAAATTTAAATTTTAGTTGTATGTAAAATTGTAAAATTGTATTTTTATTTGTAATTGTAATTTTAACTGTAATTGTATGTAAAATATTTAATGTAAAATTTTAATTGTAATTGTAATATTTAATTTATTGTGAAATGATTGTAATTGTAATTGTATATATGAAAAATTGTAAAATTGTAATTGTAATTGTATTTGTATGTACAATTCTAAAATTTTAATTGTATTTGTAATTGTAATTTTAATTGTAATTGTAAGTGTAATTCTATGTGAATTTTTAAATGTAATTATATGTAAAATTAAAATTGTAATTGTAATTGTAATTCTAATTGTAATTGTAATTTTAATTGTAATTGTATGTAAAATATTTGTAAAATTTTAATTGTATTAATGTGAAATTTTTAATTGTATTAATGTGAAATGATTTTATTAAAATATTTAAATTTGTAAATTTGCAAATAACTGTAAAAATAACAAATCTAGAATAATATGAATTTTTGTAACATAATAAAGTTTAGAAAATAATGAAAATAAATTAATATACTTTAGAATTATCATTATTTTATTATGATCTTACATACAAAAAAAAACTTTATACAGTCTGGTGCACTTATCATCATAACACGCACCGGTACGTCCTATTACTTAGATGCATCGGTGCTTCACAACTCTTCTGCACCGGTCACGAATAAACGCAAATAAAAAAAATACAAATCTATTTTCTTTAAGTGAAAAAAAAAACAGCAATTTGAAAAATGGGCGGCAAAATATTTTTGAAAATCTAATTTCATAAAATAATTCTTTAAATACTAAACGCTTTTCATTATTTCACTATTTTTGCTAAAATTTTCAACTAGATATTTGCAAGAGACAGACCTAGAGCAAGAGAGCACGAGGGCAATGTGGAGCAGTGAAATACATTTAAACATAAGTATTCATACAATTAGAAACCAAAACTATGGTGATTCAAACTCTATATCATAGAATTTCAAACCATCTCGTGATTAAATTTGATTATTTTTTTCTTGTTCTATAGTTTTATCCATTTTTACCCTAAACCCTTCATTTTTTTGGTTTTGCCCTTTCTTCTCCCTATTTCTCTGATTTTAGAATTAGGGTTTTTCATTTTATATTGGCATCCAACCTACGGGACGACTTGCATAGTCGGATCCCAATCCATTCGGCCATTGTACGATTTTTTGGAAAAAATGGATTTTTCTTTATCGGTGCGCCTTACGTACCCTAGCACACTAGTGCGATGTATTATATAGCGCATCGCGCAAGTACTATATAATAAAAAAATTGAAAACAATTTCTCTAAATCAATGCACCATATCTGAAATAGGGCACTGGTGCTCCATTTTACGATGATAGCACTGTATGGTCTATTACACTACTTTCGTGATGCGTTTATAATACCTCACGCACCATACAATCTATTATATTTTTTTACGGTGCGTTTTAAATACTCCCACACACCGACCACGGTGCGTACCTCATGAAAGGCGCATCGGTGTCTTGAGATTTATTTTTTACCTAAAAAGTTGAGAATTTATTTAAAAATATATTAATTAATGATATGGTAGAAGTTTCAGATTGATAAAGAAATGACTGATAAGAGATCAAGTAACAAAAATAGTAATAACACATCAAGAAAAGAAAAAAAGGAAAGTTCTTTGTAAATTATTTTAAAAAAAATATTATTTTTGAACTATATGTAAGTTTAACTAATATGTATTGTTTCCTGTGTATCATGCAGAGCCACAAAATGATGAAGCTCGATATGATTATTTCTAATCGAGGAACAAAAGAGCGTAAAAGCTTAATGTAAAAATTGCAAAAGGATGAATAAGGTGAATAAAAAAATACTATTGATCCAATATGAGTTTCTTTTTCTAATTATCGTTAATAATATACTTAAAATTATTAGATAACATGTGTCAAACAGTTTGTTAATTCACATCTGTTTAATGTTCTACATGGACCAAAAACTCAGAAAAGGAATTTTCTTCTAAGAAAAGAAAAATATAGAACATTGAAATGAAAATGAATTTCTCAGCTCATTTGGAGTGGTGCTGGAAGTTAACGAAAGGGGGGAAAACTTTTACAAAAGTTTGAGGGATCTAGTAGAACGAATGTATAAACGTTCTTTCCACTTACAATACAAAAATCAATCCAATGATTCTAAGAACCAAATTTTATCTAAACTACAGGAAGAGTTTCCAGAGAATTGGTCAATGAGACATGTTAGAATTTTAATAACAAGAACGTACAACAACGAAAAAGAAGGAATGAAAAATTAATATTCCTTTAAATGTTTGTCTCGAATTATTTATAAATATCACTTTTGTTATATTTACTTTTCATATATCAATATAAAAATTAAATATTTTATTGTCATGTTACATGTTTAGGAAGATTATGAAAATCTCAAAAAATGAACGAGCTGATATCAGAAATATGCCAATATGAATGACCAAAAAGGTGTACAAGGAGATGGTCAAAGAAATGGAAAAAATTGCATCGCAGAAGGAGCCATCTCAACAACAACGTGCTTCAAATGTAATATGTAATCATTGAGTTTTTTTATCATTAGGTACAATAAATAAAAAAATTAGCATTAAATATTAATTTTCAACAATTTTCTTGCAGAAAAGAAAATAAAATGGAACCCATTCAGCACATAAAGCAGGACGACAAGGAATAAAAGGGTTGATCTCTAACTTTGTGAGTAATTATTACTTCCTTATAACAACTTAACTAGATTTCATTTTTGTATTTTTTAAGTTGTTTTACAAAAATCATCATTGAATGTCTTTAAATAGGTGCTAACATACAAAGAAGAACCATCAGACGAATTGATTGAAATTGGGTTAAATATGGGTTGTGAGTATATGTTGGCATGTCAGAAATTAATTGTGGAATTTGTAAGCATCTATCGATCTTGTTTTACTTAGCTCCATCTATAAATAATAGAACAAAAAAATATTTTATATTAAATATATGATTTGTTATGGGGTATAAAACTTGCAGGAAACAAAGTAGGGAACTGCGCCAACAAATGAAATTTTGAAAGATGGCATGGTACATGGTTTTGAAAGAATGTGTATAGTTTATTAGTCAATTGTTGCTATGGTATGTCATTTTTCTTTTCGATTTACATTGATGTATAATATTTAATATTTCAATTTTCATTATTCTCACCAATGTATATACACTCATTTTAGTTTATTTTTATGTTTGTAGATGAAATGTGAAGAAGAATAAAACAATCAATGTCGTGAAGAAAACATTCCTAAAAATAACCCAAGTCATGGAAGTAGCTCTAGCAGTGACAACAGTTCCAGCGAAGAATGATGATCACTATGTTTGGATATCAAATCAAGGCGTTTCATTTTTTGAAATATATATGTCTATGAAATCAGACATTTTGTATAATGTGACAGACATAGTGTCCCAATTGAAAGACAAAGGGATACCAATAATTGTCCCATTTTGTATGATAAAGACTATCTTATTCACACACACACACACACACATATATCATAAAATATGTTTTAATTTATTCTATTGTGTTGTCCATTGTTGCTATTGAGTTCTCCACTATCATTATTGCATTCTCCATTGTCGTTATCAACCGCACTAATAAAAATTTAATTCATATGAATATTGTTATAAGATATATATGTTATTGACTTTTGATGAATAATGAATTTAAAAAAACACAATAATTATGATATGATATAACAAATTAATCCAAACATCACATTTATATGCATTAATAAAAATGTAATTGATATGAATATTGTTATAAGATGTGTCGACTTTTCATGAATAATGAATTTAAAAAAGTCACAATAATTGGACTGTCACAGGTCGATGTTTCTAAAAAATACAACATGAAAACTAGTGCGCGTCAGTAACTGTAGACCGGTGTATTTATGTGTCTATACGCACCGGTGTCATTGTATAATCTATGGGACCCACACAGATATTGATACCAATTATAAATATCGATGTGTTTGTGTGATACTGAGCACCGGGGCATTTACGTATCTATAAGCACCGGTACATTTTTATGATCTATGGGCACCGCATGAATATCGATAGCAATTACAAATCTCGGTGCCTTTCTGTGATACAGTGCACTGGTGCATTTATATAAGTATATGAACCGGTGCATTGATACCACCTATGGGCACCGCAGAAATCCTAAGAACTATTAGAACGACCCCATGCGTTGTATGACCAACACTACGCCCAATGCGATTTTACACCTAAATGTCCCAGTGCATTGGACTGAGACCACCCCAAGGCACCATCTACATGTATGCACCAGTGTGTTAAAGCCATAGTAGCGCACCGATGAAAAAAACATCCGTAATAACCTCTGGCCGCCCATTTTTTTTTAGTTGTGTTGAATTTCCATTAAAAGCTCTGCCAAAACATCTGTAACCATAAACTAATGTTGTAGCAAATGTTTTTTTGACAATTCATTTTATAACACTAAAAGCCTCCTTTATAACCTCCACTAGAGGGTATTTTCCTTGTAGTGATAATTCAAGACTTTAGTTCCTTTTAAAGATCATTTATTTTCCCATCAAATAAGAAGCAACAATCAAATTTTGTAGTAACAGGAATGGGAACAAATTTTAAATGTAATTGTTGGCTCCCCATGATTTGAAAGATTGGAAAGAACAAACACTGCAAGGAACCACATCAGAACGACTTCGGAATCCTAGGACTTAGCCTTCCTAGACTCAGAGAGGGATCTCTCTATGTAATTTTTTATAGATGATATGTCTTTGTGATTTTGTTTATGATATTAGGCTAGTTATGAAGTTCTAAGGACTTTTGTTTTGATTGATTGATTGATAGGTTGAAAGATCAAATGGTGTGATGAGCTGAAGGGAGTGTTTCAGCTGAACAGATAGACCACTAGAAATATTAATCCATTGGGCTATGGAGTCATAAAAGGATTTAATTTTTCATTAAATTTGCATGGGTTTTCATAGGGTAACGTAACTATATCAAGTGGATCTCTTAGGTTAGATGTGATATGAAATAACAATAAGTTTTGAAGGCAGCAAAACTAAAAGTCAGTTAAGAATCTTTTAATTCTACTTCAAAAAAGAAATAATTTTAGGTAACTGTTTGAGACAAACCAAAGGATAGGGCATACCATAGACTTATTTGGCCATACTTTAATAAGCAAACCTTTAAGACAACAATCCAGCAATCCTAGAATTACTTTCAGAGAAAGAAAACATTTAGGATAACAACGAGTGCAGCTAAAGAGAAAGCTAAACCTATATTCTTTAACTAAACACTCTAAAGACCTTCAAAGCAACAGTTTGAGGTAGAATAGAGGACAGGGCATACCTTATAATTCCCTGGTTTAGACTCTATTAAGTATATTTCAAAGAAATTCCTTAAAAACAATATTTCAAGCTACACCAAAGGACTCATTTCCAAGACAACAAGCTAGGTGGAACTAGAGAGAAATTAAGAATTATCTAATCAAACCTTGCAGAGGAAAACATTAAGATAAATAATGTAGAAAAAAATAGGGTGCCAAGACAACATATCCTACTCTAAAATTTATGTTCTTTTATTAGAGATATAATGGACATAATGGAAAATAGAAGGAAAAAAATTGACAAAGAAGGAAAACTTCACCATTAACATAGCTCAAGAATCTTGTGAACGTGCTTAGGCTACCGATACCAAAATACAGACATCAGTATAATAGATCTCAGTGAACTCAAATCTAAAATGTTTGAAAATTTGAACAAATGGAAGAATAAAATCTACCAACTAACCAACCAACCAACACTAAATATGAAGCTTACATGTAGTATTTATCTACAAAATGAGGAGGTTATATTTAAGCTAGGGTTTCAAATGTCATTTATTACAGAGTTAATGAGTTTTTGACCTTTGAGACCATGCAAAGTCCAAGGCAAAATATCTGAAAATGTTTCTTTGAAATAAAAACTCCTAACTTAAATTTTGAGCAAAATTTTGGAAATATATGACTTTGAGGCTTTTTCAATAAATTTTACAATAACTGCTAGGTATATGAAAAATATCTCTGACTGTTTGTAATAAATGTTTGATTTTTATTGAGAGAAAACATGTTGTAGGTGGAAAAATATGTCCTTTGAAGAAGTAATTGCATTGATCTGATCATTCGAATATGTTTCTGTGTAGATCTGCCTTTGTTTTAGCCTTAAAACTTTATTTATGCCTTTAAACTTTGGATTTGTATTTTAACTCTCTTACTGCTTTATCTCTGCTTCTCATTTGGTTTTGCCTTTATCTTTGGTCGATGACTAATCCTTTTAATTTGTGCTTTAATCCTTGACTTAATCACTAACCTTTTGTTCTGTCCTCATCACTTTTAACGTCTGCTTTGCGGCTAATCTTTTTTATTTTTCCTTTGATCTGTGATTAGCTCTTTAATCTTCACTGTTGCATTCTTCTGATAGTTTAATATTTTCATTACTTCTTTGTCTTTATTTCCTGCATAGGGAGGCATTTTTTGTTTGTCGGAGAGTTTTAGTAACCACCTAGGATCATGATTCAATGGTAATTAAGCTTGTTTTTCGCCTCTAGTCCCTTTTAAATAAAATAAACCTCTAGATCATCACCCAAAACATTCATTAAAAAATTTTCTAGACCTTTGGAATGCATTTTCCGCATTCCTACCATTAAACCTACACAAAAACAAACTGTGAGCTTTAAATCCTATGTCCAGGGGACTTTTCTACATTTATTTGGGGTTTGTGAGCTTTTGAGCATTGCAGAGGAGGTGAATAGCAGATTGGGGCTTTGTTCCAAATGCAGAGAAACTATGGAAAGTTTGAACAGAGGAGGCAATATCAGAATTTGGCAGAAGGAGAAAAGTGGTTTCAGGAGTAGAGAAAGTGGTTTTCGTATGGTCGAGGAGGTGGTAATGGTTATGGGCAGAGGCGTGCGATTCCACTCAACAAGTGCCATGTGGCATGGGAATACCATATATTTCACATGTTTTGAAAATGCTAACCCCGGCACACATAAAATTGCAAAGAGGGCTGTGGGCCATTGGATCTCGAAGAATAAGATCGATGGTGTTCGGGTGTTTGGGAGCGGCAGGCAAGTCGAAAGGGCGGTCTCAGGCAGAAAAATGGCAGGGTATTATTGGAGCACAGGGTTTGGTGGAGAGTGGGCCTGATGGTCAGTAATCACAAGCGAAAGCGCTTTTGGTTAAGGAAAAGGGAAGGGTCGTATGGTTAAAGTTTATGTGAGTGGGGCTTAAAAACATTTAAACAGGGGGGTTTAAACATTTATAAAGGGGTCAGGTTAAAAAAATAAGGGTTGGGACTTTTCATTTAAAACAGAGTTTTAAATGTAAAACAAAAGGTCCTGATAGGTTAATATTTTGATTTGAAACAATGTAAAAGAGGATCTATTTCATTGTTTTGATGATATAAGGGAAAAAGATGAAGGCGAGGGGTTTTATGAGGTTTTAGGGGGGGAGAAAGAGGAAATGAGGTCTTTTGGTAGGGAAGAGGATGAAAATGAGGGAAATAAGCCCAAAATGATTTCTTTTAAGAGCAGCAGGGTGATTTTGAAAAGGAAAACTAAGAAATAGTGAAAAAGGATTGATAAGATAATGAAGGCAGTGAAATTTCTAAAGATAGTTGATAGGTAAGGAATGCTATCTTTAACTACTTGTAGAAAATCCATAGTCACGTAGTGAATCTTTAGAATAGAGGAGCATAATAGTGGCTCCAGCTCAGGAGGGCAGCTCCTTTAGGAGGTTTCAAGAACCTCACAGATAAAATCTCTGGAATTTGTAGACCAGTGTCTTGATTTTCACTTTGCAGATTTCATTCTTAAACTTCATGATTTTCTACTATTATGTCAAGTTTTGATCTCTAAAATCTGAAAAACATGATTGCTTCAACTCAACTCTACCTACCTATCATACTTTTCTAGTATTTTTTCTTCATTTTGGTGCATTTATATTGGCCAGCCCTTGACATCATTTTTATTTTTGAAAACAGGAAACTATCTACTTCTACACTTATATCATCCAAAGGCTCAGATTAAACTAATGAGCTATTTTATTCTCTACCTAATGTACTTGTTTGTCAAGATTGAACAGTTTGACAGATTTTCATTCTCTAAACTATTAGCAGGAAATTGAAAATATGACCAAACCAAGATTTAACAATTTGATTTGTTATGGGATGTGGCATTTTGGGACAGGTTGCACACAAATTTTATTTTGCACAAAGTAAAACTAAGACCTGAGGGCTATAATTTGCAATATTTCATTCATCCCTCTCTTTCCTTCTTGGTTCAGGTTTTAACATTGGAACAAATATCTTTTCTTAATCTAATCTACTGACAAGCCAAGTTTGAACAGTTTTGAAAATCTTCATTCACTAACCTATCAACAGAAATTTAAAACCCATTCAATCATGATTAAGTTGTATGACTGAACATGAATTCCTCTTCAACATTAGTGGCATTTGGACTTGCACACTTTCAGAAATATTCTTTTTTGGTATGGGGCTTTACCTTTTTCTTTTCATTTGCTCTCTTTTCTTCTTTTCTTTATTTTGATGTTTATTTTTTTGATGTTTTATTGAAGTAGTACTATATACAATGAATAAATATTTAAAATAAGTATTTTTAACTGAAATAATGCTTGAGCATCCTGCCATTCACAGGACCTCCAAATAATTTTGTTCCATCCATCTCTTGTAGGAAGAATGCATTATTTTCTCTTGCTGAATGGATGATATATGGAACTTTCCATATATTTTCGAATTTTCCATGCTTTCCCTTGTCTTCTCTTCTTCAGTCCTACTTCAACACTTTGTCACCAATGTTAAAATCATTTTCCTTAGTTCTCTTATCAAACAACTTCTTGATATTTTCTTGCACTTGTTGTGTTATGTTGTACACTTCCTCTCTGGTTTGTTTCAATTGGACAGTTTGATTTATTCTTCTTAGCATACCATCTTCTTCCGACTGTACTTCTTGGATAAGCTTCATGACTGCACTCCTAAAATTGTTGAAAAAATTGCCTCTGCTCCATACTCTAGTTGATAGGGAGAGATTCCAATTGATTTTTTATTTCTTAATCTGTCTGCCCATAGTGCATGTACTAGCTTGTTGTGCCATGATTTCTTGTTTTCTTCTAGCAACTTTTTCATGATGTTTACCAAACTTTTGTTTGAATATTCAGCCAACCCATTACCTTTAGGGTAATAATTTGTTGAATGTCCTAATGTAATCTAATATTTGTGGCAAAATTCCACCATTTTCTTGGATCTAAAAGTATTAGCATTGTCAGTGATAATATTTCTAAGACAACCAAATCTAGAAAAAATGTGGTTTTCAAGGAATTTGATGATTACTGAGTCATGGCAGTTCTAGAATGGATGGCCTCTATCCATTTTGTAAAGTAGTCAGTTGCAGTGAGGATCCGTTTATGTTGGGAAGAGGAGGTAGGATGGATTTCTTGAATAAAATCTAGGCCCCATTATTGAAAAGGAGCTTCAACAGAAATATGATGCAAAGGTAATGGCAACAATTTTCTTTTGCCTTCAAATATTTGGCACTTATGACAGGAAATTACCATTTTGTGGATATATTAACAGAGGGTGGGCCAATAGTATCCAGCTCTAAGTATTTTTTTGACAATAGTTTTCCAATAGAGGTGGCCTCCATATTCTCCTTCATGAAACTCATGCTTGATCTTATCTGCATCATTCTCAGGGAAAAATTTAAGCAATCTACCACTAGCATTTTTCCAATATAAAAATTTATCTACAATGTAGTAGTTTAAAACCTTCAACTTTAATAATATAGCCTTTGTTTTTGACAAACCAGGAGGAATGTTAAGATTAAAAAACACATATAAAATATCAACATACCAAGATGAATTCATAAATGTTTCTTCAATAAGTGGAGTTTCCAACTCCTCTTGTTCATCTAATGCATCAATCATATTTATGTCTAGTGCTTGAAAGTTTGCTTCAGCCATTAGTTTGGCTAGTCCTTGCCCTTTAATTAGCTTGGTGGGCTTGATTTCCAAATCATACTCTAAGATGACAATAATCCACTTACCTTTTTTACCATTACGATCTTGTGTTTTTATGTCCTTAACAACTGCATGAGGAACAAAAGCAATGACATGTGAATGCAAGATGTAAACCCTGAAATCTTTTAATGCCTTGATTAAGGAAAAAACTTGTTCTTCCATAATGTTATATTTCAAAGGTGCATCTCTTAGTGCCTTGCTGAAGAAAGACATGGGTTGTTCTTTTCCCATTATGTTCTTTTGTAGCAATATTGCAGCTATTGTGTTTTCTGATGCAAATGAGAATATGAAGAAGTCCTTAGTGAAGTCAGGACTGATGAGGACTAGTGTTTGGGTAAGTTCTTGTTTTACCAGTTCAAAGGATTGTTTTTCTTCTATGGCCCATTTGACTCCTATTTCTCTTTTCAGCATGTTTTTAATTTTTCTGAGGATTTCTGCAAGGTTTGTTATGAACCTTCTTAAGAAGTTGATCTTTCCAATGAAATATTGCAGCTCTTTTGATATTTATAGGATGATTGATTTGCAATATTCCTCTGATCCTTTTTGGGTCTATCTTGATCCCCTCTTCAGGTATGATATGTCCTAAAAGTTTTCCTTCTTGAAGGCCAAACAAAGTTTTCTTGCGATTCAAAGACAAACCATACTTTCTACATTTTTCAAAGACTTTTCTTAAGTGAGCTAGGTGTTCTTCATCTATTTTTTAATAGACTATTGTGTCATCAAGGTAAATCACAATGAAGTAGCCTATTTCTTCTGAGAAATAAATTTTCATAGCTCTTTGGAAGGTGGCACCAGCATTCATTAACCCAAAATGCATTTTAACATACATGAAGGTGCCCTAGGGTGTAGTGAAATTTGTCCTGTGTTGATCATCTGTGTGTACCAACACCTGATTGTATCCTGAAAAGCCATCTAGCAAAGAAATTATTTTAGAACCTACAACCCTTTGTAAGATGTGATCCATTTTTGGTAAAGGGCAATTGTCCTTTATGGAGGCTTTGTTTAAATTTATGAAGTCAATGCATAGCCTAATTTCTCCTATTTTCTTCCTCATTGATACAATATTTGAAACCCATTCTGAGTATCTCAGAGGGACTATTATTCCAGCATCATACATTTTCTTAATTTCTTTCTCAACCAGGGGTAGTTGCACAGGGTTTATTCTGCACAATTTCTGTTTAAAGGGCCTCTGTTTTTCTTTGAGAGGTATCTTATGCTGAATTATCTTTGTATTATAGGACTTTAGATCTTCATAAATCCAAGAAAAAACACCAATAAATTCTCTAAAAAGCTCAAGATATTTATGTTTTATATAATCTGGCAGTGTTTTAGACAGTTTTATCATTTTGGGTTTTTTCTCACTACCTATATTGCACTCTTCTATTTCAACTTCAATGGGTTCCATTTTTAGCTTCCTAGCAACATCATTAAAGCCAAACAATTCTTCTAGAGGAACCAATCCCTTTGGAAAGTTATCATTATTGGGCTGTAGCACCTCAAAGTATTCTTTCTCCAAATTAGTGCACAACTCAGTTTTATGTGTGTGTTCTTTTGTTAACAGTTTACATCAGTAGTATTAGGAGGTTCTTCTTTGTAAGTATGTTCCTTAGTAGGGAAATATCCTTCATACTTTGAGTCTAAACTTGGAAATTAAAACTCATTTCTGGACTGCAGGAAATATTCTATCTGTTTATCTCCTTCAAAAACTTGCTAGTATTTTATGTTATCAAGAACTGTTGGTCTATATTTGACTTGGACTGTGTATTTCTTGTTTTGATAAGGTTTTTGACATGTGCTGGCTGCAAAGGCTAGACCATTGGAAAAAATGTTTTGATTTCTAGGGATAAAGGTAATATCATATTCTGTGAATGTTTTTAAGAGATCAAGTGCATCATCCCTATATTATTTTAATCTAGGATGCTTAGCTATGTATTCTCCCTTAATCTGCCTAATGAATAACTCTGAATTTCGATGGAAATTTATCCTCTTGACTCCTAGTTTCTTCAGTAATTGCAGCCCTAGGAGGAGTGCTTCATATTCAGCTATGTTATTTATGCATTGAAAATTTAGCTTGTAAGAGTGACCTTTTGCATGATTGTTCTCTGTTTTATGCATCCATATTCATGCTCCTGAACCATTTTTGCTACAAGAACCATCAAAACTCATACTCCAAATAGGTTCATTTTCATATTTATCATTAGGGTCATTGTGGTCCCTATTATGTTTTTTATAGTGGCTGCCATTATGTTGTTTATTATGTTGTTCTTTAGGGTCTTCACTTTGTTTGTCGTTGTTTTGTTTTTCAAGATCGACACTATTTTGGTGGTTGCTTTGTTCCCTATGGTTTCCACTATGTTTGTTGTAATATTCTGTTTGGGAAAACTGTTATTTCCTCTTCTTCTACAATTGTTTTCTCATTTTCTGCTATTTGTTCATCAAAATTTTCATCATTGTAAAGGATAAATGAATCAAGATCAGTGTGAATAGAATAAAGAGGGGATTTATCTGGTTTTTCTTGACTGCTAACCATGTATTTCATGTGTTTTTCCCTATACAGTCTTCCTGGTTAACTAAAGACATGGATGGTAGCATAGGTCATGTCCATTTGGAGGGTACCTTGGAGTTTGGCACCCCATGATCTTGAAAGGAGCATGCCATATTTAGGAGGAATATCAACCACTACAATATCCATTTCTAGGCTCTTGGCTGGTATTTGTGCTAAGTTAACACATAGATCCTTGATTAGGCCTAGACATTTAACTCTATTGGAATCAAAAGAGTATAAATATTTGTAAGGTCTAGTTATCTCAAGGCCTAATATTTCCATTACTACCTTTCGCATAAGGTTATGTGAAGCACTGGAGTCTAACATGGCATTGTGGAGAATCTTATCATGGATGTTCAAATTGACATAAGACAAAGAACACCTCCCTCTTGAATTTTTTCTTCTACCTCTGGTCCAAACAGAAATTCAGGTTTGTCATCATTTAAATTTACAGAATCAGCATTTTCTCCTATGTTTAAAGCTTTCAAAATTTGAGATCTATATACATCTTGAGTAACTATTTTAGTAAGAGGAATAGAGATCTTGATCTTGGAAATTTCATTCTCTATACTGAAAGGTGTCTGAATTCTTGAAATGTTTAAATCAACCTTTTCAAATGCTATTTTCACAGCAATTTTAGCTTGCTGGTTTTTATTAGAAACATCAGTTAAAACAATTTTATTAGGAGCACTAGTTGTGTTTCTATTGCTTCTTTGGTCACCACTGTGTGTGGGGTTTTTTGGTTGTTTTTGTTTTTAGTTTTATCATAAATTTCAGCCACTATGTTTTTACTTTCTGCTGTCTTTTTAGAAATGTTTTCAAGATTATTCTTAGCAGAAATTTCAGAGGTCTTTCTCTTGGGAGTGTCTTGGTTTTTCTTGCTTCTAATGTCATATTGTATGTGTACTTCCATGATGGCATTTTCAAAGCCTTGTTTATAGTCTTTAGACTCTAGGCTTTCTTCCTCATATTGAGTTGGGGAAAATATGCTTTTTTCTTCCTCAATGAGGAAAACAATATCCTTATTATTCACTCCCATTAAATTTATTTGACTTTCCTATGTTTCTCCAATCATACCCTCATCCTCATCATCATACTTTTCTTGGAAAGGAGGTATTATTTGTTGATCATGACCTATTTTTCTTATTTGAGGTGGGTTTATTCTAAATTTTGGTTTTGATTATGAGTTTGATTTCTATTTTGAGGGGTTGTTTGGCTTTCTCTAGGATAAGCTCTCTCATTTACATCCATCCTCTTCATCATCCTCTCCATGGTTTTGAATAAGTTATCAATATTTGTATAAGATGTGGAGGGTACAACTTCTCCCCTATATGTGACTCCTTTTTCATTTTTCATTCTACCTCTCATAGAAATTAGATTGGCTTCTACACTTACTGCTTCCCTCTGCATGTCTTCTAAGGTGAGGGGTTCTCTCTCTCTTAATTGATAGGCCATTTCTGGATCAAATTCATTAGGAAATTTCATTAGAGATAGACCTTTTGGAGGTTTCATATGTACCGAGAGGGAATTATATACACTATTGAACCTAGTACAATATTCTTGGACACCCTCTCCAACATTTCTTTTAATGTTTTCATACTCTGAAAAGATTTGGAGAGGGTTATTTTTGGCTTCGCATTTGTTTAGGAATAGTTTATGAAAATCATGGATGTCATTAATAATATTAGGGGTCAAGCCTTTAAACCATTTTCTTACTCCCCCCCCAAGCTTTGAGCAAACATTCTAAGTTTAAAAATTTCCTCATCTATTTATTGTCTGTCAAAGTAGTCATTCATTTTGTCCACATGTTGTTGAGCAGTAGTAGAACTAATAGCATCATATAGAGGAATCTTTGATTGGTAGTTCTGTGGTAGAAAAAATAAAGGTTGTGGTAGAACTAGGGGAGCATACCATGTTGCCATGATATGTGGTTGTGGAAACAGTGGAGGGTTTACAAAAGGAGGTGCAGGGTTAAATGGAGGAAAGTGAACAGTGGGGGATGAAGTTAGTACTAAAGAATTCTGTTGAAGGGTGGATGGGTCTAAAAATATCTGAGTTATCCAACTCTAAAATCTAGTCATAGACAAGCTTTGTTCTAGGGGTGAGTCAGATAGGATATTCTGCAAGTCTTTAAGGTTTTCAGGTAGGAAAATTTCTTTGTGGATTGGTCTGCTAATAGTTGGGTTTTTAGATCCAGGAGACTTCCAAAGGATGCTTTTAGGATTGTCAAATATTGGAGGAGGATTTGGGTTAGGATGGGATTTGGTACAGATTCTTCTAGAAGCCATACTTGGACCCAGGAATAGAAAGTTTGGGAAAGTATAATAGCCTTAAAGGACAAACCAATCCGTGAAAGAAATACTTAATCCAAAAAGTATTCTTGACTGGGTTATTTTGATGTTTTGAGGGTAAAATAAGTCTACCCAGTGGAATCTATGGAAAACCAATAGATTGAGCAAGCCTACTGAAAACCATTGGAGTCACCAAGTGGAGGATTTTTACTTGTTTTATGGTTGGCTGTTGTCCACCATCAGCAACCAGGTACCATGCTGGGCTAACACTTGTTTCATCTAAGTTAAATATGAGGTTTTCTAAGTTTTGAGTTTATATTTTGTTGTTTATTACTTAGAGTTCCTAGTATGGTCACCATTATGTTGGCTCCCCATGATTTTCAAGATTGGCAAGAACAAACATTGCAGGGAACCACATCAAAACCACTTTGGAATCCTAGGACCTAGCCTTCCTGGACTCAGAGAGGGATATCTCTATATAATTTTTTATAGATGATATGTCTTTGTGGTTTTGTTTATGACATTAGGCTAGTTATGAAGTTCTAAGGAATTTTTTTTTGATTTATTGATTGATAGGTTGAAAGATCAAATTGTGTGATGAGTTGAAGGGAGTGTTTCAGCTGAACAAAGAGACCACGACAATATTAATCCATTGAACTATGGAGTCATAAAAGGATTTAATTAATCATCAAATCTGCAAGGGCTTTCATAGGGCAAGCTAACTATATCAAGTGGATCTCTTAGGTTAGATGTGATATGAAATAACAATAAGTTGTGAAGGTAGAAAAACTAAAAGGCAGTTAAGAATGTTTTAATTCTACTTCAACAAGGAAAGCCTTTTAGGTAACTATTTGAGACAAGCCAAAGGACAGGGCTTACCATAGACTTCTTTGGCCAGAATTTAATAAGCAAACCTTTAAGACAATAATCCAGCAATCCTAGAATTACTTTCAGACAAAGAAAACATTTAAGATGACAGTGAGTGCAGCTAAAGAGAAATCTAAACCTATCTTCTTTAACTAAGAAGTCTAAAGACCTTCAAAGCAATAGTTTGAGGCAAACCAGAGGACAGGGCATATCATAGACTTCCCTGGTTTATACTCTACTAAGTATATATCAAAGAAAGGTCTTAAAATTAATATTTCAAGTTGCACCAAAGGACAGGGCTTACTATAGACTTCTTTGGCTTGACTCTATTAAATAATTTCCAAGACAACAAGATGCGTGGAACTAGAGAGCAATTAAGAATTCTCCAATTAGACCTTATAGAGGAAAACATTAAGATAAAGAATGCAGATAGAAATATGGTGTCAAGACAACATATCCTACTCTAAAATTCATGTTCTTTTATCAGAGAAATAATGGATAGAATGGAAAACATAAGGAAAGCAATTGACAAAGAAGGAAAACTTTACCATTAACATAGGTCAATAATCCTGTGAACGTGCTTGTATTATTGATGTTCAAAACAGTAACATTACTCCAGTACAATAGATCTCTGCAACTTAGAGCTTTCTCAAATCAAGCCTAGCAGTCCTCAACTAGCCCAGCAACATAAAATTAGTCAACTAACCAACTAACCAACACTAAAAATGAAGCTTACATGTAGTATTTATCTGCAAAATGAGGAGGTGATCTTTAAGCTAGGGTTTCAGATGTCATTTATTACAGAGTTAATGAATTTTTGACCTTTGAAACCATGCAAGGCCCAAGGTAAAATATCTGAGAGTTTTTCTTTGAAATAATAACTCCTAACTTAACTTTTGAACTAACTTTGGGAAATATCTGACTTTTAAGGCTTTTTCAATAACTTTTACAATAATTGCTGGGTAGATGAAAAATATCGTTGACTGTTTGTAATAAATTTTTGATGTTTTATTGAGAGAAAACATGTTGTAGGTGGAAAAATATGTCCTTTGGAGAAGTAATTGATTTGATATGATCATTCAGATCCGTTTCTTTATACTTCTTCCTTTGTTTTAGCCTTAAAACTTTGTTTAGGCCTTTAAACTTTGGATTTGTCTTTTAACTATCTTACTTCTTTATCTTTGCTTCTCATTTGATTTTTCCTTTATCTTTGGTCCATGACTTATCATTTTAATGTGTGCTTTAATCCTTGACTTAATAATTAACCTTTGCTTCTACCCTCATCACTTTTAACCTCTCCTTTGTTGCTAATCTTTTTTATTTTTCCTTTGATATGTGATTAGCTCTTTAATCTTCACTGTTGTTGTCTTCTAACTATTTCATCTTTTCACTGCGTCTTTTTCTTTATTTGCTGCATAGGGAGGCATTTTCTATTTGTTGGAGGGTTATAATAACCACCAAGGATCATGATTCATCGATGATTAAGATTTTTTTTCGGCTATGGTCCCTTTAAAATAAAATAAACCTTTGTATCATCACCCATAACAATCATTAAAACATTTTTTGGACCTTTGAAATACATTTCCCGCATTCCCTCCATTAAACCTGCACAAAAACAAATTGTGAGCTTTAAATCCTGCGTCGGGGGGAATTTTCTGCATTTATTTGGGGTTTGTGGGATTTTGAAAATTGTAGAGGAGCTGAATAGCAGATTGGGGATTTGTTCCAAAGGTGTAGAAACCGTGGGAAGTTTGAACATAGGAGGCGGTATTAGAATTTGGTGGAAGGAGAAAATAAATTTTTGGGAGCAGAGAAGGTGCTTTTCACGTGGTCGAGGAGGTGGTAATGGTTATGGTCGGAGGCGTGCGATTCCACTCAGTGAGCACCATGTGGTAAGGGACTACCACCTATTTTGCGCATTTTGAAAATGCTAACCCCGGCGCACATAACATTGCGATGAGGGTTGCAGGCTATTGGATCTTAGAGAATGAGATCGATGGTGTTCGGGAATTTGGGAGCGACGAGTAAGTCAAAATGGTGAGCCCGGGAAAACAGGTGGCATCGTATTATTGGAGCGCGGGGTTCAGTTGAGAATGAGCCCAGTGGTCAATAATCACAAGCGAAAGCGCTTTTGGTTAAGGAAAAGGGAAGGGTCGTATGGTTAAATTTTATGTGGGTGGGGCTTCAAAACATTTAAATAGGGGGGTTTAAACATTTATAAAGGGGTCAGGTTAAAAACGTAAAGGTCGGGCATTTTCATTTAAAACAAAGTTTTAAATGTAAAACAAAAGGTCCTGATAGGTTAATATTTTGATTTAAAACAATGTAAAAGAGGATCTTTTTCATTTTTTTGATGATATAAGGGAAAAATATTAAGACAAGGAGTTTTATGTGGTTTTAGTGGGGGAGAAAGAGGAAATGAGGTCTTTTGGTAGGGAAGAGGATGAAAATGAGGGAAATAAACCCAAAATGATTTCTTTTAAGAGCAGAAGGGTGATTTTGAAAAGGAAAACTAAGAGATACTGAAAAATGAGATGAATACAATGGTATTGTATATTTTATATTTTGAAGAGTTTGAAGATCTAGACCCCTTCTCCATGACTAGAACCTTGGAGGATTGGTCAACATAGTAACTACCTCCTCCTATCGTTAGAAAGGGCTATAGATAGAAGGGGGTTGGTTACAACTAAATTCATTAACCCCAAGCAATCCAAACATCAATACTAGGATCCCACACAAGTATGAAGAATACTTCCTTGAACAAACATTCTCCCCATAAATTCGTTATAAAGTTTGAGTTTATAGCTCCTAATGATCCCCTTCATTAGCATACTCTCCATCATCCCCTATATTTGGGAAGTGATGATTTGATATTTGAGATACAACTAGAATACCTTGTGTGGTAAACCATATCATGGTACTCCATAATGAACTATTGAAAATTGTGAAGTCTTGTGGGTATAAAGTATTAGCTACATAACATTCTAAGGCACTTAGATGTTTCTGCATGCTAATATGTGCTTCATCTTTTCAAACTTCGAGAGGGCTTATACAATGTCCCTTTTCTCCTAAATCATCATCATACCCCCAATTTTTTATTTTACCTGCAATGATATAATATTATTGATCCATCTGTAGCTACATGATTTTCAGGATTTTACATCTTGGAGATGAAATAATCGAAAGGTAAATCACCCACCAATTGATGATGTAATGATGAAAAAGATAGCCTCATGTCTTGTTTGCTACTGAATAATCCTTCCATGAAATATCCTATTCTAAAATATCTGCCCCTATTGGCTCAATATACATTATTTGTCTTTCCTTACTCAGCGCCTACTACTCACTCATATATCTTGATTTCAAGTATATTCGTTGATCCACTCAACACAACTTCCTAGAGTAGATATCCTTTGGTAAAAGTACTTCTACTTTTCTTCCAAGGTTCAGGCAACTTTGAAACAATTTTCCCATTCTAAGGTGCACATTTTCCCATCACCCTAATAATATTTAAATTCCATCACACTAACTATCATGTACACTAATGCATACGTAAGGAAATGCATAATCTCAAGCATCTCGTCACCCATTTTGAAATTATAATCACTTCCCTACAACATTGGTAGACCTACTATCAAATCCCTCGTCGTAACCTTTCCCTCCACTATTTCCTTCATTTTACAAACCGAAAACCACTTGTAGAAGCTTTGACTTGCAATGCTGAAAGGAAATTTTTTTTTTGGATATTTTCCCAAGAAATAGGATATCCAATAAATAAGAATTCTCATAAGGATGTATGTTGTTATTCTAAGATTCTCAAAAGAGTCTCCCTTTTATTTCCTTCTTATTTGGTTCTTACCGTTGTTAGAATATCTTGTGACCTACAACCCTATTGAAATTAGTTCTTTTCCATTCAGCTATTTTTTTAACATTTTTATGTTCTAATCAACTATTTTTTTTTTAGAATTCATGAGCAATAGGTGAAACAATCTTCTACTTCCTACAAATAGGCCGCAATTTTGATCGCAACAACTTGAAAATGGAATCATCTTCACTTGAAAATAAAGAAAAAATATTTTGCATGTAGGTTTTAACAATATCTGGATGAGACTCTCTCATGTTGGTAAAGAAGCATAATTTCTAATACCTTGAACCTCTTACCAAAGGTAGGGCCCTCAATATCATGTAATCCTTGCATGTTGTCTACAATCAACTATAGAACCTTACTTAAAATGTCATCATTTTTAGGAGGGCACAATAGTAGTTACCCTTATGGTTTCATTGAGGTAAGAAGCAATTACAAGTCTTGCCTCTATACACAGGTGTTCTAAAAGCCTTTGTTTGAACAAGGCAAGGATCAATGGATTCAAATCCAAATCAAAATTTTCCAATTAGATTGGTCTACCTTGGCAAAAAATCAATATTTCTCATCCAATTTAGAGAAGACATCTCCTAACTCCATAAACTTCAAATCTAATCAAATTAAATATGAATAATTTCACTTTCTCCTTGTAGACTTCTTGGCTATTGTGTTAACAGTATGGAACCTATTTGAGAAATGTTTTTGATTCTTATTTTTCCAGCAGCATTATTTTTCTGTACAACCAACTGGTGCATTGTTGTACTGACTAAGAAGAGTGTTGACTAATTAATAAATATCTATCATTTTTGTTATCCCATCAAGATATTTATCAAAAAAAATATATGACAATAAATGCAATGCCTAATTTAATTTAATTCAATAATTTTTTATCAACTTCATATAAAATTTTTGAAATAATTTTGTAATAAAACATTTAATAAAATTGGCAAATTTAAAATTGTTTAGTAAACTAATTTTTTTTTGAAAATTTCCACAAGAGAAACCCAAATAATTTTATTAATAATACTAAAAAGAATCAATTTTTTTTGTGAACATGATAGTGGTTATAGAAATGACAAAAATAGTTCTTCAAAAAATGAATTAGAACTTCGAAAATTTAATCAACTACTGCATTGACACCTCTCTAAGAATAACTCAGTTGTGGCAATAATCATTGAGCATCTCCACCTATGTGGCGTTGCTATTTTAAAGTATAAGTAATTAAAATACAGTTATTTCTCATCTTTCAAAATTGAAATCTATATGTATGTGTTGTTATTTTCTTTCCATAATCATTTGTTTCTCATGTTTCAAAATAGAAATCCAAATGTCCCATATGTGTTGTTATTTTAAAGTATGAGTGGAAGTCACTGATCCTGAATTGTTTTGTCATCGACACTGAAACGAAAAATTGATGATACCACGAAATTAATTCCAATGTTTTTAATAGTCGGCCGTGCTCAACACTCCTTATTTATTGACCTAATGTCGCCAACCATGTTCAATTCAAACGGAGAAACGTGAGCGAGACAACGCAAAACGAGTTCAGAAAAGGGAGAAACGGGAGGGAGAAAATATTTGATATATACAGTTTCAGGTTGTATCCAGTGCATTTCTGTGTCTTGTATCTGAATTTATACTATATAAACATGGGAAAAGGTAGGAAGAGAGTCATATCGGGCAAAAGAATTTTCCGTGAGAGCAAAGAAGATGAAAAATTAACATCTTCTGGGTCGAAGTCCTCAACAACTTCCCATGGCGAGTCCAGCGTGGATAATCTACAGGGGGGTGTTGAACTACCAGCGGGAGTCAAAGACACTTTTAATAATGAAACAATTGAGAAGGTCACAGAAAACCATGCAGAGGAAGACGGAGAGTACCAGGCCACTGCTTCTAAATTTTTAGAAGGTTTACATGAAGTCGAGGAAAGATTAAAAAAAGGGTTGGTTCATGATAAAAACAGTTTAGAAACAGAAGTTTTGAAA
This sequence comes from Pinus albicaulis, assembly GCA_034641835.2. Lineage (NCBI taxonomy): Eukaryota > Viridiplantae > Streptophyta > Pinopsida > Pinales > Pinaceae > Pinus > Pinus albicaulis. The sequence continues at coordinate 724,472,056 of CM076571.1, read as the reverse complement.
TTAAAGGAAGAAATTCAGGCGATATCCACAGAATTTCAGGTAGCAAGTAAAGCTTGGGAGTTGGAAAAGGATGATTTGTTATCACAAATTGTAGCAGCAAGAAAGGAAAGTGATGAGATGTCTATTCAAAACGAGATGGTGCTACTTCAATATAGAGAAGAAAAAGTTGGGTTGGAATGTGGGTTGAATGATTCCAAAGCAAGGAGTGAAGAATTACTCCTGAAAATTGTAGGAGATAGACATCAGTGGGATTCAGAGAAGGCAAATTTGCAAAGTAATGTTGTACTGTTGCAAACAAAGTTTGAGTCAATGGCTACTGAAAGGGAATTACTAAACCAGCAAAAAAACGCTCTAAGAACTGTAGAGTCGTTGAACGCCCAGCTCAATGAAAGTAATGCTGCAGTTGCTCACTTGGAAGATCAACTTTCATCAATTGCGGCTGCAAAAGTGTTTCTTGAGGAAAAAAACAACTCGCTGCAGACTGAAATGGACAGAATAGCGTTGGTTTCAAAAGAGAAAGACGTAAACCTCGAGAGAAAAATAGGGGAGCTGGAAACAGTTTTGGTTTCTGTCCAGAACGATCTGGATTGCTCCATGGCAACAACAATGGAGAAAGATCGAAATATTGATGATTTACAATATAAGCATTCAGAGATTAGAGAGGCGAAAAGGCTGCTCGAGGAGAAAAATGACTCAATTTTGAATGATGTAAACAAACGTAGGACAGTTTTAGAAGAAGAAAATGAGCATCTTCAACTGAAAATAAGGGAGTTGGAGACTAATTTGCATTGTGCCAACATGGATCTTGAATCCAAAAATGTTCAACTCCCCGAAGTGAAGACAAGGCGTCCGCTTGGTCCACCGAAATCAGATTCTCCGCAGAATGGAAAGGGAAATGTTTTACGCGAAAACCCAAAACCTATCGCTGTGGTGGAAAACCGATTACCCAACACAACAAAACCCAGCACCGCAAAGGCCCAAGTGGAAAACCGAACACCCAACACAACAAAACCCAGCACCGCAAAGGTCCAAGTGGAAAATCGAACACCGCAAAAGCGATCGCCGAAACAACCGGCGCCTCAAAAGCCAACGCCCAAAACACCGGCGCCTCAAAAGCCATCGCCCAAATCGCTGAAAGAACAGGCACCTCAAAAGCCATCGCCCAAAGCACCGGCGCCTCAAAAGCCATTGCCCAAAGCAGCAGAGTCTCAAAAGGTAAAACCAAAATGGTTGTGATGATTGCCTTCAGATTCTTTTAGCTGTTCATCAGCTTTTTAAAAGTTGGAAATTTCTTTTATACGTTAAAGGACATATTGGAATTGTAGGTTAAAGGACATATTGGAATTGCAGGATTTATTATAATAATGAGTATTTTCGGCCTAATTTTCCTACAGTAATTATCTCTTGATTTTATCTATTAGTTGCTTGAATATATTACATAGTTTCTCTGCAATCATTGAATTCTTTATCTTAATTTTCACATAAATGCATGCGTGTAAAAATTTTAAATCTACTTACATGCAAATAGTAAAAGGCATTCATTAGGTTTTATAGAGATTTAACTAGCCACTTCTTTTATTTGGTTATTCTTGCTCACTCACTGCAAGCCTTCGAGGTCAAAAAGTTAGGCACAAAAGTAATTGGAATTTTGTTTTTCAAAAACCAAATTTTGTTCTTATTTGGTTTTGTTCTCATTTAGCTTTTTAATTAGTTTGGAAAATTGGTTTACCTCACGCGTTCGGTTGTGCTAGACACATATACTTTCAAAAGGGAAAAAAATAAAATATGCAAAGTTGCTTCCATTAAAATCATGCACAAGGATTTTGATATATGATTATTGTCTAGTTAATTTGTTATTACAACAATTACTTATTATTAGAACAATTACACATTAGTTAAATTCTAATTATCACATTGGAAATTGATTATTTTTATGTTCATGGAAGTCTATATACTATGCTAGCAATATATTGTGAAGAATTTCACTTATGTTGGTAAAAAAATGTACTTATGGTGTAAAAACTGCAATCTCATATGTATAGGCTAGAAATATTATTTGGAGGAGGGAGTATAAGATGGAGGGGGTATATGGGAGAGGAAACCCGAAGTATTATTTGGGAAATCCATTAATTTTTTGCAACCAAAGTATTATTTTGGGGGAAGCAACCAAAGGAGTAATAATTATCCGCAACTATATAATATACAATGGATGTATGACCGGTGGGCCAACGATGGTATGGAGGACTGGTCTGAGAATTTTATTACCAAAAATTTATAAACACGTGGTATATATTGCAACGTATGGAGAGGTTTAGTGGTTGTTAGGACTATTAGTTGTGCGTATGGGTATGATGCCACAATGGGAGTGATGTCACAATACTTATATTACAATGTATGCCACAATATAAACTAGTGGTATATATTACAATGTATGGAGCAGCTTCGTGGTTGTTAGGAGTATTAATTGTGTGTATGGGTATGATGTTGCAATGCAAGTAATTGTGCGTATATATAGTCACGATGTTGCAATAGTCACGATGGGAGGAACATGCACCAAGCGACCAAAGTGTGAATCATAGTGGTACGGACTAGGGACAGAGTGTTGGAGTTGGAGGAGGTAATACCATGAAGGAGGTAAAAGGAGTTAGATAGAACTTTCCCTAGCAACAACCCATCACCCTGAAGTGTTCTTAGGCCACAACTTGAAGATGACTATGATCACATAGAAGAGTCAGTAGATCACGTTTCACAATTTTCACACTTAGCCCTTGTACTTAAAATCAATGTATAATAGTTTTAAGGAATATGTAGAATAAATATCGAATCCTATTAACCACTGACCATTGATCGTAAAAACTAATCACTGCACAAAGTTTCACATCAAGGTATCACTATATCACTGTCGCTGCAAATCATTGTATAACTCTCAACTACCACAAAATTTCACTTCATAAATGAATAGTCATAAAAACAGTGTCATCACACTACTCATGAATGAATAACCATCAATGTTATATCACGGTCATCATCGTACAAGGTTGCACACAATGCAACAACTATTTGGCACTGCTATCAAATGATGGCATAACCCAAGGTGCCTTAGATCATTTTGATGCTTAGTGCTCTCAAATTTTTTCCATGGAGAGCTACCAACATATATGTAAGCATGTTGTTTGACTAGTCAAACCCTGCAATCCATCCTTCTCGAAAAGGTTGTATAACTAGAGGATGTTCCCTTCATTAATTTCTACCCTGCAAGGTAAGAGTCAAGTTATCCTAGGTTATCATAGAAATTTTCAACTCAAGGTTCTACTAGTCAAAGTCAATATATCAATGCCAAGTCTAGTCAAAGTCAAAAGGTCAATGTGTGTGGTATGACTATTTGATCTTCTCATACTAAGTCAAACTTAGGGCAAAAGGTCATTATACATGTAATGACTCAGTGTGTCAAATTCATTCTTAGAAGTCAAGGTAATTATTGTCCTCATCCATCAAGTTAATTTAACATAAAATCACAAGTGTCAATTATTTTCAAGTATGTCAAGGTCAACCATATGTTAAGTTTAAAATAAATACAACATATCAAAGTCAAACCATACTATGATATTTTATATCATTGTCAAGTCAAGAATTGCAGTCACCGATGATCTTTCCTTATCAAAGAAATTGCTCTATGTAGAAGATGTCATATAGCCCACTAATACTGATTTAACATAATTCTTTACCACTATCATATAATGTCATAATCCAAATCCCATTGTCAAGTTAATTGTGAAATTCAAAATCAAGGTGTCAACATACTTGTTATGTCTAGGTTGGACTGTCAAGTTAATATCAAATTGTCACTGTTATGCCAAGTGACATCATTGCACATAATATTGAGTCATAGGTCTTTGACATGTCATAGGTTATCGTTTCAACACATTTTCATTGTTCATCTAGTCTAGAATTTACATGACTGTAAGACACAATCAAGATAATGTAACTACCTCACTGTCACAAGGATACATAGGTCCGAAAGTATTTAGATCACACTTAATTTATTTTTTATACTTCAATAATCATAGCACTAAGTCATACAAAACTTCACTACAGTCATATAGGTGACTGGTTAAGTCATACACAATTTGAAATAAACTAGACTGAACACCTAGCAAGAATGGAGAAATAACATACCTTTTTGTGCCTTCTATGAGCTCTATATTGAATCTTTTCTATTTATGTAATTTTTGATCTCTAAGGTCTGAACTTCCATTCTGTGGTATCCTTCTTAATCATCTTTCCAACACCACAGGTTTGATCATGATTGGATTCTTCAAGAAAGAGTTGTGCCCATTCTCCCACGATGTCCTGATTATAGACTGGTTCAGTAGATTGAAATTGAATGAAATGCCACGTGTCACTGTATCGATGGCTAGCCCTGAAAACTATACCAGACAAACAAAATTTCGTCCTAATTATGTTACTTTTTACAAAATTTGAATCCAATTCTCAGAGATAACGTTATGAGGCATTTCCCAAGGTCACCTGTTTGACATGGAATTTGGGAGCTTGCAAAAACCCTACTTCCTCAGATCATATCTACAAAAATATAATGAACCAAGATCTTAAATTTGGTAAGATAGTTAATAAGTATTTAGGATCAAATGGGATTTTTTTTTAGATTCCGAGTCTTGGTATAAACAAAGTTATAGTAAAAATGACACGATGTCTTGTCTTGGAGGATATATGAGCTTTATTTTTATAGAGTTTACAGGGGCTTCTATAGTGAATTTTGAAGAGGACATTTAGGATTTTAACATATTATTAATTTTTAATTATAATTGCTAAATATTGTGTAATTTTTTTCTTATGTCCTAAGGAAGATGGACTACTTAAATAGATTTGATTTTTTAATGAGATGTAGGAGTTATATGGTGCATAGTGGCTTGAAGCCCTTCATTAGCATAGCATCTCCAAAAAGTATGGAAAGAAACCCTTAATCTTAATTTCAGGTGTCTACAACTAATGGAAATTTGCCAAGTCACCTTACTTTGGGGTTTTAACCCACCAACTGGGTTTTTTACCTTCAAACTCAGTTATCTCTCTAACCAGGAGGAACTACGTAGTGTACCACATACCACTGGAAAGATCTCTTCAAGGATGATCCGATGTCATGGATATCAAAGCCAAAATAAATTATTTAACCCTTCAAAAAGCCTCAAAACATTCATGCTACGCCCTCAATCTAGAGAACCCAAACCCTAGGACTTGGGTTTTTAACCATCCAAGAGTGTAGCTACTATCTATATTTAATATGACAATTACTGAGAAGCATTCATCACCCATTCGACATAAACACAATCAACTCCATGGGTTGACATCAATGACAACACCATACAAAATTTTCCCCTTTGTCATTGATGGCAACATAGGTACTCCACCTGCGAGTACAACTCATCTTGTCTTCATGCTTTGCCTCCTTCTTGAGATTTCAATCTCTTTCTTAGGTTTTATCTTCCCCTTTGACATTGATGACAAAGGGTTAATCCCCCTCAGGATTTTCTTGCTTCATGTGGACTCTTTATCTGCTTGTACTCCCCCCGACGAGAAGCCTTCTTGTAATAATATGTGAATGGTGATCCTTGTGGACCTGTAACCTACATGTGCTCCCCTTGACAAGAAGCCTTCCTTTGGAAATCTTTGAAGACATGTAAGCCTTTAACTATTCTTCTCCCCCTGAACTTGTTATGGATTTGAGATGCTTTTCCTAAATATGCCATTATGTCCATTTTGTTTTTCTATCAATGGTAGACATGTGCCACATACTACTGTATAAACTCCCCCTCTTCAAAATTCAAGGATTCGACGAGTCGAATTCTTCAAAATAGTGTATCATTTAATGAAACATCTTAACTTGAGTCATTTTCTGATGCAAATATTGATTCCTCATTACTTGTTACGAATCCTGAGAGCATAATTGCTGAGACATTCTTGTCTTTCTGCACTTATTTTTTATCCTTTACATGTTTTTCCTTTATTTGTACTAGTCTCTTCTATCATATTCCTTTCTTTCAATTTATGTTTCATGCATCTGTTGTTTGATCTTGCTAACCTTTGCAAAGTTTGTGTCAAGTTCTTATTTCTTTTTTTGGAATTATCTCTTGAAGTCTCATGACTCTGTATTCTTGACTTCTTCCAATTGAGCTCTAATATTGCTATTCATCTTCTTGGAATCTTCATTCTCCTTGAACATTTATTTTGATGCCTTGAATTTTGCTTCCAAAAGTCTTGTCCTTTCCTTTTGCATTAGAGGAGATGTAAGCCTAAAAATACCCATGAAATTTTCACCTAATTTCCATGTCATAATATGTAAACCAATCAAAATGATTTAAATTTAAAAAGAGGGACATATAAATATTTTGGAGGGAAAAGAAGAAAAAATACTTTTTTTAATTGTATTTTTGACTTATCTCCTTGTAGGTTTACTCAAATTTCAAGTGTAGACACCCATTGGGTGAAAAATTAAAATCGACATCCAACAAGTACCCACTATGCATACTTTTGAGAAGACCCACCTTGATAAAAAATGCAAATACTCGTTGGATGTGTAATTTAATTTTGCCTCTAATGAGGGTATAAATATGAAGTTTGAGTAAACCTGTAAGGAGATAAGCTGAAAATAAAATTAAAAAAGATAGTTTTCTTCTTTTCCCTCCAAAATTCATAACTCTTATTTTATTATTTTAACTATTATTTTATTCCTTTTCCTTAGGAGGCCACTTTTAGGCTGAAATTTCCTCTAATGAATTTTGATTTCCTTTATCACTTTGATCACTTAATTTTGAAACTCTGCCTAAGTCATTTCCTCAATTTCTTCATCATGATCAAAATAATCTAAATGTTCAATAACATCTTGGCCTGATTTCTTTGGTGAATAGAGATTATGAAGCTTTTCCAAGAGAGCTTTAGCTGTTGAACATTGACCAACTTTTGTTTCCACGAAATTTTGCAAAAAACTAAAAATTATATCCATGGCCCTTGAGTTGTACCTTTTAGCTTCGTCGGTAGATGTGTCCCCAGAAACAACTAATTCCCATACTTCATGTGCCTGGAAATGTACTTCCATTATGAATTCCAACATCTCATATTTATCTGCATCAAAATCAGGGATTGGTACACAATACTCAATTTATGTAGATTTTTTTTCACTTGTACCTTCCTTTCAAATCCTTGCAACTCACTTCTTTGGATTTCCCATCTATGTGCTCTAAAAAATTCCTTCCAACGCTCAAGCTATTACTGAAGGAACGACGCTCTGATACTAATTTTTGGGGGTGAATCAATATCTCTTAGCAATTAGCACTTTTTAATACTTTTCAGAGAATTAGTTATTCTTCAGTTATTATCAATGTTCTCCCTCAAAAATTATAAACAATAATTAGCATTAAAAAACACCATACAACAATGTAGAAAGATAAAACAATAGACACGAAGGACTTTAGGTGGAAAACCCACGCCGGGTTAAAACGACTGAACACTTCTCTAGTAATTGTATTCTTCCCTATTTAAAACAAATATTAGTTACATAAAGATTTAAGCTACAACTAAGGGATGTTTTAACCCCCATAATTCACATGACACAATCTATAAGGCACTAATAAACCCTAATATCATGTTGCAACCAGAAGGACGCCACAATGCCTTGTAAATCAGGCCACAACTTGATAAGTTCCCCAACACTCTATTTACCAGATGATGTCGGAAAGGATGCTTCGATGCCATGTCATTTTATCACCCACAACTGAATGGATGCCACGACACCCTATGCAAGCTATAACTTTCCATATCACCACCCTCCCACCCTAAAGTGTTCTCAGGCCAACACCTGAAGGTGACTCTTATCACCAAGAAGAGTCGGTAGATCACCTTTCATAATTTTCACACTCGACCCCCGATACTCTCAATCAATGTAGAATAGTTGTAAGGGAGATTTAGAAAAAATATCGAATCTTGGTAGCCACTGATCATTGTTCCCACAAATTGATCACTACAAAAAGTTGCATATCAAGTTATCACTATATCACTGTCACTACAATCACTGTATAACTGTCGACTACCACAAATTTCACTTCACAAATGAATAGTCATCAACACATTGTCATTACACTTTTCATGAGTGAATAATCATCAATGATGTATCACTGTCATCATCATATTAGGCTTCATACAATGCAACAAATATCTGGCACTGTTATCAACTGATGGCATAACCCAAGGTGTCTTAGGTCATCCCAATGCTCTGCAATTAATGCTCTCAAATTTTTTCCCCAGAGAGCTACCAACATATATGTAAGCATGTTTTTTGACTGGTCAAAACCTGCAATCCATCATTCTCCAATACGTTGTAAAATTGACGATGTTACGTTCACTAATTTCTACCCTGCAACATCACAGTCAAGTTATCCTAGGTTATCATAGTCATTGTCAACTCAAGGTTCTACTAGTCAAAATCAATATATAAATGCAAAGTCACTAGTTCAAAATCATGAAATTAGTGACTAGGTGACTAAAAAAGTTAGTCAGTGCAGTTATTTAAAGTGAATTACTACTAAATTTAACGAATTTTAAGTGACCGAACTAAAAATGACTAACTTAAACGACTAATTAAGTCTAGCGATAAAATATACTACATAGTGAGTGACTAAACTAAAAATGACTAAATTAAATGACCAATTTAGTCTAGGACTAAAATATATGAATAGATAATAAGTGACTGAACTAAAAATGACTAACTTAAATGACTTAATTTAGTCTAGGACTAAAACATATGAGTAGATAATAAGTGACATAATTAATAACGATTAACATAAATCACTATTATAGTCCAAGAATAAAAATATGACCAAATAAGAAGTGCAACAAGTATATGAATTAGTCATTTATGTTATTAATTCTCAATTTTGTCATTCTGGAAATGGAAAATTGAAATTTTGATACGAAAGTGTCACATTTCACTACAGGGGTCTTTGAATCCATATGCAATGTTAAAATTTAGAGACAAAGGGGTCTCTCAATCCATCTAAAATGTTATGATTTTGAATATCCTTTTGTCTCTAAAGTTTAACTTTAGAGGGTTGTTTCTACTGTCACCTTAGCAATGAACAATCTCACTTTGGATTACATGTTGAATATTGGGGATATCCCAAAGAAAATTTTTATGGAGTCTTACGTGAGACTAAATCGCTAGCACTAAAAGCAATTTCCCCCCTCATATACATTAATATACGTATGAAATGTACCCTCAAACCTGGTTAAATGTGCTCTTTATACACTTGTAAGCATCATATGTGTTTTGAAAGCCTCCTTATTTATTCAGTGTATATATAAACACACATGATTCTTCTTAACAACTATTAGCACCACCACATTTTCACCCTAATCTAGTTTTTAACAATTAAATATATAAGTATACATAAAATTAGAAGGGATGTGTATTAATGCAGAATAAAGATTTGAACATAGGAAAGTGGTTCGTTTTCGTAATTAAACATTTACTAATTTGGAAGAACATAATAAAATAAAATTAAACAAATCAAATAATTTCGTATAGTTATATGAAATTAAAAATTTATAATTCCATCTAGTTATATGAAATTAGCAATTTACAACGTGCAACGGATATAAATCCTCCACCATGCATGCTAGTATCTTAAGGTCCATTTTTCATGTTACAATTGCATTTGTGATCTTTTCATTCTCTTGTAATTGTCTAAGAATTTATTTCCATATCTCATTAGCAACATCTATTTGTATTTTGTTTTAAAATCATTTTAGTTTAGAGAGATTGTTTCACTATTTGCTTAAATTTTTCTAACAACATAGAAAATAAAAGGACTTATAAAAGTCGATAAAAAAGATAAAAATATAGAAACAAAAGACCAAAAAACTGATAAAAAATAGAAATACTATTTAAAAAAAATATAATATGTGTGATCTCTTCATTGTAACAACCTATGCCACCCTTTTCAAAGAAAAGGACTAGAAAAATGAATAAAGAAAAGAAATACTATTTAGAAGTCATGAAATGTGTGAAAAAATCCTTATTATAACCTATAAAATTCTCTTCATTACCCATTTGTCACCCAATTAAGAGTTCAGAGTGCCCTCTTTGTTTCCCTCTTCTTCTTTTTTTAAAGTGACCTCGATTTTTCTTTTTTATTTTACACTTCCCTCTACACATTTATTAATTTCGTGGGATTTTAACATTATTTATTTGCTGGGAGTTTAAATTTCATGGTTTAAATATCTGTTTCGAATCTGTCATTTTAGACCATAAGGTAATCATCCCATCAGACTATGTCCTTCCAGACCGTAAGGTATTCATCTCAAATGTTGAATCCCAAATGTTGAATGCATTTGCTAGATTTTGATTAATCCCAAACATTGAATGCATTTTCTAGATTTCGAATAGGGTATTTTATTTAGAATGTGGTGTATTCTAATAAATTTTACGTGAGGTTCCCATAGGATAACCATGATTTTTTTTTTTTTTCATTTTGGTAAAGGAGTGTTGTGAAGTGGAACAATATGGAAAATTGGGGGCATTAAAGGGTTCAATTGGTCTAGCTATGGCAGGGACAAAACCTCACTTCACTTAGTCTCTTCAGTGTCAGATAGTGAATGTTGGAAGAGAGAGGGGGAATGTTTCAGTTAACAATAGGCACTCACAGAGGCTGTTACCTTTCGAATGTCGATGGAGTAGTGAGGCATTATTCAATGAGCTATCAGTCAATGAGAAACACTTCTAGTACCAACCCTAATTCTACTTCTTCTCTTCTTCCTCTCTCCTCCCCTTTGTCCTCATCCCTAAGAGGGTTTCAAGGAAGGCTGCATTGTCATATGTTAATATAACGGAATGGAGGAACAAGTTTGTGGATGCACTTGGTCTCTATGAATTTGTCCTAGAAACAGAGCCTCTCACCATCGAAGCTCACATTGGAAATGGAATTTGTCTCCAAATACAAGGTCTCATTTTGAAGGAATTTGAATGTTTTGTAGAATATCTTGTGCTTTATCCCTAGAATTATTATCCTCTCATGCACTATGGAGTTTTCTACAAAGATGAAGGGCACTTGCCTAATGCGGTTGAGATTTGTTTCTCACATCTGACACTATTTGTGGTTTTTTTTCTTTTATGTACTTATTTTTTGTGTTACTTGTTTGTTCAAGCTTCTTTATAGTACTAGGATTTTTAGATTGTATTTTGAAATCGAATGAATTTGAATATTATTAGGATAACCAAAATATATCTACAGTAACTATGGCATCATTATAGAAATGTGAAAATTACATGATCTCAGTTTTGAAAAAGAAACTATGTTAGTCCTTATACATTTTATTGACACAATTTTTTGGATGGCATCGTTAGAAATGTGAAGTTTCATCAATGTCAACTTTTCCAATTTTTTTTGTTAATGTACCGAGCCTTTTTAAGGAATATGTACCTCTTATCATATCAATCAATGTTGATTCCATGGCATGGATATCTACTAACTCATGGGGTAACATCTCTACAAACATATGCTACAAAGAAACCCAGAACATAACTGATAGGATTTTTAACTTGCTTCCCTTTCATCAAATAGGAACTCTTTAGTCTTTGGCATAACATCCTCACAACATTCAGATTCTGGGTTATTAACTTATTTCAGAAATTTTTATTTCTTGTTAAGTATCGCTACATTTTATAACTACCCAAATGAATGACTTTGTTTCATGGATATAGATTTACCCTCTTTACCCAATATATCAGATTGGATTAATTTTCTTGTCAGTTTATCATATTTATTTATTTCTTTAATGTGCCATTTAGTGTAGATTTTCCACGAAATTTTGATCTGCTATTATGAAAAATCTAAAAACAAATTTCCTTTTCACAAAGACACACAATTTCTCTACCAAATAGCAACGGTGTAGAACGGAAATAGGTTCACAAAATTTACACAATAAAATACATAATTTTTCTAGGGAAACCATCGCTTGATTCATAATTTTATTAAGGAAAATTGAGAAACAAAATTGATACACATACAAGCCAGTTCTAATATGAAAATAGGATAATTTTCCTGCATGTCCTAGGCCTGAAACTTCTGCCTGATGGCTGACATGCTTCTCTCTCGTATATGCACTAGAGGCTCAAATTTCCCAACACAAAACCTTAGGAAATAATATACTATTTCCTATCAATGGCTAAGATCCTTTTAAATACGGATTTCCCCTATTTCTATGCACACTCCAAAGAGAAAATTTCCTTCGTCAATAGTTCATGCAAGGAACACTTGGCTCGTTCCTCGATGAGCTCTCTTTCTCACAAACTTGTGCTCAAAAATTGATTGATTAATTGTATGCCTTTGATATCGTTATAATATTTTGGATTTGGCTATTGTTAGTGAGTTTTCTAAATTAGGAGTTGAATTAGAGATTTTCTAGTTAACAAAACTCAACACTCTTAGTTCTCTGGATCATCCTAAAATTTAGGAGGCTAACTCCACTTATTCGCTCAGTTCCCAATTTAAATCACATTAGAAGATAGATAAATCATCCTCCAAAAAATTTCATTATTCAAACTACTTCTTGAACTTGAACTAATCACTGGAAGTCATAGAAGTCTAAGAATATTTCCGAATCGATTCCTTGAAACAAGGCAAAGATCAAGGAAGCCATTCCTTGGCTACTTTTCAACACTCTCTCTTAGTGAGGAAGGGATTTTTTACAACTATAAACTTATTTCTGTGATGAAAAAAACTACCTCTTTCCAATGCCTTGGTCAAGATTTATGTCATCTTCTCCCCTATTGGAATGTATTGTATCTTGACTATCCCCTTCTACACATAATCCCTAAGATGGTGATACAGGATCTCGATATGTTTTAAGAGATCATGCAATGTTGGATTCTAGGAGAGTTTAATGCAACTATGGTTATCATAATCTATCATGGTAGGCTCCATCCTCTTTCTATAAATTCCCACAGGTAAGTTCCTCATCCAAATAGCCCTACATGCTACCTCACTAGCAACCACTACAAGAAAAAAGGACACCGGTGAGGGGCGAAAATGGTCACCTACAAGCCTGGCCAAGTAGGCCGCATTTCTGCACACAAAAATGAACGTCACCAAAGGTGGCGTCGCCGAAAGTATAGGTGTTGTGGTGACATTCAAAGTCCGTCACCAATAATGATTTATAGTGACGGATAGTGACCGTCACCATTGCATATGATCAATGGTGACGGACAATAGTCTCCGTCACCAAAAAATTGAACGTCACCAAAGGTGGCGTCGCCGAAAGTATAGGTGTTGTGGTGACATTCAAGGTCTGTCACCAATAAACCATGTATTCAAATTATATTGAAATCAATGAAACTAATATCTTGTTCTTACTATACCAAGAACCTATAGCTAACCCAGTGCTGAAGATGCCACGTGAAGAACTCTTCTTGTATGTGGAGCTCCTTTCCCAATATACATCAGTGAAGCCTTCAAGCCTCACTTAATCAACCTGTTTGTACCATAATCAATAGTTTGTTCTGCCTATGATATATCTAAACACATGCTTTGTAGCAACACAATGCACTCTAGTCAGTTCAACCATGAACTAACTTAGTTGATTGACTCCAAAACAAATATCAAGTTGTGTGTTGACAAATTACATCAATGATCCACTAAGCTTTTGGTATACTCTAAGATCCACTTGCTCTATTGTAGTACTAATCAGAATTTAGATCACGGCAAAAAATTAGCTAAATATTAAAATTTCTCAATATTGTTTTAGACCTGAACGATCAGATAGAGTTCGTTGCTAGGATTACGTTGCAACTCATTTCATCAAAATCCAAGTTCGTATGACTGAGTTATGTTCTGTTGTTCGCTTTTAGAAATAGGAAAAAATGGACAAAGCAAGTACAGTGATGATGTGGCAGCCCATTCAGCTCATGAGGAAAGTCCTCCATCAATAGCCAATAACATCGTGCCAAGTAGCACCTTCATATTCGCCAATGTGGACTATGGGGGAGATTTTCTCCTATCCTAAGTCTAAATCAAATTATATGATATTTGTGTAATTTTATATTATTGGCATTTTTTATTTAGGGCCAATGAGGGTAGGACACATGGTGTAGCAAGGGGCTGCCACATGTCCCCATCCCATGGCCTTAGAGGTTGGAAAGTTTGAATGTTGTTTGGTGGATATATTATATATGGTATTAAATTTTCATATAACCTAAGATTGAAACCATATTACACGGTGGAATTAAACCACAATTAGAGGAGCTACCAACTAATTTGGAGGAGGCTCTAACTTGGTGGATGGCTCTAAGGTTGGTGGTGGAGTTATTATAAGTTTTACAAAAATTCATGGTCAGATCGGGCGTCAAACACCTGACCTACTCCACACTACACCGACGATTTACCAACTCCCCTACCACATGGTTCTTAACCACAAAGGGCGCCACTTGTATTTGAATTTGATCACACAAAAATGTGGGGATCTGGAAGGGGCCTACCCCCTCCCCATATGACCACAGTTCAAGGACCAGGCGTTATGTGATCAATCCGGCGGAAAATTTAAAACCATGTTTAATTAATATTAAAACGTGGTTAAGCCACATTAAAACGAGATTAGTGCTAAAACGCGCTTATATTTAAATAGTGCTTATCTTATTATTAAAATGCACTTATCCACTAATTAACTGCACGATAAGTTTTGGTTGAAATTTTGGTAGAGCGTGCCATTTTAGGCGGATTTCCAAATTTAGTATTTTAACTAGCAGTTTTCCAAAATTAGTGGAGGAAATTAGGGAAAATTTGATTGTGCTCTATCTTGAGCATCACTCAGCCAAATTTCAAAAATGAATAGTCAGTTTTTACTATCCTAGATATTATGAAGCCAATTGTGCAAATTTAGTAGGCATTTTGAGACTTCCAAGTGCGATTTTTCTATAGGGAAGTTTCATGGAGCCTAGGGCCACCAAGTGTTGGAGGCATATCTAGAGGAGCCAAAGGCCATTCTTAGTGAATGAACATTGAATTTTGGATGATTGACATGTTCTCGAGATAGTGAGATAGGTTATAGGTGCAGATGACGACTTATAAGGGTTTTTTTGCCACATTATAGCTCAGGGAAGCTTAAGGCCACCAGCAGAAGAGGTCATGCCCAAGGGAGCCATGGTCCATTTCCAGTGATTGAAAAATAAATCTAGGGGTATTTTGGTATTTTGAGCCCATTGGTATAGTCTGAAAAACCAATGGAGTTGAGAATAATCTTTTAAAATAATTTGACCATCTTAATCCCTGAGATCCTAGTCCACTAATGGAGGCTCAAGGAGACGTAGCCAAAGTGTTGAGGCTGAACTCCTTTATTATACTGTTGTTGTGTGTTGCTGATTAATTTTCTACAAATTATGTTTTTTTTTCATGCATTTAATTAGCTAAAAATAATTTTTAATTCCACACAGACAAACATGTAAAAAACACATAAACTTGACACAAGAATTCAATTGCACAAATGGACGTATGAGCATGATCCTCATATTATTTAAATGGAGTAGAAGGTGCTTGCACAACAAAACAAGTTAGCCACCTATTTCAGATCAAGCTGGTATCGGAGCTTAGATTAGATCATTCTAGCCAAGTATAGCTAGGGTTGTTTATTGGTTGTTAAAATGTGCAAGGAGAATTTAATAGTTTGAAAGTTTATGTGTGAAGGAGAAGTTATATTGAGATATTGGTTCTCAAATCACAATAAAGAAGTTTTTGAAGCTTTTTGAATTGTTTGTGAAGATCTTTAATGCATTACATTGTGATGGAAACTTTATTAAGTGGTGACTTTAAACCATCCTCCTTTGTAAGGCTTTGTGATAAAGAGATGAAGTAAGACTTATACATCATGAAAGGTATGGTGCAAAATTTGTATCAAGATGTAAGGGAGAACACTAAACTTCAAGAGCAGTTGGTTGCCACGAAGAAATAGAAGAAACAATTTCTTAAAAAGATGTATGAGATGGAGACTCAGCTCCATGATGCCAAAGAATCATTATCCAAGCATGTGCTTGAAGAAGAGGTAAATAATTGAAGCTTTTCTTCAATTTACTCTCAAGATAAATGTGTAGGTTATTTTGAAAAACACAATAGAGTAATAGGGTCCAAATTGATGATGAAAATGGGCTATGAAGGTAAAGGATTAGGCAAAAATGCACAGGGCATAGTTGAGCCAATTATGGTTGGGGAAAGGCCTAAGTATTTGGGTCTTGGCTATGGACAAATTTATGGAGAAAGCTCTAAAGCCATGAAGGCACTTGAAATAGATCCAAGGAGGACTATTGTTTCAGGTTCAAACCCTCAAACATGTAAATTTTGTAATGAAGATGGATGCAATTGTTTGAAACCCATGTTGCAGCAAGATGCCTTTAGACATGTAGCTTATGGCGAACAAGAGATTTGTGACAACTCGAAGGACATGAACATTGTTGTTGGTATTCAAAAGATAGTTGGAACCTATTCAAGTTAATCTCCTCAAGAAGGTGATAAAGATGAACATTCAAAGAATCATTCAAGGTATAATTCTTCCTATAATAATGTTGTTTATGATTATGTTAAGCATGACAAATATACATGCATGAATGGGAGAAAAAGTTTTTGTTTATATTGTGGTTTGCATAACTATCAAGTTTCAAGATGTTGGAAGAGAATGATAGCATAAAGGAAATAGTCAAAGCAAAGGTGACTTGAACAGAAGATGCAAAAGGTTTTCACTCATTTCCAGAAGAAGAGACATCTCATTGCCCAATGTTGGACACTGCATCCAACCACCCATCCAAAGTAATTGAAGCAAGGGGAGAAAAATATTGGCGAGAATGGAACAAGAGATTCCATCATCGATGTGAGTCAAGATGATTCACAAGAAAAGGATGTTTATCAAGAAAAATCACCATTGAAGTGGATTGGTAAGAAATGGCTCGATTTCTTGACCAAGTAAGGCATGAATTTCCTTTGTACATAGATACAAATTTAAGCCATATGTATGCATGAATTTATGTTCAAAGTATGACAAGTTGGAACAGATTATCACAACTTGTATGATGCAAGATTGCATGAGAATGTTGTTCAGTTGAACGCATTTATGTTTGTTGCAAAATTTCACCAAGATGGTGTAAAAGATGGGTATGTCAGTCATTTATGTTGCAGCAATTTACCATTCAGCTCAGCTCTTATAATCACCCATATGTTTTGGGTTTATGTACTTATTTGTACTTGAAAGAGAGAGTATAAAAGTGTACATATGCATGAGATTTTGTATGTGTAAATAGAGAACTTTTGACAGGTTCATTGTAAATATATACATGCATGAGTGTTATCAACATGTATCATGTGTTTATCGAGTTGTGTCGATTGTGTCACACACATTTCATATCGATTTATGTCAATTGTGTTGCATATTTCATGTCAACTTGTGTTGTTGATGTTGCATGTTGTTTGTGGACTACGTTTGTCCATTATGTTGATCGACTTATGTTTTAGTCGATGGTGTTTGATGATTGTGGGTCAATATTGGATACACCATTGTGTAAGAAGATCGCCATGTACTTGATGTTATAGGAGGTGATAGTCATTTATTTAAAGGAGAAAAAAAATATGTTGTTGTCATTTCAATTGTTGCATAATGTTTTCTTTTCAAGATTTATTGTGTGTTCTTGTGACAAGACGTCGCAGGAAGTTTGAGGTCCATTCAATGAGAAGTGGAAAAGATGCAAAGTGTTTTGTAACCATTGCAGAACAAGTTGATTTCTTATGTTGACACCAAGAGTTCACTCATATTGCAAGCTTATGTTGGATAAGAGGATTTCCAAGAAGAATCTTGTATGCATTTGTTGCAAGAGGGACTTCATTCTCAGTGGGAAGGCTAACATTTCTCCAAGCACATAGAGATCGATTTGGTATAGAAGGGTATGTGTCAGTTTACAACAACCAACAATGTTGAAGTGAGTCAGCATCAACCATAGAGTAGTGGTTGAGGGACATGGCCAGTTGTGAAGCAAGTCATGTCAATGTGATTGTCAAAGAAGACTTGTCAAGTAAAATTAGTTGATATAACTTGAGAGCAGAAGAGTGTTGAAGCTCAAGCAGATAATTATTATCTTTTATCGGTCCGAAAGCCTTCCAGTGGGAATGAGAGATCAAAATTTGGATCAAGGCCTAAAATTAGCTAAAAATTCAAAATTTTCAAAATTATTTCAGGCCTAAACGATCGGATATAGTTTATCGCCAGGATTTCGATGCAACTCATTTCATAAAAATTCGAGTTCGTATGACTGAGTTATGGTCTATTGTTCACTTTTTGAAACACGAAAAATATGGATAGAGCAGGTACAGGGATGATGTGGCAGCCCAATCAACTCATGAGGAAATTCCTCTAGCAACAGCCAATGACATCGCGCCAAGTGGCACCTTCAGATTCGCCAATGTGGACAATCGGGGAAATTTTCTCCTATCATAATTCTAAATCAAATTATATGATATTGGTGTAGTTTTATATTATTGGCAGTTTTTATTTAAGGCCAATGAGGGCTAGACACGTGGCATAGGCAAGGGGTGCCACGTGCCCCCACCCCATGTCCTTAGAGGTTGGCAAGTTCAAATTTTTTTTGGTGGATATATTATATATGGTATTAAATTTTCATATAACCTAAGATTGAAACCATATTACACGGCAGCATTAAACCACAGTTAGAGGAGCTACCAACTAATTTTGAGGAGGCTCTAACTTGGTGGATGGATCTAAGGTTGGTGGCAGAGTTATTATAAGTCTTTGCAAAAATTCATGGTCGGATTGGGGGTTGAAAAACCGACCTACTCCACGCTATATTGATGGCTTACCAACTCCCCTACCACGTGGTTCTTAACCACAAAGGCCACCACTTGTACTTGAATCCGATTGCGCCAAAATGTGGGGGTCCATAGGGGGCTGAACCCCTTCTGATATGGCCTAAGTTCAAGGACCAGGCGCTACGCTATCAATCTGACGGAAAATTTAAAACCATCTTTAATTAATATTAAAATGTGGTTAAGCCACATTAAAATGGGATTAGCACTAAAACACGCTTATATTTAAAAAATTCTTATCTTGTTATTAAGATGAGCTTATCCACTAATTAACCACGTGATAAGTGTTGGAGGAATTTTTGGCAGAGCGCACCAATTCAGGCGGATTGCCAAATTTAGTATTTTAACTGGAAATTTTCCAGAATTAGTGGAGGAAATTGGGGAAAAAATGATTGTGCTCTATCTTGAGCATCACTCGGCCAAATTTCGAAAATGAATAGTCATTTTTTACTATATTTGACATTACAAAGCCAATGGTGTAGATTTCAGAGGTATTTGGAGACTTCTAGGTGCAATTTTTATATAGGGAAGTTTCATGGAGCTCAGGGCCACGAGGTGTTGGAGGCATAGCCAGAGGAGCCAAAGGCCATTCTGAGTGAATGAATAGTGCATTTTGGATGACTGACATGTTATGGAGACAATGAGATAGGTTATAGGAGCAAATGAGGACTTCAAAGGGTTTTTTTTCTACATGATAGCTCAGCGAAGCTTAAGGCCACCAACAGAAGAGGTCATGCCCAAGGGAGCCATAGTCCATTTCCAGTGACTGAATAGTCAATCTAGGGGTATTTTGGTATTCTGAGCCCATTGGTATAGTCTAAAAAACCAATGGATTTGAGCATCAACTTGTAAAATAATTTGACCATATTAATCCTTGAGAGCCCAATCCATTAATGGAGGCTCAAGGAGACGTAGCCCAAGTGTTGAGGGTGAACTCCTTTATTATATTGTTGTTATATGTTGGTGGTTAATTTTCTGCAAATTATGTTTTATGTTCATGCATTTAATCAACTAAAAACAATTTTTAATTGAACACACACAAATCATGTAAAAAACACATAAACTTGACACAAGAATTCAATTGCACAAATGGATGTATGAGCATGAGTCTTAGATTATTTAAATGGAATAAAAGGTGCTCGCACAACAAAAAAAGTCAGCCACCTATTTCAGATCAAGTTGCAACCACCTTCCTCTAGTTTGTGACTATCGGTGTGGCCATGGGCCTCCAATATTGCATATGATATTTCTAGAGAATCTCTAATGTGTACTTTCCCTATCCCACAAATATCTCGCAATCACCTTTCCAATACTGCAAGCCAAGGAAATATTTCACATGCCTCATATCCTTCATCTCAAACTCCTTTTCTAGGTCCTCCTTGTAATCCTAGATCAAGCTCTCAACTTGATTCAGTATAAGGTCATCGACATAGAGAAATAGAATGAGCGGAATCCCTCCAACCATGATATAGTACAATTTGGCATATTCTTCATCCTTAGTGAAGCCCAATCCTAAAAGGTTGTTGTCAATCAAAGTGTACCATGCTCTCAGAGGTTACTTGAGCCCATAAATAACTCTCTTCAGCCTACACACATGTGCTTCTTTGTAGAACTTCTCAAACCCCTCTGGCTGCTCTATATAGATATCCTCCTCAACAACTCCATTAAGGAATGTTGTTCTCACATCCATATAGTGGATCTTCCACCCCATCTATGATGCAAGTGCTAAAATACTCCTGATGGATTAATACACTTTTAGTGGGGAAAAGGTATCCCCATAGTCTATGCCATTAATATGTGAGAAGCCTTTTGCCACACACTTGGACTTGAACTTCTCCACACTTCCATTTTCTCTGTTAGCCCCCTATAAATTTTTGACAGGAAAATAGGGGGCTAAAATGTTCCTGAGCCTTCAAGTAATGCATTTACTCTGAAACACATCATCCTTGAAGTCTCTTGTGCCCTTGCCTTTGATAAACCTCCACTGCTTTTCCTATTTTAAAGGGCCTTACTGATTGTAAAAAATTGTGCTCCAAAAGTCCTACATTTGCCCCTTGTATCCCTACAAAATTCCCCATTTTAGCCTCCTTTTCCCTCTATCAAAGTTCCCCTTTTATCCCCTAAATTCCCCCAAAAATCCCTTTACATCCTACCCACACCCCTGGCTTGGCCTAATTTCCCTTTCTTTCCCCTATCGTTACCCTTCATAGGGTTTAAAATGCTCTAAAAATGGGCCAAATAACCATATTTTCATATTTATTGGTTCTTAGCCCCCTTCAAGCCAACCCCCTTAATCTTTATATCCATGGACCCAACGCCAAGACCAGGCACCAAGGTGGAAGGCACTTATCTCAATTGGTTATCGGGTGATTTTTCCACCGTCGATCTGTTCAGATCTGACGATTGTCACAAAATCTCTTCACACCCGTCTTTTCTCGTCCGCCACCTGATCATATATCAGCCGTCTGTTTTCCCGCAGATCGATGGTCCGTATTCCCTCCGCCTGGTGGTCCTCGCAATGCGCACTGATAATAAACCACTGGTTTCCATCGCACCACGTTTGGAGGTTGGGCGGTAATTTTTGTTTCGGAGTGACTCCACTCATCACATGACATGTGGCTCCGTGCACTATTCATAAACCGCCCTCCATTGCACGTTATCATTCGGCGTTTGCCCCAACATGACATCGCTGTGCACTGTCCGATATGAGGTAGGCCATCTAATGGCAATTGCTCCGCAAAGTCGCACGAGGATTAATCAGAGGCAATCTTACCCTTGGCGCACTATCCATCGCCATCCGACGTGTTTTCCACCGTCGATCTCCGTCGGAAATGGGACGGCCCAGATTAAATGCATGCCCGCCAATTAACCCCATATCACCACGTCACACTTTCCACGAAGTTTTGTCGTATTCTACTCGTCTCTCTTTATATATTCAAAAGGTCAAAATTCAAAGGTTTTGCATTAAAATTTTTTTGTGCTCCGCCCACATCCTCCAGACCATGTTCCACTATTAAGTTGCATTTTCCACCATGATCCTACACTTTCTACCATCTCACTGGTCTGCACGGCCATTCTCGTCATCCCTGTTGCATCCACCACCTCCATGCGTGGTTTTCTTAACAGGTTTTCGTGTTTTGTAGGGTTATCAGATGGTGAAATCCGCCATGGTTAGACAATCTTTATTACAGCGGCAAAAAACGCAAAAAGGAACATATTTTCAGAGGCTGAAGTCATGAAGAAAGCCTGGGAAGGAGCCATGATAGGAATTTCATTAAAAGAATGGGGTTTGAACTCTATAAAACCTCCTCAGAGCCATTAAAAGCGCAGATTTCACCGACAGAGATAATATGGGAGTAGCAGAGAGTTCAAGGCACGTAATAGAAGATTTTGAGCCTTTTTCAGGGATTTATAAGGCAAAGGTACCCGTTCAAAGACATCATGGATCGCATGGAAGGCCCAGGCACAGAAAAAAATACTATCAGGGTTTCAAATCAGCAGAATGTCCTTTCCACAAAGGATGAAGTGCCATACTATCTCCATTCTATACCGTGTTCCTAAGGAAATTTCAGCCCTGACAACAGTTCTATGCTATCAGAAGCATTTGTAACGCAGTATGGCATAACTTAGCATCATTATTCTACCTTTGTTCAATTCACCAAAATTACTAAAGAATGCTGCAGCAGAGTACATCAGAGACATACCCGAAGTAAATTGTTGCCTGACGAAGATCACTCTTTCATCCAAAGAGTGCCAGACATAAATGCGCAGAATTTAAACAGATTGGGCTTCGGCCCTCTTCCTCTTCTGAGTTTTAATGCTGCATTGGGTTTTCCACCTACCTTCTCTGCTCCGCTTGAGCTATAAATTCATGAAGAAACTCATTGTAAATTTTGTTGATCAGCTATCAGAGAATTACAAGCTATTTCTTTTGAGACGTAGTCTTTGTGTAAAGTTGTAAGATAGGTTGAGGAAGATGTTTTCAGACTAAATATCCAGCTATTAGAAATTTTGTACTTGACTGGTGTTGCTCTTTAATATGACAAACACATTTCTTTGGATCCTGATCTAAAGTAGCGGTGATGTTATCCTATCTCTGTATTTGTTTTATTTAGCAATTCACCTCATTTCATTTCTACTGGCTCGCATCAGAAATATGGCATAGCATTTACCCTTGTTAGGTACCCTATGTTTTTTCTCTCCTTGCCCTCAATGTTTTCTACTATATGTGTTATCTAAGATTTTATTTCAATTAATTTAATCAGTGTAGTGGATGTTATTTCCTGCTAGCTGATGTATGAATTAATGAATCTGTTCTTAGATGTTCTTGATAGGATTTAATTGAACGAATTAGGAACACTGGGAGGTCTAGAACTATGTATCTATCTCACTAGGATCCTTTTCAGTTAATTGAACCTTTTCTAAGATCCCTCAAGTTGGAGGCCGAAGCATTGAGAGTTCAAAGTCTCTCTCTGATCTCGGGTCTTTAACTTTGTGTTCTAAATCTTTAATGTTTCTTGTCTGAAGAGTTAGCCTTTGGGTTTTAGAATCACAGGTGGTCAATGGTATGCCCTGTTCGTGGATCCGATTTCTAAAGGTCACCTTGGATGGTTTCCTTTCTTTCACCTTCTCTCTTACCATTTCATATCACACAATCATCTTTAAGATCCAATGCTTTAGATGACTAGCCCAACTGAAAGCCTGCACATTGAATAGCAAGTAAACCCTTTCATGACTCCATTGCCCAATGGTCTTGAATTTTCCCTGGGGTATCTCTCCTTTGCCTAAAACCCTCTTTGCTCATCCTTGTCTTATATCGAACCTTTATTTCCTGATTCCCAACAACCAAACATACATCAGGAAAACAAACCTCGAGCCTTATAACTAGCCTAATATCTTAAGACTGAAACTTCAAAGTCATATACCTTTGACATATCATAGAGAGATCCCTCTCTAGACCCAGGAGGGCTAGTTCCTGAGGTCTGAAAGTGGTTCTAATGTTGTCTCATCTTTTGGTCTTGCCAATCTGGCCAAAACATGGGAACACCAACATAATGGTGACTCCACTGGGGAAATTTTGAGTATTTCTCACCTTACTACATCATAAGAGCCTCAGAAACCTACAATATTTGGTTAGGTTGGCAATTAAACACTCCTATTCACAGATCAACCTTTATACCATTTGTTTTGTTTCTCCCACACTCTTAGAAGAAGTCTGGAAAGGGTCAGGTAGCCTCCAGATCTCACACTCTTTCAGAGGTGACATATCTAGTAAAAGCCCTCCCAGTCAATCTCTGGTTAGATTTTGCTATGTTTGGAAGCTGTCCTTGAAAAGGGACATCTCATAATCACTGTGGTGGACAGTGTACCCTCCAGAAGTATCCTAAACCTTCCACCTGGCGACTCCATAATTCCTAAACGATTCAAAGAATCCACTGGTGATCAGTAGGCCTGCTGATTATCTTGGTTCACATAAGACTCCACTGGAAGACCAACCTCCATAAAAACATCAACTACAATAGAAGGAACAAGTAGGGTTAAGCTGTTTGGTTAAAAAACAACATTTCGGCTTCAAGAACCATTCACACAAGAGCTTATCCCAACCCAAACCCACCTGAAATAGTTGATAACCCTGAGAGCATCCTCAAGAGATCTCCTGCACCTACAAGACCAACTATTTCTAGCCACATCCATAGAGTTAACTCTACACCAAAAGACTTTTCAGCTCTATCAGACCGATTTTTTAACCTAGGTACTCAAAACAGCTTACCAAGAACTAGGTCATTCAGTGTCCTAGACCAGCCAGACCTTGAGCTTCCTAGTTCACCACCTCAAAGAGGTAAACACCTTTGGGATAGACAGAACCCTCCGTCCACACCCCATGATATTCACTTCATTCAAAACTTGGGGCTCTGCCACCCTAAATCTACCCAACAAGCCTCTGCTGGTCCTAGTATCCCTGTCATCCATACACCAGCTACTCAAGCTAACCCTTTACCTCCTCAAAACATCATCATGGTAGCCTGGTATGAACCTTTATTTTTACCCCAGCCTCTAGTACCCTTACCAAATGATTATCAATCAAATATCCCACACTTCACTACAAAAGAGTCCACCACAGCTCAACACCATGTAGATAGGATGGAAGATTCTTTTGACTACATGGAAATAGACGATGATATAGTCAAAATGAGAATCTTTGCCTAGAGCTTAGGAGGTGATGTGAAGAAATGGTTCAAAAGCTTACCTCCTAATAGTATCCAAGACCTTCCTGCTTTATATCAGACCTTCATAAACAAATGGGAGGTTAAGGCCAACCCTCTCCAAATCCTAGCGGAATAAAAAAAACCTGAAAAGAAACGTAGGAGAGAGTGTCCAGGATTACTCTACAAGGTTTAACAATGTTTATAATGCTCTTCCACCACACATTAAACCTCCCCGAGGTATGGTTCTAGTAAAATACCCTGAAGGCTTGGATGCTGATATGGCCTACCAGCTTAGGGAGAGGGATTACGACACATTGGAAGATATGAAAAAGGGAGCAGTGAGTGTAGAAGAAAATCTAATTGAGAAGAAAGCAAGATTGAGAGTTGAGAAAATGGTAACATATAGAGATGACAATGTAGCTCCCACATTTGATCCAAATTATGATCGTATATCCAAAAACATGGAAAAGCTACAAAAAATGATGGAAAAAATGGTTGTCACAATTAGTAACCAAAACATAAATCAAAATCATAACCAGAACCAGAACTTTAGAAGAAACAACACCATTCCCAACAGACAAAGAGAGTCAGATCAACAAGTTATTCCCCCATTTCAAGAAAACTTCCTTGATGAAGACGAGGGAATCATAGAAGATTCTGAGGGGACCTCAATAAACATGTTTGAAATAGAAGATTCAATCCACAACTATTCCACATAGGAAGATCAGCCCTCACTCTCATATTGGGATGAGGAAATATTAGAATCTGAGGATTACATACTTTGATTTGAAGATGCCATAATTGAAGTCAGACATTATGAACTTAGGAGCAAGAAAATCTTGGATAGTTCCAAACCCCAAGCTTCTGAGATTACCATCAAGAAAAGGCCTGAGAGATCTTCTAAAGCAACTGCTGAAAGTAATAAATCAGCAGCTGAGAGTTCTGGGAAGAACAAAGAAAATGACAACCAAAACACTGATAAAAAAAGTCAACCAACTAGTAGCACTAGCACTGCGGTTAGTGCTCTTGATAAAATAGTTTCCAACACTGTGCATAGTGAGAATCAACCCACTGATTCCACCACCAAGGTGGTGGCTAACAAAATAGAGCTAAACATTCCAAAGAGTCAGTCCACTTTCAATTTGGAAAGTGATAATGAAAAAATTAAAATCTCTGTCCCACTCTCTGAGCTGGCCACTCAGGATGTGTATAAAGGCCAAATTTTGAAAGCATTAAATTTAGGTGAGAACAGTGACACTGTAAATCTGAGTGATGATCAACCAGCCCTTCTATTTGGTCCAAAGATAGAGGGAAATTTTCAGGAAGGGGTAGTGCCACTTTTTTATATCAGTATTAATATCCATAACAAGATACTTCACAATGCAATGCATGACTCTGGGGCCTCACACAACCTGATGCCTAAGATATTCATGGAAATATTAGGCCTAGAGATAACTCATCCCTATAAATACCTATATTCATTTGACTCTAGCAGAGTAAAGTGTCTTGGGCTGATCAAAGATTTATGTGTAAGCCTAACCCAGATTCCAGCTAAATGCATGGTCATGGATGTTGTAGTGGTAGACGTACCACCTAAGTATGGCATGTTGCTGTCAAGGTCATGTGGAGCCAAGTTGCAAGGTACAATGCAGATGGATGGGGCCTATGCCACAAACCCAGTCTTTAGCCAACTTAGAAGACTATATAGAGAGACAAAAATGAAATTCTTGGTCAGTAGCCTCGAAAAACCTGAAAATTCACCATTATAATCTATACACACAGATCTTGACTCCTTCATCCTTTGCAATGATGAATCTTTGGAGGAGTCAGGATTAAAAAACAGAGATACATGCGATGAAACAGATCCCATGGACTTTAACATAATGGCTACTCTAGACTCGGAGAAGAATGATGTAGAAAACCTTGAACAGTTCACCGAAACAGAAACTCAGAGCAAACCAGAAACAGAATGCAATCAGCTGAATAGTCACCTTTCACAAACACATACACCACACCAAGAACGAAACGATGATAAACTTGAGAATGAAACCTTATGGGAGATGAATTTCAATGGGTCATGCACCAAGAGAATTGATGGGGCAAGAGTGTGGATACATAACACAGAGAATGATTAGGCAGAGAGCCATGCCTACAACCTACACTTCAAATGTACAAACAATATCACAAAATATGAGGCTCTGATCCTAGGCTTAACTTTGTTGAAAAAATTAGGAGCCCGTAGGATAACTGTGCATGGAGACTCTAAGCTGATCATTAAAAAAGTGAATGGTGAATACACAGTGAAACATCCTAGGCTGAGAGCATACAGGAATGACACTTGGATTTATTAAAAACCTTTGTATAATATGAGCTGGTGTTTTTCCCTAGGAGTCAGAACGCAATTGCAAATGGATTAGCCTGTGTGGCTAGTTCGTATCATAAATCTCCTAGTGACCAACAGATCACCATTCAGACCAAATTTAGACCTGCAGTGCCGGATAATGAAAAATATTGGCAGGTCTTTGAGGGCGGTAAATA
This sequence comes from Pinus albicaulis, assembly GCA_034641835.2. Classification (NCBI taxonomy): domain Eukaryota; kingdom Viridiplantae; phylum Streptophyta; class Pinopsida; order Pinales; family Pinaceae; genus Pinus; species Pinus albicaulis. Next base: position 724,444,398 of record CM076571.1, on the reverse strand, counting down.
GATTGAATATTTCTTGGTAGGCAGAAACAAGTTTGAATTTTCTGATTCGGACTCTAAATCTGACAGTATCTGCCTAAGTGAAGAATCTTCAGATGAGGAAGAACCACCCTGCAACATAGAAATAAATGCTTTAAGCGAACAGATTGGAAATCCAAATGAAAAATGCGAAAATGCAGACAGTGAGGAAGTAGAGGTGTTGCAGGCCAAAGATAAGAACATACCTCAAGGCCTGACACCTTTAGAGGACCTTTTTGACTTTGACGATGTAGAAAAAAAGCCCACTATAGAACACACAGACTCTGATGTTGAGGAATGGAACATAAGCACTAAAGACAAACCCAAAATGATTAAATTGGCTAAGTCCCTGCCTGCAAACATGAAAAAGAAATACATTGACCTATTCAAGGAATTAGTTGATGTGTTTTCTTGGATTTATGAGGACTTAAGGGCCTATCACACGAACATCATACAACACAAAATACCTTTGAAAGAGAATCAAAAACCCTTCAGACAAAAACTTCACAGAATAAACCCAAAACAATTGCCTACATTGGAAAAGGAGATTAAGAAGATGTATGAGGCTGGCATAATTGTGCCTGTGAGGTTCTTTGATTGGGTATCAAACCTAGTGCCTGTGAGAAATAAAACAAGGGAGATTAGGTTGTGTATTGATTTCAAGAATCTTAATAGAGCCTCACTCAAAGACAATTACCCTTTACCAAAAATGGAACACATCCTTCAGAGGGTAGTAGGCTCAAAAAGGATCTCGCTGCTAGATGGTTTTTTAGGTTACAACCAAGTTTTAGTAATCCCAGAAGACCAACTCAAGATAGCCTTTACCACTCCATGGGGCACTTTTATGTATGTAAAGATGCCTTTTGGACTAATGAATGCTGGTGCAACCTTCCAAAGAGTGATGGACATAGGTAAGATTCTTTGCCACATCATATTTGAGAAGGTGATTAGGATAGACCCACAAAGAGTTGAGGGAATACTACAAATCACACACCCGAGGAACATCAAGGAGTTACAATCCTTTATTGGGAAAATTAACTTCCTCAGGAGGTTTATTCCCAACGTAGCTGAACACCTTAGGAATATGACTAACATGTTGAGGAAAGGTGTACGAGTTAAATGGATTGTTGAAGCTAAGAAATCTTTTGAATTGGTTAAACTTGCACTCACCCGGGCTCCTGTCCTAATCAGCCCTGATTTCTCAAAATAATTCCTAATTTTTTCATTCGCCTCCGAGTATACAGTGGTTGCAGTTCTACTGCAGAAAAATCCAGAGGGAATGGAACAACCCATTTCTTTCTTCAGCAAAGCACTCAGAGATGCACCCTTGAAATACAACATAATGGAAAAACAAGCCTATGCTCTGGTTAAGGCATTGAAATACTTTAGGGTGTACATACTACATTCCCACACCATAGCCTACATGCCAAATGTAGTGGTTAAAGACATCTTGTCCCGAGACCTAGATGGGAAGAGGGGAAGATGGATTGCTATGATCTTAGAATATGACCTTGAGATTAAACCCACAAAACTGATCAAAGGTTAGGGCCTAGCTCAACTAATGGCCGAATCGAATTTACAGGACCTTGACATAAACATGATGGATACCTTGCGTGAGCAAGAAGGATTTCCTGATCCCACTATTGAGGAGAAGTTCCAAAACTCTCCATGGTATTCTGACATTCTCTATGTGCTTACACACCTCAATGCCCCTCTTGAACTATCAAAGACCAAGGCTAGATTATTAAAGCTAAAATACAGAAGCTATTGCATAATGAATGAAGGATTATACTGGAAAAATGCAAATGGCCTATTACTTAAATTTTTTCCTGAGTCTGAAGCAGAAAGGATTAAACAAGAGTTCCATGCAGCAGAGTGTGGAGGCCACCTGAACTGGAAAACCACTGCAAAACAAATACTCAGAGCTGTCTACTATTGGCCTACACTCTTCAATGATATCCATAAGATGATAATTGCCTATCAAAAATGCCAGATTTTTGAAGGCAAAAGGAAGCTCCTCCCCTTACCTCTAAAACCCATCACTGTTGAAGGTCCCTTTATGCAATGGGGCCTAGATTTCATAGGAGAAATTCACCCTGCTTCTTCTGCAAAACACAAATGGATCATAACATCCACAGACTACTTCACTAAGTGGATAGTGGCAATACCTACAAGGAATGCCACAGATTCAGTCATCATTAGTTTTCTAGAAGGTCATATCCTCTCTCGGTTTGGCTGTCCAAGGAAAATAATCAATGACAATGCTGCTACTTTTGGATCCAATAAAATGGTTGATTTTTGTCACAGGTATCGAATAGCTCTCGGTCATTCAACTGTCTATTACCCACAAGGTAATGGCTTAGCTGAATCATCAAACAAGAGCCTAGTAACCATTGTCAAAAAGCTGCTGGACGAGAACAAAAAGTCATGGCATAATAAGTTAGTGCATGCTTTGTGGGCATACAGGCTTACAAAAAAGAAATCCATTGGCATGTCACCATACCAGCTTGTCTACGGAACAGAGGCAGTGTTTCCTACCAGCCTTGGGGTACCAGTGATTAATTTGGTCCAAGAGATTCAGACAGAAGAAAACAACATGGTAAGGAGAATAAACCAAACAATTCATTTCCAGCAAGCAAGGGAAGAGGTCTATAACAGAGCTCTAAAGGTTCAAGAGAATATAAAGAAGTTATTTGACAAAAGAACCAAAGCTTCTGATTTCAAAATTGGAGATAAATTTCTGAAGTGGGACTCAAGGAGAGAAGACAAAGGAAAGCACATAAAGTTTGACAGTTTGTGGCAAGGTCCCTACATCATCCAGGCCACTGTGGGCCCAAATGCCTTTTTTATACAAGAATTAGATGGTACAGAGCTGTTTGGGGGTCCTGTTAATGGCAGGATGTTCAACACTACTATTTCTGATTTCCAATTTCCATTTTCCATTTCCATTTTAAATACCATTGCATTGTTTTGTTTTCAAGAAAAAAGAGAAAATGTTCCAAAAAACATAAAGAAAGGAGAGGTTCATACATGCTCAAAACATGAACCTCAAAATTGCAAGGGATTGGCTCTAATATGATCAAAACCTGAGTCAAAGGAAGCAAAGATAGCTGGTTCAAACATGCCCAAAACCTGGACTAGCAAAGAAGAAAAAGAATCAGCTCTGACAAGCCCAAAACCAGAACTAAAATGAAGAAAATAAAGTGACTCTAACAAACTCAAAACTTGAGTCACAAAAGAAAGAAGGATGCTTCAAACTTCAGATTTCAAGCCTTCAAGATTTTTTTTTAGTTTTCTGCAAGTTTCTATCCATGTGCAATCATCTTTATGCCTTGGATCTACAGCAAACTAGACTGTCTGATCCTAGTTTGATTGTTTTTAAATTTCTGTTGTAGAATATAGAGAAGAAATCTACTGGACAGTTTAATCCCAGCAGATGTTAGATTAGGTAGAGAAACATATGAGACCAACATCGTAATCTAGTCTCATGGAGCAATAAGGGTAGAAATAGAATAGGTTTATTTTCTTGTTTGTAAAAAATAAAAATAAAATATGTAAAGGGTCTGCTAGTTCAAATGCACCCTAGAAGAAAAAATGCTAGGTTTGTAGGACGGGTAGGTAGTTTTTTTGGGATAATTTTTCTGCTAAATTGATGTCTTCACTATTGTGGCAGCTAAAAATCAAAGAAGAAAGGTGGCTCAAGCAGCAGGCATCTGGCCTACACCAAATATAATTTCTGAATTCTTGACTCCTTCAAGAAGAAGCCATCCCCATGTGGAGCCACTGTTAGCCCCCTATAAATTTTTGACAAGCAAACAGGGGGCTAAAATGTTCCTGAGCCTTCAAGTAATGCATTTCCTCTGAAACACATCATCCTTGAAGCCTCCTATGCCCTTGCCTTTGATAAACCTCCACTGCTTTTCCTAGTTTAAAGGGCCTTACTGATTGTAAAAAACTGTGCTCCAAAAGGCCTACATTTTCCCCTTGTATCCCTGTAGAATGCCCCATTTTAGCCTCCTTTTCCCTCTGTCAAATTTCCCCTTTTATCCCCTAAATTCCCCCAAAACTCCCCTTACATCCTACTCACACCCCTGGTTTGGCCTAATTTCCCTTTCTGTCCCCTATCGTTACCCTTCATAGGCTTTAAAATGCTCTAAAAATGAGCCAAATAACCATATTTTCATGTCTATTGGGTCTTATCCCCCTTCAGGCCAGCCCCCTTAATCTTTCTCTACATGGACCCAGCGCCAAGACCAGGCACCAAGGTGGAAGGCGCATATCTCAATTGGTTATCGAGTGATTTCTCCGCCATCAATTTGTTCAGATCTGACGGTTGTCGCAAAATCTCTTTGCACCCGTCTTTTCCCGTCCACCGCCCGATCATATATCAGCCGTCAGTTTTCCTGTAGATTTATGGTCCGTATTCCCTTCGCCTGGTGGTCCCCGCAATGCACACTGATCATAAACCATCAGTTTCCATCGCACTGCATTTGGAGATTGGGCGGTAATTTTTGTTTCGGAGCGATTCCACTCATCACATGACACGTGGCTCCACGCACTCTTCATAAACTTCCCTCCATCGCGCGTTATCGTTCGGCGTTTGCCCCGACGCGATATCGTTGTGCGTCGTCTGATCTGAGGTAGGCCATCCAATGGCGATCACTCCGCAAAGTCGCATGAGGATTAATTAGAGGCAATTGTACCCCTAGCCCACTGTCCATCGCCCTCCGACGTGTTTTCCACCATCGATTTCCGCTGGAAATTGGACGGCCCAGATTAAATGCATGCTCGCCAATTAACCCCATATCACAATGTCACCCTTTCCACGAAGTTTTATCGTATTCCGCCCGTCTCTCTTTATATATTCAAAAGGTCAAAATTCAAAGGTTTTGCATTAAAATTTTGTTGTGCTCTGCCCACGTCCTCCAGACCATGTTCCACTATTAAGTTGCATTTTCCACCATGATCCTACACTTTCTGCCATCTCACCAGTCTGCACGGCCATTCTCATCGTCCCCGTTGCATCCACCACCTCCATGCATGGTTTTCTTAATAGGTTTTTGTGTTTTGCAGGGTTATCAGATGGTGAAAGTCGCCATGGTTACACAGTATTTATTATAGCGGAAAAAAACGCAAAAAGGACCATTTTTTCAGAGGCCGAAGTCACGAAGAAAGCTTGGGAAGGAGCCATGACAGGACTTGCATTAAAAGAACAGGGTTTGAACTCTGTAAAACCTCCCCAGAGCCATTAAAAGCGCAGATTTCACTGACAGAGACAGTACGGGAGCAGCAAAGAGTTCAAGGCACGTAATAGAAGATTTTGAGCCTTTTTCAGGGATTTAGAAGGCAAAGGTACTCGTTCAAAGACATCATGGATCGCATGGAAGGCCCAGCGCGCAGAAAAAAATACTATCAGGGTTTCACATCAACAGTATGTCATTTTCACAAAGGATGAAGTGCCATACTATCTCCATTCTATAGCGTGTTCCTAAGGAAATTTCAGCCCTAACAACAGTTCTATGCTATCAGAAGCATTTGTTACGCAGTATGGAAAACCTTAGCAACATTATTCTACCTTTGTTCAATTCACCAGAAGTACTACAGAATGCTGCAGTAGAGTACATCAGAGACATACCCGAAGTAAATTGCTGCTTGAAAAAGATCACTCTTTCATCCAAAGAGTGCCAGAGATAAATGCACAGAATTTAAACAGATTGGGCTTCGGCCCTCTTCCTCTTCTGAGTTTTAATGCTGCATTGATTTTTCCACATGCCTTCTCTACTCCACTTGAGCTATAAATTCATGAAGAAAATCATTGTAAATGTTGTTGATCGGCTATCAAAGAATTACAAGTTGTTTCTTTTGAGACATAGTCTCTGTGTAAAGTTGTAAGATAGGCTGAGGAAGATGTTTTCAGACTGAATATCTAGCTATTAGAAATGTTGTACTTGACTGGTGTTGCTCTTTAATATGACAAACACATTTCTTTGGATCCTGATCTAAAGCAGTGGTGATGTTATCCTATCTCTGTATTTGTTTTATTTAGCAATTCACCTCATTTCATTTCTACTGGCTCGCATCAGAAATATGGCATAGCATTTACCCTTGTTAGGTACCCTATGTTTTTGCTCTCCTTGCCCTCAATGTTTTCTACTATATGTGTTATCTAAGATTTTATTTCAATTAATTTAATTAGTGTAGTGGATGTTATTGCCTGCTAGCTGATGTATGAATTAATGAATCTGTTCTTAGATGTTCTTGCTAGGATTTAATTGAACGAATTAGGAACATTGGGAGGTCTAGAACTATGTATCTATCTCACTAAGATCATTTTCAGTTAATTGAACCTTTTCTAAGATCCCTCAAGCTGGAGGTCGAAGCATTGAGAGTTCAAATTCTCTCTCTGATCTCAGGTCTTTAACTTTGTGTTCTAAATCTTTAATGTTTCTTGTCTGAAGAGTTAGCCTTCGGATTTTAGAATCACAAGTGTTCAATGGTATGCCCTATCCCTAGATTTGATTTTTAAAGGTCACCTTGGATGGTTTCCTTGCTTTCACCTTCTCTCTTACCATTTCATATCACACAATCATCTTTAAGATCCAATGCTTTAGATGACTAGCCCAACTGAAAGCCTGCACATTGAATAGCAAGTAAACCCTTTCCTGACTCCATTTCCCAATGGTCTTGAATGTTCCCTAGGGTATCTCTCCTTTACCTAAAACCCTCTTTGCTCATCCTTGTCTTATATCGAACCTTTCTTTCTTGATTCCCAACAACCAAACATACATCAAACAAACAAACCTTGAGCCTTATAACTAGCCTAATATCTTAACACTGAAGCTTCAAAGTCATATACCTTTGACATATCATAGAGAGATCCCTCTCTGGACCCAGGAGGGCTAGATCCTGAGGTCTGAAAGTGGTTCTGATGTTGTCTCATCTTTTGGTCTTGCCAATCTGGCCGAAACATGGGAACACCAACATGCTCCATGCTTCAACTTGTACACCCATGTAGATCCAACTACATTTTTCCCCTCGGGTCATGGAACAACTTCTGAAACATCATTCTTCATGAGAGAGGAATAATCCTCCACCACTGTCTTACAATAATTTTTTCACCATGAAATTCGATTCGGATATCTTTCTATCCGATGGATTGTCTCAAGTGAATCCCCTATAAATCTTGAAGTAAGATAATACCAGGGACAAAATAAATTTTGGTTTTCATTTCTTAAAACCATTTTTTCAGCATTTACGTGGTTTTCATGAACAAAAGCTGCACATGCACAATTTATTCCACTGTAAATTGCATAGATATATGAGGTTTTTTCCACTATAAACTGCACAGGTCTGTTCATGTAGGTAAACCTAAAAAGGTAACTTCTAGAAGCTTTGGTTGAGGAATATTATCCAAATTATAAACCTTGAACCACTACATACTTGCACCTTATCCCTTTGTATATGGAACTAATCCCCTTTCCTTCAGGATCATATGCTTAGAGAAGTGGAACTAGAAACCTCCTGATCCTTCCTATAAATTCCGCATAGGAGTAAAGGAATGGGAGATGATTGAGGCTTGGATTTGTAAACTCATGCTATTGGTTTTGGGTATGAAGAGCTTGTCATCCAGGGCAACCGAGTTGTAATCTTGTTTTCGTTTGATTTTTAATACAAAGTAATTGTTATTTCCTAATTGCATCTATTTTTGATGTTATTGTGTGATTCCTTGATCACTCACATGGTTTATAACTAATTATTGATTCATTTATATGTTGTATCCAAGATTAAGTATTTCAATTACCTTTGATTTTATACGAGGGATCCTTTGATCTCTTTTAATTTTTTTGACTATGCAGATCCCTTTTGGAGCATCATGGACAAGATGTGGAAAGCATTTGGAAAGACTCTAAAGCATTGAGGAAAAGTTGGTTGTGGAAAGCGTTAAAAGGAAATTTACATGGACTTCATCAATACGTAAGTGGTCCTTTACATACTACATGTTTCATGTTTTAGTTATAGGCTAAGAAAAGAGTTATTGATTTGTCTTTTTGTTTTTAGTTTTCTTTTAGGATTCTAGCGAGATTGCTTTTATCCACAAAAGGGATTTATCTGGGTAACAAATTGGCAGCTCCGCTATGGAAGGATTTTTCACCTTTGTGTCATTGTGTAACCTTTAATTCCTTTAGATCCTTTTAAGAATTGAAATTTCTTGTTTTAGACCTTTTTGTTTTCTTAATTTTCTCTATATTTGTGGTTTTCATTCAAATAGGGATCGCAAATCTACGCAGTTATTCTTTAGCAACAATGCACATGCACACTAAGCTCTATTTTCTACCTACGCAACCCTATGAAAGTTTTGAAAAAGTTAAGGTTTCTTTGCTTCAAGTCCAATTTTTCTTTCTCTTTATGATCATGTTAGCTTGTTTACAGTCTCATTAAGTCTCTGTTAAGTTGATTGGGTGTTTTGAATTTTATTTTTTGAGAAATCCCTAATTTTATTTCCTTTGGTCATTACTCAGGGTTTTGTCTCATCTTCTTAATGATTTGCATGTTTTTTCTTTCATTTGTGTATATTTTGGAATATTTTTGCATATTTTTACATATTTTTCCTTTCAATTTCTAAGTGTTAATAACCTTTAAGTGTTTTTACTTTTCATCTTTGGAATTTTCACCCAATTTTATTTACTTACACTTGATGGGTTCCTTAGATTACATTAGTGAAGGAAAATAGTCTTGTTGTTCTTTTGCTGATTTGGAATCATATTATGTTTGAGAATTCTCTTACATATATTACATTTGCATAGTTAGAATTCTCATTTTCAGAATATGAATGTGAATTTTGCATAGATTACAACTACATAGTTTACATTCTAGAAAACTCAACAATATATTTAGATCAGTTTCTTTGATTGTCTTTTTGAGGGAAAACACTTATCTTTACAATTTTGGGTTTTGTGTTTTTGTGGGTTTGTTGATATATCAAAAAAGAGTCTTTTGCTTATGGAATTGGCTGTGTGAATCTCTTTTCTTTCAATGAATCTCATCATATATTCATTTATGCCTTTTGTAAATATTCATTTCATCAGTTGAAAAGATATTGTCTCGCATTGAAAGATAGTCCTGATTTGATTTCGGATGCTTTTACGCTTCATTTAAGACATAAAAATAAAAAAATTCTTTGAATTGATTTATATTATTATTTTCTTGCTAAAATTAGTGCATTAGAGAATTTGTTATATTTTATCTTATTTATCAATTCTTTCATTGTTGGAAGTGGATGTGACCTCTACCCTTAATTTAATTAGGATTAATCGAAGTGAAAATATTACATTATCATATTCAATTACATTTAGTTTTGGGTCAAGCCATAAACATCATTGGTTTCATATCCATTTACCCTTTGAGTAAATAACAACCAAATAACATGACGCTAATTGAAATTAATATAGAGTATTTTATATTTTCTAGGGCTCATTCCACCAACTTAGATCAAGTTAGTCCTTTGGAATATGGAAGTAGTTAACTTTCCAAAGAAAATATACAAAAATTAGTATCTTGCAGTAGGGAAAAATTCCATTTGTCTCAATTTTTCTTTGGGAAGATCTTCTTAAAAGAGTCAAGAAAGAGGTCATATCAGACCCAGTGGAGTAATAATACATAATTCATTGGTAAATATAGAATATGTTCATGCATTACAAATCGTAAACCTCGAATTAACCGTGTTAAGGAGCTTGGGATCACTTGTCTGTAAACCTTGGATTTACCATGTCGTGGAGATTTCAAGGGGATTGATCTTAGTTACTCTTCCCTTGCATGTATATCGGACCACAGGTTGTTCCCCCACATTTGATTATATCAACTGGTAAATTTGGTGGCTATAATCTTAGGATTTTTCCCAACATGATAGTGGAGGGAAGGTCCCACTCTACTTGGAAAAGAAATTGACTAGACTCACTTGGAATTTTTGGAGGCTAATATTCACTTGAGACGGCATAGTTTAGTTACTTGCACCATATTGTTTCATTAATTATGTTTCCAGGCTAACTAGTTCCATCTGCTAGCTTTTCACATTGATTTCTCCGATGTTGGATTTTATCACCAACTAGTGATTTTGCTGTGAAAACAAATTGTTTGTGTGTTTTTTGACTCCTATATTTTCTAGCACATGTTCATTTGGTTGTTTTTTTTATTTTTAGAGACCTTAGGTGTGGATTGTGAATTTGAATTGTTAATAAAATTCACTGAAGTTGAATCTAATGGAAATAGTTCCGGAATTTACCAACCAAGGAAACCCTCTCAACGAGAACCCTAGCTTGTTTCCTTGATTTGAAAATTTTGGTCCTCCTTACATGGCTACATTTTCATTATCTCAATTTACCATAGGTTTATCAGTATGGTTATTTTCAGCTTCATTGGCCTTAAATACTCAAATTGTTCCACCTCAAATGGATGCTTCACCTCAACCAATTTCGCCATCTCAACATCACCTAATTCATGTTGACCCTTTACCTTCTTCACCCAACATGCCCTCTTCCCTTTCTTGTTCTTTGCATAGTAAATGCCTTGATGCTAGAAACGAGGTGGCTAAGAAGAGGAAGAAATGGAAGAAGAAGAAGAAGCAAGATAAGGAATATTCAACCAACCAACCATGGTTGTAAGTGTTGGTAATGTTGAAGAAACCTCCAAAATGCATCATAAGCCGAGATATCCTTGAAAGATTTATAAGGGTTACCACTCCCTTATCAATTTTCTTGGTATTCCTAAGGTCTTGGAAGTATGGTCAGAAAATTATTATCAACTTACTATTGATCCATCAACCAGTGAATTTTAGGTTCCTAGGGAAAAGGGTAAATTTAGGTTTACTTGTAGGTTATGAAAAGGAGTCATCATAGTCACCTTTTCCCTCGCATGGATGAAACCTAAAAAAATTTGGAAAATTTTATTGTTCCACAATAACAACTTCCAACCGGTTACCGTAAATTTTCTCCAAACCTATTTTTAGTTGACGAAGTGATTGATCTAATTCCAATTACATTCAATCCCACTCATCGATTGGAGAGTGAAACACATATCACTAAGGTTGATGAACCACTAGTTGATTAATTGTTTTGCTTTATTTTACATTATGTCGGTCCCACTCTCCCTCTAGGTAGTGAAATTGATACCACTCAGGTTCTTCTTGTTACTTTAGATTCTTCTACACAAGGGGGCATTTTCTTTTTTTCGATAGAACCCCCTCCTTGTACTGACTTATTTTCCTTTGATTGGAGTAGATTGATTGAACCTTGTATTCATTTTTCCATCCCTTTCCAAGACATTATGAAGGCTTGTGGTAAGAATGTGTGTCACACAAATGTAGATGAATTTGCTTCTGTTAGTATTGTATCCTCAACTACTTGGCAAGATTTGGGTTCCCCTCAGCTTGTGCTTGTGACACATAATCTGAAAGTTTTTAACAGAACCATTAGTGAACCTTTAGGGGCGCTTCCTAATCTTCCTATTAAATTGGAAGTTAAACCCTTTTATATTGATTTTACGGTAGTCCAAGGTGATATTTAAGATAGGAAATTTCTGAGAGGGGGGGCGAATTAGTAATTTAACATTCTTTAATTTTGATTGTATTTATTTATTATTCAACTAATATTTCATGTTCATGTTACATTGAATTTATTTTGTAGGTGTCATGAAGAGAGTTTTCATATTACTTATCAAGAGTTCAACGTAATTCACATAGCATTCATAATTAGTACACAAGATATGAGTGGAAACCATGAAGGGAGAAAACAACAAATATTAGGCTGAAAGTGATGTGAAGGCAAGCTGCTCCTCTTTATTACATCATATTTTTGTAGGCTCCAACTTACAAGAGGCTACTACCTCCAAGGAAGCTCCAAATCCCACAAATTTTTTGTAGGCTACAACCCACAAGTGGCTTCCACCTCAAGGCTAGATTTGTAGCCCGGGGATCTCACAAGTTGAGGGATTTAATATGAGGTTACTTTTGCACTAGTTTCAAGGTAATCATCAATTAGATATATCCTTGCACTCTCAGCGCAAGTGGGTTGGAAGATACATCAGATGGATGTGAAGTCTGCATTTCTCAATGGAGTTATTGAGGAAGAAGTGTACATCGAGTAGCCAAAAGGTTTTGAGACCTTTGACATGGAGTTTCATGTGTGCAGACTCAAGAGAGAATTGTATGGGTTGAAGCAAGAACCTCATACTTGGTACACTAGGATTTACAACTATTTCGTTGGGTTGGGCTTCACAAAGAGTGAAGTGGATGTGAACCTGTACCAGATTGTGGTTGATAGTAAGATTTTTACTATCGTACTTTATGTTGATGATCTTATTATGGCAAGTGATGATAAATACATAACTTCTTGCAAAGAAGATATTGCAAGAGAGTTTGAGATGAAGGACATGGGACTCCTTCACGATCTCCTTGGTTTGGAGATATGGCAGTGGGATGGGGAGATATTTGCTTTCAAGGCAAGTATGCCAAAGAGATTCTAAGGAAGTTCCACATGGAGTGTTGTAAACCTATGGAGACTCCTCTTGCAGTAAAATGGAGGAAGGAGGATACTACTTTAGGTTAGGTAGCGGACGCTACTATTTACAGGTAGCCTGTGGGTTCACTCATGTACTTGATGAACACACGACCAGACATATGTTACATATTTAACCAGCTTATTCAAGGTATGGTTAAAATGACCAAGCTCTTTTAGAGGGCATGGAAGCATGTTTTGAGATATCTCAAGGGCACTACAGAGTATGGATTATGGTACAAACAGACAAAGAGAGTGAAGCTTCAACGATTCCCTGATGCAGATTGGGTAGGCAGTCCATCAGACATGAATATCACATCATGAGGGATCTTTAGCATAGGATCAACAACAGTTTCTTTGTACAACAGGAAGCAGAGATCAGTTGCACTCATTCCAGCCAAAGCATAGTACATGGAAACCAGTCAGGCAACATGTGAGGCCATCTGGATGAGGAAGATACTTGTTGGTTTGCTTTGTCATCATATGGATCCGACGATGATACATTGAGATGCAATTTCAAGTTGTCTACCTACTCTAACAACTTTATATTTTTCATCTTGTTAAAATGACACATTTTCCATAAATAACTCATACCTTTATGAATGGTTTCGTACAATTTTTTGTTCCATTCTTCTACCTCTTTTTCATATTTTTCTAGTGTCATGCTTATTCCCTTTTAGTTTTGCATACCTTCTTCCAAATTTCCTTATACTTCCCCAGCTGAAGTATCTTCAAACCAACATATCGTTCCTTGTTCTTCTCCATTATCTTGGAAGTTTCCACTCTTTGTATCTACATATCCTTTCAATTTTATTTCCTCCTCTGAAATGATAGATTTATAAGCCTATCTATCATTGCATTTCTGATATCCTGTAAACACAAAACACTTGTCAAGTTTAAAAACATGAGTTTTTAAATTCTATGTGGATACTTCCAACATCTCATCCTCATACATTATTGGGAACATGAAACCATTTATCAAGTTCTCATATGCTTCTTCTACTGCAACAACTTTCCCTATTTTTGTTTAATGTTGGAATACTCAAATTCAACCAAAACTTCACCATTTTCATCAATTTCATCATTAAAAAAAAATAAAAAAATCTGTCTGAGGCATCTTGTTTTAAAATAAAACCTTTCTAGCTCAGGATTTTCTTCCATGACTACATTTATCCACTTCTTGCAATATCCACCCATATTTCCTTTATAAGACAATTATGTCCTCTTTTCCTTCTCTACAAAAACACTCAATATTTTTCTTCATCTTTGTACTGAAAAAAGTCAATGCTCTGCTCATCTCCTGTCAAAATGCAACCATGAACCAATTATTATATTTGAATGCACAAGGCTCTCCAGTCTCAACTAATGTATCTATTATCATGTGTTGATCCTCAAAATTTTTCTTCTCAACATTTTCAGCATTTTCACATTCCCTTAGGATTGATCCTTGCTCAGGTTCACAATAAACTTCCATCCCATACTCAATTGCTCTAAATTATTCCTTCATCCTAGCACACATCCTCTACTTAAATTTCCTCTATAAATAAGGCCATATTTCCTTCTTCTTATTCATTAACCAACCATACCCCTGGCATTGTAATATTTATCTAAAATGATTGAATTCATCCTTCAAATCAATCATCTCCCTCTTGAACTCTTCATCAATCAACCTCCTTATGCCAGCTGATATGGAATTCTTCTTTATTTGATTATGACTTCTCCTCAAACCTTGCACATGACTATCAATAGCCAATCCTTCTTCTTCTGTGAAGACTCCTTTTCCATTTTTGATATCCAACAAGCCTCCTCCTCCTCCTCCTCTCTCTCTCTCTCTCTCTCTCTCTCTCTATATATATATATATATATATATATATATGTATATATATGTATATATATATATATATATATATATATATATATATATATATATATATATATATATATATGTATATATATATATATGTATATATATATATATATATATATATATATATATATATATATATATATATATATATATATATATATATATATTTGTCTTTCTCTATGTCTTTGTTTATGGGAAATTATACCCACAATCACTGTCGAACTGCCTTCGACAACTTATACCCAACTTTATATGTTGGAATTTGTCCTCTTTCTCTAATCCTCTATAATAGAAACAATTATTATTCTTTCCTTGATCATATCTACTCCTCAATTTAGAAATATTTCAAGATTCTGTGAAAAATATACTGCAGTGTATTGGTTTATTTTCTCCTACTTGATTTAATTTATACAAATTATTTTCAAAAATTAGATTTAGAAAATACCAAAAATAAACACATCTAAAGCCTATAGATGTAGATCATTTGCTGAATAATTCACTCATGCAACAAAGTGACCCAAAGTGGGAAAACTGGTTCTGTAGATATGAGGGTTTTATTATTAAGTAGTTTTGAGTACAGCAAATCTGGGTTCCAACCTTGGAAAAACCGACAGAGAATAAAATAAGTAAAATCTACAAATAACTTCAATATATAGTGCCAAATATCTGACTGATCCACACCCTCAAACATGATTTTCAAGACTCAGCCCTTATTTGACTCTAGAAACCCTCGGTGATGCCGTTAAAAACCCAACGCCAGCCCTACTAGCCTCAAATGCCACTGTGCTGCACCAGAAGGGACTGCGTCACCCCTAGAAGGTTCTCACAGCCTCATGCTAGCCTTAAAATCCCCTATGCATGTTTTCTAAAGCCTCCCAGTGCCTCTACATTGTCCTGTAGAGCACCTCCGTAGTGGCTGCGCATCACCTATGTAGCTGCTTCTCTGCTTCATAGTGTTGTCCTTCTTGTTGCTCCTCTTGCCTCTTGATGTCTCTTGGCTCTTAGAATCAAATCATTCACTCAGCCAATACTACCCCTCACTACAACAAATTCAATTGGATATTCTTATCAAACCTGTCCTAGAATTCCAAATCTATTCCTCAGTTCTACAGAATTTGTGTGTCTTCAACTGACCCTCAAGCATTTCTCTTCTAATTTTTCGTTGAAACCTTCAACGACCAAGATTAAATCATCCATCAATGGCTGAGATTAAAATACTTCTTGATCTTGTGACTTATGACAATTTTAGCACATGTTTTAATTAATTCACTTTAATTATTTTATTTTCCTAAGTTAGAGTTAGGAAATCCATTAAAAATAATTAATTATTTGAATAAATTGAGCACAACTTGAAATTTCTCAAATTCATTTCTGGGTCTTGTAGATAAAGTGTACTCTAGTCCCTCCACAAAATTTGGGAGCTAAAGCATAAATGATGCTACCCCAAATACAAAAAATCTCAACACTCCCTCTTAGCATCAGAAGTGTGCTCTAGCAATACATCACACCATGCATTAGAAGATCTTGAGTACTTGGACTATGTTGTTGATGCTTGGCATGTTGCCCTCCATCTACTACACTATTTATCTCTGTATTTCTGCCCATGCCACTGCCACTGACACTGCCACATCTATACTGCAGCTCCCTCTCAAATTTCTGCATCATGCTGCCCATAGCACTGCCACTACTAACTGCTGCACTGCAACTAAGTTACTGAAAAGTAATCAACTAAAATACTCTACCCAACTATTTGATAGACAAGTCAAGCTTCCCTCCACCACTAAATCTCCCTGGATGCTAAATCACGTTGTCCTCTTGGAGACACTTTCATGCTGCAAAAATGCACTGTGTGAGCCCAACTTCTCTGCATTGTTGAAGTCCCATCAGCCTCTCTGCGCTGCTACCTCCACGTTGGTGCTGCCTCTACATCACACTGCTCACTTTTCATCTCTTCAACTCCCTCTTGCTCTTCAATTTGGTCATCTGCAACCATCTCCCGACTCATCCTGCTACCGTCTTAAGACTCTCGTAGCTCATATGTGATCCAAGAGTAGGGCTGACTCAAGGATCCTGGCATCTGTCTATGGATACTCTATATATCCATGTCACCCCACCTCTTCTCTCAAAGTGCATGAGCACTCATGGATGCTTCATCATCAGAGCCATTGTCATTTGATATTGCAGCCTTGGAATTAGAAGCTCCTTTGTCCTTCATCTTAGGACAACTGCTAGCGAAATGGCCAAGATCACCACAGTTAAAGCACTGGACCCTAGAGAAGTCCTTCTTCTTCCCCTAATTCATTTCCCTTGATGCAAGGGTTGCATACTCCTCCTCTTCCTTCTTCACTCTGGCTGATCCACTTCCTCCACCGATAGATTGTTTCTTGGTGATCCTCCTGATCTCCTCTTGGTGGAAAATAGCCCACATATCTACCCCTTATGGTAACACTTCCCTTCCCATAATTCTCTGAACAAATTTTTCCCATTCTTCAGAGACAACATTCAGGGCCATCCTCACTAGGAGCCCTTCGTCTTGAGTAGCACCCATGCCAATCAGTTGGTCACACATTAGGGGAACTTTGAGGTCTAAAATGGGCCTCCTAAAGAAATAATAAAATAATAATGGAAATAATTAAATAAGATTTGATGACATCATCAAATTTAAGAGGGAAAAATGAAAAAACTACTTTTTCAACTTATATTTTCAACTTATCTCCCAAATGTCTTACTAAAATTTTGAGCGGGAGTACTCGTTGGATGAAAAATTTAATTCCTCATCCAAGGAGTTCCCATGTTGCATACTTTTGATGGGTCCTTCTACACGAAAAATGAGAAATACATGAAAAATGTGATTGTAATCACGTTTTTTTATGTATTTTTCATTTTTCATGTAGTAGGGTCCATCAAAAGTATGCAACATGGGTACTCCTTGGATGAGGAATTAAATTTTTCATCCAACGAGTACTCCCACCCAAAGTTTGAGTAAAAAAATTGGGAGATAAGTTGAAAATACGAGTCGAAAAAGTAGTTTTATTATTTTATTATTTTTTTTTATCTTTTTAGCCTTTTACTTAGAAAATGGTGAATCATCCCCCATAGTTGACATAATCATCTTGAATCCTATTGGTTCTTATAAAGTTTTTTTTTATTGTACATTTTTCTTAGGAGGCCCATTTTAGACCTCAAAATTCCCCTAATGGGATATCTTGGAGTCTGAAGAGAAATGGATCTATTTATTCGCCCTTCGTTATTTGGAACATATACATCTGATTCTCAAGAAGCATTCTTCTTTGCACAGAGCCTCCTTGGTACATCACCTCAAAATCCTTACACATGGCATTTGTTGTATTGTTACTAGCAATATGCAGAATCAAGTGGTCCTTGACTCCATCTATGATCAACTGCTTTTTCCATGCTTGATTTTCTTCATACTTCTTGAGTGGATATCCATCGGTTGGTCCAGAAAGTTTCTGCTCTGCATGATCTTTGAGACTATACTAATCTAGAACTGAGAGGATTATGGCCTTCTAGATCCCATAGTTGGACATGCCATCAATCTTTCTTGATCCCTCAGTCCATATCGAGCCATCTTTGCTCAGATCTGAATAAACTGACTTCCCTCTCGGAAGTCTTCAACCAAATTTCAAATGGATAGTATTATATGATCCTTCCAATTGAATCTCAGATCTATTTGGCTCAGATCTACTGAATAACTATCTTCCTCCCGCCTTTTTTGCATTAGTTAGGCACAATTATACACCTGCAGAATCTCTACCCTGCCATCACTGCTGAAGATCTGAAGCACTACTTCCACAACTTGGTTGAACTCTTCTGGAATAAGGGAAGTGACTGGACAGTGTCTTCCTATCTGGCCTAGCGCAGTCCCAACATGGCTTAGAAGTGCACTTCATAACCCTAGACTGGGTGACGAAGTCCTTCCGTTGCCTTGGGAAGGGTCTGCGTAAGCCCAAAGTCCTTCTACACCTTCAACGTTGTCTCCTATATCTACTTTCCCTTGTTGCTAATATGCGTCTTCTGCCACCCTACAGAAAAACTAATTCTTCAGCTAATTGCTGGAGATTTAGTTTGCTCTGCTATCGCTCTGATATCATGTGAAAAATCTACTACAGTGTATTGGTTTATTTTCTCCTACTTGATTTAATTTATACAAGTTATTTTCAGAAATTAGATTCAAAAAATACCGAAAATAAACACAACTACATCCTACACATGCAGATCATTTACTGAATAATTCACTCATGCAACAATCCCCTCTACGTGATTTTGGAGCTAACGCACAACTGATGCTACCCCAAATACACAAAATCTCAACACCTGCTACATCTTCAACTACTCGCCTTCCCTTTAGAGAACCTCTATCGTCCTCACCTTAGCAATCCATAAGCTATTAGGTCTTGTCACAATTCTCCTTCCAAAATTTGTTGTTATATTTTTGTCTTCTGTAAACATAACCTATTATGACTAATAACTTCAATACTTGTTTACAACCTCAATCTGCACATTCCTCTTCACATCACCTCTTTTTCTTGCTACAGTTTCACTACTATTATCAATAATTCATTAGCCATAATAAAAAAAAACTATTTACCTTCTTACTTCATTATTGTAGTTTTCCTATACTCCACCATCTAACCCTTGTAGGCATTCATTCAAGACTCATGTACATGATTTTTGCAGAACCTCTAAATTCTCAAAACATTCATCTTCTTAACTAATTCCCAGGCCAATTCTTCCTTACCTCCTCATGCAATAAACAACTTCTACACAACACTTCATTCACCATGATCAATTTTCTATTAAAATTAAAAATGAAAATTTACCTCAACCAAACCCGATTCTGCTGAAAATCCATTTTTACTTCTTTATTCTAAAATTTTGGAGGATTCTCGCTCTAATACAACATGATGCAAGCAGGGAAAATTTTAAGGATAGAAAATTCTCTTGAAGTTTAAAAAATTGGTGAATCTCACTGGTCCCTAATATGAAAACTCTAAAATGTTTACTGATGTATTTGTAAAATTATTAAAAATTTTAATGATATTATATATACTCTCTATATAATTTTGGCGATTTTTAACGTAAAATAATTTTATATTGTAAAATTTGGGCGAATCATTTTTATAAAAGAATGGAAATTGGTGAATCTTTTTTTTGGAAAAATCATGGAAAATTAGCCCACCTCCGAGTATTAGCCCTTAAAATTTTCCATGGATGCAAGCCCAATTTTGAGCCTTCCTTAAAATCGACAATGCCCAGTTTCCTGCAAAGGTTCTTATTGGGAATTCATTAGGGAAATGATTATATTTAATTCTCTTTTACTTGATAACTTCTTGCATTTCGTTTTTACTTATTAATTTTGTTCCTTATTATTATATGTGTGAAGTGTCAAATACTACCAAAATAATAAGAACAATGATAAAGTATATAGGCTACAAGCCAGGGCCAAAACCTATCCTCTTGAGAGGAAAACCCTTAAATATCTTGTCTTCCTTATAGATTCTTCAATTGACGAATTCCATGAACTTGTGATTAAGACCAATACCCTCCAAGACAAAGAAAAACCTCTTGAGATGTTGTGGCAACTTCGATCTAGCTAAACCCAGTCAAATTTGTTCCAGTAGCACTTCCTCAACCTCCTACTACAATATTCTTGAATTCCTACTACAGATCTAAAATTTCAGCCTTGCTGCAACTATTGTTGCCACACATGGGAACCTTGATATTCTTCTAGAGCCATTCTATGACATTCTCTTTCCTTTCCCTGACTCCTGGAGCTTGAAAGGGACCCTTGGTGACCTTTTCTTGAGTTGTTTGCCTGACTTTTATCCAAGATCAAACTTGTATATGGATTCCCTAGGTATGCAAAAAAAACCTAGTCCTCTTTAGCATGTATGAGAGATAATTATTCCAAAAAAAAATCGCCTTCATTCTTCCTCTTATTTTCTACCTTCTTCTTCCTCTTCTTCACTATAGTGAGTGATGAGTGTGTGTGCAATAAGGAGGATGAGTTATATTTTATATATAGGCTCTCCAAAGTGGACGTGGTTCTTCCTTTTAGGTTGAATTTACCGATTCCAAGTTGACTTGGTCTTGGAGGGTATTCCAACGCTTTTAAAGACAAAAATATTTTTCTTCACAAGTTAAAATTTTCCCAGTGGGGTGTTTGATTTATGACAATGACTCTTTTGACTTGTTGACCTAGGAAAAACCCTAGAAGAAGTCAATGGGTATTTGACCTATAAAATAAAATAACTTGAGCATGAAATCCATGCTAAAATAATAATAATAATAATTTTTCTTTTCGTTTTATAATTTACAATAATAAAAAATACATTTCATACTTATTGATACCGAACCTAGTTACACTTTTTTCAACACTCCCTCTTAACAAGGGAGGTATTCATAAGAGGTACATGGATATTCTCAATCTGAAGAGATATTATAAGAAGATTTGTATTGGTAACCCATTTTTCTAGCTTCATATCAACCAACATTGCCACATAGAAAGGCCTTGACTAACAAATATATCTCTCCACAAGATTAGACCACAATTCTAGTGAGACCAATGATTTAAAAAAACCATCATCATTGTCTCTCAAGGTACATACTCAACTTTAGTTTTCACTGAGTATGACCTTCTTTGGACTATTATTTTCTTGGATATCTATTCCTCAAAGAATATCGATCCATGACTACTCTTATATGGGATTCCCTACCACATCCTCAAAGAGTATTGGATGCCATATGGCTACCCAATCCTCCATTCTGCATTCCCAAGTGATGAAAAGAATGATGTACCTATCTCTCCCTCTCATCTAGGGAGGATATATCAATTAAGCCAATCTTGTCTCTCAAGTACACAAGATTATTTTTAGGAAGATATTTCTTCAATATGTTAGCTACATGTGGATCAATGGAGATATACTGTGACTACAACCCACAATTTTGAACTAGCTCCAAAATGTAGTGATGCTTGTTGTTTATGTGATTTATCTTTCCATGAAATATTGGTTCTTTAGACAAACATATACAACTCATGTTGTCACAAAATATCACTATATGGTCCATCGATCCATTGAATAGGTCGAAAAGAAACTTCCTTCACCAGAATGCTTCTCTGCTTACTTCACATGCTGCAACATATTCAACATCATCACTAATAAAAGAAAATGTTTCTAGCCTTCTACTCATCCATGAGATCATGGAGGATCCCAAACTGAAACATTCTCCTATAGTTTCTTCCATCCTTCTCACTGCCTCCCTAATTTGAATATGTATATCCAACCAAGTGGACATCATTCCTCCTATCATATTTCAAGAAGTAGGGGATATTTCCTCATAGATAGCTCAATATATTATTTTCTACTATCTAATGAACATGTTTTATATGCACTTGTAATTGACCGAGAGTGTTTACTGCAAAACATATTTCAATTCTAGTATTCACCAAGTACATCAGTGAGCCAATCAATTATATATATTTGGAAGCATCCACATGGATCGATTAAAAACTCCTTAGTATTTTTAATTTTTTGATAATTAGAGTGTTCATAGGTTTTCTCTCCATCATGTCAAACATATTTACCATATTTATCACACACTTTCCTTGACTTAGATAAATTTAATTAGGTCCTTGCTAGACTTCTAGCCCCAAATAGTAATGCATCAACCCTAGATCCTTCATGTCAAATTTTGCTGCTAGTTTCTCCTTACATTCTTCAATTCAACCTTATACACATGTTAAGAGAATATCATCTACATACAGAGGAATTATTATAGGTTCTCCGTCTACAACCTTGATATACAATTTCAGATCAACATAATGTTTTTTTGAAGCATACTATTTGTAGGTATGCATCCATTCTAGCATTCCATGCCCTTGGCTCTTGCTTGAGTGCATATAATGCTTTCTTCAATATGAAAACATATTCCATCTTGTATTTAACTTCAAATCCCAAGGGTTTCTATATATAAACTTCCTCATCAATTGTGCCATTTAGAAATGTAGTCTTGACATCCCTTTGATGGATGTTCCATCCCATCAATGTTGCCATAGAGAGAAATGAATGAATCATTTTGTACCTTGTTTTGAGAGAAAATATCTCTTCGTAGTCGATTCCTTATTGTTAAGAGAAACCCATAGCCATATTTATTGCCTTATTTTTATCGATACTTCCATATGCTGCATGTTTTATCTTGTAGATACATTTGGAAGCTATCACTGATTTGTCTTCTAGCCTTGGTACGATCTCCCAAACTCCATTCTTCATTATAGATTGATACTCTTCATTTATGTCATCCTTCCATACCTGATGTTTGAGAACCTCTTCAAAAGTGTATGGTTTAAATTCTATTAGTTTTTTCATGTATGCAACATACCCAATATCTCTTAGGTTTCTTATTTTATCTAAATGATTCTAGTGCTTCCCAATAACCTTCTACATCAAGTAGTGTATATTTCAACTATTTTTGGTCTCTTTCCTAATTTAGGGAGGACCACAGGTTGAATGATTTCACCGGGACCCTCATCTTCATGATGAGAATCTTCTTCTTCCCTATTAACCACTCTTCAAATACTATAACTTATTTGTCATCAGATTCCATGGGAAGTTACTTAGATTTTTTGAATGCAATACTCTCTTCAAATATGACATCTTTACTTACTTATATATGGTGTCCTTCCTTTATGTATATTCAATAGGACTTATAGGTATTTTTTTTTATGTATATTCTATAGGCCTTATAGGTATTTTTGTAACCGAAAAATGTTCCTTTCATGCCCAATAGATCAAGCATCTTTCTTTTTTCCTTTGGTATATTAATATATACAAGACACCCAAAGATACATAGATGGTATACAATTGGCTTCTTCCTAGTGAATACTTCTTTGGGAGTCTTTTTATCTAGTGAGATGTGGGGAATTATATTTTGAATATATAATATTGTCTTTGTAGCTTCTCCCCAGAGGAATTTTTGTAGATCTTGATCATGTAACATTGTATTTACACTTTCTTCAATAGCTTGGTTATTTTTTTATGAAACTCCATTTTCTCGGGATTATATGGGACTAAAAAATCCCTCTTAATCCAATATTCCTTATAAAATTATATACTATCCTTGGATGTATAATATCCTCCATTTTTATATCTTAATATCTTGACTCTTCTTTCTGTAATGTTTCCCACCTCAGCTTTGAGTTTTTGAAATTTTGTAAATAATTTGTAATTGGTTTTCATTAAGTAAACCCAGGTCTTTCTTGAATGTTCATATATGGATGTGGCATAATATAGGTGATCTCCAAGTGATTTAGGAGTCATAGGGACACATACATCAGAGTGAATGAAATCCAAGATTTATTTTGACCATGAAGCATTGCTTCCAAATGGTCTCTGGGTATTCCTACCCAATGCATATCCCTTACATAATCCTTCATGATCTTCTTTCAGGTTAGGTATTCCATCTTCTATGTAGTTTATAGATGGGAGGATATTGAAATGAATATGACCAAATCTTGTATGCCATAATTCACATGGGATAATTTCAAAGTGAACCAAGGCTTGAGATGGAGGAAATATCAGCCTATAAATTCCTCCTTATATAATACCAATGAATATAGAATTATCTATATTTGATTCTTCACTCCATACAACAACCTTTCCATTATTGAAGGCTACTATACCACCCTTATCTTCTAGACTTGAAATGGAAAGTACTTTCTTATGTAAACCTGGAAAAAATAGGATGTTGTTGAGGTGAATGTTGCTTCCATTCTCTAGCTCTATATAAGTTGATCCAATGCCTCACATGGGATAGATATTGTTATATCCAAGTTCTACTGAATAAGAATATTCTCCTTTTGATAAGGGTTTCAATTTTTTTTGATACGTATGACGTTCCTATATGCACCACTATCAATTACCCAAATGTTTTCATCTTGGAATGTGTCAGTGAGTGCCGAGAAAAGACCTTCATCCTTTTCTTTGATCACTTCCTTCTTTGAAGAGAATAAGAGACTCCATACTTCTCTCATGCCTTTATTGAAATACATTTCTATATTTTAACACTTCTTGATGAAATTATTTAATATGAGGATATCTTCATGATGCCCTTATCCAACCTTAGCTCTGATACCATGTTGAGAATTCAATAGGGAAATGATGTTCAATTCTATTTTACTTGATAGATGCTTGTGTTTCCTTTTTGATTATTAGCTTTGTTCCTTATTATTGTATGTGTGAAACATCAAATGACTACCAAAACAATAAGAAAAATGACACGGTATATAGGATGCAAGCCAGGGCCAAAGCCTCTCCTATTGAGAGGAAAACCATTAAATCTCTTCTCTTCATTATAGATTATTCGATTGAAAAATTACATGACCTTAAGACTAATACTAATACCCTCCAATACCAACACCAAACTCTTGAGATGATGTTCCAACTTCGATCTAGATAAACCCAATAAAATCTCTTACAATAGCACTTCCTTAGCCTCCTGCTGCAAGATTATCGGCCTCCTACAACAGATCTGAAATATTTGCCTCCCTGAAATTGTTGCAACCACACGTGGGAAATTTGATCTTATTCTATATCCATCCTCTCTCCTTCAATTGCATTTGTCATACACCTGGAGTTTGAGAGAGGCCATTGGTGACCTTTTCTTAACCTCTTTTCCTCGTTTTTATCCAAGATGGAACTTTTATATGGATGCCCCAGGCCTACGCATGAGCCTTAGTCCTCTTTAGCATGTGAGAGAGAGAATTAGCTCAAAAAAAAAACTCCTTCGTCCTTCCTCTTACTTGTTGCATTCTCCTTCCTCTTCTTCACTAAAATGAGTGATGAGTGTGTGTTGCATAAGGAGGACGAGTTTTCTTCTATATATAGGCTCTCCAAGGTGTATGTGGCTCTTGATTTTAGGCCAACTTGGAAAATTATAGGAAAACTTGGCCTTGGATGGTATTTTGACACTTTTAAAGACAAAAATAATTTTCTTTACAAGTTACATAGTGCCCAGTGGGGTCTTGAACTTCTGAAAATGACTCTTTTGACTTATTGACTTAGGAAATACCCTAGAAGGACTCAATGGTTGCTTGAACTATAAAATAAAATAACTTGAGAATGAAACCCATGCTCCAAAATAATAATAATAATTTTTATTTTCATTTTGTAATTTACAATAATCAAAAATACATTTCATACTTATGAAGACCGAACCTAGTTACAGATTTTTCAACAGTGCTTCCTTTGGTTTTGCATGATCAGATCTACAAGGATATGAATCCATTTAATTAAGAATACAGTGGGAGGATCCAAAAGGGTTACAAATCCCACCCTTTCCCTCTATTCTCAATGCAGGCCGCTCTATATTGTTTGACCCTTACGTGACCATATACATTTCAGAACATATTTGCTAATATTAAACTCGACCCTTTTACCTTTTTTCCAGTGTTTCTTGCATACTTTGACTTTTCCATTAAGCCCCACAAGCTTCTTGACTTCCTGCAACCATCTAAACCTTCTCGTTTGTTAAAAATATCTCCTAGAGCCAATATTCCTCAATGCTTAGGCCCTTTAAGTTTGTTTTTGGTGGAATTCGTTATAGTAGCCACAACCCTTAATCTCTCAATTGTTGGCATTATGATGTAATATGTTGATATGTTGTCCTTGATGGCAACCTACTTGATGAATTTCCTTTTAATAGCAACATATTTTTTAAAGATATAAAAATTATGTACCTATAGGTCAGTTATAAAAATGATGTATCTATAGGTCAGTTCATATGTGATAGAAAAAGGAATTCCAGTGAGTGACAGAGAAATGATCAAGGTAATGTTTCACAATGTATACGTAGGTTTGATGAAGGCAACCCAAGTATACCCGTAGGTTTGATGAAGGCAACCCAAGTATACCTGTAGGTTTGATGAAGGCAACTCGCATATACATCTAAAATTAGTGTATACATAGTTTTGATGAAGAGAAGTCGCGTATACATGCGGGTACGAAGAATCCAAGTCGTGTATTTACTTACCCACTCATTTTATGATACCAGGGGTCCTTACCATTGTTTTAGCCCACAGTGTCGAGCATTGTGTCATCTATTTGATTCCATCCAAGAATACCATTGGCACTTGTGTGGTTTTGGCTCATGGTATTGGGAAAGGCTCAAAATATATAAGCAGAATAAGATCATAGTGCAAGGGGGAAAGTGTATGGATTTTGATTGAATACATCACTCTGAAGTATATCTACATGGAATGGGTTACAATTTATTAATAGATCTGAAATACTGATGCACCTATGAATATAATGTTGGATCAGGATCTCTAGACCTGAAATGACTATGTATTTTCTTGATCTGTTTGTGAGATGTTTAGATCTGTGATTTGGTGCATATTTGCTAAAGTGAAGGGTATGATATGAGTAAGTTAGTTGATCTGAAATTTTACGTAGTCCTGAATATTTACAGATCTACGCGTTGGTTCATCATGGTGAAAGCGTGTATACATGCGGGTTTGTTTCAACGAAAGCGCGTATGGAACTTAAGATTTTTCTTAATATTGTTGAAGAGAATGTTTGATCATTTCTGCTATATTTCTGTTTTCTGTCAATGAAGTCTTCATATAGATATGGGTTGTTTGAATACTGTATATGCTACTAGTTGGTTATGTACAAATATGATCAATGACTTGGTGATTGAATATGATGGATGATGTTGACTGAATAAGGGTTCTGTAAACATGACAAAGTATTTCTGAATGTTTCATATCTGCTATGAGTCTAATTAGATTCCTAAATTAAGTATATAAATGTCTACACGCAGGTTCATCCATAGGAAAGCACATATATACACAGGTTGGGGTGAGTAAAGTAGCGTATACATTTGGTTTTATGAATGATCATGGTTGAATTTGATTTTGCATGTTAATTCAGAAGTTCGAGTTTATTGTTTTGATTTGGTTACAGTGATCTCATTTTTTTTTTAAAGATTGGGTTATAGCTATTTATGTTGATCTACAAATTATATTGTGTTGAAGCTATCAGATCCAGTGTGAAAATTAATGAAATGTGGTCTGCAATGATTCTGAGGGTTGAAGCCTTCAGTGTGGAAGTGGAGGCTTCCTGCCAGTAGAATCTGATGATAAATTTAGGGGGTTGTAGCTTCCTTCCAATAGTGGCTGGTAAACAATATCGAGGGGTTGGAGCTCCCTTCCAGTAGCAACTGGAGAATGAGAGAAGGTAGCAGCCTTCTAATAGTGGGTGCATGCGTACTGATATGAATCTGCATTAGTAAAACATTGTAAAAAGTTTTCTATATCATAAATGTTGAATACATAGACCAAAACAATGGTGGTTTTCTCCTGACTTGGGTTTCCACCTTAAATCTTGGTGTTCATGTGTGATGCCCTTGTGTGATGATTTATTCTATTATTACTGCACGTGTTTACTTCTTAGCTATCTGATGCATAACTATTGAAAATGGATAATTAATGTTTCTAAATATTTATCTTAACATTAGGTTATTTGGGTATACACAAGTTTCATTTAGGACATCTGCATACATACGCTAGTTGGTCTAATCAAAGTCGCATACAGAAATCAGTAAAAGAAAAATAAAATATTGTGATTCTTGTAAATACTGATTCACCCCCCCTCACAGTATTTTTCCCAATAATTGGTATCAGAGTAGGTCCTTTTGAAGAAGCTCAATTGCTAGAAGGAAGATCATCCAAGACGATAAATCAAGATGGAAAAACATCTATCAGACCACCACTCTTCAACGGAAATAATTTAATCTTGTGGAAGACAAGAAAAATATCCCATCTTCAATCTCTTCGAGCAGATGTTTGGGAAATAGTTGAAGGTGGTTACCAATATCATACTTCAGTTCCAACAGATCTAGCAGCAAGAAAGAACTATGAAACCAATGAAAAAGTTGTCAATGTATTATTGGGAAGTTTGACTGAGTCAAAAAATTTCAAATTTATGTAGGTTAATACAGCAAAGGAAATATGGGATAAAACCATTCTGAGCTATGAAGGTGATGCCAAGGTAAAAAGTGCTAAAATCCAAACTCTTAGAATTCAATATGAAAATCGCATAATGCATAATGATGAAAGTATTACTAGTTTCTTCTTACATCTAGATGAGATCATAAATAGTATGAGAAATCTGGGTGAAGTCAAAAGTGACACCATTATAATAGATAAAATATTAATATTTGTGACCCATAAATTCGAGTCAAAAGTGTCTTCTATTGAAGAGAAGCAGGATCTACAAACTCTTACTTTTGTTCAACTTCATGGGATCATGACTGCGTGTGAGATGAGGAAAGGAGGTCCGTCTGAAGTCAAAGAAGATTCTTTTAGAGCTACTACAAGAGGCAATGACAAGGAAGAAAAAAAATAATAAGGTTATGTATCAGAAGAAGATGAGGTAAATTTTGTAAAGAAAATTCAAATTGGCACTGGAAGGTTAAGAGGTAATATTCCTTTCAAATAATTTTCTTGTGGAAGAGTTGGTAATTATGCTATTAAATGTCCTCATAAATATAATCATGAAAAGAGAAACGATTTAACAAAAGGTAATAGAAGACGATTTGTCAATAGAAAAAGTTACTATACTCATGAAGATAGTGATGTTTTATCAAATAGTGAAGAAGGAGAATCTGATCAAGATATTAGATTGCTCATGGCATTTGAAAAATACACTAGTGACGCTAAAGATAACTTTACGGATGCTTTAGAAGTAAATGATTTTCTTGAATAAATCAATCAACTCAAAATATTCTTGGAAGAGAATAAAATATCCATAGATACTCTAAAGAATCAATTCATAGAAAAGGAGAAGCATAATGAGAAATTAGAATGTGAAATAGTAAGTCTAAGAAAAGAAATTGAGAAAGTAAAAACTTTAAATCTTAGATTTTCTAAAGGATATGAAACCTTAGATGAAATTATCAAGGTTCAATGCTCTCCTCTTGTAAAGATAAGTCTTGGATATATCAATGAATCTTCTTAATAAAAAAAGTCTTCAGCTACAAGCTATCTAAATGAAACAAAATCCAACCAGCAAATATCCATCACTCAGCAAAAGAGAAAAGTCAATGTCCAGGTAAAAAATGACCATTCAAATCCAACGATGAACAATAATAGAAATATAATTCAAAAGGTAAACACCAGTGGAAGGTGCTATGATTGCAAAAATTTCTTCTTTAATGGACAATGTTTCTCATGTCATAATTTTCGTCACAAAGCTGCTCAATGTTTTGCATACCAAACCATTATGACCAGAGAAGAAAGAAAGAAAAGAAATGAGACAGGAATAAAGAAGAATACTTATAACAATTTTTCTCCTCTTCAAGGAAAAATTGAATGTTCATTTTGCGATAAATTTGGACATGAAGAATCTGAATGCAAGAGAAAAGTTCAGCCAAAAGAACAAATATCCACAAGTTCCAAGGTATGGAGAAAGAAGGACTTATTGTTTGAAATTTGTGGCATAGATTTATTTGTAGAAGGACAAGAAAGACAATGGTACATTGATAGCAGATGTTCAAAACACATGACAGGTGATAAAGATAAACTTATTTCATACAATGCATTAGAGAAGGAAAATAATGTTACTTTTGGAAATGACTCTCTTGCGGTAAAGGATCTGTTTATCTAAAAGAAAATGTTAAAGCTAACAATGTTATGTATGTTAATAGATTAAATAATAAATTATTGAGTGTGAGTCAAATGTGTGATCAAGGAAATGAAGTTGTCTTTCATTCAACAGAGTGTGGTTCGTGAACTTGACACTAGAAAGACCATAATAAAAGGAACAATAACACCAAGCAATCTGTATATATTGAAAGGTGGCCAAGAGAAATGTTATCTAGGTAAATATTAGAAAACTAGATATGCACATAATATTGGGACATTTGAGTTTTTCTCATATAAGAAAATCAAGCAGGCTCAAAGTTATTCGTGATCTTTCCAACATCACTTTACCTGAAAGTACCATATGAAAATCATTCCAATTCAGTAAGAAAACTAGGGTGTAATTTAATGCCAAAGAATGATTAGCATGTAAGCCTCCTGAACTTATATATACTGATTTATGTGGCCGTGTAAGGAAAAATTCACCTCCTAGAGAACAATACTATATCTTATTCATTGATTATTTTTCTAGAATGTGTTGGATCGGTTTATTGAAACATAAAGATGAGCATTTGAAAATTTTGAGATCTTAAAAGATTTTGTTGAAAATGAATTAGATCTAAAAATCAAATTTCTGCACTAACCGAGGAGGAGAATACATATTAGATGAATTATTTGATTTCTGTGAACAATATGGCATAAAAAGAAAAAATTTTGTAGCTGGAACTCCAAAAAAAAATGGCGTGGTGGAAAGAACGAATAGAACAGTTCAAAAAATGGCTCGTGCTATGCTTGATGAATCTAAGACTCCTAACACCTTTTGGGGAGAAGCGACACATATTGCAGTAAATATTCTCAACATCGCTCATGTTCGTGTAAACAGTGATAAAACTCCTTATGAACTTTGGTATGGTAATATTCCCAGTGTGAAGCATTTTATAATTTTTGGAAGCAATTGTTTTATAAAAAATAATGATGAAAAACTTGGTAAGTTTGAGCCTAGAGCAAATGAAGGAATATTTATTCGTTGCTCTTCTAGAAGTAAAGCATACAAATACTACAATAAAAGACTTTGGAATATTGTTGAATGTATTGATGTTGTAATTGATGAATCCCTCACAGCTCCCAAAATGGAAATAACAAAAAATGAGGATGATGATGATGTATATTTTCCCTCATCAAATAACAAAAATATAGAAGGAGAACCCAATGAAGCACCATAAGAAGATATATCAGAAAATGCTCCATCCAGGTATGTTCAAAAGAATCATCCATAATCTCAAATTTTGAGAGAAAAGGAATCATGGCTTCAAACAAGAAGAACTCTTGTAGGATATCCTAGTTATCTGGCATTATTATCCACCATTGAACCACAAAATATAAATCAAGCTAGTAAAGATGAATGTTGGGTTTAGGCCATGAATGAAGAACTTGATCAAATTGAAAAGAAGAATACTTGGGAATTAGTTCCAAGATCTCATGACAAAAATGTTATTGGAACAAAATGGATATTCAAAAACAAGTTAAATGAAAATGGAGATTTTATTAGAAACAAAGCTAGAGTTGTTTGTAATGGGTATGCTCAACAAGAAGGTATAGACTTTGAAGAAAGATTTTGAATTGTAGCCAGAATTGAAACCATACGAATATTTCTTGCTTTTTCAATTTTTTTAAAATTCAAGGTTTATCAAATGGACGTGAAATCTACTTTCCTCAATGGTGATCTGGAAGAAAAGGTTTATATAGAACAACCAGAAGGATTCATTTTGGGAAATGTGATCCAGATTTATGAAGGAATGCAATAAAATATAGAAATAAACATAAACACATAGATGCAACAGAAATAATACTTAATTTTATTAATATCAAATAACTGAAATATGCTTACAGAGATAATGGAAATAAACTAGCTAGGGTGATGGCAGCTTATCTCTAAAAAGAGATGTGGTAGCTACAGGCCTCTGAATTGTGTTACAATAAGGCTTGAGGGCCTATTTATTATTGAGAAATGATGGAAAACCTTAAACATGCAAAATTATAACCCTAGGAGATGAAGCACCAAAACTATGGGCCCCGTTTGGGTAAATTTGTGTTTCAACTTCCCGGGGATGTAACTTTGGCATATGATCTATGTTTGACGCACACCATACCTCGTTAGAAAGAAATATCCAAGGTATATGGACATGTTGATGAAAATAGAGTAAAAAAAAAAAGAGAGAGAAAAAGAGAAAAATGAAAGATATTACCAAGCTTACAAAAAAAGAAATTATAAACTATTTTTATAATTTTTGGTTTTGTAATCCATCATAAATATCTAGAATTCTTTCCGTAATAATCACATGCAATAAGTTAGTGAATTGGGGGAGGGCGTGAATTAAATTAACCATTTTAATTTAAATATTCTTTTTCCTTCCCTTACTTCAACTCCATCGATTCCCCTCTCTGACACATTAAATTTATTAAAATTAGATATATTTTTTATTATTATTAAAATTATATTTTTATATTTTTATATTTTTAAAATTAACATTCACTTATCATCTCAACCTCACTTACATAAACTCCTTAGATTACACACATTAAATCTATTAAAAATATATATTTATTATTTTATCATTAAAATTAGATTTTTATATTTTATATCTTTAAAATTAACATTCACTTATCATCCCAACCTCTCTTACTTCAAATCCTTAGATTCACCTCTTTGACACTATTAAAATTAGATATTTATTTTTTTATAAATAAATTTAGATATTTATATTTTTATATTTTGAAAATTAACATTCACTTATCATCCCAACCCATATTGACTTATCATCCAAACCCATTAATGATACTATTAAAAAGTACAAACCCTTATACTATTAAAAATTATAAACCATTAGTAGGAATATTGACTTATCATCCAAACCCATTTTCTATACTATTAAGAACTATAAATTATATTTATAGTTTGAGTATAATTGTATAATATATAATAATATTTTAATTAATATATATTATAATATAGTATATTAAAATATATATTTAATTCAGATATCATTTATTTTAAATGATAAAATTTATATTTCGAATTTAATTGTAAAAGTGGACAAGCCCAAAGTAATAATGGCCATAATCCACACACTAGGTCTTTTTGTGAGGGATAATTATCTTTTAAGTGAGATATCGATATCAATGAAGAGTTTTGTGTGCTAAGGACGAGTACCAAGACAACAAAACATTCCATATCAACTATCAAACTTCATCAATAGTTGTTCCCGCTAGCCCAATACCTCACTCTTTAGGATGCACACTTGCTTATTCAATTCAATTCCAGGATTTGATTGACCATGGCAACAAGAATTTTCCCGTCAACTGAAAATCTTGTCAATATTCAGATCCTTGGTGCTCGACGATTTCTAAAAACAATAATTTGAAATTCCTTATGGTTTTCTAGGCTTCTAGGGTCCCAAACCAACAATGTTAAATGACAAATCTGTCTCTTGGCACTGTTAATTAATGGTTCTCTTCAATTCAAAACAAATGCCTAAGTGTTGTTTTCTGTTGGAAAATTCTTCGACTTGTTTTCCAACTCTCGGCCTTGGTCTCTCTCTATACCACTGATTCCTATACTCACTCTAATCTTTCATCCACTATGCCACTATGATCTTTCACTACAACTGGATCATTCATCACTTTGTTGGTAAATGATCTCAACTTTCCAACCAAGTCTAGGAAGAATCAAATGAATTGTGCCAATAAATTAAACTAAAAAATTCACTCAATTAGAGAACCAACTCCCTTACTAATGAAAAAACCCTAGTCTAGTCAAAACAAATTTTGACATGGAAGTGAAATTCTCCTGCATCAAACTCCCAAAGTGAAAATTATTCATGGTCTCCTGACCATGTACTCTCATAATATGATTTAATCCTCCTCGATCCAAAACTTTGACTTGCAGTAAATAAACTGCTTTGTCATGTTGTTGTTGTCCTACTGTTGTTTCCTTCTTCCTTCCTGGTTTCCATATCTTGTGTTGTAGTCTTCCCCCTTCCATATTGATGCTTAAATGTGTTTCTATTTAATGAATATATATGTGACATATATGTCAAATGATATAGATTATGTTGGGTTGTCATGAACCAAATTCTTCTCTATTTCCCCTTTTCCCTTTCATAACCGTCAAAGGTTCTTGCAAACCCATTATCATACCTTAGGTGAGACCTCACCTGCAAGTAGGTGTTGAAAATATTGGTGTCTGAGGAAGTTCTTTTGGTCTAACTCTAAACCTTTGGTCACCCTTGCATGCTAATAGATGCATGACACTGAATTCCATCCATGACACCTCAATATAGATATTTGACTTTTAAAGATCCTCTATGTATGTTCTTTCTAGATGAGCCAAAGGAAGAAACTAGGGAGAAAGCTACAAGCTCTGTTGCAAATCAAAATGTGGATTGTAGTATATCTCTATATTTCCCTTATATGCCATATGGTATTGAAATTTTGATCAATCTATTAAAAGAGGAGAACAATGTATTCTTTGATAGTTTCCGCGAAGAGGCATGAGTCGAAGACATGTTTATTATCTTCTGAATTAAGATGATAGAGAAGACATAGAAGAGTCATCAAAGCCTTAGTTGACTATCTTATCTGATGTTAGTTTTTTCTTCTTAACCAAGAAACTATAATGTTTTGAATGATTAATTAACATTCCTTAGGCAACCATGAAATCATCAAGAATTTGGGAGAAGGTTGAAGCTTCCATAATAGAGGGGATAGCCATAAACATGATGTCATCAACAAATTGTTGGTGGGAGGTTGGGAGATGATGGAGTTGAATTCCCTTTTGCAACACAAGCCACAGGTGACTCAAAGTGATAAACTCTATGTTTGCAATGAACTACTTAGTAAAAAACCTGCCCATTTTTATATTGAAATACATTAGTTAACACGGGAATTGAAATATTTATTTAAGCCCTAATTTGAAATATTTTTAAAAGGTAAAAGAATTACACATATTCCTTACACTGACAAGTGAAAATGTAAAATATTTTTATTTATTTGGAACATCAAAATATTTTATTGATGGATGAAAATATATATATATATTTTTTAATTAACATAGACTTGACTTGTGACATTTAGAAAAAATTTAATTTAAAAAAAAATCACTATCATCCATAAATAAAATATATGGGTTTCCATATTAAATAATATAATTTTGTACGGGGCCATGAAAAAACCATAATTTTATATCATCTTTATATAAAGGGTAAAGCAATTGAAAGTAAAAATAATAATAAGTGATTTTTGCATCCAAATGCCTCTAGAACACAACATCATAGAGATCTTGTAATTTAATGTCTTCTTAAATTTTTTGGCTTAGTGAAATTACATAAAAATAAAAATTAAAAAGAAAATAAACTAATAAACATAAAATTAATAATTATATTTATAATTAGAATTATCAATAAATTTTTGACTCCACAATTACATAAAAATAAAATAAAATAATTAATAATTATAATTACACCGTAAGGCGTCTTTATTTGAAAACAACTCTCCTAGCTGCCACTCTATTCTTTTATACACCATTGTATCAAATGTTAGACAATTGAAATGTTTTAGTCCATTAGATCCATGCCTCTTTCATTTATGCTCTGCTAACTACCTAACTAACTCACCCAACCCTATTAATATCTCTTCCATCTAACTATGAAAATAATTCCCAGACCTCTAAGATGTCTCTGTCATTCCAACCAGAACTAACATGTCATGAGCAAGGTCCATGCATAGCATACCAACAAGATATCCGGTTCCAATTCTTGATTTATATCTAGCCACAGTAGTTTCTGACTGAGTCAAACTAGACGGATAGCCACATCCATGTCCATATTCTAGTGAGCATTTCAGTACCATGGAGGTTGTGGTGAACCAGAGGTTGTGGTGAACGTTGTAGGAAGTGCTACATTGAATCCTTCAAACCCTTATGTACCCATAGCCATTCGAAGCAGCATAGGGCCTGTGACAACATGTCCTTCAGCTCTGCATTTTCCTAATCCTTATTTTAATCGATTTTCTGATGACCAATCCCAAATGATGAGACAAGACCAAGTGCAGAGGGTTTGCATGTCTAGATGAGACAAGACCAATTGTAGAGGGTTTGCATGTCTAGTAACACTATGCATAATTAGGCATCAATGAATATGCAGGAATTTCCACATCTTCAATCTGAAATAAATGAATATGCAGGAATTTAAACATCTTCAATCCCAAATTTTCACTTGGCAGGGAAAATCTCAACAAGCACCACAAAATTTTATATGTCACAACACAATGGGTAGTGGGCTACAAGGAGGTTGAGCAGAAAATCATCGATTTGCCAACACTGGTAATATTGGTGGGGCCTGGAGCATCCTAGGCTCTTGGAATGCGAAAAACCACTTACCAGCTATATTATTTCAAATTTCTGGTACATCTTTCAACAGAATTATTTTGCTATGGGGATTCATCTACACTTCAGGTTTGTCAAATGGGGCTGATATATCTACTATTTAAAAATATACCTTGCCTAATAGTTATCGAACCTGACTGTCATATGAAGTTATTCAGAATAATGCTAGAACACATCCATCTTAACATTGAAATTGTTGGAATTTTACATGAAAAGAATTAGGGTGGAGCGCTAGGTTTTGGAGTTGCAGGTGGAAGGTTTTCATGGACTCTTCTGTGCGCTGTAGCAAGCTCTGGTAGCAGGCAGGGCCCATCTTGCTGAGATCCTCAGACAAGGGTCAGTACTGGCCAATCATATGAGAAAAATCGGGGCCAATGGGGCCCCTTTCTTTAAACAAATGGTTCTGGACAAGGGTAAAGTCACTAGCGAGGGGGTGCAGATCGCAGGTTCAGAAGTAGTAGGCAAGGAAGCTACTAGCACGAAGCAGAAGGAAAAAAGGAGACCCAAGGAGGTGCAAAGTCAAAGGCCTTTAGGTGGAATCAAAATAAGAGAGGAAGGAGACAAGGAGAAACCCTCTTCTGAGAAGGAAACTTCGAAGACAACGGAAGGGAGAACGGCTACAACAGAACATCAAGCTAATGACCAAGATGGTTTCGATCCTGCAGGATCTGGCACAAGTGGTACTAAACCAGTGGAAAATGGGCGTTGCAGACCGAAAACCTCAGAATCTCTTCGAGTCATCATCACTGATCCAGAAATGCAAGTGTACAAAGGTCACATGTCTGCATATGCTTTGATCTATAAATTTATGGGGTTTTGGCTGACAGAAAAGGTCATGTGCCAATGGATTAAACAACAATGGAAACTGAAAGGCGATTTCCAACTCCACCTAGGAGTGAAAGGATTCTTTACGGTGGTTTTTTCCAATCTAGAGGATAGGGACCAGATTTTTTATGGAGGCCCCTACTTCTATGGGTCGGTGAGTCTTTACATAAGACCCTGGAAACCCAACTTTGCCCCAAAATAGGAAACTTTCACTCATGTGTCGGTTTGGATTCGTCTCTTTCCACTCCTCATTGATTATTAGAGGCCCTCAATGCTTGAACAGATCGGTAATAAACTGGGAAATTTTTTCCAAGCCTCGGAAGCGACCTTGCCAAAAAGGTATACATCATGTGGAAGAATATGCGTCGAAATGGATGTTTTGGCACATTGCATGAAGGACTGTGGCTGGAATTTCAGGACGAATTTTTCTTTCAGGCCATTGACTATGAGCAGATCCCATTTCGATGTCGTAGATGCCATGAGCATGGAAACCTTATCCTGGAATGCCCTCTTAATAAACAAATATAAAAAATTGAGGGAATATCTAAATATCAGGAAGGTTTCACTCGCCCAAATGGTAGACAGAGATCCAACAGAAGGAACCAACCTCAAGTAGGAACATCCAACAGAGGGAATGGAAGTGCCTTTGCCATTTTGTAGAGAAAAAATGTTACATAAGAAGACTCTCTTCCGCTAGATTCCCAACCAGATATAATGGGCACCTCCCAGGAGGAGAATCGTAGCCCTGGCAAGCATACTGTGAAAGAACCCCTTGAAGGAACATAAAATGCATGTGATATAGAAGGGGATGCAAAGATGTAAATAAGTGAAGTGTGCACAGAGGATCTAGAACTAAGGGACATCCTGGACAGAGAGGGTATGGATCCTGTCAATATTGTTGAACAATGGAAGGAAGTAGGAATGGAGCACATCTTGATAGAGGAATTGGACAGGGTAAACTTTTTATTTCTGGCTCAACAAGAGGCATAGTCCAAATGTCTAAAAAGAGGGCATGGCGAAACCAAAGATCTGGGAATAAAAGTCGAGGGACTGCATCGTATTAACCCTAAAGCTAAACCTCGGTGTAAAAGGGGGAGAAGATCAAACAATGATGGTCTCTAGGAACTTGGCTAGATGCTTCTTAATTCAGGTAAGATGAAATCCCTTAAGGCTTTTACGTCCTTTTCTTAAATTCTTATTTTTATTATGAAGATCTTATCATGGAATGCTAGCGGGCTCAATAGCCTAAGGAAACAAAGACTTCTAAAGAAGAAAGTCAAAACTGAAAACCCAGATATGATCTTTCTACAAGAAACAAAATACTCAAGGAAAAAGATGCAGGAAGTAAGAAAAAAACTTGGTAAATGAATGGAGTATCTCGATGTTACAGGTAATGGAAATGAAGGTGGGTTGGCCACTATATGGAACCCCCATTCACTTCACCTTATGAGTGCAGAGGCAACAAGATCTTATGTCTCTTTAGAGATGCAAATCATTGGAGAACAGGGTACATACCTATGTACCAATGTTTATGGTCCCCAAATATTGGAAGAAAAATTGAGACTACTGGACCACCTTTCTCAACTC
Source organism: Pinus albicaulis (assembly GCA_034641835.2). Lineage (NCBI taxonomy): Eukaryota > Viridiplantae > Streptophyta > Pinopsida > Pinales > Pinaceae > Pinus > Pinus albicaulis. Next base: position 724,405,453 of record CM076571.1, on the reverse strand, counting down.
CAGCTAAGGCACATTTGGGTGAAAGGAATCTATGGGAGCAATTTTAACATGATTACCTCTCTTATTGAAAGTAAAGGTGGGGTGAGGAATCTAAACCGAGATGCGGAAGCCCTCAAATATTTCATAAGGTCGGCCAGATTGGATGAAGTGGGATATTCACCTAAAATAACAAACGGGGAGGAGATAGGAAAATTCCCTCTCAACTTGACTGCTTCCTCTTAACTGAAGACAGATATTATCCCCAGTGGTGGCTCTAACCATTGGCCTATCATTCTAGATGCAGATATTTTGGGAATCCCTAAAAACCACCCCTTTAGGTTTGAGAATTTTGACTGGATCATCCAAACTTCAAATCAATTATAAATCAATGGTGGCAGAAACCCCTCCAGATCAGAGGAATGAAGATGTTCTATTTTCAAGCAAGGCTTAAGCACATTAAACCCTGAATCAAAATTTGGAACCACGAAGTGCTTGGAAATATCTTGAAGGAGAAGCTTGCCTTGGAGGAACAAATGGAAAGCTTGCACAAGATATGGATTAATGAGGAAATATCTCAGGATTCCAAACTAGTAGAAAAAGATCTCATGAAGAAATGGGAAGAGTGTTGTCAGCAAGAGGAAATGTTATGGAACCAAAAATCCTGGGTCCAGTGGCCAAAGGAAGGAGAAAAGAATACCAAATTTTTCCATAGATCTACTATGGACTATAGAATAACAAATAATAACATTCGTCTTAATTATGAGAATGGGACTTCTTTTGAATCACATAAGGATATCTCAAACCTCTTAGTGAACCACTTTTCTCTTGTAGCCAAGGAACCTGTTGTGGATAGGGAAGAGGCCTTACGGGAGGTGATTGCTTGCATCCCTCGGATCCTTACCGAGGATCATAATAGAATGCTAGACCACCCCATCTCAAAGGCAGAAGTTGAAGAAGCAGTTTAGGAGATGCTAAATGGCAAATCGCTTGGCCTGGATGGCTTTACTATTGAATTTTTCAAACCTTGTTGGGATACTGTTAAAAATGATATCTGGAAGGTAGTTGAAGACTCTCACAAATCCTCGTCTATCCTGAATTCCTTAAATTCTACTTTCATTGCTCTGATTCCTAAGGAAGCGAAGGCTTGTTCTCCGGTAAAATTTCACCCTATTGCCCTATGCAATGTTCTGTATAAAATTATCTCTAAGGTTACGACGAACAAATTAAAGAGCATTCTACTGATGATTATCTCTAAAGAGCAGTCTGGTTTTGTTGAAGGTAGACAGATTCTGGACAACATCCTTATGGTGCATGAGATGATTCATTCCCTTCAAGCCTAAAAAAATCTAGAATGATCATCCAACTTGACTTGTCAAAAGCCTATGATAAAGTTAGCTGGAGATATTTGGAGGCAGTGTTGGACGTGTTTGGGTTTGGTCAAAGATGGATATCTTGGGTGATGGCGATGGTGAAGTCTCCAAGTTTTTCGATCCTTGTTAATGGAGCCCCCATGGACCCCTTCAATCCCTAAAGGGGGATCTATCAAGGATACCCAATCTCTCCTTTTCTCTTTGTTATTCTTATGGATGGGTTAAGTCAAATCATAAAGACCGCTAAGGCTAGAGTGGACATTTTGGGCCTTCAACCACTTCAATCCAGCCCTGCCACTACTCATCAACAATTTTTTTATGATAATATGCTCCATGGGATTCCTACTGTTGGAGAAGCTCGGGGTTTCAGGGCTATTCTTGACCTCTTCGATCGAGCATCAAGTATGGACTTAAATTTGAATAAATCAATGATATTTTTCTTTAACACTGATTTAGCTATCAAGAGGAACCTCACAGGAATTCTCGTATTTCAAAGGAAAAGCCTCCCATCTAAATACTTGGGGATTCCTCTTACGAATAAACCATGGAAAAAGAACCATTGGGAAAAACTCCTCTCTTCCCTACAAGACTAAGGGAACTATTGGACAAACCGAGCTCTGAATTTCGTTGGTAGGTTGGTTATGACAAAGGCAGTGCTGCAAGCCATCTCGCACTACATGCTTTCCATTTTACCAGCGCCGAAGGGTGTCGTCCAGAAAATCAGAGACATCCAACAACAGTTCCTTTGGTTTGGCAAAGCTGAAAAAAAGAAATGGGCCTTGATGGCCTGGAGGAAGATTTGCAAACCTAAAATCCTAGGTGGTCTTGGCCTCCAAGACCCAGAAACTGTTAATAGAGCCTGCGAGGCCAAAATCTGGTGGACATGGTTGAAGGAACCCACTACCCCCTAGGCGGTGCTCTAGAAAGCCAAATATGTGGAGGATTGGCGTCCCCCTGACTTAATCAGATTGACAGGGGAGATCACAAGATCCCATATTTGGAATTTCGCTTGGGAAAATAAGCATATAATCCAGGAACACTGTTTCTGGGAAATACAAAATGACCAAGAAGCCTTCTTCTAAGAAGATGCTTGGAAACAATTGCCTAAGTTGGATAGTCCCGAGTATCAACTTACGAAGAAAAAATTTCAAATCATGGGAAAAATAAAGGTTTATCATTATTGGACTAGTAATGATCCAGATCCTCAGTGATGACACTTGTCCTTAGACCTTCTCTCCCAAGATGAAGCAGTCTTGAATCAGATAAATGCTCTGCGTCTAAGGGTGGATAACAGAAAGGTGCGAAGCTCACAAGAGCCAGATCAATCTGGTGGGGTAGAATGGAGGGAGGGGCTTCTAACCTTAAAGAGGCGATGCACTACCTTGAGAATAGAGACTTAGAGGAGAAAATAAATTGACATGACAATGTGTGGGATCCCATACTCTAGCCCAAGATCAAAACCTTCCTTTGGCTTCTTATGCAGAGGAAAATTCTCACCTAGGAGAATTTGATGAGAAAAGGGTTTGCTGGTCCATCGTGATGCAGCCTCTGTGAAGCTGAGGAGGAAACGATGAACCACCTCCTAAACTCTTGTAATTAGGCAGCTAACTTATGGGATTGGATGGCAGAGATTTTCCATCAATCTGATAGAAGTAGGGATTCCATCGAAGACTCTATTGCAAGGTGGAGTACTAAGTACGTAGAACATGAAATTGTTAACCTCTAATGGAATCTCGAGCTAGGGTTCCTTGTCTGGTCAATTTGGAAGGAAAGAAACAGGCGCATTTTCTAGAATGAAGGTCACCAAATTGACCAAATCGAAATTGCGATCATGAATAATATGAGAGAAACGGTGCTTACCTAGGCCAAAAGGGATAGAAATGACAAGCCAACGACCATTGATTAGTGCATTCTGGAAATGTTTGGGCTTGCAGGTGCTAGTCCCCTGGGTCTGCCTGCTTGCCCTTCTGTTCCCTCTCCCTCCCCTCAAAGCTGGCAGCTTCCCACCCATGGTTTTTGTAAACTAAACTTTGATGGTGCTTCGCGTGGTAATCCCGTCTCGACAAGTTTCGAAGGGGTTATTAGAAATGACAAAGGTGATATCTTGCATATCTATTGAAGCTCGCTGGGTAAAGCCACAAATAACGAAGCGGAATTTGCAGTGCTAGAACATGGTTTGAGGGTTCTGGTCCGATTGTATGGCGAAAATACCATTGTTGAGGGGGACTCTTTGCTTGTGATTAATGCTGCCAAACATCTGCAAAATGGGACCAAACCAAGCAAGGCCAGAAAACACTGGTGCCTCTCGCAGGCGACGTCCTTTATCCTTGCCCACATTTCAAGGCTAAATGGGATAATGTTTCAAGCTGTTCACAGATCTGCAAACTCAATGGCGGATATTTTGGCAAATCATGCGGTAGACAACCCTGACGATGTTCTTGATGCCAGTTGGCAGGACGTGACACCTGAATGCCTGCGAAAGGATTGTGAATAGGCTGCCATGAAGGCTCTGATTGGATTGTCAGTAGGGGAGGACAAATTTCGCACCATTGAATAATTAAGCATTATGTGGATCCAGAGCACATTTAATCCAATGTAGAGACATTATTGCCCTCAGTCTGGTGGTAGAGGTGGGAGGTGGCTAAAGTGTAACAGATGGGATCAAGATGGGTACACCATCACCACCTATCCTAAAATTTGGCAGGATTATCTAATGAAAATGTGTGGCATTCCCACTAAGGATGTTCGCACAGGGCTGAAATATCTTCCCCACTTAATGGCTTATTAGACTGACAGAGGAAATGATTGTAACAATTGGAGATCTCAAGCCAACTATCGAATTAATGGTTTGCATACTATTTATAAGTGGCAGGGTCGCCTAGAGGAAGGCATAGTTTCTGCGCTGAGAGTCCTGGGTCTCGTGCTTCTTTTTCTCCGTCTTGTTGTTCTCATTAGTAAGCCTGGAGCTAAGGTGTGGTGGCACAATATGGCTCATCGTTCATTGCACAGCTCTAGGGATGTTTTTGAGGTTAAGGAGGCTGAGGATGGTTTCAACAGGTTCGTCTCTCGCAAAGGTAAACAGACCATTAAGACGCTGCAGGCAGCTGTGGCTAAAGACAGAACAATAGTGGACGATAAGTCCATTCAAGAGGAAGTGGATTGGATTTTGGACCCTGGCACCCATGCCACCAGGGCCATGCAATTCCTGCATACCCAGGCTTTGGCGTGGCATCTGAAAACCCTATTGGCTAAATTAATGAATACGCAGGAGGCTTTGAACGGGGTGGCATTCTAGGCGAGTACTCTAGGGTTAGCCAGAAATTTGGCCTGTTTGGATACTTTAGAGGTGACCTTGAAATCTCTGGTTGAGGAGATGAAGGCTCAGTCCAGGTGTCTTGAAGGTTTCATGCAAATGTTTGAGACCTGCCTCAAGTATGTGGTGAATGTATCCATCCAAATGCCTGATGCGACTCATAAGACTAAAGTCATCCACTGTTTCAAGCCTCGGAAAGCCCTAAGCGAGGAGGAGGCAGCTAGTCTGAGTGCGGCTAGAGCAAGTTCGAGTGTAGCTGTCAACAAAGAGGATGTTCTTGTAGGGAGTCATGACTGATTTTCCTGTCTATTTTTTCGTTCCTTTCATGTGTTGTTGGTTTTATGTTTTTCTGTTCATGGCTTCTAGTTTTGGCTGGTTAAGATTTTTTTGTAGCAAGTTTCAGGGGATGTCTAAGCTTTCGAAGGCTGAGTATAATGAATGGTCTATGTTGGATGATGTTTTCCTATGGCAGGCCTAGGGAATAGGTTTCTCATTTTGTACTGTTACCAGCTTGGCCATTTTTGTAACTCTATGTAAAATATTTACCTTTTAATACAATCTGCTGACTTACACAGAAAAAACATTGAAATTGTTGCATCAAGGAAAGGCTGAGAAAACAAGCCCTGCTGCTCCTGCTGTGAGGCAAACATAGTTGAAGTTGTACAATTGTTTGCTCAATGGAATTTCTACAAGAAATATGATAGGAACAGTCATCAGCGCATCATCTTCCTCTGTAAAGGTAAACCTTAACAAGCCTTCAGGTTAAAATGGTCCCAAACACCATGTAGGTGCGTCCTTGCATAGTAGCCCTTCTCCTGGAGAGTTCTTTGTACAGTACTGCAATGTTGTGAAAATATTAACTTTTAGGTAGGTATGGTAAAAGAATAGTTATTAGTATACTACATTTGAAGATTGAAGTTTGATCTAATGACTGCAAGCTATAAAATCCAATATCATTGATTTATGTTGGATACATAAATTGCAAGTGCATCATCTTTAGTAATTTATGTCACATAAACTAGGGGACAAGGTGTGCATTCACTTGTAAATGACAAGGCTGTGTAAGAATCAAGTATTTTTTAATTCACTTGCAATCCATGTAATGTAAAATTATTCCAAGGATGAGAAATCCAAAACCCATGGTCACCCAATGCTTCAGCCTCTGAGCATGGTCCTGTCAATAATGGGTAATTCTTATCTCACAAGTAGGTACAGATTCCTAATACAAGCATTATCAGCTATAGAAAAACTTGTAGTTCCAAATTGTAAAATGAAAAAAAAGACAAATTGGTGATAAACCTTGAAATGGATGAGAATGTGCCCATACTGTGTTCCAATAATGGCAGACAGGATCACATAGATTGAACTGAAAGTGTAGAAAAAAAGCAATCATACATCTTCGAACTTGAGAGAATGTTCAACTTAGTATCATATGGACATCATAATTGAGGATTTAAGGATGAAGAATTTAAATAGTATCCTTTGTAAAGGTAAAACTCAATAAGCCTTCAGGTTCAAATGGTGCCAAACACCATGTAGGTGCGTCCTTGCATAGTGGCCCTTCTCCTAGAGAGTTCTCTGTACAATTGTGAAAATATTAAATTTTAGTTAGGTATGGTAAAAGAATTGTTCTTAGTCTACTACATTTGAAGATTGCAATTTGATGATACTTTGATCTGATGACTGCAATTATATACAGAAGTGAACAGTATTGCAAAATCAAGTTACATCTTTGAATTTTTCCACAATACATAAACTCAAAAAATACATTTATCTGATTTCATATATGTAATACAACAAATATTTGTGTGACTTGAGATGAGCAACCTTAGAACTTTGCAGCTTCAAAGTTCATATTAATCCGAGATATGTGCTCATATATATATATATATATATATCCAAGAGAAAAGACTGCAATTTTATTATAGAGTAAATAAAATTACATTTATTGATTAAGCATGGCTGTGGTTGTTTCTAACGACAAAGGGAATATCAAAATTACAAAGTTTCCTTATCCAACTCTAATATTGCAAAATTTCCTTCTCACTATATTATTCTATGTTCAGCCTAATTTTAGTGTTGTCCATGCAAAATGAGCTGTGTGCTCCATCAAAAATATTTTATGATATAACTGGTAAGGCACAAATATGTGCTACGGCATCTATACATAGCATAAGCACTATGGAAAAACACTCCTGATATCACATAAACTTGGTTCAAAATTGCAAATGAACCGATTATATAGCTTAATTATTTTCAAGGATAAAAAAAAATATTATGAGAATTGGCCTTCCTTTGTATTTTGCAATTTCTAGTCCAGCCTTTGAGAGGGTGTTTGATTCCGCATTTCTTGACATGTAAATATGATTAAAAGTAACTTAAGAGAAATATCTTAGCCTGTACAAAATTTGTTGAAAGACAATGGAAAGACAAGAGAGTGCAGTTCCTTAGATTTTCCATTCATTCAATGTATGACCACCTGCAAGTTTCCGTATCAGTGGATTTGGCTTATATATTATGAAGGGAAGAAATTTCAAGAGCTTGAGAGCAAATAATTCTTCCAAATTGTTGGTTTCCAAGGTTGTGTAGAAGTTTTCTTCCAAGTAGATGACTCTTGATTAAGTCCTTCGCATAACATTATTAAATAACTTATCATTATTTAAGCTTCAGAAAGCTTAGTTTAACTAGATATGAGGATTAAAAATTATTGGAGGAATCACTGCATCTTTATAAAATCCATAATTTCCACCTTGGAAATTCTAGTTAATTCTAGTTACCTGTTTGTAAAGTTTAACAAAGCATTTTAGTTTTGGGAGAGTTTACCAAAACCTGGAGTTTTGGTGTAACCCCAACCCTCTTCATGTTCTCAGACCCTGAACCCAAGTTCTATTGCCATGAGCTATGTCTCAAGGGAATTGGAGGAATAACCACACCTTTATGGAATCCATAATCTTCATCCTCACCAATTTGAAAAGTTTACCAAGACCTAGTATAATAGCAAACCTCTTCATAGTATCAAACCTCTTCAAAAATGAGATAAGATAACAAATCAAATATTCTTCAAAAATTCAAAAATTAATTCTATTTTTACAAACGTTCAGTATGCAGAATTCTCATCTTACAGATATTCAGTAATCTGGAAAAACTTTATTGCAGCTGAATTATGGCATCTATAACATTGGTCTATGTACGGTTTAAAGTCTTACCAACTTGAACTTCCCAAAAAACACATGTTAAAAACCTATTAACAAAAAAATCTTGAACTTCCTTACCAAATAATGCTAGAACACATCCATCTTAACATCGAAATTGTTGCATCAAGGAATTTGATACCGTTAAGAACATCATATATCATGGATTAATATGGATTTGAGTAATTATATTGAATTATTCACTGCTAGATGTATGTCATCTTAGTATTACCACAGTTGCTGAGAAATACAAGAAGATAAAAGGCCGAGAAAACAAGCCCTACTGTTCCTGCTATGAGGCAAACATAGCTGAAGTTGTACAATTGTTTGTTCAGTGGAATTGCTGCAAGAGAGATGATAGGAACAATCATCAGCGCATCGTCTTCCTCTAAAAAGGTGAAACTCAACAAGCCCTCAGGTTCAAATGGTGCCAAACACCATGAAGGTGCATCCTTGCATAGTGGCCCTTCTCCTGGACATTTCTCTGTACAGTACTGCAATGTTGTGAAAATATTAACTTTTAGTTAGGTATCGTAAAAGAATTGTTCTTAGTCTACTAAATTTGAATATTGAAGTTTGATCTCATGACTGCAAGCTATAAAATCCAATATCATTGATTTCTGTTGGATACAGAAATTGCAAGTGCATCATCTTTACAGTAATTTATGTCGAATAAACTAGGGGACAAGGTGTGCATTCACTGGTAAATGACAAGGCTGTATAAGAATCAGGTATTTTTTAACTCACTTTCCATCCATGTAATGTGAAATCCAAGGATGACAAATCCAAAACCCATGGTCAACCAATGCTTCAGCCTCTGAGCATGGTCCTGTCAATAATGGGTAATTCCTATCTCAGAAGTAGGTACAGATTCCTAGTAAAAGCATTATCATCTATAGACTACATTGCAATGCCAAATTGTAAAATGAAAAAAAGACAAATTGGTGATAAACCTTGAAATGGATGAGAATGTGCCCATATTGTACTCTAATAATGGCAAACAGGATTGCAGAGATTGAACTGCAAGTGTACAAAGAAAGCAATCATACATCATACATATTTAAACTTGAGAGAATGTTCAACTTGGTATCATATAGACATCAACATTGAGGATTAAAGGATGAAGAATTGAAATAGTTTCCTCTGTATAGGTAAACCTCAACAAGCCTTCAAGATCAAATGGTGACCATGCAGGTGCGTCCTTGTGTAGTGGCCCTTCTCCTCGAGAGTTCTCTATACAGTACTGTAATGTTGTGAAAATATTAACTTTTAGTTAGGTATGGTAAAAGAGTTGTTCTTAGTCTACTACATTTGAAGATTGAAGTTTGATCAGATGACTGCAAGTTCTGACCTTTGACCTTGTCCATTCAGGATTGAGGTACAAATAATTTATACCCCACACTTGTCTATCAACATAGTCTACAGCGTTGCAAGGAGGCCCTAGGGGACGCCTTATACAACATTTACCTGTCATCAATACAAAAGACAGAGCTTAACATTAAGTCAGGTAAACTTACCTTTAAATATTGTCACATCACTTACACAATTTATGTTTGGGGACTCCTCACTAAAATCATTAATTTCTCAAGAGAAATGAAACTAGTGCAAAAGCGAAATCCTCACGACTTCTTAGGAATCTGTTATATGGAATTTGATCTGAGCTATGGAGTAGGACATGAACTTTCACCTCAAAACATTGAATCAAATTAAAAGTCACGAACGTATTTTTACATAGTCAGAAATGCTCTGTCAATCCCCTACTAAAATCAATAATTTCTCAAGAAAGAATGAAACTAGTACAAAAGAAAAATCCTTACGAATTCTTGGAAATTAGATATTTGATTTATGATCTGAGCTACAGAGTCAGACATGAGTCAAGTTTCACTTCAAAACATTCATTCAAATTAAAAGTCATGAAAGCAAGTTTTTTTACATAGTGTGAAATGCTGTGTGTATTTATTGAGGAAACTATAATGAGTTTTAAAAGGATTCATTAACTGTTGAGTACCAAAAAAATATCAAAATCAAGCAATAAAATCTCTTTCCCAGAAAAAGTTGCATATGTTATTTATAATAATATGAAATACAATAAACATTAAAAATATATATAAAATGTAATTTGAAATACAAAAAAACATTAAAAATATATATTAAAATGTAATTTGAAATACCATAAACATTAAAAATTATATATTAAAATGTAAGTTGAATTACAATAGGAGATTTGTTTTAAAGTTTCATCGCATACCTTAGTCAACAAGTATCCTTTGATACTTACAGTTTCAGGCTTTGTGGTTGTGTTTCGAAATGTTATAGTCTCTTAATCGTAAACTATATAACTCAGATTCATATTGCAAGCTATCTATTGGCTGATTTGGAATTTGTAAGACTAATGTGAAGTGTCATTACTAGGCGGTGGGGGAAATTCAGTGATAAAATTAATTAATTATAGAATAGTGAATTGGCAGTGCGCGTGAAATAGTGTAGTTATTGAAAAGAAATGGGACTATGACTGGCGGACTGATCTCCATTGAAGCCTGGAACTACTGATCTCCATGTTCACGTAGAGCTGGAACCCATGGAGAATAAAATTATGTCGTGCATTGGTGGTTAATGCTAAACCACTTTTATGCTGGAACCCAGGATGTCAATATGTTGACGGATTTGGTGGCTACACTGCTGGTTTTATCAACTGGAACCCAATGGGGACATAATGGTATTGCTTATGGTGGCTATGGTGACATGGAGTTCTCAGAACGGTGAGGAGGCGATGATGCAGAGCAGGCAGAACGAGGGGACGAGGCTTTCTGATTCTCAGAACTGGTACTCGTTGAGAACAATTTGTTGACTGCTATGGGTGGTTAATGTTGAATGACTTAGAAGCTGGTACCCTATGACAACAATGTCTTGTTGGTTTAGGTGGTATTCTATGTGGATCCTTTAACTGGTACCCCGTGGGTTAACCATTGTTGCTTATGGTGGTTACTGTGGTATCTAGAGGGCTATTGAATCAGAGATCTGCGTTTGTTCTGTCTCATCTATTCTTTCATCATATGGTAGGCATCAATATGTCATTTGGAACAAGATGTTTTATTCATCAGTATCACAGGAGTATTGGTGGTATGGTGAATGCTTCACTATAGTTATGGAAAAGGGTGTACAAGGGATGCAATTATCTATGCACATTACAGGTTAGTGATCATGTCGGAGGCATTTGAGATTGGGATGATCCTCATGATGATCATAGTGGCGATTGTCATTCTATGTGATATATTACATACACACAGAATAAATGGTGACACAAGAGGATAAGGCTTCGATATCATCCTCAAATTATCAGATTTCCCAATCTCAGTCAGATAACATTGATCATTATCATTGGTGGCACACAATATGGCATAAATGGGAGGATTTCATTGTGGTATCTCGACCATGTAAAAGCATTGGTTGTAGAATTTGCAGGAATTGGTGGTCTATACCTGGATGTATATGCTGTTGCTGTAGTGGTATTTAGATACCACATGAGGAGATGGTATGTGGTATATTTGCCCGGAATTCCATTTGGACATTTTCCGATCCTATTCAACGGCCATAAGGAGTTTGAATTATGAGATGACATTGTGCTCTACTTCTATGCACTACGAATATGCCTTGATGGAACCGTATACCTACCATATCCAATGGATGGATCTTTACCCATATCAAATGTATTGATATTTATTAGCGTGATCTTGGGTTTTCCACAAATGATCTTCTGGTGATCTTCTTCATTGATTATCTGGCAATCTCCCACATCCCGAACCAACACGGTCAAGGAAGTGGATATAAAATATCATATCTGAGGCGCATTGTACTGTCAAGGGTTCCATAACATCAATATAGGCTCCCCTAATATAGTGGACCACTACACTGGACGGGATCACGTAGCATGTCAATGGACCAGGGGTGATCCTTTTTTGAATGCTTTTTCAAGTGTTCTACATATATGACCGAGGATTGACAATATACCTATTTATGGGGCTTCGCAGGAACATATCCCCAAGTGGACCTTATCTTTAATTACTCCTGACAATTATCAGTGGGAAGGGGTGGCGGATATCTTCGTCGACAGGTGTATAGTTAATGAAAATGGTACACCAGATGGTGGGATCATCTATCCCTCTGGCGGTACATCTGAATCATCGATTAGCGCATCCAACATCCGTGGCTCAGTCGCAAGGAAGAATACCGGGGAAGGAGGTGATCACAGACAATCAAATTATCAAACAGGGATTTAATTATTCAGCTGGAAATAAGACAGGTTTTGGTCGATACTACAGACACAGGCGGGGCGGGAAACGCAGGAAGAAACAAACTTTTATCAAACAGGACATGGAGATCAAGGAGGTGTCGCTTGATTATGAGGATATTTGTGTGAGAATTGCGAGTTTGCAGAAGAGGGAGGTGATTGGAAGGTGGCTATTCCCAGACCAGGGGAATTTTGACACTACAAGCTGGATTAAAAAACACTGGAATCTGCTCATTGGATACACACCGGTGGTTAGTAATCTCATCAATGGTTGGTTTAGCATACACTTCTTGGATGAAAAAGATGTCCAGAAGATCATCACCAGGACATGGGTCCGCGGTAGGAGTTTTATGCAGTTAATCCCATGGTATTTAGGATTTAACCCTGTTCTGGAAGCCCCAAGAAGTCGGATTATATGGGTCAAGCTGCCAGGTTTGCCTCTTGAATATTGGACTGTAAAGGCGCTACAGGCGATAGGCAACTCGATCGGGACTACCAAGTATATTGATCCTGCTATTATTGGTTCAAGTGACAAGAAAATAGCATGGATTTTAGTTGAACTTGACTATTCTAGTGGTTTGCCTGGGGACATTGATCTACTCTGGGGTAATAGTAAACATCGGCAGAGGATTGATTTCTGGGGAATCCCCTTCCGCTGCCTCCTATGCCATCGTACAGGACATCTAAGGGAGCACTGCCCTTTTTGTCTTAGAATTCATCGCTCGGACGGGGTTAAGTTGCCAAGGAACGCGGATGATCGGGCGACTGAAGCGGAAGACACATCTGCTCCTTCTCCCCCAGGAGATCAGGTTTATTGCTGAATTTCTTGGAGTGGAGATTCGACTGGCTACTGAGGGATTCAAATATCTGGGCTTTTACATTAAACCATCTGGGTACCGGAATAATGACTGGAATTGGATAATGGATAGATTTAGGGATAAGATTCACACATGGTCACACCGGTGGCTGACCAAGGGTGGTCGACTCATCATGATTCAATCAGTGTTGACACAGATGTTGGTGTACTAGGGACATCTTCTTTTCATTCCTGCTGGAATCATTGGCAAGATAAATGGTATTATTACACATTTTCTGTGGGGCGGGACAAAAAAAAACAAGAAATTTGCATTATGCAGATTATCGGCCATCTGCAAACCTAAAGATATGGAAGGCTGGGGCATTTTAGACGCTCGTGAGTTCAACAAGGCGCTCCTAATGAAGTCTTTTTGGAGAGCCATAAAAAGACAGGGAATATGGTTTGAGATTAACAGAGCTAAGTATTATCATGGCGATATTTTACATCAGATTTCATGTGGCAATTATTTTTCTCCACGAAAATTATCCTGCATTTGGCGCAGTTATAAAAAGATTATGGCACATATGGGATCTAGACTGGTATGGCAATTTCGGGAGGGAGGCAGCATACCAATAGGGGCGACAAACGTTCATCTCATGCCGGCATAGTGTCGTCCTTCGCCTAGACTTCTGCATGCATTGACACAAAGGGGGTTAATATATTATTCACAAATTATATATCAGTGGTCAAACGATGCTCCGATATTCAAGGATGCCATACATATCGGTTTTACAAATGAATTGGTGCACGAGTGGGGTTTATTTCGGGATCAATTGCGAAGTGCGGGATTCTGTTATGCTAATGGTGGTGACCACATGATATGGAATGGCCCGATGATGAATAATATGATTATCGTCAAAGATGCATACCGATACAATATCTCATATACACAACAGATTCAAGCTACCAAAGTGTTCTTCCCTTATTGGCACAGAAACATTCCCATGAAGATCGTTATATTTGGCTGGTTGATATGGAAAGGAAAGACACTGACCTGGGAAAACTTAATAAAGAGAGGATTCATGGGCCCCAGCATCTGTGTTTTATGTTGCAAGGAGCAAGAAACATCCACACACCTCTTCTTTACATGTCCTATTACTATAAGTCTTTGGAGGCTTTTTGGGGATCACTATATTGACCCTGTATGGAGGCCAACTGATTTTATGTCAGCTGCACAGGAATGGGATAAGATCAAATGCAAATATCGATCGCTACCTTTCTATCTCACATGGGAGATTTGGCTGGCCAGGAACAGGATAATATTTGAAGACCGACCTTTCCATATTCAACAGACTTTTTCAGTGATTAAGGAGTGGATGGATGATTTCCCCATTACTACGCCAAGTCTACCTGACTATTCAGCTCGTATTCGACCCCATCAGATCAGTATCCCGGCCATCTATTTTGATGGGGCATCTGTGGATGGTATGACCGGGTGTGGGGCTTGGATCAAATTATCTGATTCTGAGCGCTATATTATGTGTTGGTGTGGGGGTCCTGGGACTAATAATAAGGCGGAGATTATGGCATTGTGGGGGGGCCTCCTTATCGCACAAGATTTGCAAATACAGGGTGTCAGCATATATGGTGATTCTCAGCTCATCATAAACTGGATCACCAACAAGAGTCATATGATGTCTCCGCATCTTCAGGGTTGGGTTGAGAGGACACAGAGTATATGGCATAGATTAGGCTGTCCGCCTATCAACCATATTTACCGTGACAGTAATACTAGGGCAGATAAGTTATCTAAAAGGGGACTGAGGGCAGAATTTGGTATAATGGAGGTATCCCATCTTAAGGAGGGCCGGCTGATTGGGGCATTTTCAATCCCCATCCCATAGTTTGACTGTCATTTTGCACCTTTTTGTTACTATACTAGATATAAGCCATAGGGAGATCACGGGGTTTTTGGACACACACAGGTATATTTTCCGGATTTTTGGACTCACACAGGTATATTTTTCCAGTTTTGAAAACTACTAGGACCGTGACTCAATGAATGCCTATCACTTGCATGTTCATGGTTTTGGATGGCAATGGTCGGTACAACATACCAGGAAGACATGTACATACAATGCAATCTACAGTATATTTCTATGGTTCACCATATCTAATACATGGACTACATCAAGCGAGCCTGCACTAAGATACAAGCGAGCCGAATAATGACAAGCGAGCGTGAAGGGGAAATTAGGCATTAATTTGTCTATCTTATTTTCCCAAATATAATCTACAGGCGACAGACAATGTTCAGATCAGAAATTATAATGCATATCTGTAGATGAGGTGGACCGGGCTTAATGATCAGCACTGACAGAGATTATCATAAATACTATATTGGTATCCCTGCTATGATATTCATATATCTGCATTATTAATAGTAGATGGACGCCTGGAGCCTGTACATTGATCTATTATGAATAGTTACCCTATGATCATAGGATGCTAATAGAATTATGGGATGGAATGCTGTTTCCAGATATGAATGCTGGCCTACTTTACTGGCTCATTTTCTCTATTAATGAGCTGATGTAAATGGGTTATTATTGTTGGAATCTCACTGCTTCATCATCACAGCTGAGATCATAGATGATTATGTACTGTTTTATATACTAATATAAATCAGCGTATTTTTTTCCTCTGAAAAAAAAAGTAGTTATTGAAAAATCATATTATTAAATAACTTGTTAATATTTTAAAGTAGTTATAATTATATAAAAATTTTAATTTTAATTTATTAATAAATTTTTAATTTTATTTTAAATGATAAACAATAATTTTAATTTTTAGAAAGACATTTTATAAAATTTTGATTTAATTTATTAAAAAAAAAGAGGTTAACCATTTTAATTTAAATAATTTTTTTCCCTCTTTTACTTTAACTCCTTATATTCTCCTCTCCCCACATTAAATCTATTAAAATTAATTATATATATATAATTTTTAAAATTAATATTTTATTATACTTTTAGGAGGATTGACTTATTATAAATATATTGATTATAAATATATTGATCCAACATTACAAAAGTTTACAAACTTTCTTACATTACATCTACACATGTATTCTCACACATACCAATGATAGAATATAATGTTTAGATGTTTCAACCATTAATATTGAGCAATATACTTATATATATATATATATATATATATATATATATATATATATATATATATATATATATATATATATATATATATATATATATATATATATATATATATATATATATATATATATATATATATATATATATTTTAAATTATTATAGAACCGATATTTTATTATTATTATAATATATTGACTTGGCATTACAAAATTTGACAAACTTTCTTACATTACATCTACACATGTACCCTATACTGGGTTGTAGAGCTCCTCTCACGTAATAAAGAGTTTTATGTGCTAAAGGTGAGTACCAAGGCCTTAATCTTGGTTGGGGAAGAAATTCAAGGAAGTAAACCATATATGAAGATTCTTGAACCCTACACCTTAAAAAATATAAGAACCTAATAATTATAGTCCACTTGGTGGGGGAATCCTCCCTTTCCAATGAATACAATGTACAAAACAATATTTTTTTTTTATCCTATCACTAGGTATGCTTGGCATATCTATAGGAGATAATGGGCACAATTTTAATAAAATGAGACCATGAAAGGTTCTAGCTAGCCTCATAGTATAATAAATAAACTTAAAATGAATTATTATTAGTGAATTTATGCAGGACCCAAGGGCCATAACATAAAACCCCTAATTTAAAAAATATATACCCTCAAATATTGTGGTTGAGAGTGTTTGATCCAAGCCCAATTTTGAGCCCGCTTTAAAACCGATAATGCCCAGTTTCCTTGCAAAGGCACTTCCTTCAACCCTACATAATCAACTCTATCAATATATGAATCCCTTTAATAAATAGTACAATCGGAGGAGGAAAAAGAGTTACATATCCAACCCTTTCCCTCTATTCTCAACACAAACCCCTCTATATTTTTCATCCCTTATGGAACACAATATATTTTGAAACATTTGCTCGAATATTAAACTTAACCCTTTTACCTTTCTTCCAGTGCTACTCGCATAGTTCGACTTTTCCCTTAATCCCCAAAGGCTTCTTTACTTTCTGTACCCATCTAAACCTTATCTTTGGTTGAAATAACACGTGGAGCCAAAATTCCCCAATGCTTAGGCCCTTTAAGTTGGTTCTCGGTGGAATTTCATCTCATGACAACTTGTATGAGTTAACTAAGTCAAGAAGAGTAAGTTAGGTTAGGAAATTCGAGTTTGAGGTTAGAGAGGAGGCATGTAGAGTTCTCCCATGATTTTAAGGGATCCAGTTACAATTAGTTGTGAGTTGTAATTAGTTAACTCAATTAATTGAGTTAAAATTCGTTTAACTAGTTCTAACCAAGAGATGAGCTAGTGATAGGCCCAGTGAATTAAATATGATTTAATTCACAAGTATTGATCAATATTTTAACTGATAAATCACTATAAATAGTTGTTGCATGCTATTTCTAAGGAAATTCCAGTTGAGAATGAGGTTAAATGGAAGATAACTATTAGTTGTATAATTAGAAAATTGTATAGGTCATGCATGAGGTCATCAGGAAGGCTTGAAAGGATTGTGTAACCATTATTTGGAATTTACCTAATTAATAGGAGCTCAATTAGCCCAGGAATGCGTAAGAAAGGCACGCAATGCCTAGGCAATCCAAAGGTTAAATATTGGAACACAATTTCTTAGATCGCAAGCCAGATTTGAGTAGGATTAGAGTGAGACAGTCAAAAGAGTCGAGAGGTTTCTCAAGAAGGGAAATAACATTGTATTGTTTCATGGTATTGAATTTATACAATATATAGATGGTGGGGTTGTTTAGTAGTTTCTTTCTTTGGATACATCTTATGTTATGCAATTGATTGTTTCTTTCTCTTACTTGTTATGTAATTGCGCGATCGTATTTGGTTTTTGCATATTTGTAGATTGATTCAGTATTTAGTTTTAGTACATTACAAGATCAAATTGAATCCCTTTGGATAATTTCTACATCATATGGGAACACCAAGAATCACATTAAAGGAGAAGAACCAAAGTTTTTTTTTAACAGGGTCATCAAATTTAAGATTTATTCTTCAGGACCAGCAGTAGATCAAGATGTCCTTCAATGGATTAAGACTAGAATATTCCCTTGAGGTTAATTAAAATTACATAGTATGGAAGGACATGATGGAGGAAGTTATCGAGGACAATGGACTAAAGGCATTCATAGACAGTGATATTTCCCATCAAGCAACAACATATGCTAAACTTCTTGATACATGGAAGAAGATTGTAGCAAAGGCGATAAGGATCTTGTTAGAGGGAGTTCAAGATAATATTGTCTCGAGTCTCCATGGGAAGGTGATTCCATATTCTATGTAGAAGGCCTTAACAGATCTATTTCAAAATAGAAGCTACCACAGGAAGTTTGCACTGAAAACAAGCTCAGAAAGATCAAGGTGGAGGAGGGAGAGACAATACCCAAATACTTGACGAATTTCACTCAATGTCAAGATGATCTTGGAAGTGTTGGTGTGACAATAAACCACGATTATTTGGTGAGCCTAACACTTCTAGGCCTTCCCAAGAGCTGGCATGGCTACAAAGACTCGGTGAATGGGAGGGATAAGCTACTAGAGTTGGATTGATTGTGGTCAGACTTGGTACAAGAAGAGATAAGGTGAATCAACAGAGACAAGACTTCTTGCAGTGATGAAGAATAATATTTTACATTAGTCGGAAAAGGAAAGAAAGTTAAGGGAAAGAATTTCCAAGAAGAAGAGGTTAAGAGAGAATTTTCCAAGATCATGTGTTTTCACTATCACGAGCACGGGCACTATGCCTCGAAATGTCCATAGAAAGAAAGAAAGAAGGATCCTACAGTTGCAGGAACAATTGAAGCGCTAGCTTCACCATTTGAGCTTTATCTTAATCTCATTGCATGCATGGTCATTATTATAATTTGATGCATGCGGTATCTAGGAAATGACGTCTCGTTCCATATGATGGGGAATTAATATCTCTTCATTGACTTGGATGAGAAAGACATCCAACAGAACATAGAGTTTGGAGATGACAAAAGGTATAGCATGACCAACATAGGTACAGTTACCTTTTAGAGGGAGTTTGGCTCCCCTCTCAGACTAACAGTTGTTTTGTATGTTCTAGGACCAAATAAGAATCTTGTCTCCATAGTGATATTAGAAGACCATGGTTATGATGCCATGTTTAGAAAAGGAAAGGTGTTAGTTAGACACATTACCATGGGATAGGTGAAACATATTAGCATATGAGTCAAGAATATGGATGCTCTTGAGGTCGAAGATGCATGCAAATATTTGATGAGAAAAGCATAGTTTAGTGACTTGGTGGTTGATCGGGAGCCTAGATTACCTCTCAAATTGTAGCCTCATGATAAATCGCAGAAGGTTTTGCAGCAACCACAATTAGAGAATCAGAGAGGAGGCCGAGTGGATACGTCCACTCAAGCAGAGACCTCCAGGAGGGGAAAATTTTAAGCTAGATAGGTAGAGGGAGCATATGCAACAATACCTCGAGGTGAGAGGTGGCGAAATGTGAAGACATAATCCAAAGAGAATAAATTTGGGTAGGATCCATTGAGATGGCTTGTCTCTTAGGTCAGAACTAGCTACAGGTGGCCTAGAATATATAGTAACAGAAAGGAGCAATAGCGATTGATGCAGTCAGATGTCAGAAAGACAAAAATCAGAGTGAAATATGTTAGATACTCAAGCACATATCATAGTTACAGCAGTGTAGAGGACACATATACAGATTCTGCAGTAGCATAGAGTTTTCAGTAGACAGTGTAATAACTAGCAGCAGTCATAGACTCTGATGAAAGATGCATCTTACTGATTTAGTTTTTTGAGGCCTTTCAGTTTTAGGAGTTGCAGGGGAAAACAACACTAGATAAGTGTTGCATGAAGAACATTCCAAAGGTACCAAATCAAGATAGATTGAATTTTGTTCTTGTTGAGAAGGAGTGGTGAAATTGGAAAGAAGAAACATTGAAAATTGCATCCAAAAATGGCACCCAGAAAATGGAACCCAGAAATGGCAACATAGGGGGCTTCTGATTTAATTTTCCCTTAATTAAAATGGAAGAAAAATTGTAATTTCATCTCATGACAACTTGTGTTAGTTAAATAATTCAGGAAGACTAAGTTAGATTAGGAAATTCGAGTTGGATTTCAGAGAGGAGGCATGTAGATTTCTCCTATGATTTTAGGGGGTCCAATTACAATTATTTGTGAGTTGTAATTAGTTAAGTTAATTAATTGAGTTAAAATCAGTTTAACTAGTTCTAACTGAGAGATGAGCTAGTGATAGGTCCAATGAATTAAATTTGATTTAATACACAAGTAGTGATCAATCAATTAAATGATAAGTGGCTATAAATAGTTGCTACATGTCAGTTCTAAGGACGGCCTAGTTGAGATTGAGGTTAAAGGGAAGATAATTATCAATTTTATAATTAGAAAATTGTACAGGTCATTAATGAGGTCATCGATAAGGCTTGAAAGGATTGCACAATCATTATTTGGGATTTTCCTAATTAATAGGGGCTCAATTAGCCCAAGAACATGTAAGAAAAGTAGGTCGGGCCTAGGCAAGATAAAGGTTAAATATTGGACCAAAATTGTGTAGATCTCAAGCCAGATTCGAGCAAGATCAATGTGAGACAATCAACAAAGTGTATAGGTTTCGCAAGAAGGGAAATAACATTGTATTGTTTCATGGTCTTGAATTTATACAATATACAGATACTGTCCCCAAATACATCTTGTGTTGTGCGATTAATTGTTCCTTTCTCTTACTTGTTATGTGATTGTGCAATCATATTAGGTTTCCACAAATTTCTAGATTGATTCATTATTTTATTTCAGTACATTACAAAATTATATTGAATCCCTTTGGATAATTTCTACACCAATTTTTCGCTACATGGTGCCCAATTGATATTATGCTTAAAATTCCTTTACCTTCCAGGTATAGGATTCTAGGCTATATATATATATATATATATGCTCACTAGACTAGAGCCTTAATGCACAAATGCTCCAACCTCATTTTAATGGTGAAATTTTGAAATCTTACAGGCTCATAGAGTTGCGGCCTAGCCCACGTTTTTATAATGAACCTCTCCAGGAAATTTATTTTACAGGAAACGAAACATTCCTCGTCAACTATCATACACTGTCAATAGTTTTTACGACTATTTAGATACCTGGATATTTATGATGACTGCTTGATTATTCAATTCACTTACAAGCTTTGATGGACCAGGGCCATAAGAATTTTCTTGCCAAATGCAAATATCGTGAATAGTCGGATCCCTACTAACTCACTATTTCTAAAAATAGTAATTCGAAATACCTTATGGGTTTATGGGATTCTTGGGTCGTGAACTGATGTTATTAAATAAAAACTATGTCTCTTAGATATGTTAACTAATGTTTCACGTCAATTCAAAAAATATAACTAAGTGTTGTTTTCTATTGGAAAATCCTTCCACTTGTTTTCTGACTCTTGGCCATGGTCTCTTCGCATACCAATGATTCCTCCCCTCACTCTGATCTTTCATCTGCTATGTCACTCTGATATTTCACTGCAACTGGATTATTTATCACCTCATTTATTACTGATCTCAGATTTCCAGCCAAGTTTGGGAAGAATCAAAGGATTTGTGCCTTCTCGCTTATCCAAAGTACTATAGCTCCAATCCAAACTCCTCAATTCTGTTGCTCCTCTGTAATTCCTCTTCCAATATATTTTCATCTACATACCTTTTTTTCACTACTCTGATACTTCAAATGATATATATAAATTCATGAACCCTTCCTGATCTTAATACTTGCAATATAAAATAATTTCACATGCATTTATATATGCCAGATTCATAGATAGTAAATAAAATATTGGCCTTCCCTAATACAAAGATACATACTCCAAATTACATTCAAATAAGGTGTTTATGTATTATATACAAATAGTTAAAAATGTCATCTTAGTCAGATTAACAATAAATCTCCTTTTGGCCTTGTGGTCATATTCGACCCTCAAATTATCTCTCTCTATTCTTCCTATGATCACCCTATGCCTTTTGGCTTACAAATATATACAAAAATGGATTATGAACTAGAACATGTCAAGATCCAAAATTTCTTCAACAATTTCTATCTCTGAATCCTTAGATCCACAAAATCCTCTCTTAAATCCAACTAACCCTCAAATATCTATAACTCTCCCAAATACTCTTTAGATATCTCATTTAGATAATGTATAATTACATCAATCCTCACTTTAAGTCTTTTATATACAATTATAACTTAGGAAAATATATTAAATTAAACAATTTAACTCAATTATAGAACCAACTCCCTAAGTAAATCAAAAAACCCTAGTTTAGTCAAAACACATTTTATAATGGAAGTGGAATGCACCTGCATAAGACTCGCAAGATGCAAAAGATTCATTGTCTCTTGACCATGTGCTCTCATAAGTTGATGTAATCCTCTCTGATCTAAAATTTTGACTTGCAATAAATTAGTTTCCATGTAATGATGTTTTTGTCATACTGTTGTTTCCTTCTTCTCTCCTGGTTTCCAAACCTTGTGTTACAGTCTTCCCCCTTCCATGTTGATGTATATTTTCTTGGTTAACTATAACATGCAATTAATTTTCCTTCTATTTGTAAAATACCTCCTTTCAATCACCTTCACCATCAACTTTCTCATCTTCTCAATCTCCCTATCTAATTGATCCTCTTGTTTAATCTTATTTTCAGTTTCTGGTTGCTGACCTTTACAAGGAATTTGTATTGTTGTTTTCATTTTTGACCCTTTATATTTCTTCTCAACAAAATTGTGTGTCCACTACTACATATATTTGAGATTCAATTTCAAGTTGTCTACCTACTCTAACAACTTTATATTTTTCATCCTGTTAAAATGACATATTTTCCATAAATAAGTCATACCTTTATGCAAGGTTTCCTACAAATTTTTTCTCCATTCTTCTGCCTCCTTTTCATCTTTTTCCAGTGACATGCTTATTCGCTTTCAGTCTTGTATATTTCTTCCAAAGTTCCTGATACTTCTCCAACTAAAGTATCTTCAAACCAACATATCGTTCCTTGTTATTCTCCGTTCTCTTGGAAGTTTCCGATCTTTGTATCTACATATCATTTCAATGTTATTTCCTCTCTGAAATGATAAATTTATAAGCCTATCTATCCCTGCATTTCTCATCTCCTACAAACACAAAAAACTTATCAAGCTTAAAAACATGAGGTTTTAAAGTCTCTATGGATACTTCCAACATCTCATACTTATACATTATTAGGAACATGAAACCATTTATCAAGTTCTCATATGTGTCTTCTACTGCAACAACTTCTTCATCTTTTTGTTTAATGTCAGAATACTCAAATTCAACCAAAAATTCACCATTTTCATCAATTTCATCATAAAAAAATAAAAAATTTCTCTGTCTGAGGCATCTTGTTTACAAATAAAAATCTTTCCAACTCAAAATTTTCTTCCATGACTAAATTTATCCACTTGTTGCAATCTCCATACATATTTCCTTTTAAAACAGTTATATCCTCTTTTCCTTCTCTACAAAAACACTCAATATTTTTTCTTCATCCTTGTACTGAATAAAGTCAATGCTCTTCTCATCTCCTGTAAAACTGCAACCATGATCCAATTATTAGATTTTAATACACAAGGCTCTCTAGTCTCAATTGATGTATCGGTTATCATGTGTTTATCCTAAAAATATTTCTTGAGTCAACATTTTCATAATTTTCACCTTCTCCTAGGACTGATCCCTACTCAATTTCACAATAAACGTTCATCCCACACCCAATTTCTCTAAATTCTTCCTTCATCCTATCACATATCCTCTACTTGAATTTACTCTGTAAATAAGGCCATATTACGTTCTTCTTCTTCATTAACCAACCATACCACTAGTCTTGTAATAGTTATCTAAAATTCTTGAATTATGCCTTCAGCACAAGAATCTCTCTCTTTAACTCTTCATCACTCATCATTCTTATGCGAGCTGATATGGCATTATTCTTTATCTGAATATGACTTCTCCTCAAACCTTGCACATGACTATCAATAGCCATTCCTTCTTTTGAGAACACTCCTTGTCCACTTGTGACATCCAAAAAGCCTCCTCCTCTTCCTCTCTCTCTCTATATTTTTCTTTGTCTGTGTCTTTTTTTATGGGAAATTATATCCACAATCATTGTCAAACTGCCTGCAACAACATATACCTAAATTTATATGTTGGAAGTTGTCCTCTTTCTCTAGTCCTCTGTAGTAGAACCTCTTCTTCTTTTTTTCTTGAGCATGTCTGCTCCTCAACTTAAAAATATTTCGAGATGCTACATCTTCAACTGCTCACCTTCCCTTTAGAGAACCTCTATTGTCCTGATCTCACCAATCCATCAACTATCACGTCTTGTCACAATTCTCCTTCCAAACTTTGTTGTTTTATGGTTGTCTTCTGTAAACATAACTAATTATAACTAATACCTTTAATAATTGTTTACAGCCTCAATATGTACAGTCCTCTTCACATCACCTCTTTGTCTTGCTACAATTTCACTACCATTTTCAATAATTCATTAGCCATAAGAAAAAAATATATTTATGTTGTTACTTCGTTACCATAGTTTTCCTGTAATCCACCGTCTAACTCTTGTAGTCATTCATTCAAGACTCATGCAAACGATTGTTGCAGAACTTCTTTATTCTCAAAACATTCTTCTTCTTAACTGGTTCCCAGGCCCATTCTTCCTTACCTCCTTATGCAATAAATGTATTCTACACAACACTTCATTCACTACCATCAATTTTCTATTCAAGTTGAAAAAAAAAAAATTACCTCAATGGGACATGCTTCTCTCATCTTAAAAACCTTTCCAGCTTAGGATTTTCTTCCATGACTACATTTGTCCACTTCTTGCAATCTCTGCCCATATTTCCTTTTAAAACAGTTATATCCTCTTTTCCTTCTCGACAAAGAAACTCAATATTTTTTCTTTAGCCTTATAATGAACAAAGTCAATGCTCTACTCATCTCCTGTAAAACAGCAACCATGAACCAATTATTAGATTTTAATACACAAGGCTCTCTAGTCTCAATTGATGTATCTGTTATCATGTGTTGATCCTCAAAATATTTCTTCTCAATATTTTCATAATTTTCACTTTCTCCTAGGATTTACCCCTGCTCAAGTTCATAATAAAATTTCATCCCATACTCAATTTCTTTGAATTCTTCCTTCATCCTAGCATGCATCCTCTACTTCAATTTCCTCTGTAAATCAGGCCATATTACCTTATTCTTCTTCATTAACCAACCATACCACTAGTATTGGAATATTTATCTAAACTGGTGGAATTATGCCTTCAACTCAATCATCTCTCTCTTGAACTCTTCATCACTCATCATCCTTATGCCATTTGACATGACATTCTTCTTTATCTGATTATGACTTCTTCTCAAACCTTGCACATGACTATCAATAGCCATTCCTTCTTCTTTTGTGAACACTCCTTTTACACTTGTGATATCCAACAAGCCTTTTCCTCCTTCTCTCTCTCTATCTTTGTCTTTGTATATGTATTTTTTTATGGGAAATTCTATCCACAATCACTATCGAACTACTTGCAGCAAATTCTACCCAAATTTATATGTTGGTTGTCCTATTTCTCCAGTTCTCTTTAGTAGAACCTACTCTTATTTTTTCCTTGAGCATGTATGCTCCTCAACTTAAAAATATTTCAAGATGATACATCTTCAACTGATCACCTTACCTTTAGAGAACCTCTATTATCCTCACCTCATTAATCCATTAGCTATTATGTATGGTCACAATTCTCCTTCCAAACTTTGTTGTTATATGGTTGTCTTCTGTAAAAATAACCAATTATGACTAATAACTTCAATACCTTTACAACCTCAACTTGCACAATCCTCTTCACACCACCTCTTTGTCTTGCTATAATTTCACTACTATTATCAATAATTCACTAGGAGTAAGAAAAAAAACTATTTACCTTATTACTTCGTTACTGTAGTTTTCCTATACTCCACTGTCTAACTCTTGTAGTTATTCATTCAAGACTCATGTAAATGATTGTTGCAGAACTTCTTTATTATCAAAACATTCTTCTTCTTAACTAGTTCCCAGGCCAATTATTCCTTACCTCCTCATGCAATAAATTTCTTCTGTACAACACTTCATTCATCGTCATTGATTTTCTATTCAAATTGAAAAACAAAAATTTACCTCAACAAGACCTGCTTCTCTAGGGGAATTACAAAATTTGTTTGTTAAAATTCCCCTACTCCAGTCTATGAGGGATGTGCCAATCTATGTGAAAACACTCAAATAATATTGTTCTAGAAATCCTGGAAAGAAATCAAGGGACCCACTTACCTACCATGTGATGGGAAAATTGTATGGCATCATGCTCGGAAAATTATGCCTATAAAATATGGGAACCCAGGGAATCCATTTCTGACAGTAAAAATTAATGGGGTTCAAATCCCAAATGTGCTGGTAGACTTGGGTGGTGCCATAAACGTCATTACTTCTGAAACTATGCATGCATTCAGTGTTAGAAACCTTAAACCCACTCCTACTGTCTTGGAATTGGTAGATAGATCTACAGTAAAACCAGTAGGGAAGTTGGAAGACATTAAGATTTCAGTAGCCTCATGGAACTATCCCGTGAATCTCTTAGTGTTACAAACAAAACCCCCAACTGGTGGCCATCCCTTAATTCTGGGAGGACCTTAGCTTGCAACCTCATATGCCTATATTGGGTTTCGGTCTGGAAATATGGTTATATCTAATGTGAAGGTCACGAAGAACCTCACTATTTATCCTCTTGCAGAACCAAGCCCATCAGAGAAACCATCAATCAAATGAAAACCTCTACCAATGGAAGGATTTGAATCTGAAAACAAAGAAATTAGACCAGTCCTTACCATTGGGTAGGCCCTTCAATTCAAAATAGAAACAGAGGATGATACTATTAACACTTTTATTAATGATCCCTATTTTGTTTATAATTCAACTCATTAGGTTCTGGAATCTGCCATGAGTTGTGAAATGAAGGAAAATATTAAACTAGAAGATGAAATTAAGAACATGCCTACGACTTCTTCCCAAGATAGTATTCCCATTGAAATTGAGTCAGGGAAAACATTTAACATCAACCAAAATATTTTATAATCCTAGAAAAAAATGCTCCTAAAGGTTCTTCGAAACCATAAGGAAACCTTCACCTTGGATTATACAGACATGAAGGGACTCTTGCTAGTTTTTGCACTCATCATATATACATCAAAGAATATTGTCATCCTTTAAGAAAACCTAAGAGAGGAATGAACCCAGCTTTAAAGAACATTATCAAAGACGAGAATCAGAATTTACTGGATGTAGGATTCATTTAATCCATATTGGATAGCCAGTGGGTGTCTCTATTGGTTATTTTTCCCAAGAAGAATGGTAAATGGAAAACTTGTGTGGAATATAGGGAATTGAACAAAGAAAATCAGAAAGACCATTTCCCTTTTTCATTCGTTGACAAAGTCCTGGAGACCTTGGCTGGGAAGAAGTTTTTCTCCTTCCTGGTCGGGTTTAGCAGGTATAATCAGATCCAGATAGCCCCTGAGAACCAAGATAAAACTTCCTTTACATATCCCTGGGGAACCTTTGCATACAAATTTTTGTCGTTCAGTCTTTGTAATGCGCCTACAATGTTCCAGAGGGAAATACTTAGGATATTTTTTGATCTAGTCAATGACAGCATTGAAATTTATATGGATGGTGTTACTTCATATGCGGATTCATTTGAAGAAGGATTGGAAAATTGAGAAAAATTACTCGAAATATGCAAGAAGACCCATGTTTCTTTGAGTAGAGTCAAATGCCACATGATGAGTGAAGAGGGAATAGTTCTAAGACACCTGTTCTAGGCTGTTGGAATTTGAGTTGATTCGGCCAATGTAGAGGTAATTTTTTATTTTCCTGTACCTAACATACCCTCACAAGTACATAGTTTTATTGGTTGCACTGGCTATTATAGAAATTTTATAGAATTTGATTCTAAAATAGCATCCCCACTTTTTGAGTTGTTAACTAAAGATGTGAAATTTTTATGGACAAATGATTGTGAAGCAGATTTTATAGAAATCAAGGAACTTGTTTCTGTAGCTCTAGTCCTACGAGGACCAGATTGGGCACTTCCATTTCACATCCATGCTAATGCCTCTTAGACAATAGTTGGGGAAGTTCTAGGACAACAGGAAGATAAGAAACCACATGCAGTTTACTACGTCAGCAATAATTTGACTCCTATTGAACTAAACTACATGGTAACTAAAAAGGATTCGTGGCTATTATCTATTCCATCAACAAATTTTGACACTATATTACTAGGTATCCTACTTTCGTACATATTGATCACATAGGAATTAATTATTTGATGAATAAACCTATCACCCCTAGTCACATTACAAGATGATTGCTATTGCTTCAAGGATTTTATATTACAATAGTAGATAAACTAGGGAAGGATAATGTCGTTTATGATTTTCTGTCTAGATTGGAATAGTGACAAAGGAACACCCACAGAGGATAGTTTTCCATATGAACATATTTTTGCAATTTCCACTAATCCTTTGTGATATGAAGATATTTCTAACTATCTTGCTACAGGAAAGGTGCCTCATCGTTTGTCATACAGGGAACAAAAAAATATCATTCATCATAGTGCTTGATACTCCTGGATAGCAGGATATCTCTTTGATACAGTGATCGATAAGAAAGTTCGGAATTGCATATCTGAGGATGACATCTATGAATTATTGAAGGTTTCTCATGATGGTCCTTGTGGAAGGCATTTTGTAGATAAGAGGTCAGGGCATAAGGTATTAAATATGGGATATTATTATCCCTCTATCTTCCAGGATGCTCAAGACTACGTCTGTGGATGTGACATTTTCCAACAGATGGGTCAACCTAATCGGTCAAATGAAATGCCACTGTAGCCCCATGTAGTTCTTGACCCTTTCGAAAAGTGGGCTATCTATTTTGTTGGTCAGTTTAACCCACCTTCACATCAGAAGGTCCACATTTTTGTTTGCATAGACTATGTGAATAAGTGGGTGAAAGCCAAGGCTGTTGTGAAAGTAATAGATAAGGTTGTTTCAGATTTTCTATTGGAAGATATTTTTTCTCGTTATGGTGCTCTGAGAGAGATTATTTAAGATGGGGGAGCACAATTCATGTCACACATGATAGAGAGGCTTATGTAGAAATATGGAATAAAACATAGATTCAAATATCCGTATCATCCCCAAGCGAATGGTTAGGTGGAAAGAACGGAAAAGGTATTGGAAAATATCTTGACAAAGAATGTGGCAAGGCATCGTTGGGATTGGGATGAAAAACTTCCTGAAGCTCTCTGGGCATACATAACAACATGGTGGAACACGACAGGGTTTTCACCATTTGAGTTGGTTTATGGGAAATCCCCCTTGTTTCCAATAGAATTTGATATTAGTACACTCAAAACAGATCTTGAGGTAGGAATAGATCTGTCAGATGCCTAGAAACATCGACTAGAACAACCAAATGAATTACATGAAATCCGTTCGATGGTTTTCTAGAAGATTTCTGTGATTCAACAACAGAGAGAAAAATGGCATGATAAATTTATTAAACATAAGGTGTTTTATAGAGGATATTGGGAATTACTCTATGCTTCCTGATTTAAGGATTTCAAAGGAAATATTTTCTCTCGTTGAATGGGACCTTATGAAGTGGAAATAATTTTTTATAATGGAACAGTCAGACTTGTCACAATTTATGTTACACATGCTTCTTTTATAGTAGATGGACATCATCTGAGACTGTATCACTGCTCGAATTCTTAGGATGCATTCATTAAAAATATCTCTGAAAAATACGGTCTGAAGGTTGTTAGTGCAAATAATTCCTCCTCTACATCCTTGAATTTAAAAACAAAAATAATAAATAAATAAATATATAAATATATATATATATATATATATATATATATATATATATATATATATATATATATATATATATATATATATATATATATATATATATATATATATATATATATATATATATATATATAGGTCGTGGGTGGGGGGAGAGGAATGGAGCGCGCGGGAGAAAATTTTGCTCTAGGGTTACAGTCCATCACCGCCGCGGATTGGAGATCTTTGTGCAGGAGGTGCCTCCATGGATTGAGATTCTGCTTCATCATCAATGCTCCTTGTGTCATTCGGGCTGGGCATCGATTTGCACCTGTGAAATTTTTAATTTCTGCTGAGACAGGGTCATGGACCTGCAGAACTACCAAAACGGGGTACTGGTGCCTGACCAGTCTAACAAATGACATTGCGGGGCGTGGAATAAGTATCTGCGAGCGCTATTTGTTCATTGATGACTTTGTATTTGAACCACCGACGGGGTATGTCCACTGCTGCACCTCTCATGGTGCCACGGGACGCATTACTCTGTTTTATCGGTCGATTGCACAAGCGGAGACTTCAGTCTTTCTATTTTATTGGGAGCGGATATCACATGAATACCTTTTTGGCAAGCCGGTCTTCATACCCTCGCCCTGGGCCGGGAGGATGGGCGGACTTTGGGCATCCGGATTAAAGGCCTGGCTACCTCCACAGCTGCATACGTACCAGAGGCTGCAGGGGCTAGCTAGTCTCTCCAATACAGCTGATGCGGGGTCTTCAGATTTCAAGGAGACTCTATGGATGCACTCATACCAGCTGAGACAGGCACAGGCGCACGAGGTGGTGCTTACTGTCAAAAAGCACAGCCTGCATACCTGCAACTCCGATTCCCAGGTAGGCTCGACTTCATATCAAGTGTTCATTAAGCCTCCTGTTGGTAATAGCCTTATAATATGGATTCGAACAATAGATTCAATACTACATCTGAAGGAAGCAATCCAAACTAAGGCGGGTTACCCAGTTCATGCTCAGTCTCTGATTTTTGGGGGGAAAGTTTTAGCTGACCACTGTTCTGTTTATGACTACTCCATTGTCACTGGGTCTTCCATCTGTCTCAACCTCAGACGGAGGGGTGGCATGATGGGACAAAACAGGGCTCATGGACCCTCCATGGGCGCAGGTGCATCCAAAACTGTACCCACAAAAGGTTCTTACAGGAATATATTACAGGGGGACAAAAACATTCCCACTATACCTGTCGCCCCTGCTGAAAGTTCCCCCAAGCCATATATTGTAGAACTGCATGACAGCGTGCCTGAAATAAACATAGACAGCATAGATATTGATATGCATAAAACTGTTTACGAATCCCAAGCAATAATAGGCAGATTCAACTGCTTCTGGCCCAAACCAATGGAGCTGTTCCATTGGATTTTTACAAACTGGACCATGGAATGTGAAATACACCTATGTTCTAAGGGGTTCTTCATTGTCAAATTTTCATCCACAGAGGTCAGAGAAGCCATTATCAGCCAGGGACCATGGTTCTGGGGCTCCACGGGTCTCTTCATTACACCATGGTTCCCAAACTTTGATGCCAATACCATGGAGGTGACCAAAATACCGGTCTGGGTTAGGCTCTACAACCTCCCGCTACATTTTTGGAATGAAAATGTTCTTGGAGGCATTGGAAACACCCTTGGCAGATACATTAAAACATACACCCAACGCCTGGAAGAACGCATATTCACTTTCGCACGAATCTGTGTGGAGGTTGATTTGAGCAAGGGATTCCCAGAGTCCATTATACTGAACAACAAACAACAGAGATGGACACAGCATTTAGACTATGAGAACACAGCCTTCAGATGCCGGATATGCAGGTGCATAGGACACCTACAAAACTCATGCCCGGCAGCAAAAAGGGATAACAGGAAAAAGAAGAAAACATGCGAAGCGGCAAAAGGTTGGCAATTCCCCTCGGAAGAGCCAGAACCACAGGAAGAAGAGGTGGAACGAACACCACATGAGAATCAACAAACAGATACTTCCTTGGGCATACAAGAACAGGAAATGCAAGATCCTCTTGACACCACCACAAAGACTCAGCAGGACATGGTACCTAGCACACTAGACAGTGGGGGATACAAAAGAACACATACATCAGACACATCTGACTCTGACAAGGATCATGGAGCACCAACAGAAGAAAATCAGCTTCTCCTTATCGAGACCGAGCAAACACTTGGTGCTTGGCGTAAGGTTGAAAAGAAGAAGGGGAGAAAATCTTAATTGTATCACCTTTGCCTTTTATTTTGCGGCATTTGGATGTCATTAGGCATATACCAGCACATACAACATGTAATTTTGTTTTCTCATAAATAAAATTACGAACTTTTTCTTTGTGAAAAAAAAAATTAAAATATATATATATATATATATATATATATATATATATATATTTATATATATATATATATATATATATATATATATATATACGTAAAATATTGTTACTACTCAATTATTTTTTTTGCGGGAACTACTACTAGTATGCAATTTTGTGGAGATGAAATTTTTTTCGAAGTACCTGGTGTTGTTACTCCAGAATATTTTTCTAAATACCTGGTGTTATTACTCCTATGATGTTGTTAATTTGGAAATTTTTTCGAAGTGTTGGGTGCTGTTACTCGGTAAATTTCTCCAAGTACCTGGTGTTGTTACTCCTCCGATGTTGTTACTCTAGAAATTTTTTAAGTTTTGGGTGTTGTTACTCCTTTTGTGTTATTACTCACTCCGTGTTGTTATACTGAAATTTTTTCTAAGTGTCTGGTGATGTTAATCTGCTGGTGCTATTACTCCCTCACTGATGTTACTCTGTCAGGTTGTTACTCTACCAGGCAGTTACTCTTCTGAGGTAAGTCACCATGTTCGAATTTTACGGATTTGATTGAATATTCCATTGAAAAGACATTTGATGTGCTCGTGGATAGTCATATATTAGTCTTGGGGGGGTGGGGGGGGGGGTTCTCATAAATGAAAAAAGACATAATCAAATCAAAATAATGATTTTCCAACGTCATCATTAGAACCCGTGTTAATAGTACATCCCATGATTTTCACCATTATTTCGCATAATTATTGAAATGCATTGGGACTCGAAGTCAGTACACTATGACAAGCTAATCAGTTCTTTCTAAATCTTGTGAAATAATTACCATCACAATTTATCATTATTACCATAATCTATTTTGATTTTCCTCTTTTTTCAAAATACTATCCATTTTTATCTTACCATTACCCCATTCCATTTTCTACCATGCTATCACTGCAAAGGATTAACTATCGATACTCCCTCCCAACGGTCCTCTTCTGTTCCGAAGTGCTACTATAGAGCTTTTGCGGGATGGGCGGATTGGCTGTGAGACATGATCCTAAAAATACAACAGGTTTTTATAGACGCGGGCTGGGATGTATATTTCGACAGATTGCAAGGATTTGATGAGACAGTTACAAAAAAAATTGATGTAAATCTGGAAGGGAAGAATTCTAGAGTGTTGGGCTTAGAAATTACTGTTAGAGAGGAGGTCATTTCAACGGTCAGTGGACTACACAGTGAGAGAAGAATTTTTTTTCAAGAAAAACTCCCCTGCCAGAATTTCCAGAGTTGTTTCTGTAAGTTGGAGAGAGGACAGTTCAGAAAGGGATAGGATATGATCAAAATTCTCTGCCACATCCATGGGGTGAGGTGGCATATTTTGTTCTGAGGTATATAAATTGTGAGGGGCGATTTATTACCCTGTTTACATCTCACTTTAAGCTCCTAGCTCACCTCCGATATTGGTAGGCACAAGCTCAATCCCTAGACATGCCTTTCTTTCTTTACAAAAATCTCCAGCTTATGGCACAATCTTCTCGGCGCTCGTGGCAGGTATTGGAAATTCTTACAAATCATGTGCTAGTTCATCTATTGGTGACGCATACATTAGCTCAAATTCATGTTCCCTGGGCACAATTTCTTGAGCTGACAGAGGAAGAACTAGAAGTTTTGATAGTTGTGAGAAAGGAAGATGAGCCAGAAGAAATGAAGAAGAAGAGCTAGCATCTACTGTTGGATCATCTGAGGAAGATGAGCCAGAAGAAATGGAGGAAGAAGAGCCAACATCTCTTGCGGGATCATCTAAGGAAGATGAGCCAGAAGAAATGGAAGAATAAGAACCAACATCTCATGTTGGTTCAACAAAAGAAGATGATTCAGAGGAAATGGAGGAAGAAGAACCATCATCCCTTGTTGGTTCAGCGGAAGAAGAGGAACCATAGGAAACGGAGGAAGAAGAAGCCATAGTTGATGCTACTACACAAGAACCAACATCTCCTATTGGTCCATTAGAGGAAGAGGAACCAAAAGAAATGGAGGAATAAGAAGACACAGTTGATGTTTTTACACAAGAACCAACATGTCTTGTTGGCCTATTATAGAAAGAGGAAGAAGAAAGAATGGACGTAGAAGAGGCCACAACTGATGTTGTTACACAAGAACTATCATCGCCTGTTGGCATGGCAGAAGAAGAAACAATGAATATAGAAGCTGATATAGTATAGGTTGTTACATAAGAATGAGCCTCGCCTGTGGGAACAATTGATGTGGAAATTATGTAAACAAAGGATAGAGCCGACGTTGTTCCTTAGGAATCAACAACCACTATTGAGGCACAAATAGAATCAACACCAATTGGAGGATTCAAAAGTGATGTTGTCACACAAGAACGCGCACCACTTTTGCAAGCAAATTTGGACCTTGAAGTAGGTAGTGGCGCTACACAAGAACCGCAACTAATTTAGATGAGCCAGGAAATTATGGAAAATATAGCTCCTATAATCGACATTGTTCCTCAAGAACTAGATTTGACTTTAGGAAAAAAATGTGATGAAGAAGAAGGCATGGTCAAAACAAAAAACAAATATTGTGAAGAGAAAGCACTTGAGGTAGAAGACATGACCAGAACAGACATAAAGGATAATTTACCTCGTTCCCTGTTTCTTATCACTCTAATGAGAGGTGCAAAGAAGTTTTTCTCTCCTCGATGCCTTATGGAATAAGTAGTTGTCCCTCCAGTATTAGAATTTGACGGGACAAGTTCAGATACAATTATTGGTACAACCATTTGTGAACCAGCGCTTGTTGATTCACATCCAGAGTGGCCCGAAGAGTTCAATGTGGAAACAAAAGAACCCATGTTGACAGAAGGACAGATGACGGATGATGCCACTCCATCAGTGGAAATTACCCAGACAGAAGCTAATCTCTAGGGGTCAAAATCAATGCCCGAGCCTTTAGAAGAAAACCTTGCAGTAGAACAAGAACAGAGGATGGATTTCTATAGTGTCACCCAAGTGGTTGTAGAAATTCCTGAACAAGAAAAGTGAAATGAAGGGACTTCTCTCGAGGAGAGGGGAAAATTTAGGGAGGATTTGGTGGAAAAGGATACAGTTGAGATTTTTGTTGATAGCAACCCACCAATTCCTGAACCAGCTACAGTGCTAGTAGAAGAGGTTTTTGTTAAGCAAGAACTTGTAGACCAGTGTGCAAGAAGGAGACCACATCTCAAGGACAGATACCAGCTTCAATTCAAGGAAACTATGCAATTGAAAATGGAAATTCATAGGCTAAGGAAGTGGATATCGCAGATAAATAATAAGGTGAGGAAACATAAAGGGAAAGTTGTGAAGCCAAAGTTTGAGGTTGTATCTGCTGCTACACAGGCCGACCCTATAGAATATTTGTTTGAAGCTCGGTAATTTCTCCTATCTTTCGAAATCCAGAAATGGAAAGCTGTTG
Source organism: Pinus albicaulis (assembly GCA_034641835.2). Taxonomy (NCBI): domain Eukaryota; kingdom Viridiplantae; phylum Streptophyta; class Pinopsida; order Pinales; family Pinaceae; genus Pinus; species Pinus albicaulis. The sequence continues at coordinate 724,369,497 of CM076571.1, read as the reverse complement.
TGACCTATATCGAGTAAGGGACCATCACATTGAAAGAACACGGAGAGGAGATGAAGAGGGTCCATGAGGAAGCAGCCTAGACCATTACTAGGTATATAAATCAGCTAGATAGAGCAAGGCAGAAGTAAGAGAAGAAAAGGAAAAAAATTGAAAGCTTAGAGGAGAAGGTGCTGATGTTGAAAGATGATAAGGCGGAAATGTTTACCTTGATACAACAGGTAATGGCCTGTCGACCTCTCACTCATAGTTACGCCTTGTTTCTCCATGAAAAATCATTTTTTTTTCCCAGAGAGAATTCATAGTGAGATTTTTCATGAAATCGAAGATCTGATACAGTTTCTTTGCATCCTGAGGATTCACGTTGTTGTGAATAAACATTTGATTTGTGAAATATACACTCGTTACTATTTCTTGAGTGATGACCATACCTTCAATAAAATCCCATTTGTAGGAGATGTCCATTTAAGAGATTTTAACTCCTACACCATTAATCAGGTTAAGTGGAAAAATGCTTTTGAGACATTTGAAGAGAACCAAACTGCAAGGCCACTTATGATAAGAAGAGAGAATGGTTATTCTATTAACATATACAATAAATATTCCACCTTTTTATAGATTTAGGGATGTAGGGAACGAATGTTGGTGACACAAAAATGGTGTACTGATCTTTGTACTAAAAAGGTGGTTACTTTAAAAGATGATGCTCGTGATGGATGCCAAAGGAGATGGATGTTGTCATCATCAAATATTAGAAACAGAGAGCCTTTTTGGGAACCTCACTTTGCAAAAGCATTAGAGAGGTCTCCACAATACATTGCATGCACCCATACTTGTGGTGTCTAGTGGATGGGACTGGGATTTCAATTCCCCATTGTTTAGTTGCCATCAGACCAGTATACTCTAGTATACAACATGGGAAATGATTGGTGGAAGGAAATTCTTCTGGCGTATGGATATAAACCCCCACAGACAGAGATGGAAGATAAATATGACCTCACTCAACTTCATCCCGACCACAGTCATTCCAACCCAGACCTGCAGAGGCAAAGATCTGCATGAGGACATGCAGAAAGACCAATTGGGGGGAGATTTTGGGAGCCAAACCTGTACATTTTTTCCTTCCACTTTTTACCCACTTTCTTTACACATTTTCATTATTAACATTCAAGTCATGTTATAAATTGCACAGGTAAACCCCTCTAAATTTATTCTTGTAATATTTATTCAAGGAAGTAAAGTCGTGAGGTTTATTACCTATAGCGATTTATTGATATAGTTATTTTCACAAATTCGTTGGTCGGATGACCATATCCACAATTTAAGGAACAACTTTGAGTTGGAAGCGCTATTTTGGGCAGCACTACAATAGTACAATGACTCCAGATCCTTTCTCTACATTCTTTAGCATATATTTTGTCTATTATAATGTTGTATAATTGTAGGCACTAGCTGCTAGGATTTCAGGAACAACCATTGTAAACATTTGTATAAGAAGGGCTCTGACGCCGTGAGTCGGGGGTTGGCTATGCAAGGAATTGATATCTGTAACCGAACATTATTATTAATTTAATGCAAGCTATATTCCTACTACTCTTGTGAGTTGGTGAGTACATCACAACCCTGATCAAAGAGTTGGGCCCACTCTCTTGATCAAGTGTTGCGTGATTTCTGTGTTTTGTTAATTCTATTTTCTATTTTGTATATTTTGTAATTTTTTTGACAGTAGACATAATTTCTCATATCTTTATTGCTTTGAGTGCATTGCAATATTTACAATTTATTACTGCTATTCCTTTATTGTTATTACAGTGATTGTTTCTTTGCTTAATTTATTGAACCTACGATTGATATACAATTGTGCTATTGTCATCTGCATATATTTTTCGCATTAGCCTTGCAATAAAAAACACACCTAGATTGATAGTTAGTGTGGGAAAGATTTTGAATAATCATTCACACTTGGACACCAACATTATTCATAAGAGTTACACAGAAATTCTCAATCCGAAGAGATATCATAAGAAGAGTCGTATTGGTGACCCATCTGTCTAGATTCATATCAACCAACATTGTCACATAGAAAGGCCTTGACTACAACTCTATCTCCCTACAATATCAGAGCACAATTATGGTGAGACCAATCATTTATAAAAACCATCATCATTGTCTCTCAAGGTACATACTCGAATTTAGTGTTCACCAAGTATGACCTTCTTTGGAATATTAATTTCTTGGATATCTAGTCCTCAAAGAATATTAGTCCATGACTACTCTTGTATGGGATTCCCTACCACATCCTCAGAGGGTATCTGATTCCATATGGTTACCCAATCCTCCATTATGTCTTCCCAAGTGAAGAAAAGAATGATGTGCCTATCTCTCCCTCTCAACTAGGGAGGATATATCAATTAAGCCAAGCTTGTCTTTCAAGTACACAAGCTTCTTGTTAGGAAGATATTTCTTCAATATGTCAGCTGCTTGCGGGGAAAATTTTAGGGGCTAGTATTCACAGGTGGACTAATTTTCCATGCTTTAAAAAAAAATATTCGCCAATTTCCATTTTTTCTAAAATGATTCGCCCAAATTTTATTATACACCATTATTTTACCTTAAAAATCACGAAAATGTTATATTGACTAATATAAAATCATTGGAAATATAAATATTTATACAAAAATATTGCCAAAAATTTTACAATTTTCATATTAGGGACTAGTAATATTCGCCAAGGTTTATAAACTTTAAGATAAACTTCCATCCTTAAAATTTTCCCTGGCTACCTATTCATCAGTGGAGTTATAATGTAGCTACAACAAAAAATTTTGAAATATCTCCCAAATGTAATGATGCTTTAATTTATATGATTTGTATTTCAATGAAATATTGGTTCTTTAGACAATCATATACATTTGGTGTTGTCACAAAGTATCACTATAGGGTCCATCGGTCCATCTAATATGTTGAATAGAAACTTTCTTAACTAGAACACTTCTCTTCTTACTTCACATGACGCAACATATTCAACCTCAACACTAATCAAAGAAAATGTGTCTAGCTTCCCACTCATCTATGAGATCATGGATGATACCAAATTGAAACATTCTCCTGTAGTGTGTCTCCCATCCTGCTCACTGCCTCCCCAATTGGAATATGTATATCCAACCAAGTGGACATCATTCCTCTTATCATATTTCACGCAGTAGTGGATATTTCCTCATAGATATCTCAGTGTAGTCTTTGATACTATCCAATGATCATGTTTTAGATTCACTTTTAATTTACTATGAATGTTTACTGCAAAACATATTTATATTCTAGTATTCACTAGGAACATCAGTGAGGCAATCAATTTTCTATATTTGGAAGATCCACATGGATCGATCTAGAACTCAATATTTTCATGTTTTTGATAATTACAATAGTCATAGCTTTTCTCTCCATCATGTCAAACCTCTTTAACATATTTATCACATACTTCCCTTGACTTAGATAAATTTCATTAGGTCCTTGCGAAACTTCTAGTCCCAAATAGTAATGCATCAACCCTAGATCCTTCATGTCAAAATTTTCTACTAGTTTCTTCTCACATTCTTCAATTCGACCTTCTACACCTATGATATAAGAATTATTAAATTTTATCCATCTACAACCTTGATATAAAATTTCATATCAACATAACTTTTTGTGAAGCATATTCATTGTAGGTATGCATCCATTCTAGAATGACATGCCATAATTGGTGCTTGCTCGATTCCATATAATGATTTCTTCAATCTGCAAACATATGCGACCTTGTATTTAACTTAAAATCCAAAGGGTTTCTCTATATAGACTTTCTCATCAATTGTGCCATTTATAAATGCAGTGTTGACATCCATTTGATGGATGTTCCATCCCAACGATGTTGCCAGAGAGAGCAATTAACAAATCATTGTATACCTTGTTTTTAGAGAAAATATCTCTTAATAGTAGATTCCTTCTTGTTAAGAGAAACCCCTAGCCACAAATCTTGCCTTATATTTATCGATACTTCCATATGCCGCACGTTTTATCTTGTAGATCCATTTGGAAGTTACCATTGATTTGTCTTCAAGCCTTGGTAAGATATCCTAATCTCCATTCTTCATTATAGATTAATACTCTTCCTTCATGTCATCCTTTCACACCTGATGATTGACAACCTCTTAAGAAGTGGATGGTTCATCTTCTATTAGTTTTTTCATGTATGCAACATACGCATAATATCGCTTAGGTTTCTTATTTGATCTAAATGAGTATAGAGTTGCCCCATAACATTTTGCATCAAGTAGTGTATATTTCAACTATTTTGGTCTCTTTCTTGATTCAGGGAGGACCAAAAGTTGAATGGTTTCATTGGGACCCTCATCTTCATGATGATATTATTCTTCTTTCCTATTAAATTACCCTTCAAATACTATATGTTCTTCATCATCAGAGTCCATGGGAAGTTCCTTATATTTTTTGAATGCAATACTCTCTTCGAATATGACATATTTACTTACTTCTATATGGTGTCCTTTCTTTATGTATATTCTATATGCCTTATAAAAAAAATTTAACCGAAAAATGTTCCTTTCATGCCTGATGGATCAAGCGTCTTTCTTTTGTACTTTAGTATATGAATATAGACAAGACACCCAAAGATACAGAGATGGTATACAATTGGTTTCTTCCCAGTGAATACTTCTTTGGGAGTCTTTTTATGTAGTGAGATGCGGGGACTTCTATTTTGAATATATACTATTGTCTTTGTAGTTTCTCCAAGAGTAATTTTGGTAGATCTTGATCATGTAACATCACCTTTACACTTTCTTCAATGCCCCAGTTATTTATTTACTCTCTTCAAATTTGTAACTGACAAATGTTCCTTTCATGCCCGATGGATCAAGCATCTTTCTTTTGTCCTTTGGTATATGCATATAGACAAGACACCCAAAGATACAGAGATGGTATACAATTGGTTTCTTCCTAGTGAATACTTCTTTGGGGGTCCTTTTATCTAGTGAGATGTGGGGACTTCTATTTTGAATATATACTATTGTCTTTGTAGTTTCTCCAAGAGGAATTTTGGTAGATCTTGATCATGTAACATCACATTTACACTTTCTTCAATGCCCCGGTTATTTATTTATGCAACTGCATTTTTCTTGGGATTATATGGGACTAAAAAATCCCTCTTAATCCAATATTCCTTATAGAATTATATAATATCCTTGGATGTATACTCTCCTCTATTGTTAGATCTTAATATTGTTGGGTATGTGTTATATTCTTTCCACGACTAAGCACGCGCAACGGGGGGGTGGTAGCCCCCCCTGTTGGGGTCCAGGGCAGCGCCCCGACGAAAATTTTTGGTCCTTAATTTCAGGTGGGTAGTCCACGTCCATGGTTTTGTGCATGGTTTTGCACATGGTTTTGGGGTACGATGGTTTTCGACCCACAGAAGTATTTTTGTTGGGTCGGTCGAGGGAGGCTACGGTGATGTTCTAATCCGAGGGTTTATGGATTGGGGTTTATGTATGCTTCGACATGTATATATATGTGTTGTAACACTAAAAGGAATATAATGAAAAATCAAGCTGGTTGTCCCGATTTGGGATCCAGGGGAAAATCTCTGTGTTTATCTGTTTTATGTTTTATGCTCTCGCTATTGTTTATTTTCATATATAAGATTCGTGTGTAGATAATTTCTGTTCAGGGTTAAAACCTACATTTGGTATCAGAGTTGTTTCGGCTTCAAGGGGATGCCTTTGCTGCTGAGGGTTTTTTATTCGGGCCTGAGGTAGACCCTGTTCAGTGGGAGATCTGCGAGATCGACTCTTGTGGTGAAAGAAGATGGCGAGCGGTGGAAAGATAGAGATCGAGAAATTTAATGGTCAGAGTTTTGAGTTGTGGAAGCTCAAGATGGAGGATATACTGGTGGATAAAGATCAGTGGATCGCGGTAGATCCAAGTACTAAACCAACGGCAATGTCAGATGAAGACTGGAAGAAACTGGATCGGAAGGCTAAAAGCATAATACGGTTGTGTGTCTCAGATTCAGTATTGTTGAATGTATCTGGGGAAGCTACGGCAAAGAATTTGTGGGAAAAAATTGGGACTTTGTACCAATCTAAGTCTCTGGTGAATAAGTTGCTCCTGCGGAAAAAGCTGTATAACCTCAGGATGAAGGATGGAGACTCGGTGACAGAGCATATGAACACCTTCAATACTATGGTAAGTCAGTTGTCATCTGTTGATATTAAAATCTCAGATGAAGATAAGTGCATCAGTTTTTTGTGTTCTCTACCAGAATCATGGGACAGTCTGGTTATTGCAATAGGTAGCAGCACAACTACCTTGAATTTTGATGACATTGTCTCAGCCTTGCTATCGGAGGAAATTTGACAGAGAAATATGGAGGGTCAGAATGGAGATGCCTTATCTGTATGAGGAAGGTCCCAAAATATAAATAAGAATAAGGTTTCGAGTGGGAGATCTAAATCTAGAGGAAGATCTAAATCTCCTGGAAAGTTTGTAAAGGTGTGTTGGAAATGCGGAAAGGAAGGACACTACAAACAGGAATGCAGATCTAAAGCTCTTGAGAAAGGAAAGGGATCTGATGAAGCTCCTTCTGCAGAGGCAAAAACCACCTCAGATGAAGGTGGGGATGTGTATTTGGCTTCTTCTTCAAATACACATGTAGATCATGAGTCATGGTTGATTGACTCAGGTGCATCCTTTCACTTCACTCCCCATAGGGAGTGGTTATGCAAGTATGAGAAATATGATGGTGGTGATGTCTTCCTAGGGGATGATAGGAAGGCCAGAATCGTCGGACGTGGAAAATTCAAGCTGAAGCTGCAAGGTGGAAGGATTAGAACACTTCCTGGTGTTCCGCATATTCCTACATTGGCCAGAAATCTTATTTCTGTAAGCAAGATGGATGATGCGGGTGTAAAAACAGTGTTCGAGAAATATCCCTGCAAGATGGTTCGGGGAGCACTGGTATTAATGTGGGGAGTTCGGACTGGAACTCTGTACAAGCTACAAGGTAGCACTGTTATTGATGGGTGTAACAGTTATGTGGTTCCTAAAAATGGGACGGAAAGTCTAGCTGTCTCTGGAGAAAAGACCATGCTATGGCATCAAAGGCTTGGACATATTGGAGAGAAGGGCCTTCGGATACTACATAGAGATGGTATGGTAGAAGGTATGTCTAATTGTTCTCTGGATTTCGATTTCTGTGAACATTGTGTATATGGGAAGCAGAATCGGGTGAGTTTTCATGCAGTGTAAGAGGAAAACAAGATATTAGAACTTGTGCAGAGTGATGTGTACGGGCACAGTAATAGGTTCCATCCTTCAGGAAGGAAGTCTATGTACTATGTTTCATTCATAGATGACTTTTCGCGAGGAATACATGGATATATTTCTTGAGGAAGAAATCATTAAGAAAATTTAAATAATTTAAGGCTCTGGTGGAAGCAGAGACGAATAGAATAAAGGCATTGAGAATGAATAATGGTGGGGAGTTACGCAAGAAGGAATTTGAAGAGTTCTGTAAGAAGTATGGTATAGCACGACAGAAGACTACTCCATACACACCTCAGCAAAATGGAGTTGCAGAAAGAATGAATAGAACACTGATGGAAAAGGAAAGAAGCATGCTCAGTGGTACCAGGTTAGGATAAGAATTCTGGGCAGAGGCAATAGAGAATGCATGTTACTTAGTTAACAGATCACCTTCATCAGCGTTGGAGGATAAGACCCCACATGAGGTATGGACTGGTAAGAAACCCTCTCTTTCACATCTGAGGGTGTTTGGATGTGATGCATATGTAAATCTTCCAAAGGAGAAAAGGACGAAGTTGGATAATAAATCTAAAAGGTGCATCTTTATTGGGTATAAGGATGGTTTAAAGGGTTACAAGCTTTGGAACCTAGAAACAAGGAAGGTTGTGTCTGTTGTACCAAAGGAACCTGAGAAGATAGAATTGGAGCTAAAGGAGGATGAATCAGACTCTACAACAGAAGAAGACTCGGAAGATGAAGAGCCACAAACTCCAGCTTTGAGAAGATCAGTTCGGGAAAGAAGGCAACCAGAAAGGTATAGTCCATCTGCTTTCTATTCAGGTTTTGCCTTAACTATAACTGATGATGAACCCAGAACTGTCAGGGAGGCAGTAGATTCAGAGGATGGAAAACACTGGAAGGAGGCCATGGTTGATGAAATGGCATCCTTGCACAAAAACGATGCATGGGATCTGGTGGAGTTGCCGGCTGGAAGGAAGCCCATTGGGAGCAAATGGGTGTTTAAGAAGAAGATGAATGTAGAAGGCAAGGTGGAAAAATACAAAGCTCGGTTGGTAGCAAAAGGTTATTCCCAGGTGCCGGGAATTGATTTTGGTGATATTTTTTCTCCTGTTGCCAAGGTTACTTCTATTAGATTACTTTTATCTGTTGCTGCTGCATTTGATTTTGAGATAGAACAGATGGATGTGAAGACAACATTTCTCCACGGGGATCTAGAAGAGGAGATCTACATGAAGCAACCTGAAGGCTTTATGGTGAAGGGTAAGAAAGAACTGGTATGCAGGTTGAAGAAGTCTCTGTATGGGTTAAAACAGTCACCAAGGATGTGGTATCAGAAATTTGATACCTATATGCGGGGACTTGGCTTCACCAGAAGCAAGGAGGATCACTGTGTTTATTTTAAATTAATTGGTGACCGTGTTATTTATTTGGTCTTGTATGTGGATGATATGTTGTTGATTGGAAATGACAAAGAAATTATCCAAGATTTGAAGACCCAACTATTCTCCAAATTTGACATGAAGGATCTGGGTGCTGCAAACTATATTTTGGGCATGGAAATTAAGAGAGATCGGGCAAAGAGGAAGCTCTGGTTAAACCAGAGGAAGTATGTCGAGACTATATTGCAGAGGTTCAATATGCAGGATAGTAAATCGGTGAAGGTTCCTATTCCTGTAGGTGTAAAGCTGTCTGCTGAACAGTGTCCCAAGACACAAGAAGAAGAGGAGTATATGTCTCGTGTTCCATATGCAAGTGCAGTGGGTAGCCTGATGTATGCAATGGTCTGTACTAGACCAGACATTGCACATGCAGTGGGAGTATTGAGCAGGTTTATGTCAAACCCAGGGGAGGAGCATTGGACAGTAGTGAAGCGGGTTTTCAGATATTTACGTGGCACTAGTGATTATGGCTTGTGCTACCAGGGAAGACCAGGATTGGAAAGAATGTTGGAAATTTGTGGTTTTGTTGATGCAGACTGGGCTGGAGATCTGGACCAAAGAAGATCTACAAGTGGGTATGTGTTTAGCCTATTTGGAGGCGCAGTCAGTTGAATGAGTAAAAGACAGTCTGTAGTGGCTCTTTCAACTACAGAGGCAGAATACATAGCAGCCACTCATGCAAGAAAGGAAGCAATTTGGTTGCAGAGATTGTGTTCAAGTATGGGGTTGGTACAGCAAGCTATAAGGATAGACTGTGATAGCCAAAGTGCAATTTTCTTGGCTAAGAACCCTGCTTATCATTCAAAGACAAAGCACATTGATGTTCGATATCACTTTGTTAGAGATATGGTTGAGGCTAAAAGGGTGTTGCTGGTAAAGGTGGACACTTTGAAGAATGTTGCAGATGCATTAACAAAGTCTGTGAGCACTCAGAAGTTCTCTTGGTGTAGAGAAACAATGGGTGTTGGAGAATTGGGCCAATGACTAAGCTCTCTTGTGACCCCCTGTGGAAAGAAAACAACAAGTGGGAGAATGTTGGGTATGTGTTATATTCTTTCCACGACTAAGCACGCGTGGGGGGGCGATAGCCACCCCTTTGCGCTGGGTGCAACGGCGGGGTCACAGGGGGGGACGGTAGCCCCCCCTGTCGGGGTCCGGGGCAGCACCCCGGCGAAAATTTTTGGTCCTTAATTTCTGGTGGGTAGTCCGCGTCCATGGTTTTGTGCATGTTTTTGCACATGGTTTTGGGGTACGATGGTTTTCGGCCCCTAGTATTTTTGTAGATCCGGTCAAGGGAACTATGGTTATGTTCTAATCCAGGGTTTATGGATTGGGGTTTATGTATGCTTCGGCATGTATATATATGTGTTGTAACACTAAAAGGAATATAATTAAAAATCAAGCTGGTCGTCCCGATTTGGGATCCAGGGGAAAATCTCTGTGTTTATCTGTTTTATGTTTTATGCTCTCGCTATTGTTTATTTTCATATATAAGATTCATGTGTAGATAATTTATGTTCATGGTTAAAACCTACAAATATGTTGACTCTTTTTCTTCCTACTGTAATTTTGAAAATAATTTGTCCTTGGTTTTCATTAAGTAAACCCAAGTATTTCTTGAATGTTCATCTCTAAATCTGACATAATATAGATTACCTCCAAGTGATTTAGGAGTCATAGGGCCACATACATCGGAGTGAATGAGATCCAAGTTTTCTTTTGACTGTTAAGCACTTCTTCCAAATGGTATCTTGGTATTCCTACCCAATTCATATCCATTACATAATCCTTCATGATATTATTTCAGCTTAGGCATTCCATCTGCTATGAATTTTATATATGGGAGGATTTTGAAATGAATATGACCAAATATTGTATGCCATAATTCACATGGGATAATTTTAGTGTGAACTAAGGCTTGACCTGGAGGAGATATCAGCCTTTCAAGTCATTATAATACCAATGAATCTAGAATTCTCTATATTTGAGTCTTTACTCCATACAAAAACCTTTCCATCAATGAAGGCTATTTTATCACCCTTATCTTCTAGACTTGAAATGGAAAGTACGCTCTTATGTAAACCTGGAAAAAATAGAATGTTTTTGAGGTGAATGTTGCTTCCATTCTCTAGCTCTATAAAAGTTGATCCAATGCCTCCCATCGAATAGATCTTCTTATCTCCAAGTTCCACTAAATAAGAATATTTTCCTTTTGATATGGTCTTCAATTGTTTGTGATCACCTATGATGTTCCTAGATGCACCACTATCAATTACCTAAATGTTTTCATCTTGGAATTTGTCAGTGAGTGCCAAGAAAAGACCTTCATCCTTTTCTATGATTACTTACTTCTTTGAAGATAATAAGAGACTCCATACTTCCCTCACACCTTTATTGAAATAGATTTCTATCTCTTAACACTTCTTGAAGAATTTATTTAATGTGAGGATATCTTCATGATGCCCTTAGCCAACCTTAGCTCTAATACCATATTGAGAATTCAATAGGGAAATGGTGTTTAATTCTATTTTACTTGATAGTTTCTTGTGTTTCATTTTTACTTATTATCTTTGTTACTTATTATTATATGTGTGATGCATCAAACAAATAAAAAAAAATAAGAAGGTTCCAAACTAGGGCCAAAACCTCTCCTATTGAGAGGAAAAAAATTAAATCTCTACATTAAGAAACATATGACCATAATTTAATTAAATGTGAGAAAGAGAGACTAATAAGTCTAAAAATATGACAATTAACCCCTTAAAATATGCCTAATAATGGTTCTCATCAGAGGGAGTATGCTTCGATTGAAAAATTCCATGACCTTATGACTAATACCAATACCCTCCAATACCAACACCAAACTCTTGAGATGATGTTCCAACTTCGATGTAGCTAAACCCAATCAAATCTCTTTGAGTAGACTTCCATGGACTCCTACTGCAAGATTCTTGCCATTGTACTACAAATATGAAATTTTAGCCTCGTTGCAACTATTGCTACCACACATGGGAACTTTGATCTTCTTCTAGAGCCCTCTTCTGACCCTCACTTGCCTTTCCTTAACTCCTGGAGTTTGAGAGATACCATTAGTAACATTTTCTTGACCTCTTTTTCTCATTTTTCTCCAAGATTGAAATTGTATATGGATTCCCTAGGTTTACACAAAAACCCTAGTTCTCTTTAGCATGTGAGAGAGTGAATTAGCTCCAAAAAAAAAATATCCTTTGTCCTTCCTCTTCTTCGTTGGATTATCCTTCCTCTTATTCACTAGAATGAGTGATGAGTGTGTGTTCCATAAGGAGAATGAGTTCTCTTCTATATATAGGATCTCCAAGGTGTATGTGGCTCTTCCTTTTAGGCTGACTTGGAAACTTCTAGGAACAATTGGTCCTAGAGGGTATTCTGACACTGTTAAAGAAAAAAATAATTTTCTTTACAAGTTAAAAACTGCCCATTGGGGTCTTCAACTTATGAAAATGACTCTCTTGACTTATTGACTAAGGAAAAACCATAGAAGCACTCAATGGGTACTTGACCTATAAAATAAAATAACCTAAGCATGAAACCCCTGCTCCAAAATAATAATAATATTTTTTCTTTTCATTTTATAATTTACAATAGTAAAAAATACATTTCATACTTATGAAGACTGAACCTAGTTACAAATTTTTCAATAGTGCTTCCTTCAGTATTGCATGATCAACTCTAACAGAATATGAATCCATTTAATTAATAATATAGCTGGAGGATCCAAAAGGGTTACAATACCACCCTTTCCCTCTATTATTATTGCAAGCCCCTCTATATTGTTCGACACTTATGAAATCGTATACATTTCAGAACATATGCACTAATATTAAACTCGACCCTTTTACCTTTATTCCAGCATTTCTTGCATACTTCGACTTTTCCCTTAATCCCCACAAGCTTCTTGACTTCTTGTAGTCGTCCAAACCTTCTCTTTTGTTTAAAATATCTCCCAGAGCCAACATTCCCCAACACTTAGGCCCTTTAAGTTGATTCTTGGTGGAATTCGTTATAGTAGCCACAACCCTTAATCTTTCACTAAGGCCAATATGTATACTTGTGGCACTTTATCTTAATACCCCACCATTCCATATGACTTGGTCCTATGACTTTGGTCTCTAAATTCCTAATATAGGGTGTCTTATTTCTCTTCTGCTTACAACTCCTCTACCTTATAGGTATAGGCTTTCGGGCTTCGTGACTTTCTATGGGCACAGGCCTCGCAAATGATCCAATATTATGGTTCTTCATTATATGCATACGGTATTTTATTTTTAGGTGCTCATTTTGTTTGGGAATTTAGTTTAATGTTCGTATTCAATGGCCGTGGGTAATGGAAAGAACTCATTGAATCTTTTGTTTGGGTAAAATTGAATGTTTCTCCTGCAATCCAGCCCATACCCTTGAGCATTGTACAGGGACATGTTGTAGGAGTAGCTCATTACCTTCTGGGTGGAATCTTCACAACATGGGCATTATTCCCGGCAAGAACTATTGTAGTAGGATAATGGCTACGAGGATTAGAAAAGCATTATGGAATCAAGATTTTCAAAGTTCAGCCAAGGCTTGGCACATAACCCAACTACTCGTCTATATATATATATATATACACACACATGCACACATGGCATCCAGTCAAGCAGCATGTTAGGGGTCCCCCCTGGCTTGAGGGGTCCTGACCTAGGTTCAAAGTTTATCGCGCAACCAACAAACCCTCCAACTACTAGCCCTTTCGGAAATGACCTACTTGCGCATATAAAAGTCTTACCTGAAGTAGTATGGGGGGGGGTGACAGAACCAGGCTTGCACACCCTAAAGAAGAAAATAATGATGTGGCCCTAATAAAATCGATTGCAGACTTATATCAATCATACAGAGAATGTGGAGAGCCTGGTTATAACTGTGTTGTACATAAGGGAGGCTCTCATCCCATGTGCGTGGAGGCTTTGAATTCTACATGCGTAGAATGTGTACAATCATCCTGTTGATGAGCTTTATCTAGCCATCAATTTGGAGATGGAAAGTTGTGGAATTGGTGAGCTTGGTATCCAACATTGACCAAATGCTCGACCAAAATGTGCTAAGGAAATTGTTGTCCTGATCTAAGATGATAGACTGTGGGATCCAAAAGTGCACCCACACTCATTCAATGAATATTTTATCAGTGGCTTATGTTGTGATATTATTCATGCATCCCACCATAATGGTGATCTTCAAGAATCTGTTGATGACCATGAAAACACAGTCATTTCCATGCTTAGTAGAATGAAGGCCCGACATGTAATCCATGGACATGGATTCCCAAGGTCGAATAGGGGTAGGTAGCAGAGTATAAAGGCCTTTCTTCTTGATGGTCGGTTTGGAAATGGCACAAGAATTACAAGAGTTGATGTACTTCCCGACATCCTGTTGAAAGTTCGACCAATAGAAATGATTATGCAGTACTCCCACTTATTTCTTGACCCTGAAATTCCCAGTGACTCAACTGTAGTGTGCTTCCCATATAATCTTGGCATGCTCGCTTGAAGGAACACAAAGGTGTCCCAGGTGAAAATTTGGAACATGATACCCCCCAAGAGTGCCTTGTATGTGTGGAAAAATTCTGGATTGCTCTTGTAGAGAAGCGACCAATCAAAAGTATCATACCCAAAAGAGTTGAGAACGGTGGTTGGCGCCATAATCGGTGGTTAAATGAGGTAGTCTGCAACATTATTGGTGCTACCCTTCTTGTACTTGATGTTCAAATCAAACGGTTGTAGATATGTGAACCACTTCTGATGGCGATCATTATGCAACTTCCCTTGTGTGTGTATGAACTGCAAGGGTCGGTGGTCTATGTGGATGATTTTTTCCTTCCCCAAAATTTAATGCTTCCATTTTCGACAAGCCTGCATAATGGAATACATTTCTTTGTCATAAGTGGGATACTTGCAGACTGTGTCAGACAATTTCTTGATATGATATGCCACTGGATTCCCCTACTGAGTAAGAACTACCCCAATAGCATAGTCAAAGGCATATGTCTCGATCTCAAATGGTTATTGCAAGTCTGGTAATGTGAGCACTTGGGTTGAATAGAGGCGATGTTTCAATTCTACGAATGCCTTCTCTTGAGATTCCAACCAAAAAATATTTTATTTTGCTTCTCACTTGGTGACTTAACTCAAGGGCCAAGTGATATGAGAGAATCGCAACACGAACCTGTAGTAGAAACTAGCAATACCTAAACAGTTGTGAAGCTCTGCTAGAGTGGTTGGGGCTGGGCAATCTGACATGACTTGGATCTTGGTTAGATCCACATGCACCCCCCTTTCATCAATAATGCATCCCAGATATTGAACCTGGGTCATGCCAAAACTGCACTTCTCCAAATTGGCACACAACGTGTGTTGCTGCAGTGTTTGGAAGACTTTCTGGATGTGGTGGAGGTGCTCTTCCCAAGTTTGGTTGAAGATTAGAATGTCATCTAAGTACACCACTACAAATGAGTTGGTGAATCGCTGCAAGCTATCATCCATCAACCTCATGAAGGTTTCTAGAGAATTTTCCAACCCGAAAGGCATGACCATCCATTTGAAAAGGCCCTCCTTGGCTTTGATGGTAGTCTTACACACATCATAGGGTTCGATTGGTACTTGGTAATACTCATACTTCAAATTTATCTTGCTGAAATATTTCGCCCCTTTGAGTTGGTCCAGAAGGTTATCAATCCATGGGATCGGGTACCTATTCTGGACAATGAACTTGTTCAAGGCCCGATAGTCAATACAGATTCTCCAAGTCCCATCCTTCTTCTGTACCAACACGATCAGGCTCCCACAGGGTGATGAACTCGGCTGGATGTGACCTTTCTGCAGCAGCTCTTGAATCTACCTCTTGATTTCATCGTTCTCTAGAACATATCATCGATAGATCAGTCCATTGGGTATCGACACACTTGGGGTCATATCAATGGGGTGCTTGACCTGACAGTGCAGAGACACCCCTATGGGTGAGGTGAAGATGTCCCCGCACTCCTCCACAATGTTGTCCATTTGTTGTTGTCGTATAGAGGATCTCTATGTGGAGGTCATGGCCATAGTCTTCTTCTTTCCCTAGGGGCAGATCATCATGAAAACAAATTTCGTGGTTTTGGAAATGAGTTTATTGCATTGTTTTGTAGTAAACAAAGAGATAGTGATATGTGGTGGTACCTACGGTATTATGTACAACTTATTTCCCAAAGTAACAATAACAGTGTGAGGCCAAGACTCATACACAACATGTCGCTTCCACAAGTATGGTTGGCATAACAATACATCACAAGCATCGAGAGGAGAAATGTCACATAATACCTCATCCGTGAAGGGTTTGATGGGGTAAGGAAGGCAACATTGTTGGCTAACGCGGAGATCCTGTCCTAGGTGAAGCCACCCAATGGTGTATGGTTGTGGGTGTGTTGTGGTCGATAAGCTCAACCGCTTCACGACATCTGCAAAAATGAGGTTCTTTTCGCTCCCATTGTCGACAATGAACTGTAGCAAGGAACCATTTACCAACATCTAGAAGTGGAAGAGACGATACTCCTCCTTTGGATCTTCTGGTTCCTCCTTCTGGATCTTCATAGTGGCAACAATGGTGTTGGGTTCTGCATAAATAATATGTTTCCCTTTTTCATTCCTCTTGTTAGGTTCTGATTCAAAGTCGAAGCATGCATTTGATTCAAAAGCCCTCATCGTGGGCACCATCAACTACTTGGCCCGACACTGACTTGTGTTGTGAGTGGAGCTCTTATGGAACTCACACCACTTTCCCTTGTCCTTCTTTGGCTTCATGGTCTTGTTCCTTTCTTACAGCTTTCGCAGGTTTTCTTGGGCCGCCATGCCTTGGATTTGTCCTTTTTTCTACATTGTGGGGGCACCTTTCCGTTGATTTTGATTCACAGATCCAAAGTTTCTCTCTTCTGTTTGACTTTCTGCTCAATCTTGGCAACATACCAGTATGCCGTACCAAGCAAGGAGATGTTGAGGAACTTTATTTCCTCCGGAATGTATCTGTGCAGACAACTGCAAAACTTTAGCTCCAAATGCTTCTCCAAATATTTGATACCCAACTTTTTGCGCAGGGTATCGAACAAATTCATCAGCTCATGCACATATTGATCCTTTTGTTGTCGCAGCATGGTCCATTGTATGTACATGTCCTCATGTCTCCCCATGGGATATTATTGTTCCTTGATGGTGTCTTAGAAAGAATTCCAAGTGGGTATGGCTGAGAAAAAAGAGGGTTTTGTCTTGTCATTTTTCGCACAGTAGGTTTCCAACTATTCCTTGACATAGGGGGTAGCTTTGAGGAGTGCAAAAATAATCTTCTCTTGGTCGGAAAATTCATGAATCGAGAAATATCCTTCTAATATATTCAACCATCTATCTATGGCATCTGCATCTATTTTAACCTTAAATATGGGAATGTCAAATTTTACTTATACCTTAAAGGAGGTCACTCCTCTAGAGTGGTTGTTAGATGTAGATGCACCGCCGGTGGGCAGT
The DNA here is from genome assembly GCA_034641835.2 of Pinus albicaulis. Taxonomy (NCBI): domain Eukaryota; kingdom Viridiplantae; phylum Streptophyta; class Pinopsida; order Pinales; family Pinaceae; genus Pinus; species Pinus albicaulis. The sequence continues at coordinate 724,352,183 of CM076571.1, read as the reverse complement.
CGTTGAAGGATATGGTAAAATTTATACATCATCACATTCCTTTGTTTTTCAAGGGCCTCCTTGAGCGATATTTTGGTAGGATCTCTTGCTCCCTCATATTTATTTTCCTCCCTATGGGCGGTCGTCGGGGTTTGCGAGGCTGATCTTGCAAAGGTGGAACTAGATCATGCCTTAACTCCTTTTACCCCAACCTTGTTTGGGACATGCAAAGAAGGATCGAGAAAAAACAGACCACTCTCATACCACTGATATGAATTTATGGAAGAACACAATAGAATACACATATAACCATAAATAAAAAGATGCAGCAGAAAAAACACATCATTTCATTAATATCAAAGAACTGAAATTTGTTTACAGACAGAATGGAAATAAACTATCTAGGGCACTGGTAGCTTATCTCTGAGAAGTGATGTGGTGGTTACATGCCTTTGAAGTATCTTACAATGAGGCTCGAGGGCCTATTTATTATTTAGAAACAATTGAAAACCCTAAACATCCGAAACCCTAACGCTAGGAGATGAAGCGACAAAACTACATGCCCCATTTTGGTAAATTGGTGTTTCAACTTCCCGAGGATGTAACTTTTGCATATGATATCCATTTGACATGCACCATACCTCGTTAGAAATATCTATCAGGGGACTACAACTTATGATGTGACTAACATCCATCCATGGACCCATTTTTCTCCTGGTTTTCCCAAAAAACATTGTTTAGGTCCTCAAAACGGCTCTGGAAGTTCAGGACCCAAAAAAATGCTAAAAATAATAAGTTGCACCGAAATTTAAAAACTGAAAGAGACAGTGGTGGGGCCCCAAGTTGAATTGGCGAGTGGCCACCAATATCCACCAGGATTATCCCCAAATCCCCTTCACTGATTCGTGCAACGCGCATGTACAAAACTTATGCAAAAAGATACCAAAAAGTGTAGCACAGGGGACCCCGCTCCAACAACTACCATGTGGCAGGCCACAATGACTTTCTAGAAGTTAATAAACCAAATCTCTGAAGCCTGCTATGTTTTGATGTAGAGGTCAGATGAGGATGAAACTTATACTATTGGAAAGGTATTAATTAGATGAATACAATGGTATTGTATATTTTTTATTTTGAAGAGTTTGTAGATCTAGACCCCATCTCCATGACTAGAACCTTGGAGGATTGGTCAACATCATAACTACCTCCTTCTACTGTTAGAAAGGGCTAGGAATAGAAGGGGGTTTGTTACAACTAAATTCATTATCCCCAAGCAATCCAAACATCAATACTAGGATCCCACGCAGGTATGATGAATACTTCCTTGAACAAAAATTCTCCCCATAAATTCGTTATAAGGTTGGATTTTATAGCTCCTAATGATCCCCTTCATTAGCATACTCTCCATCATCCCCTAGATTTGGGAAGTGATGATTTGATATCTGAGATACAACTAGAATACCTCATGTCGTAAACCATATCATGGTACTCCATAATGAACTATTGAAAATTGTGAAGTCTTGTGGTATAAAGTATTAGTACATAACATTCTAAGGAACTTAGATGTTTCTGCATGCTAATATGTGCTTGATCTATTCCGACCTTGAGAGGGCTTATACAATGTCCCTTATCCCCTAAATCATCATCATACCCTCAATTTTTTAATTTTGACAGGTCCAATGATATAATCTTATTGATCCATCTATAGCTACATGATATTCTGGAGTTTACATCTAGGAGATTAAATAATCAAAAGATGAATCACCTACCAATTGATTATGTAATGATGAAAAAGATAGTCCCATGTCTTGTCTGATACCAAATACTCCCTCCATGAAATATCCTATTCTAAAATATCTGCCCCTATTGCCTCAATATACATTATTTGTCTTTCCTTACCCAATGCGTACTACTCACTCATGTATCTTGATTTCAAGTAGATTCATTGATCCACTCCACACAACTTCCTAGAGTAGATATCCTCTGGTAAAAATACTTCTACTTGTCTTCCAAAAAGGTTGAGGAAACTTTGAAACAATTTTCCCAATTTAAGATGCTCATTTTCCCATTGCCCTAATAATATTTAAATTCCATTACACTAGCTATCATGCGATGTAATCATGTACGCTAATGCATCCATAAGGAAATGCATAATCTTAATCATCTCGTCACTCATTTTGAAACTATAATCACTTCCCTACAACATTGGTAGACCTACTATCAAATCCCTGGTTGTAACTACCCAAATATTGAGCTACTTCATTCTCTTATAATTTAGATGATAAATATGTTATCAAGAACTTGAGTTTCAATGCTCCTACCTTTCCCTCCACTAGTTCCTTCATTTTACAAACCAACAACCACTTTTAGAAGCTTTGACTTCCAATGCTCAAAGGAAAAAAAAAATCTTGGATATTTTCCCAAGAAATGGGATATCCAATCAATAAGAATTCTCATAAGGATGTATGTTGCTATTCTAAGAGTCTCCAAAGAGTCTCACTTTTGTTTCCTTCTTATTTGGTTCTTACCTTTGTTAGAATAACTTGTGACCTACAACCCTATTGAAATTAGTTCTTTTCCATTCAGCTATTTTTTTAACATTTTTGTGTTCTAATCAACTAATGTTTTTTGAGAATTCGAGAAATAGGTGAAACAATCTTCTCCATGCTGCAAATAGGCAACAATTTTGATCGCAACAACCTGCAAATGGAATCATCTTCACTTGAAAATAATGAAAAAATATTTTTCATGTAGGTTTTAACAATATCTAGATGAGACTCTCTAATGTTGGTAAAGAAGAATAATTTCTAATACCTTGAACCTCTTACCAAAGGTATGGCGCTCAATATCATGCAATCCTTGCATGTTGTCTACAATCGACTATAGAACCTTACTTAAAATGTCATCATTTTAGGAGGGCACACTAGTAGTTACCCTTATGGTTTCACTGAGGCAAGAAGCAATTACAAGTCTTACCTCTTTACATGGGTGTTCTAAAAGCCTTTGTTTGAACAAGGAAAGGATCAATGGCTTCAAATCCAAATCCAAAATTTTCCAATTAGATTGGTCTACCTTGGAAAAACATCAATATTTCTCATCCAATTTAGAGAAGACATCTCCTAACTCCATAAACTTCAAATCTAATCAAATCATGAAGAGACAATTTCCCACTTTCTCCTTTTTGTAGATTCGTTGGTTGCTTGTGTTGAAGAGTAGCATGGAACCCATTTGAGAAATGTATTTTTTTTTTATCTTCTTTATTTTCTCCATGAAAACATTATTTTTGAAGAACCAACTTGTGCATTGTTGTACTAATTTAAGAAGAGTGTTGATCACTTCATAAAAATCCATCATTTATTGTTCATCCCATCATGATGGTATCATGCACAAATATGACACAAATGCAATGTCCATTTAATTTAATTCACAATTTTTCTATAAAACTTCATTAGAGAATTTCTTGAAATAATTTTGGCAAAAACATTTAATAAATTCCAACAAAATTAGACAGCTAGTAAATCACAAATTTATATTGAAAATTTCCACAACAAAAACCCAACGAATTTTATTAATAATACTAAGGAGAATCAATTTTTTTGTGAACATGGTAGTTGTTATAGCAATGACAAAGGTAGTTCTTCAAAGAATCAATTAGACCTTCAAAAATTTAATCAACTACTGCAGTGGCACAACCTCTCTAGGAATAACTCAGTTGTGGCAATAATTGAGCATCTCCACAAAAAAAAAAAAAAAAAAAAATCAATGACTCGACATCAGTAAATTTAGTTTTTACAATAACTCAACATCTCCACAAATAGATTCATCTATTACAATAACTCAAACTCTCCACAAGTAAATTCACCTGCTACAATAACTCAACCTGTCCACAAATGAATTCAAGCGATTCTAAAATAAGTTAACCTCTAGCTGTATGAATTTGGATATAAAATTCTTGCATTTTCTAGTCAATGTCTCATGCAGACATCTAACTTGTGGGTAGAAGCTAGTTTAGTAAATGAAGTACTTTGATCATTCAAAAGAAAAAAATACCCTTCAAGATCAAGACAACGAGAACTTCAATGTACACCACTATATATATAGGTAAATCATGGGACATGGAAATTCCAAATACTATACCAATACCATTAGATGAAAAGAGAAATGTCATTGCATATGGTTAAGTTTTAACTATACACAAATCACAAAATTTGAATATATATATATACTATTGAGATACAAGGTTTAATATTAATAATGATTTCATGAGTCAATAAATTAAATAAATATATAATTTAAGAATATCACAACTATTTGCACTTGAAAATTATGAAAAAAAAGACACAACAACATATAATACTATTTTAAAGAAATAAAAACAAAAATTATAATCCTTTTCCTTATAACTATTAAACTTATTATTGAATAAAGTCAATAATTTTTTCTTTTATTTCTACTATAAATTTCTACATTAATTTTTGTGCACCCTTACCCTTACTATCACAACACAGTATTACTCCACGCTACATTGAGCTTTTCTTTTCAACCCATCTTCTCTTCTTTCCATAATTAAAATACATTTATTTCTCATCTTTCAAAATTGAAATCTAAACGTATATGTTGTTATTTTCTTTCCATAATTAAAATACATTTATTTCTCATGTTTCAAAATAGAAATCCAAATGTCTCATATGTGTTGTTATTTTGAAGTATGAGTGGAAGTAGTTGATCTTGAATTGTTTTGTGTCGGCACTGAAACGAAAAATGGATGATAACACGAAATTTATTCCAATGTTTTTAATAGTCGGCGGTGCACAACACTCCTTATTTATTGACGTAATGTCTCCATCCTTGTTCAATTCAAACGGAGAAACGTGAGCGAGACAACGCAAAACGAGTTCAGAAAAGGGAGAAACGTGAGGGAGAAATATTTGATATATACAGTAACAGGTTATATGCAGTGCATTTCTGTGTTTTGTATCTGAATTTCTAATACATAAACATGGGAAGAGGTAGGAAGAGAGTCATATCGGGCAAAAGAATTTTCCGTGAGAGCAAAGAAGATGAAAAAATAACATCTTCTGGGTCGAAGTCCGCAACAACTTCCCATGGCGAGTCCAGCGTGGATAATCTACAGGGGGATGTTGAACTACCAGCAGGAGTCAAAGACACTTTTAATAATGAAACAATTGAGAATGTCACAGAAAACCATGCAGAGGAAGACGGGGAGTACCAGGCCACCGCTTCTAAATTTTTAGAAGCTTTACATGAAGTCGAGGAAAGATTTAAAAAAGAGATATCTGAGAAAGAAAATTACTGCAGAGCGTTGGTTCATGATAAAAATAATTTAGAAACAGAAGTTTTGAAATTAAAGGACGAAATTCAGGAGATATCCACAGAATTTCAGGTAGCAAGTAAAGCTTGGGAGTTGGAAAAGGATGGTTTGTTATCACAAATTGCAGTAGCAAGAAAGGAGAGTGACGGGATGTCTATTCAAAACGAGATGGTGCTACTTCAATATAGAGAAGAAAAAGTTGGATTGGAATGTGGGTTGAATGATTCCAAAGCAAGGTATCAAGAATTACTCTTGAAAACTGTAGAAGATAGACATCAGTGGGATTCAGAGAAGGAAAATTTGCAAAGTAATGCTGCACTGTTGCAAACAAAGCTTGAGTCAATAGCTACTGAAAGGGAATTACTAAACCAGCAAAATAGCCATCTAAGAACTGAAGTGGAGTCGTTGAATGCCCAGCTCAATGAAAGTAATGCTGCTGCGGCTGCAAAAATGTTTCTTGAGGAAAGAAACAACTCTCTGCAGACTGAAATGGACAGAATAGCGTTGGTTTCAAAAGAGAAAGAGGTAAACCTCGAGATAAAAATAGGGGAGCTGGAAACAGTTTTGGTTTCTGTCCAGAACGATCTGGATTGCTCCATGGCAACAACATTGGAGAAAGAAAGAAATATTGATAATTTACAATATAAGCTTTCAGAGATTATAGAGGCGAAAAGGCTGCTCGAGGAGAAAAATGACTCAATTTTGAATGATGTAAACAAACGTAGGACAGTTTTAGAAGAAGAAAATGAGCATCTTCAACTGAAAATAAGGGAGTTGGAGACTAATTTGCATTGTGCCAACATGGATCTTGAATCCAAAAATGTTCAACTTCACGAAGTGAAGACAAGGCGTCCGCTTTGTCCACCGAAATCAGATTCTCCGCAGAATGGAAAGGGAAATGGTTTACGCCAAAACCCAAAACCCATCGCTGTGATGGAAAACCGATCACCCAACACAACAAAACCCCGCACCGCAAAGGCCCAAGTCGAAAACCGGACACCCAGCACCGCAAAGGCCCAAGTGGAAAATCGAACACCGCAAAACCGGATGCCTGTAAAGCGATCGCCGAAACAATCGGCGCCTCAAAAGCCGCCTCAAAAGCCATCGCCCAAATCGCTGAAAGAACAGGCACCTCAAAAGCCATCGCCCATAGCACCGGCGCCTCAAAAGCCATCGCCCAAAGCAGCAGAGCCTCAAAAGGTAAAACCAAAATGGTTGTGATGATTGCCTTCACATACTTTCAGCTGTTCATCAGCTATTTAAAAGTTGGAAATTTCTCTTATACGTTAAAGGACATATTGGAGTTGTAAGATTTATTATTAATAATGATTATTTTTACCTTAACCTAATGTTTGGCCTAATTTTCCTACAGTAATCATTCCTGATTTTATCTAATGGTTGTTTGATATATTACATAGTTTCTCTGCAATCATTGAATTTTTTATCTTAATTTTCACATAATTGAATTCTTCATCTTAATTTTCACATAATGCCTTTTACCGCATGCCTATTTTTAAATCTACTTGCATCAAATATTAAAAGGCATTAATTAGGTTTTATAGAGTTTTAACTAGCCACTTGGTTCTTTTATTTGGTTATTCTTGCTCACTCACATATTTGGTTACCTTGTCTTTTGTGCTAGACACATATACGGTCAAAAAGGAAAAAAATAAAACATGCAAAGTTGCTTCCATTAAAATCATGCACAAGGGTTTTGATATATGATTATTGTTTAGCTAATTTTTTATTGCAACAATTACACATTAGTTAAATTCTAATTACCACATGGGAAATTGGTTTCTTTTATGTTCATGGAAGCCTATATGCTATGTTAGCAGTATAATGTGAAGAATTTCACTTATGTATATGGGAGACGAAACTGAAGTATTATTTTGGAAATGCGTTAATTTTGTGCAACCAAAGTATTGTTTTGGGGGAAGCAACCAAAGGAGTAATAATTATCCTCAACTGTATAATACACAGTGGTATGACTGGTGGGCCAACGATGGTATGGAGGACTAGTGTGAGAATTTTATTACCAGAAATTTATAAACCAATGGTATATATTACCACGTATGGAGAGGTTTAGTGGTTGTTAGGAGTATTAGTTGTGCGTATTGGTATAAGGCCACAATGGGAGTGATGTGACAATACTTATATTACAACATATGCCACAATATAAACTAGTGGTATATATTACAATGTATGGAGCGTCTTCGTGGTTGTTAGGAGTATTAATTGTGTATTGGTATGATGTTTTAATGCGAGTAATTGTGCGTATAAACAGTCACGATGTCGCAAGAGTCACGATGGGAGGAATAGGCACTAAGGGACCAAAGTGTGAATCATAGTGGTACGGACTAGGGACAGGGTGCTGGAGTTGGAGGAGGTAATACCATGAAGGAGGTAGCAGGAGTCAGACAGAAGTTCGAGTGGTATTAAGTGGATAGGTGGGTTAGAGAGCCAGGAATGGCGGTTTTAGGCCACCACACTTCCACTTCAATGTAGATGATAACACACAGACCGAGGATGATTGTGCCAATGGGAGCAGTATGCCTATGGTGCATAGTGGCAATGGATTGGTATGACTGTCTCTGGTTCACTGGTTATGAATTTGGAGGGAGGTAACGACACAGAGCCATTTGCGGATTTATCAACTATCGAACAGATAGGCTTCTAAACAAGCTTACCACAAACACCATTCATGCACAACACCTACAGGAAGTGTAACAACTTCCTCCAGTCTTCATAGGAGGGAAAGAAAATACGATTCTTCCACAGTTAGAATATAATCGAATCATATAGGTGACTGGTTAAGGCACAGAGTTTCTCTGTAACATCCCTCAAATATTCACTAAATAACCCTCGAATTCTCCGTCATACCCTTGAAATAAATTAGACTAGACACCTACCAAGAATAGAGAAATAACATACATTTTTCTGCCTTATAGGAGCTCTATATTAAATATTTTGTATCTATGTAATTTTCGATCTCCAAGGTTTGAACTTCCATCTTGTGGTATCCCTTTGAGTCATATTTCCAACCCCGTAGGTCTGATCAAGATTGGATTCTCCAAGAAATAGTTGTGCCCAGTCTCCCACGATGTTTTGATTATAGACTGGTTCAGTAGATTGAAATTTTATGAAGTGCCATGTGTCACTGTATTGACCGATGACCCTAAAAACGATAGCAAACAAACTAAATTTCATCCTCATTTTGTTACTTTTTAGAAAATTTGAATCCAATTCTCAGAGATAACGTTATAAGGCGTTTCCCAAGGTCATATGTTTCACATGGAATTCTGGAGCCTCCAAAAACCCTAACTTCCTAAGATCAGATCTCCCAAAATATAGTGAACCAAGATCTGAAATTTTGTAACACGATTAATAAGTATTTCAGATGAAATGTTGTTATTTTTCATCTTCAGAGTCTTGGTAGAAATAAATTTATAGTGAACATGACACGATGTCTTGTTTTGGAGGATATATGAGCTTTCTTTTTATAGAGTTGACAAGGGCTTCTATAGTGAATGTTGAAGGAGAAATTTAGGATTTTAATATATTATTAATTGTTAATTCTAATTGATAAATATTGTGTGTTTTTTTTTCTTATGTCCTAAGGAATATGCACTACCTAAATAGATTTGGTTGTTTAACGAGATGTAGGAGTTATATGGGTGCATAGTGGCTTGAACCCCTTCATTAGCATAACATCTCCACAAAGTATGGCAAGAAACCTTTAATATTAATTTTAGGTGCCTACAACTAATGGAAATGTGCCAAGTCACCTTAATTCAGGGTTTTAGCCCACCAATTGAGTTTTTTACCTTCAAACTCAATTATCTCTCTAACTAGGAGGAACCATGTAGCGTACCACATACCACTGGAAATATCTCTTCAAGGAGAATCCAATGTCATGGATATCCAAGCCAAAATAAAGTATTTAACCCTTCAAAAACCCTCAAAAAATTCATGCTACACACTCACTCCAGAGAACCCAAACCCTAGGACTTGGGTTTTAACCATCCAAGAGTGTAGCTGCTATCGAGATGTAATATGAAAATTACTGAGAAGCATTCATTACCAATTCGACATCACTGACTGGTGTTTTTGTTCAAAGTAAAACATAGTAAACTCCATGGGTTGACATTAATGACAACACCATCCAAAAATTTACCCCGTTGCCATTGATGACAACACACGTACTCCTCCTGCGAGTACAACTCTCGTTGTCTTCATGTTTTACCTCCTTGATATTTCAATCTCTTTCTCAGGTTTTCTCTTCCCCTTTGACATCAATGACAAAGGGTTAATCCCCCTCATAATTTTCTTTCTTCATGTGGACTCTTTATTTTCTTACACTCCCCACGATGAGAAGCCTTATTGTAATGATATGTTAATGGTGATCCTTGTGGACCTATAACCTACATGTGCTCCCGTTGATAAGAAACCTTCCTCTAGAAATATCTGAAAACATGTAAGTCGTTAACTATTCTTCTCCCCCTAAACTTGTTTTGGATTTGAGATGACTTTCCTGAAGTTGCTTTTATGTCCATGTTATTTTTTTGTCAATGGTAGACCTATACCACATACTGATGTATAAACTCCCCCTCTGCAAAATTCAAGGATTCGACGAGTCGGATTATTCAATATAGTTTATCATTTAATGAACCATATTAACTTGGGTCATTTTCTGAAGCAACTACTAATTCCTGATTACCTGTTACGAACCATGAGAGCATAAGTGTTGAGACATTCTTGTCTTTCTGCACTTCTTTTTTATCCTTTACATGTTCTTCCTATATTTTTACTTGTCTCTTCTTTCAAACCTTATTATTCTCATCATCAATATTCATGATTGATTCCATTTTGTCCCTGTGGTGACAAGCTATGTGTCCATCATTATGCCATTTGTAACATTACTTATTAGGATTGTACATGCATTTTTTGAGTTGTGTGCCCATAGTTATGACACTTGAAACATTCAATGTTGTCCATACGTGATTCCATCTGATATCTGCAATCATGAGATTTATGGCCATTGTTATGGAATTTGAAACATTCAATTTTTAGCCCATCTAGCATATATCATATTCTAACAAAATCATCATGGAACCTATCTCATGATGCTGCAAACTGGCTTCTAGGATTTTGTAGATAATGATCGTACCTATAAAAAAAATCACAATCCCTAGCCATATCTCCATAGTTAGCACATAAAAAGAAATAACCATTAAATAAATGTATGTACTTGAATGATTAATTCAAATGTGATGTTCCTTGATATTTATAACTGTCAACAACCTTACAATCCCTGATCATATGTCCATAGTTAGCAGATGAAAAACAATAACCATTAAATAAACAAACATACTTGGAGGATTTATCATTCTTATTTGGAGGCGGTGCTATAGTCTATTGTTGTCCTTTGTTCTTGACTACTCTGGTCTTGGGTTTTGGAATTTCAATATTCTTCTTTGGATTTTCATTCTCATCAACTTATTTCTTAGGATTGTCCTGCAAAGATATGGAGCCTCTACCTTCATCAACTGGAGCTTTACCAACTTTAATTGCCTTCATTTTTTTCTTCATTTGTCTTATCTTGTAGTTTTAATTTTGCCATTCCTTGAGCTTGTTGACCTCATCGAGTGTTGCCTGACATTCTTATTTCTTTTGAGCGAGATATTCTTGAGACCATCTTTTAAATAATCCCTTCCTTTTTTTTCCTCCTCAACTTGTAGCTTAAGAAGAGTGATCTTCTCTGCTTCTATGTTGAGAACCTGTATTTGATCCTTCTTCTTCTCGATCTCAATCCTGAGCTTGCTTCGTTCAGCTGAAGAGGTTTCCAATTCCTTTTTCTTATGGTCAATTGCAGATATGTATCTTTGAGTATATTCCTTTCTTTCAATTTATGTTTCGTACATCTGTTGTTTGATCCTGCTAACCTTTGAAAAGTTTGTGTCAAGTTCTTCTTTCTTTTTTTGGGAATTATCTCTTGAAGTCTCATGACTCTGTATTCTTTACTTCTTCCAATTGAGCTCTAAGGTTTCTATTCATCTTCTTAGAATCTTAATTCTCCTTGAAGATTTATTTTGATGCCTTGAATTTTTCTTCCAAAAGTCTTGTCCTTTTCTTTTGCATTAAAGGAGATGTAAGCCTAAAAGTGCCCATGAAATTTTCAGGTAATTTCCATGTCATAATATGTAAACCAATCAAAATGATTTAAATTTAAAAAGAGATGCATATAAATATTTTGGAGGGAAAATAAGAAAAACTACTTTTTTAATTGTATTTTCGACTTATCTCCTTATAGGTTTACTCAAATTTCAAGTGTAGACACTCATTGGGTGAAAAATTAAAATCCACATCCAACAAGTACCCACTATGCATACTTTTGAGAAGACCCACCTTGATAAAAAATGAAAATACTCGTTGGATGTGTAATTTAATTTCGCATCTATTGAGTGTATAAATTTGAAGTTTGAGTAAACCTGTAAGGAGATAAGCTGAAAATAAAATTAAAAAATATATTTTTCTTCTTTTCCCTCCAAAATTCATAACTTTTATTCTATTATTTTAATTATTATTTTATTCTTTTTCCTTAGGAGGCCATTTTTAGACTGAAATTTCCTCTAATGACTTTTGATTTCCTTCATCACTTTGATCACTTAATTTTGAAAATCTTCCTGAGTCATTTCTTCAATTTCTTCATCATGATCAAAAGAATTTGAATGTTCAATAATATCTTGGCCTGATTTCTTTGGTGAATAGAGATTATGAAGCTTTTCCAAGAGAGATTTAGTTGTTGAACATTGACCAAATTTTGTTTTCACGAAATTTTTCAAAAAAATAATAACTATATGCATGGCCCTTGTGTTGTACCTTTTAGCTTCATCGGTAGATGTGTCCCCAGAAACAACTGACTCCCTTACTTCATGTGCCTGCAAATGTACTTCCATTATGGATTCCAACATCTCGTATTTATCTGCATCAAAATTAGGGATTGGTACACAATACTCAATTTATTTATATTTTTTTGCACTTGTACCTTGATTTGAAATCCTTGTAACTCACTTCTTTGGCTTTCCCATCTCCGTGCTCTAAAAAATTCCTTCCAATGGTCAAGCTGTTACTGAAGGAACGACACTCTGATACCAATTGTTGGGGGTGAATCAATATTTCTTATCAATGAACACTTTTTAATACTATTCAGAGCATTAGTTATTCTTCAGTTATTATCAATGTTCTCCCTTAAAAATTATAAACAATAATCAACAGTAAAAAACACCATACAACAATGTAGAATGATAAAATAGTAGCACGAAGGATTTTAGGTGGAAAACCCACGCCGGGTTAAAACAACTGAACACTTCTCTAGTAATTGTATTCTTATCTCTTTAAAAGAAATATTAGTTACATGAAGATTTAAGCTACAACTAAGGGATGTTTCAACCTCATAATTCACATGCCACAACCTATAAGGCACTTCTAATCCTTAATATCATGTTGCAACCAAAAGGATGCCATAACGCCCTGTAGATCAGGCCACAACTTGATAAGTTCCCCAACACTCTATTTACCAGATGATGTCAAAAAGGATGCTTCGATGCCATGTCATTTTATCACCCACAACTGAATTTATGCCACGACACCCTATGCAAGCTACAACTTTCCATAGCACCACCCTCCCACCCTGAAGTGTTCTCAGGCCAACACTTGAAGATGACTTTGATCACCAAGAAGAGTCGGTAGATCACCTTCCACAATTTCCACACTGGACCCCCGATACTCTCAATAAATATAGAATATTTGTAAGGAAGATTTAGAATAAATATCGAATCTTGGTAGCCACTTATCACTATTCCCACAAATTGATCACTACAAAAAGTTGCATGTCAAGTTATCACTATATCACTGCCACTGAAAATCACTGTATAATTGTTGACTACCACAAATTTCACTTCACAAATGAATAGTCATTAACACATTGTCATTACACTTCTCATGAATGAATAATAATCAATGATGTATCATTGTCATCATCATATCAGGCTTCATACAATGCAGCAACTATCTAGCACTATTATCAATTGATGGCATAACGTAGGGTGTCTTAGGTCATCCTAATGCTCTGCAATCAATGTTCTCAAATTTTGTCCCCAGAGAGCTACCAACATATATGTAAGTATATTGTTTGACTGGTCAAAACCTGCAATCCATCATTCTCCGATAGGTTGTAAACTTGATGATGTTCCATTCACTAATTTCTACCTTGCAACATCAGAGTCAAGTTATCCTAGGTTATCATAGACATTGTCAACTGAAGGTTCTACTAGTCAAAGTTAATATATCAATGCAAAGTCACTAGTTGAAAATCATGAAATTAGTGACTAGCTGACTGAAAAAGTTAGTTAGTGCAATTATTTAAAGTGAATTGCGACTAAATTTAATGAATTTTAAGTGAACAAACTAAAAATAACTAACTTAAACGACTAATTAAGTCTAGGGATAAAATATATGACTACATAGTGAGTGACTAAACTAAAAATGACGAAATTAAATGTCTAATTTAGTTTAGGAATAAAATATATGACTAGATAATAAGTGACTGAAGTAAAACCAACTAACTTAAATGACTTAATTTAGTCTAGGACTAAAATATATGAGTAGATAATAAGTGACATACTTAATAACGATTAACATAAATCACTATTATAGTCCAAGACTAAAAATATGACCAAATAAGAAGTGCAACAAGTATATGAATTAGTCATTTATGTTAGTAATTCTCAATTCTGTCACTCTGGAAATGGAAAATTGCAATTTTGATACGAAAGTGTCACATTTCACTACAGGGGTCTTTGAATCCATCTGCAATGTTAAAATATAGAGACAAATGGGTCTTTGAATCTATCTAAAATGTTATAATTTTGAATAGCCTTTTGTCTCTAAAGTTCAACTTTAGAGGGTTGTTTCTACTGTCACCTTAGCAATGGATCATCTCACTTTGGATTACGTATTGAATCTTGGGGATATCCCAAAGCAAAAATTTATGGAGTCTTATGTGAGACTAAATCTCTAGCACTAAAAGCCATTCACTCCCTCATATACATTAATATACGTATGAAATATGCCATCAAACCTTGTTAAATGTGCTCTTTATACACTTGTAAGCATCATGTGTGATTTTAAAGCCTCCTGATTTAGTCAGTGTATATATAAACACACATGATTCCTCTTAACGACTATTATCACCACCACATTTTCACCATAATCTAGTTTTTAACAATTAAATATATAAGTATACATAAAATTAGAAGGAATGTGTATTAATGCAGAATAAAGATTTAAACATAGGGAAGTGGTTCAGTTTCGTAATTAAAATTTACTAATTTGGAAGAACATAATAAAATAAAATTAAACAAATCAAATAATTCCATATAGTTATATAAAATAAAAAATTTATAATTCCATCTAGTTATATGAAATTAGCAATTTACAAGGTGCAAGGGATATAAATCCTACACCATGCATGCTAGTATCTTAAGGTCCATTTTTCATGTTACAGTCACATTTGTGTTGTTTTTGTCCTCTTGTAATTGTCTAAGAATTTATTTCCATATCTCATTATCGACATCTATTTGTATTTTGTTTTAAAATCATTTTAGTTTAGAGACATTGTTTTCACTATTTGCCTAAATTTTTCTAACAACAAAGAAAATAAAAGGACTTATAAAAGTCAATAAAAAGGATAAAAATATAGAAACAAAAGACCAAAAAATGAAAAAAAATAGAAATACTATTTTAAAAAAATCTAATATGTGTGATCTCTTCATTGTAACAACCTATGCCACCCTTTTCAAAGCAAAGGACTAGAAAAATGAATAAAGAAAAGAAATACTATTTAGAAGTCATGAAATGTGTGAAATATTCCTTATTATAAGATATAACATTCTCTTCATTACCCATTTGTCACCCAATTAAGAGTTCAGAGCGCCCTCTTTGTTTCCCTCTTCTTTTCTTTAAAGTGACCTTGATTTTTCTTTTTTCTTTTATACGTCGCTCTACACATTTATTAATTTGGTGGGATTTTAACATTATTTATTTGCTGGGAGTTTAAATTTCATGGTTTAAATATCTGTTTCGAATCTGTCATTTTGGACCATAAGGTAATCATCCCATCAAACCATGTCCTTCCATACTGTAAGGTATTCATCTCAAATGTTGAATCCCAAATGCTGAATGCATTTTCTAGATTTTGATTAATCCCAAACATTGAATGCATTTTCTAGATTTAAAATAGGGTATTTTATTTATAATGTGGTGTATTCTAATAAATTTTGTGTGACATTCCCATAGGATAACCATGAGTTTTTTTTTTCTTTAATTTTGGTAAACGAGTGTTGTGAAGTGGAACAATATGGAAAATTGGGGGCATTAAAGGGTTCAATTGATCTAGTTATGGCAAGGACAAAACCTCAATTCACTTAGTCTCTTCAGTGTCGGATAGTGAATGTTGGAAGAGAGAGGGGGAATGTTGCAGTAAAAAATAGGCACTCACAGAGGCCATTACCTTTCGAATGTCGATGGAGTAGTGAGATATTATTCAATGAACCATCATTTAATGAGAAACACATCTATTACCAGCCCTAATTGTACTTCTTCTCTTCTTCCTCTCTCCTCCCATTTGTTCTCGTCCCTAAGAAGGTTTCAAGGAAGGGTGCATTGTCATATGTTAATATAATATAATGGAGGAACAAGTTTGTGGATGCACTTGGTCTCTATGAATGTGTCCTAGAAACAGAGCCTATCACCATTGAAGCTCACATTGGAAATGGTATTTGTCTCTAAATACAAGGTCTCATTTTGAAGGAATTTGAATGTTTTGTAGAATCTCTTGCGCTTTATGCCTAGAATTATTGTCCTGTCACGCACTGTGGAGTTTTCTACAAAGATGAAGGGCACTTGCCTGATGTAGTTGAGATTTGTTTCTCACATCTGACACTATTTGTGGTTTTTTTCTTTTATGTACTTATTTTTTGTGTTACTTGTTTGTTCAAGATTCTTTATAGTAGTAGGTTTTTTATATTGTATTTTGAAACCGAATGAATTTGAATATTATTAGGATAACCAAAATATATCTACAGTAACTATGGCATCATTATAGAAATGTGAAAATTACATGATCTCAGTTTTGAAAAAAAAAAATTATGTCAGTCCTTATACATTCTATTGACACAATTTTTTGGATGGCACAGTTAGACGTGTGAAGTTTCATCAATGTCAACTTTTCAAAAAAAAAATTCTAATGTACCGAGCCATTTTAAGGAATCTGTACCTCTTATCATATCTATCAATGTTGATTCCATGGCATGGATATATACTAATTCATGTGATAACATCTCTACAAACATATGCTACAAAGAAACCCAGAACATAACTGATAGGATTTTTAACTTGCTTCCCTTTCATCAAATTGGAACCCTTGAGTCTTTGGCATAACAGCCTCACAACATTTAGAGTCTGGGTTATTAACTTATTTCAGAATTTTTTATTTCTTGTAAAGTATTGCTACATTTTAGAACTACCCAAACGAATGAATTTTTTTCAGGGATATAGATTTACCCTCTTTACCCAATATATCACATTGGATTCATTTTCTTGTCAGCTTATCATATTTATTTATTTATTTAATGTACCATTTACTGTAGATTTTCCATGAAATTATGATCTGCTACTTTAAAAAATATGAAAACAAATTTCCTTTTCAAACAGACACATAATTTCTCTACCAAATAGCAACGGAGTAGAACATAAATAGGTTCAAAAAATTTACACAATCAAATACACATTTTTTCTAGGGAAACCGTCGCTTGATTTATAATTTTATTAAGGAAAATTGAGAAACAAAACTGATACACATACAAGCTAGTTCTAATATGAAAATAGGATAATTTTCCTGCATGTCCTAGGCCTGAAACTTCTACATGATAGTTGATGTGCTTCTCTCTCCTATATGCACTAGAGGATCAAATTTCCCAAACCTTAGGAAATAATATACTATTTCCTATCAGTGGCTAAGATCCTTTTAAATACAAATTTCCCCTATTTCTATGCACACTCCAAAGAGAAAATTTCCTTGCCCAATAGTTCATGCAAGGAACACTTTCCTCGTTCCTGGATGAGATCTCTTTCTCACAAACTCGTGCTCAAAAATTGATTAATTAATTGTGGGCCTTTGATATCTTTATAATATTTTGGATTAGTCTATTGTTAGTGATTTTTCTAAATTAGGAGTTGAATTGGATATTTTCTAGTTAACAAAACTCAGCACTCTTAGTTCTTTGGATCATCCAAAAATTTAGGAGGCTAACTCCACTTATTCCCTTAGTTCCCAATTTAAATCACATTAGAGGATAGATAAATCATCCTCCAAAAAATTTCATTAGTCAAACTACTTATTAAACTCATACTAATCACTAGAACTCATATAGTTCTAAGAATATTTCCAGATCAATTCCTTGAATCAAGGCAAAGATCAAGGAAGCCATTCCTTGGCTACTTTTCAACACTCTCTCTTAGTGAGGAAGGTATTTTTTACAACTATAAAGTTATTTTTGTGATGAAAAAAAAATACCTCTTTCCAATGCCTTGGTCGAGATTTATGCCATATTCTCCCCTATTGGAATGTACTGTACCTTGACTATCCCCTTATGCACATAATCTCTAAGATGGTGATATGGGATCTTGATATGATTTAAGAGATCATGCAATGTTGGATTCTAGGAGAGTTTAATGCAACTATGGTTATCATAATCTATCATGGTAGGCTCCATCCCCTTTCTATAAATTCCCATAGGTAACTTCCTCATCCAAATATCCCTACAAGTTGCCTCACTAGCAACCATATACTCAACTTCTGTTGAAATCAGTGAAAATAATCTCTTCTTCTTGCTATACCAAGAAACTATAGCTAACCCAGTACTCTTCTTGTCTATGGAGTTCCTTTCCCAATATACATCAGTGAAGCCCTCAAGCCTCACTTAATAAAACTGTTTGTACCATAATCAATAGTTTTTTATGCTTATGATATATCTAAACACATGCTTTGTAGGAACACAATGCACTCTAGTCAGTTCAACCATGAATTGACTTAGTTGGTTGACTCCAAAACAAATATCAAGTTGTGTGTTGACAAATTACATCAATGATCCAATGAGTTTTCAGTATACTCTAATATCCACTCACTCTATTGTACCATTGATTACAATTTGGATCAGGTAAAAAAATTAGCTAAAAATTATAAGTGCTCAAAATTGTTTCAGACCTAAACGATTGGATAGAGTTCATCGCTAGGATTTTAGTGCAACTCATTTCATCAAAATCCAAGTTCGTATGACTGAGTTATAGTCTGTTGTTTTCTTTTTAAAATTGGAAAAAGTGGACAGAGCAGGTACAAGGATGATATGGCAGCCTAGTCAGCTCATGAGGAAATTCCTCCAGCAATAGCCAATAACATCGTGCCAAGTTGCACCTTCGGATTCACCAATGTAGACTATGGGGGGAGTTTTCTCCTATCCTAATTCTAAATCAAATTATATGATATTTGTGTAATTTTATATTATTGGAATTTTTTATTTAGGGCCAATGAGGGCAGGACACATGGTGCAGCAAGGGGTTGCCACATGCCCCCACCCCATGGCCTTAGAGGTTGGCAAGTTCAAATTTTGTTTGGTGGATATATTATATATCGTATTAAATTTTCATATAACCTAAAATTGAAACCATATTACATGGTGGAATTAAAACATAATTAGAGCTACCAAATAATTTGGAGGAGGCTCTAACTTGGCGGACGGATTTAAGGTTGGTAGCAGAGTTATTATAAGTTTTGCAAAAATTCATGGTCGGATCGGGCGTTGAACACCCGACCTACTCCACACTAGACCGATGATTTACCAACTCCCCTAACACATGGTTCTTAACCACAAAGGCCGCCACTTGTATTTGAATTTTATCATGCAAAAATGTGGGGATCTGGAAGGGGCCAGCCCCCTCCCCATATGGCCACAGTTCAAGGACTAGGCGTCATGCGATCAATCCAGCAGAAAATTTAAAACCATGTTTAGTTAATATTAAAATTTGGTTAAGACAGATTAAAATGGGATTAGCACTAGAACATGCTAATATTTAAACAACGCTTATCTTATATTTAAAATTCACTTATCCACTAATTAACTGCATGATTAGTTTTGGCGGAAATTTTGGCAGAGCGTGCCAATTTAGGCAGATTTCCAAATTTAGTATTTCAACTAGCAGTTTTCCAAAATTAGTGGAGGAAATTAGGGAAAATTTGATTGTGCTCTATCTTGAGCATCACTCAGCCAAATTTCGAAAATAAATAGTCATTTTTTACTATCTTAGACATTATGAAGCTAGTTGTGCAAATTTTAGAGGCATTTTGAGACTTCCAAGTGCGATCTTTCTATAGGTAATTTTCATGGAGCCTAGGGCCACCATGTGTTAGAGGCATATCCAGAGGAGCCAAAGGCCATTCTGAGTGAATGGACAGTGAATTTTGGATGATTGACATGTTTTGGAGATATTTAGGTAGGTTATAGGTGCAGATGAGGACTTCTAAGGGATTTTTTTCCACATTATAGCTCAAGGAAGCTCAAGGAAACCAGCAGAAGAGGTCATGCCCAAGGGAGCCATGGTCCATTTCCAGTGATTGAAAAGTCAATATAGGGGTATTTTGGTATTCTAAGCCCATTGGTATAGTCTGCAAAACCAATGGAGTTTACCATTATCTTGTAAAATACTTTGACCATCTTAATCCCAGAGAGCCTAGTCCATTGATGGAGGCTCAAGGAGACGTAGCCAAAGTGTTGAGGTTAAATCCTTTATTATACTGCTATTGTGTGTTGCTGGTTAATTTTCTACAAATTATATTTTTTTTTCATGCATTTAATCAGTTAAAAACAATTTTTAATTTCACACACACAAAGCATGTAAAAAACACATAAAATTGACACAAGAATTCAATTGCAAAAATGGACGTATGAGCATGATCCTCAAATTATTTAAATGGAGTAGAAGGTGCTTGCACAACAAAAAAATTCAGCCACCTATTTCAGATCAATATTATGTCATAGCTTAGATTAGATCATTGTAGCCAAGTATAGCTAGGGTTAGCTATTGGTTGTTAAATCGTGCAAGCATAATTTAATATTTTGAAAGTTTATGTGTGAAGGAGAAGTTAGATTGAGAGCTTGGTTCTTAAATCACAATAAAGAAGTTTGTGAAGCTTTGTGAATTGTTTGTGAATCTCTTTAATTCATTACATTGTGATGGAAACTTCATTAAGTGGTGATTCGAAACCATCCTCCTTTGCAAGGCTCTGTGATAAAGAGATGAAGCAGGACTTATACATCATGAAAGATATGGTGCAAAATTTGTATCAAGATTTAAGGGAGAACATTACACTTCAAGAGAATTTGGTTGCTATGAAGAAATATAAGAAAGAAATTCTTCAAAAGATGCATGAGATGGAGACTCAGCTTCATGATGCCAAATAATCCTTAGCCAAGCATGTGCTTGAAGAAGAAGTAAACAATTCAAGTTTGTCTTCAATTTACTCTCAAGATAAATGTGTAGGTTCTTTTGAAAAACACAATAGAGGAACAGGGTCCAAATTGATGATGAAAATGGGCTATGAAGGTAAAGGATTAGGAAAAAATGCACAAGGTACAGTTGAGCCAATTATGGTTGAGGAAAGGCATAAGTATTTGGGTCTTCGCTATGGACAACCTTATGGAGAAAGCTCTAAAGCCATGAAGGCACTTGAAACAATTCCAAGGAGGAATTTTGGTGTAGGTTCAAACCATAAAACATTTAAATTTTGTAATCAATATGGATGCAATTTTTTGAAACCCATGTTGCAGCAAGTTTCTTTTAGACATGCAGCTTATGGAAAATAAGAGAGTTGTGACAACTCAAAGGACATGAACACTTTTGATTGTATTCAAAAGAGAGTTGGAACCTATTCAAGTGAATCTCCTCAAGAAGGTGATAAAGATGAACATTCAAAGAATCATTCAGTATAATTCTTCTTATAATCATGTTGTTTATGATTATGTTAAGCATGACAAATCTGCATGCATGAATGGGAGAAAAATTTGTCGTTTATATTGTGGTTTGCATAACCATCAAGTTTCAAGATGTTGTAAGAGAATGATATCATACAAGAAATAGTCAAAGCAAAGGCGACTTGAATAGGAGATGAAAAATGTTTTCACTCATTTCCAGAAGAAGGGACATCTCATTGCCCAATGTTGGACACTACATCCAACCACCCATCCAAAGTAATTGAAACAAGGGGAGAAAAATACTGGCAAGAATGGAATAAGAGATTCCATCATCGATGTGATTCAAAATGATTCACAAGAAAATCATGTTTAGCAGGAAAAATCACCATTAAGGTTGATTGGTAATAAATGGCTCGATTTCTTGACCAAGTAAGGTGCAAATTTCCTTTGTACATAGATGTAAATTTAAGCCATATGTATGCATGAATTTATGTTCAAAGTATGACAAGTTGGAACAGATTATCACAACTTGTATGATGCAAGATTGCATGAGAATGTTGTTCGATTGAAGGCATTTCTATTTGTTGCAAAATTTCGCCAAGATGGTCTAAAAGATGGGTATGTCAGTCATTTATGTTGTAGCAATTTATCATTCAGTTTAGCTCTTATGATCACCCATATGTTTTGGGTTTATTTACTTATTTGTACTTGAAAGAGAGAGTATAAAAGTGTACATATGCATGAGATTTTGTATGTGTAAATAGAGAACTTGTGATAGGTTCACTGTAAATATATACATGCATGAGTGCTATCAATATGTATCATGTGTTTATCATCTTGTGTCGATTGTGTCACACACATTTAATACAGATTTATGTCGATTGTGTTGCATATTTCATGTTGACTTGTATTGTTGATGTTGCATGTTGTTTGTCAACTATGTTTGTCGATTATGTTGATCGACTTATGTTTTAGTTGATGGTGTTTGTCAATTGTGAGTCGAGATTTGATACACCAATGTTCAAGAAGATCGCCATGTACTTGATGTTACAGGGGGTGACAGTCATTTATTTAAAGGAGAAAAAAATATGTGGTCATCATTTCAATTCTTGCATAATGTTTTCTTTTCAAGATTTATTGTATGTTCTTGTGAAAAGACAACGCAGGAAATTTGAGGTTTATTCAGTGAGAAGTGGACAAGATGAAAAGTGTTTTGTAACCATTGCAGAACAAGTTGGTTTCTTGTGTTGAAACCAAGATTTCACTCATATTGCAAGCTTAATTTGGATAAGAGGATTTCTAAGAAGAATCTTGTATGCATTTTTTGCAAGAGGGACTTCATTCTCAGTGGGAAGGCTAACATGTTTCCAGCACATAGAGATCGATTTGGTACAGAAGGGTATGTATTAGTTTACAATAGCCAAGAATGTTGAAGTGAGTCAACATCAACCAGAGATTAGTGGTTGAGGGACATGGCCAGTTGTGATGCAAGTCATGTCAATGTGATTGTCAAAGAAGACATGTCAAGTAAAATCAGTTGATATAACTTGAAAGAAGAAGAGTGTTGAAGCTCAAGCAGATAATTATTAGCTTTTGTTAGTCCAAAATCCTGTCAATGGGGAGGAGTGATCAAAATTTGGATCAGGGCCTAAAATTAGCTAAAAATTCATAATGTTCAAAATTATTTCATACCTAAATGATCAGATATAGTTTGTCACTAATATTCTGATGCAATTCGTTTCATCAAAATATAAGTTCGTATGACTGAGTTACGGTCTATTGTTTGCTTTTCAAAACATGAAAAATATGGACAAAGCAAGTACAGGGATGATGTGGCAGCCTAGTCAACTCATGAAGAAAGTCCTCTAGCAATAGCCAATGACATCGTGCCAAGTGGCACCTTCAAATTCTCCAATGTGGACTATGGGGGAAATTTTCTTCTATCCTAAGTCTAAATCAAATTATATGATATTGGTGTAGTTTTATATTATTGGCATTTTTTATTTAAGGCCAATGAGGGCAGGACAAGTGGCATAGCCAGGGGCTACCACTTGCCCCCACCCCATGTCCTTAGAGGTTGGAAAGTTCAATTTTTTTTTTGGTGGATATATTATATATGGTATTAAATTTTCATATAACCTAAGATTGAAACCATATTAAATGGCGGAATTAAACCATAGTTAGAGGAGCTACCAACTAATTTGGAGGAGGCTCTAAGGTTGGCAACAAATTTATTATAAGTCTTTTCAAAAATTCATGGTCAGATCGGGGGTCGAACAGCCAACCTACTCCACACTACACCGACGGCGTACCAACTCCCCTGCCATGTGGTTCTTAACCACAAAGGCCACCACCTGTATTTGAATTTGATTGCGCCAAACTGTGGGTGTCCATAGGGGGCCATCCCCCTCCCCATATGGCCTGATTTCAAGGACCAGGCACTATGCGATCAATCCGAGGGAAAGTTTAAAACCATGTTTAATTAATATTAAAACGTTAAACATGGTTAATCCACATTAAAATGGGATTAGTGCTAAAACACGCTTATATTTAAACAACGCTTATCTTATTATTAAGATGAGCTTATCCACTAATTAACCACATGATAAGTGTTGGAGGAATTGTTGGCAGAGTGCGCCAATTTAGGTAGATTGGCAAATTTAGTATTTTAACTGGCAATTTTCCAGAATTATTGGAGGAAATTGGGGAAAAGTGATTGTGCTCTATCTTGAGCATCACTCAGACAAATTTCAAAAATGAATGGTCATTTATTACCATCTTGGACAGTTTGAAGCCAATGGTATAGATTTCAGAGGCATTTGGAGACTTCTAGGTGTGATGTTTCTATAGGGAAGTTTCATGGAGTTGAGGGCCACGAGGTGTTGGAGGCATAGCCAGAGGAGCCAAAGGCCATTTTCAGTGAATAAATATTGCATTTTGGATGATTTAAATGCTATGGAGATAGTGAGATAGGCTACATGAGCAAATGAGTACTTCAAAGGGTTTTTTTTTCCACATGATAGTTTAGGGAAGCTCAAGGCCACCAGCAGAAGAGGTCATGCCCAACGGAGCCATGGTCCATTTTCAGTGATTGAATAGTCAATCTAGGGGTATTTTTCTATTCTGAGCCCATTGGTACAGTCTAAAAAACCAATGGATTTGATCATCAACTTGTAAAATAATTTGACGATCTTAGTCCCTGAGAGCCTAGTCCATTGATGGAGGCTCAAGGAGATGTATCCCAAGTGTTGAGGTTGAGATCATTTATTATATTGTTGTTGTATGTTGGTGGTTAATTTTCTGCAACTTATGTTTTTTTTTCATGCATTTAATCAACTAAAAACAATTGTTAATTGAACACACACAAAGCATGTAAAAAACACATAAACTTGACAAAAGAATTCAATTGCACAAATGGATGTATGAGCATGAGCCTTAGATTATTTAAATGGAATAGAAGGTGCTTGCACAACAAAAAAATTCAGCCACCTATTTCAGATCAAGTAGCAACCACCTTCCTATAGTTTGTGACTATCGGTGTGACCATGGGCCTCCAATATTGAATATGATATTTCTGGAGAATCTCTAATGTGTACTTTCCCTATCCCACAAATATCTCACAATCACCCTGCCAATCCTCTAGGCCAAGTAAATAGTTCAAATGCCTCATATCATTCATCTCAAACTCATTTTCTAGGTCCTCCTTGTAATCCTAGATCAAGCTCTCATCTCGATTCAGTATAAGGTCATCGACATAGAGAACTAGAATGAGTGGAATCCCTCCAACCATGATATAGTACAAGTTTGCATCTTCTTCATTCTTAGTGAAGCCCAATCCTCAAAGGTAGATGTCAATCAAAGTGTACCATGCTCTAAGAGCTTACTTGATCCCATAAATAGCTCTCTTCAGCCTCCACATGTGTTTCTCTGTATAACTTCTCAAACCTCTTTGGCTGCTCTATATAGATATCCTCCTCAAAAACTCCATTAGGGAATGTTGTGCTCACATCCATATAGTGGATATTCCACCCCATCTATGATGCAAGTGCTAAAATACTCTTGACGGATTAATACAATTATATTGGGGAAAAGGTATCCTCATAGTCTATGCCATTAGGATGTGAGAAGCCTTTTTCCACACACTTGGACTTGAACTTCTCCACACTCCCATCTGCTATATGCTTCAACGTGTACACCCATCTAGATCCAACTAAAAGTTTCCCCTCGGGTCATGGAACAAATTCTGAAACATCATTCTTCATGAGATAGGAATACTCCTCCACCATGGTCTTACAATAAAATTTGTCACCATGGTTGCCGATTCATATATCTTTCCATCCGATGGATTGTCTCAAGTGAATCCCATATAAATCTTGAAGTAAGATAATACCAGGGACAAGAAATTTTGGTTTTCATTGCTTAAAACCACTCTTTCAGCATCTACGTGGTTTTCCTGAACAAAAATCGTGAATGCACAATTTCTTCCACTGTAAATTGTGTAGATATATGAGGTTTCTTCCACTATAAACTATGCAGGTTTGTTCATGTAGGTAAACCTAAAAAGGTAACTTCTAGAAGCTTTGGTTGGGGAATATTATCCAAAGTATAAACCTTGAACCACTACATACCTGAAC
The DNA here is from genome assembly GCA_034641835.2 of Pinus albicaulis. Lineage (NCBI taxonomy): Eukaryota > Viridiplantae > Streptophyta > Pinopsida > Pinales > Pinaceae > Pinus > Pinus albicaulis. Next base: position 724,326,150 of record CM076571.1, on the reverse strand, counting down.
CTTATTCCTTTGTATATGGAACCAATCCCCTCTTCTTCAGGATCATATGCTTAGAGAAGTGGAACTAGAAACCTCCTCATCCTTCCTATAAATTCTGCCTAGGAGTAAAGGAATGGGAGACGATTGAGGCTTGGATTTGTAAACTCATTCTATTGGTTTTGGGTATGAAGAGCTTGTCATCCAGGGAAACCGGATTTTAAGCTTGTTTCTATTTGATTTTTAATATAAAGTAATTGTTATTTCCTAATTGCATATATTTTTGATGTTATTTGTGTGATTCCTTGATCACTCACATGGTTTATAACTGATTATTGATTCATTTATATGTTGTATCCAAGATTAAGTATTTCATTTACCTTTGATTTTATATGGGATATTCTTTGATCTCTTTTAATTTTTTTGACTATGTAGATCTCTTTTGGGGCATCATGAAGAAGTTGTGGAAAGCATTCAGAAAGAATCTAAAGAATTGAGGAAAAGAGTCTAAAGCATTTTGAATTTTATTTTTTGAGAAATACCTAATTTGATTTCCTTTGGTCATTACTCCATGTTTTGTCTTAGTTTCTTAATGATTTGTATATTTTTTCTTTCATTTTTGTATATTTTGGCATATTTTTGCATACTTTTACATATTTTTTCTTTCAGTTTCTAAGTGTTAATCACCTTTGAGTGTTTTTACTTTTCAGCTTTGGAATTTTCACCCAATTTTATTTACTTACACTTGATCAATTCCTTAGATTACATTAGTGAAGGGAAAAATTCTTGTTGTTCTTTTTCTGATTTGGAATTATATTGTGTTTGAGAATTCTCTTACATATATTACATTTGCATATTTAGAATTCTCATTTTCAGAATATGAACGTGAATTGTGCATAGATTAAAACTACATAGTTTACATTCTAGAAAACTCAACCATATATTTAGATCAATTTCTTTGATTGTATTTTTGAGGAAAATCACTTATCTTTACAATTTTGGGTTTTATGTTTTTGTTGGTTTGTTGATATATGAAAAAAGAGTCTTTCGCTTCGGGAATTGGCTGTGTGAATCTCTTTTCTTTCAGTGAATCTCATCATATATTCATTTATGCCTTTTGTAAATATTCATTTCATCAATTGAAAATACATTTTCTTGCATTGAAAGATAGTCTTGATTTGATTTTGGATGTTTTTATGCTTCTTTTAAAAAATAAAAATAAAAAAATTCTTTGAATTGATTTGCATTATTATTTTCTTGCTAAAATTAGTGCATTAGAGAATTTGTTATATTTTCTCTTATTTATCAATTCTTTCATTGTTGGAAGTGGATGTAACCTCTACCCTTAATTTAATTAGGATTCATAGAAGTGAAAATATTTCATTAACATATTCAATTGCATTTAGTTTTGGGTCAAGCCATAAACATCATTTGTTTCATATCCATTTACCCTTTGAGTAAATAACAACCAAATAACATGACGCTAATTGAAATTAATCTAGAATATTTTATATTTTCTAGGGCTCATTCCACCAACTGAGATCAAGTTAGTCCTTTGGAATATGGAAGTAGTTAACTTTCGAAAGCAAATATACAAAAATTAGTATCTTGCAGTAGGGAAAAATTCCAGTTGTTTCAATTTTTCTTTGGGAATCTCTTCTTAAAAGAGTCAAGAAAGAGGTCATATCGGACCCAGTGGACTAATAATACCTAATTCATTGGTAAATATAGAAAATGTGCACACATTACAAATCATAAACCTCGGATTAACCGTGTCAAGGAGCCTGGGATCACTTGTTGTAAACCTTGGATTTACCATGTCGAGGAGCTTTCAAGGGCATTGAGCTTAGTTACTCTTACATTGTGTGTATATCGGACCATAGACTGTTCCCCCACATTTGATTGTATCAGTTGGTAAATTTAGTGGGTATAATCTTATGATTTTTCCCAACGTGACAATGGAGGGAAGGTCTCACTCTACCTGGAATAGACGTTGACTAGAATCACTTGGAATTTTTGGAGGCTAATATTCACTAAAGATGTCATAGCTGAGTTACTTGCACCATATTGTTTCATTAATCAGGTTTCCAGGTTAACCAGTTCCATCCGGTAGTTTTTCACATTGATTTCTCCAACATTGGATTTTATCACCAACTAGTGATTTTTCTGTGAAAACAAATTGTTTGTTTGTGGTTTGACTCCTATATTTGCTAGCGCATGTTCATTTGGTTGTTTTTTTACTTTTTAGAGACCTTAGGTGTGGATTGTGAATTTTAATTCTTAATATTTTAAAATTGTTAATAAAATTCACTGAAGTTGAATCTAATGGCAACAGTTCCGGAATTTACTAATCAAGGAACTCCTCTTAAAGAGAATCCTAGTCTATTTCCTTACTTTGAAAATTTTGGTCCTCCTTACATGGCTACATTTTCATTATCTTAATTTACCATAGGTTTACCAGAATGGTTATTTTCAATTTCATTGGCCTCAAATACTCAAATTGTTCCACCTCAAATGGATGCTTCACCTTAACCAATTTCACCATCTCAACATCACCTAATTCATGTTGACCCTTTACCTTCTTCAACCAACATGCCCTCCTCCCTTTCTTGTTCTTCGCTTAGTAAATGCCTTGATGCTAGCAACCAGGTGGCTAAGAGGAAGAAGAACAAGAAGCAAGATAAGGAATAATTCAACTAGCCAACCATGGCTGTAAGTGTTGGTAATGTTGAGGAAACCTCCAAAATGCATCGTAAGCCCAAATATCCTTGAAAGTTTTATAAGGGCTACCACACTCTTATCAATTTTCCTGGTATTCCTAAGGTCTTGGAAGTATGGTCAGAAAATTCTTATCAACTTACTATTGATCCATCAACCAGTGATTTTTAGGTTCCTAGGGAAAAGGGTAAATTTAGGTTTACTTGTATGTTATGAAAATGGAGTCATCATAGTCACCTTTTTCCTCGCATGGATGAAGCCTCAAATTTTTTTGAAAACCTTACTGTTCCACAACAACAACTTCCAACTTGTTACCGTAAAATTTCTCCAAACCTATTATTAGTTGATGAAGTGATTGATCTAATTCCAAGTACATTAAATCCCACTCATCAATTGGAGAGTGAAACACATATCAGTAAGGTTGATGAACCACTAGTTGATTAATTGATTGGCTTTATTTTACATTATGTCGATCCCACTCTACCTGTAGGTAGTGAAATTGATACCACTCAGGTTCTTCTTGTTACTTTAGATACTTCTACACAAGGGGGAATTTTATGTTTCTATAGAACCCCCACCTTGAACTGAGGTACTTTCCTTTGAATGGAGTAGATTGACTAAAACTTGTATTCCTTCTTCCATCCCTTTCCAAGACATTGTGAAGGCTTGTGGTAAGAATGTGTGTCGCACAAATGTAGATGAATCTGATTCTGTTAGTATTGTATCATCAACTACTTGGCAAGCTTTGGGTTCCCTTCAGCTTGTTCTTGTGACACATAATTTGAAAGCTTTTAACAAAACCATTAGTGAAACTTTAGGGGCGCTTCCTAATATTCCTATTAAATTGGAAGGTAAACCTTTTTATATTGATTTTATGGTAGTCCAAGGTGATATTTAAGATAGGAAAATTCTGAGGGAGGGGTGAATTAGTAATTTAACATTCTTTAATTTTTCTTTTCTTTATTTATTATTCAACTAATATTTCATGTTTATGTTACATTGAATTTATTTTGCAGGTGTCATGAAGAGAGTTTTCATATTACTTATCAAGAGTTCAACGTAATTCACATAGAATTCATAATCAGTACACAAGATATGAGTGGAAACCATGAAGGGAGAAAACAACAAATATTAGGATGAAAGTGATGTGAAGGAAAGTTGTTACTCCTTATTACATCATATTTTTGTAGGCTCCAACTTACAAGAGGCTAATACCTCCAAGGAAGATCCAACTCCCACAAATTCTCTATAGGCTACAACCCACAAGTGGCTTCTACCTCAAGGCTAGATTTGTAGCCCAGGGATTCTCACAAGTTGAGGGGATTTACTTTGAGGATACTTTTGCACTGGTTTCATTGTAGTCATTGATTATATCTATACTTGCACTCTCAACGCAAATGGATTAGCAGATACATCAGATGGATGTGAAGACTGTATTTCTCAATGGAGTTATTGAAGAAGAAGTGTACATCGAGTAGCCAAAAGGTTTTAAGACATTTGACATGGAGTTTCATGTGTGCAGGTTCAAGAGAGAATTGTATGGGTTGAAGTAAGAAACTCATGCTTGGTACACTAGGATTGAAAACTATTTCGTTGGTTTGGGCTTCAAAAAGAGTGAAGCGGATGTGAACCTATACCAGATTGTGGTTGATGGTAAGATTTTTACTATCGTACTTTATGTTGATGATCTTATTATGACAGGTGTTGAGCAGCACACAAATTATTGCAAAGAAGATATTGCTAGAGAGTTTGAGATGAAGGACATGGGACTCCTTCACGATCTCTTTGGTTTGGAGATATGGCAGTGGGATGGGGAGATATTTGTTTCTCAAGGCAAATATGCCAAAGAGATTCTAAGGAAGTTCCACATGGAGTGTTGTAAACTCATGGAGACTCCTCTTGTAGGAAACTGGAGGAAGGAGGATGCTACTTTAGGTTAGGTAGTGAAAGCTACTATTTATAGGCAGATTGTGGGTTCACTCATGTACTTGGTGAACACACGAACAGACATATGTTACGTATTTAACCAGCTTAGTAAAGCTATGGTTAAGACGACCAAGCTCTTTATAAGGCAGGGAAGCATGATTTGAGATATCTCGGGGGCACTATAGAGTATGGATTATGGTACAGACGGACAGAGAGAGTGAAGCTTCAAGGATTCACTGATGAAGATTGGGCAGGTAGTCCATCAGACAGGAAGATCACATCATGAGGGATCTTTAGCATAGGATCGACAACAGTTTCTTGGTACAGCAGGAAGCAGAGATTGGTTGCACTCATTCCAGCCAAAGCATGGTACATGGCAACCAGTCAGGCAGCATGTGAGGCCATCTAGATGAGGAAGCTACTTGTTGGTTTGTTTGGTCATCAGATGGATCCGACGGTGATACATTGAGATGCAATTTCAAGTTGTCTACCTACTCTAACAACTTTATATTTTTCATCTTGTTAAAATGACATATTTTCCATAAATAACTCATACCTTTATGAAAGGTTTCCTACAATTTTTTGCTCCATTCTTCTCCCTCTTTTTCATCTTTTTCTAGTGTCATGCTTATTCCCTTTTAGTCTTGCATAGCTTCTTCCAAAGTTCCTTATACTTCCCCAACTGAAGTATCTTCAAACCAACATATCATTCCTTGTTCTTCTCCATTATCTTGGAAGTTTCAATTCTTGGTATCTACATATCCTTTCAATTTTATTTCCTCCCCTGAAATGATAGATTTATAAGCCTATCTATCCTTGCATTTCTCATCTCCTGCAAACACAAAAAATTGTCAAGTTTAAAAACATGAGTTTTTAAATTCTATGTGGATACTTCCAACATCTCATCCTCATACATTATTTGGAACATAAAACCATTTATCAAGTTCTCATATCCTTCTTCTGCTGCAACAACTTCCTCTTATTTCTGTTTAATTTTGAAATACTCAAATTCAACCAAAACTTCACCATTTTCATCAATTTCGTCATCAAAAAATAAAAAAATTGTCTGTCTGAGGCATCTTGTTTAAAAAAAAAACCTTTCTAGCTCAGGATTTTCTTTCATGACTACATTTATCCACTTCTTGCAATATCCACCCATATTTCCTTTATAATACAATTATGTCCTCTTTTCCTTCTCTACAAAAACACTCAATATTTTTTCTTCATCTTTGTACTGAAAAAAGTCAATGTTATGCTCATCTCCTGTCAAACTACAACCATGAACCAATTATTATATTTGAATGCACAAGGTTCTCTAGTCTCAATTAATGTATCTATTATCATGTGTTGATCCTCAATTTTTGTCTTCTCAACATTTTCATCATTTTCATGTTCCCTTAGGATTGATCCCTGCTCAGGTTCACATTAAACCTCCATCCCATACTCAATTGCTCTAAATTATTCCTTCATCCTAGCACACATCCTCTACTTCAATTTCCTCTATAAATAAGGCCATCTTGCCTTCTTCTTATTCATTAACCAACCATACCCCTAGTATTGTAATAGTTATCTAAAATGACTTAATTCTTCCTTTAACTCAATCATCTCTCCCTTGAACTCTTCATCACTCAGCCTCCTTATGCCAGCTGATATGGTATTCTTCTTTATCTGATTATGACTTCTCCTCAAACCTTGCACATGACTATCAATAGCCAATCCTTCTTCTTCTGTGAACACTCCTTGTCCATTTTTGATATCCAACAAGTCTCCTCTCTCTCTCTCTCTCTCTCTATATATATATATATATATATATATATATATATTTGTATTTATCTATGTCTTTGTTTATGGGAAATTATACCCACAATCACTATCGAACTTCCTGCGACAACTTATACCCAACTTTATATGTTGGAATTTGTCCTCCTTCTCTAGTCCTTTGTAGTAGAAACACTTCTTATTCTTTCCTTGAGAATATCTACTCCTCAACTTAGAAATATTTCAATATTTTGTGAAACATCTACTACATTCTATTGGTTTATTTTCTCCTACTTGATATAATTTGTACAAGTTATTTTCAAAAATTAGATTTAGAAAATACTGAAAATAAACACAACTATAGCCTACACATGTAGATCATTTACTGAATAGTTCACTCATGCAGCAAAGTGACCTAAAGAGGGAAAACCGGTTTAGCAGATATGAGGGTTTTATTATTAAGTAGTTCTGAGTACAACAAATCTGGGTTCCAACCTTGGAAAAACTGACAGAGAATAAAATAAGTAGAATCTACAAATAACCTCAAGATATAGTTCCAAATATATGATTGATCCACACCCTCAAATAGGATTTGCAGGACTCAGCCCTTATCTGACTCTAGAAACCCTTAGTGCTTCCCCTGAAGCCCCAACATCAGCACTGCTAGCCTCTATTGCCACTATGCTATACCAGAAGGGACTACATCACTGCTAGAAGGGTCTCACAGCCTCACGTTGGCCTTGAAATCCCCTCTGTATGTTTTCTAAAGCCTCCTAGTGCCTCTGCATTGTCCTTCAGAGGACCTCGGTAGTGGCTGCACAACACCTACGTAGCTACTGCTCTGTTTCCTAGCATTGTCGTTCTTGCTATTCCTCTTGCCTCTTGTTGTATCTTGGCTTTTGGAATCAGATCATTCACTCAGCCAATACTACCCCTCACTGCAGCAAATTCCACTAGATATTCTTGTCAAACCCGCCCTAGAATTCCATATCTATTCCTTAGTTCTACATAAATTGTGTGTCTTCAACTGACCCTCAAGAATTTCTCTTATACTTTTTCGTTGAAATCTTCGACGGCCAAGATTAAATCATCCATCAACTGCTAAGATTAAAATACTACTTGATCTTGTGACTTAAGACAATTTCAGCACATGTTTTAATTAATTCACTTTAATTATTTTATTTTCCTAAGTTAGAGTTAGGAAATCCATTAAAAATAATTAATTATTTGAATAACTTCAGAAAAAATTGAAATTTCTCAAATCCATTTATGGGTCTTGTAGATCAATGTACTCTAGTCCCTCCACAAAATTTGGGAGCTAAAAAATAATTGATGCTACCCAAAACACAAAAAATCTCAACACTCCCTCTTAGCATTAGAAGTGTGCTCTAGCAATACATCACACCATGCATTACAAGATCTTGAGTACTTGGTCTGTGTTGTTGATGCTTGGCCTATTTCCCTCCATCTACTTTACTACTTCTCTTTTTACTGTTGTCCATGCCACTGCCACTAACACTGCCACATCTGTACCGCAGCCCCCTCTCAAATTTCCGCATCATTCTTCCCATAGCACTGCCACTGCTAACTGTTGCATTGCAACTAAGTTACTGAGAAGTAAGAAACTAAAATACTCTGCCCAGCTATTTGATAGACAAGTCAAGTTTCGCTCCACCACTAAAGCTCCCCGGATGTTGAATCACGCTGTCCTCTTGGAGACACTTTCATGCTACAACACTGCATTGTGTGAGCCCAGCTTATCTCCATTGCTAAAGTCCCATCAGCCTCTCTACGTTGCTGCATCCATGTTGTTTCTCCCTCTACATCATGCTACTCACTTTTCATCTCTTCAACTCCCTCTTGCTCTTCAATGTGGTCATCTGCAACCATCTCCCGACTCATCCTACTACCGTCTTAAGGCTCCTGTAGCTCATATGTGATCCAAGAGTAGGGCTGACTCAAGGATCCTGCCATCTGTCGATGGATACTCTATATATCCATGTCACCTTACCTCTTCTCTCAAGGTGCATGAGCACTCATTGATGCTTCATCATCAGAGCCATCATCATTTGCTGCTGCAACCTTGGAATCAGAAGCTCCTTTTTCCTTCTTCTTAGGAAAACTGCTAGTGAAATGGCCAAGATCACCACAGTTAAAGAACTGGACCTTAGAGAGGGTTGCATACTCCTCTTCCTTCTTCACTCTAGCTAATCCGCTTCCTCCATTGATATACTATTTCTTGGTGATCCTCCTAATCTCCTCTTGGCGTAGAATAGCCCACATATCCACTCCTGATGGTAACGCTGCCCTTCCCATAATGCTCTGAACAAACATTTCCCATTCTTCAGAGACAACATTCAGGGTCGTCCTCACTAGGAGCCCTTCGTCTCAAGTAGCACCCATGCCAATTAGTTGGTCATGCATTAGGGGAATATTGAGGTCTAAAATGGGCCTCCTGAGTAAATTATGAAATAATAATGGAAATAATAAAAAACGATTTGATGGCATCATCAAATTTCAAAGGGAAAAATGAAAAAAATACCTTTTCAACTTATCTCCCAAATTTTTTACTAAAATTTTGAGCGGGAGTAGTCGTTGGTTGCAAAATTTAATTCCTCATTGAAGGAGTTCCTATGTTGTATACTTTTGATGGGTCTTTCTACACGAAATATGAGAAATACATGAAGAACGAGATTGTAATCACATTTTTTATGTATTTCTCATTTTTCGTGTAGTAGGGTCCATCAAAAGTATGCAACATGGGTACTCTTTGGATGAGGAATTAAATTTTTCATCCAACAAGTACTCCCACTCGAAGTTTGAGTAAAAAAATTTGGGAGATAAGTTGGAAATACTAGTTGAAAAAGTAGTTTTATTATTTATTCTTTTTTTTTTTATCTTTTTAGCCTTTTACTTAAAAAATGGTGAATCATCCCCCATAGTTGACATAATCATCTTGAATCCTATTGGTTTTATAAATTTTATTTTTATTGTACATTTTTCTTTGGAGGCCCATTTTAGACCTCAAAATTCCCCTAATGGGATATCTTGGAGTCTGAAGAGAAATGGATCTATTTCTTCACCCTTCATCATTTGGAACATCTGTATATGATTCTCAAGAAGCATTCTTCTTTGCACAGAGCCTCTTTGGTACATCACCTAAAAATCCTTCCACATGGAATTTGCTGTATTCTTACTAGCAATATGTGAAATCACGTGGTCCTTGACTCTGTCTATGATCAACTACTTTTTCTGTGCTTGATTTTCTTCATACTTCTTGAGTGGATATCCATCGGTTGGTCCAGAAAGTGTCTGCTCTGCATGATATTTGAGACTATACTCATCTAGAAATTAGAGGATTCTGGCCTTCTAGATCTTATAGTTGGACATGCCATCCAATCTATCTTGATCCCTCATTCCATATCGAACCATCTTTGCTCAGATCTGAATAAACTGACTTCCCTCTTGGAATTCTTCCACCAAATTTCAAATGGATAGTATTCTCTAATCCTTCTGATCGAATCTCAGATCTGTTTGGCTCAGATTTGCTGAATAACTATCTTCCTCCCACCTTTGTTGCATTAGTTAGCCACAATTCTTCCCCGCTATCATTGCTGAATATCTGAAGCACTGCTTCCAGAACTTGGCTGAATTCTTCTGGAACAAGGGAAGTGACTGGACAACGTCTTCCTGGCTGGCCTAGTGCAGTCCCATCATGGCTTAGAAGTGGAATCCATAGCCCCAGACTGGGTGATTCAATTCTTACGTTGCCCTAGGAAGGGTCTGCGTAAGCCCAAAGTCCTTCTGAAGCTTCAACTCTCTCCTATATCTGCTTTCCCTTGCTGCTTCTTCTGCCACCCTACAAAAAAAATAATTCTTCAACTAATTTCTTGAGATTCAGTTTGATCTACTATTGCTCTAATACCATGTGAAAATATACTGCAGTGTATTGGTTTATTTTCTCCTACTTGATTTAATCTATACAAGTTATTTTCAGAAATTAGATTCAGAAAATACCGAAAATAAACACAGCTACATCCTACAGATGCAAATCATTTACTAAATAATTCACTCATGCAACAAAGTGACACATGGATTTTTGGACATAAGTCCCCAGAAAAACCAAAAGCAGGAAATTCGGTTTAGCAGATATGAGGGTTTTATTATTAAGTAGTTTTGATTACAAAAAATCTGGGTTCCAACCTTGGAAAACCCAACATAGAATAATATATGTAAAATCTGTAGCTAACTTGAAGATCTAGTGCCAAATATCTTACTGATCCACACCATCAAATGGGATTTATAGGAATCAGCTTGGATCAGACTCCAGAGTTATAGGTCAATTTGGGCACCATTCCCAATGACCTGGTTAGTTGGGCATCATCTCCAAGACCGATGATCAAGGGTCTATCATTCCCTATCATTTGAGTTGCTACATGCCCTAAGACAAGAAACAAGACAAATCAAGCAATACTTTCATCAAGCAAAGGTTTCCATGGTTTGAAGCTTATTATATAGCATATGAGATCTCACCAACGCAGGCTTTAAGGGGCCTAAGTGCATTGCATATGCAGGTAGCCCCATGCAAGGCTGCTCTGCAAAGAACTTCCCGACATTCACAGGTGTGTTGGTCACATTGAGAGTGAAATTCTCATTGTTCTGGAATCTCCACTTGGCCAGTGCCTTCCAGAAAAGTTGACATGTGTCAAGATTCGGATCCAAGTGTCCATTTGACATCTACATGACTGGAAACATGTCTTTCCTATTATTGGAAATTCATTGATTGCAAAACAACCTATAGTTCGTCTTTAAGTTGAGCACAGATCTAAGTGCTTGAAGAGGAAGAATTTGAGAAGAGAAATACTGGAGAATTTTCAATTGAGAGCTAGATTTGTGTAACCTCTGCTGTAGAGATTTATACTGTGATGAGGCTTGGGAATGTTGCTGGAATGTCACTTCAAATCGGTCACTAGGTTGTAACCTCTCCTTCTATCATCAATAAAGAGTAGTGCTTATTTTTCCCCATATGCATCTATATTGACTTTGATTTTCCATATTGCAAGATCTTAGTTTATGTATATGGTTTATGCTTTACTAATTTAGCTAACTAGCTTGAATAGATATCTATATTATTTCATCTTCTGTTGTTTCAGTGTTCTTTCTTGTAGGAAGCATTCAGCCCACAAACCGATTGAATTTGAAGCTGCAATAGAAGCGACAAAAGGATCCATTTGGAAGCGACTGAACAAGTAAGCCTCCAATCCTCTCTGTGTATCTATTCTGAGTTAGGAAAAATAGTCGTATAGTCTTTCACCTATTGTTCTATACTAGCACTTGTCTAGGAAAGTGTGATTTATCCATAATTCACAATTCTGGCCCAACAAATTGGTGACTCCACTGGTGAGAATTTCTCTTAGTGCTAGGTTTTTAAGCCTCTGATTTGTTTTGTTTATCCACCCAATATTTGTTACACATAAAGATTAAACCTTTTAAAAGGTTAATTTGCAAAGAGAGTGAATTAAACAGTAGTATTTTTCTTTTTATAATGCACCCAATGCACCCTTAGACTGGACACAGTGCTTTGTAGAGCACTGTATCCCTTCCTAGCATCCGTTGCATAGCACTGTCTCACCTTGGAGACTGTGTTGACTCCTGAAGTACCCAGATTCCCTTGAATTTTCCTTTTCAATTTGCTTCATTTTTGTTTTTTGCTGTGTTCTAAAAATTTTGATGCTCAATTGACTAGAGACTCTATATAATTCTTCTCCTTTGACTTAAAATTTGTTCAATGTTGTTTTAAAAAAGTTTTTCTTTATCATTGACAAGTTGATTTCAAAGTACTTTTTATGGTTGCATTAAGAATCATTTTCTTTCGAAATAGGAAGTTGTCGTAAAATATTCATTTCCTTGATAGGAGAAATTGTTGTTGAAATCCTCATTTTTCCTTCAAAAGAGAAATTGTCATTTGTATTCTTCTTTTCTCGAAAGTAAAAAGCATTTGAATTATTAATTTAGTGCACTGACTTTCTCTTCTGCATTCATAAAATTAAGGAAACTGAAAAGAAAAAATTGCATTTGCATGTAGAATAATGTGTGTTTTGTAAAAGGAACATTAGGAAATCTACATTTAGTTTGTGATTCATTGATTTTTTTGCTCACAAATTATTTGCTCTCTTCCCTTAGTAGCTAGGTTCTTCATTGAAAAGCTGAAAGCGAAAGTTTTTTTTATCATTCTTAGCTTGCATTTTATGAATTTCATACACATCATCACGGTGAAACTTTGAAAGGAAAATTGTTAAGCAAGATCAACATAAAATTAATCTCAATTTACTTAACAACACATTGGAACCATAACGATAACATTTAGAAGGTCTAGGCTGGAGACGTGTTCCTGCGTCGTAAAACATCGTAGTTGTCGTTAACTTCTCTGCCATACATTCTGAGTGTGATACCTCACTCCATGTACATAAGTATATCGTAGCTCATCCACTTACTTTCGGGTATATTGGGCAGTGTTACCGTACGATAAGTATAAAGGGGTGCTCTCACTATGCGGTTTCACGTCAGAAAGCGTTAATACGGACTTGGGCCTCCACGTACCTTCGGGTATATTTCGGAGGACAACTTTTAGGTGCTATCCATCCATAGTGAACTGAGTCGGCCAACTTGAAATTGTGACACACCAGACACAACATTCAGGGAGATTACCTACCTGTACTTCTTGGTTCACCAGGAGGTATTTTGTAGTTCACAGTTTCTTGGTAAACCTTTTTTCCTAGCATTACCCTCCTTTTGTTTTTTTGTTTTTTGGATAAAATAAATCATTAATCGTGGAAGAAAAAAAACATTTCCCCCATCGTTCATGTAGATTAGCTTTAAAACCACCTCTACCACCCGAAGCTACTTCTGGTAGGCGAAGGCGATCACGATCTTCTGAATTAAGTACAATTCGTACCTCTGGCGAAACATTATCTTTTAACCTAGAGTTAGCTCAAATTTTTTCGACACATCCCAGTTCATCTACTGTTTTCTAAACGGAGTCTTCACAGCTACCTGTGGTCACGATCCATTTAATCGCTAAGACCACACCTCCTAGACCCGACGTTGTTCAATCACAAATTGATCCAGATCATGTCTCTTCTTTGCCATAACATATGAATCCTAAAATCAAACAATCAGAAGTTCTTCCTACCTTGGTCATCCTGCAATGTTCTGTAGCTATTGAAACTCCTATATCACACAGTCAACCATCTAAAATATATTTTGGGCCTGACAGTGAAGTTCTTCCTCCTGGTTTAATTGCAATTGAAGAAATCCCACAAGAGAATACACCTTTAACTCCAACCCATTTTGGGGAGGACCTTTACCTGTACTAGTCTTTTCCTCAATCATTTCCATATGCTTTTGTTGATCCTTTTTCCATTCAATCTCCCATTTATTTTCGAGGGTGTACATTTGGTCAAAAAACCATGTCTGAACCAACATATTTGGTTCGGTCTACTGTTCCAATTACATTAGCTCCTACCCTCTCAACTCTGTCAATGTTCACAACCTCACCAGAGTCATATTTTCACGGTGGCCCTTCAGTCCCAATAGGTTAAAAATAATTTTCTGGCACTTTCTCTGGTGCATCTTCACGTTCATGGTCTTTGCCAATGTCATCATCTGGTATTTTAACCAGTAGTCCTATCGTTAGTATTGAATGACTTGATTCATTACATACATCATCATGGTAATATCAAGTCAGTCATTTTGGGTCAATTCCTTTAAGTACCATATCAACTGGACTCCCAGCATTTGGAGAAATTATTTTCCATCTTATTATCCTCCTTATGCTAGGGGGCAACCTTTGGTCACCCAATATGATAGTACTCAGTCACATTTTGGTAAAACTAATTTTGACATGAATGTGTGTCAATGGCATCCCACTCTACCTATCCAACCACAAATGTTTGTACATTTGTATCAACCTGTTCAACCTATTACACCCACTTCATTACCACTTGTTAATACATCTATACCCCTGCTACAGAATCAAAATATTGTACATCAAACTTATCAGGCGGTTTCTTCGACTCAATATCATCAAATGTTGGGTCCACAGACTCAAAATACTTTGGCTAATTTACAACAACCTGTATCAGGAATCATTTATTCACAAGTTGGTGTACCATTCTATGGGATGTCACAAAAAAAACTCGGTTATACATATCAGCTGAATCCAAATTCTACTAATTTGGGTTATAACATTGGCAGATAGACCCCTTGGCAGCCACAAGCACAAATGCCTCAAACTTCATTTCAAAAAGTATGATATCCAGGTTTTGGTCAACAGATTTCTAAGGAATTTGTTATGAAAAACAACCCCTAATTCATTAGGTGGCTATTAATATGTATCCTAATGTCAAATCGGTGCATCAACGGCTTCATTCGGTTCATCCAAAGAAATCCAGTGCCATCAAAGCAGAAGTTGAAAAACTTTTGCATGTTGGTTTCATTTACCCTGTTCTGCTAACTGAGTGGGTTTCCAATATTTTTCCTGTTATGAAAAAACACGTAACTATTAGAGTGTGCATCGATTATCAATATGTTAATCATGCTTGTCCAAAAGACAACTATCCTAATCCCTTTATCAACCAAATTATTGATGATTGTGATGGATGCGAAATTGTTTCATTCATGGATGGATTTTCTGGCTACAATCAAATCAATATCCACCCAGACGACCAACATAAAACAACATTCATCTGTCCCTGGGGCACATTCGCATATAGGAAAATTCCTTTTGGTTTAAAGAACATCGGGGAAATTTTTTAGAGAGCAATGGATTATTATTTCAACGACATCAAGCACATTTTTCAACCATATCTAGATGATTTACCAGCGCATTCACGAAATCGGACTAATCACCCGATGCATTTGAGAGCCATTTTCTTACGCTGTTGACACTATAAGATACACCCCAATCCACATAAATGTGTGTTTTGTGTTGGTTCTGGTCGATTTCTCAGATTCGTAGCCTCAAAAGAAGCAATTTGAATAGATCCACTTAAGGTACAGGCCATTCTTGATTTTCCTGCACCATCAAACTTACTTAAAATATAGAAACTTCAAGGAAGGGCTAACTTCCTGAGAAGTTTCATTCCAAAATACACCGAAATGGCTAAAGGATTTACTTGATTATTGAAAAAGGGGGTTCCCTTCCATTCAGATCAAGTTGCAAAAGCTTCTTTTGATGTTGTTAAGGACACTATTGTCTGAGCGTCATTAATGTATCCTCTTAATTATCAAAATGATTATTTCCTATATATCGCCACGACTGAAATTACCATCGTTATGGTTTTGGTCCAAGTAGAAGATGGAAGTGAACATCTGATCTATTATTTGAGTCGTAATCTCAATGATATGAAATTTAAGTACTCGTACATGGAAAAGATTTTCTTGGAGACAGTTCAAGTTGTCCAAAGATTTTGCCATTATATCCTACTCCGAAAAAAAGCAATAGTTTTGGATTGCAACCCCATGACTTATATCTTATCACGTCAATTTCTGGTGGGGAAATATTCAAAATGAATTGTCATTTTGTAGGAATTTGATTTGGAATTCATCAAATCCATGTCCAAGAAGTCTTTAGTTTTGGCTGAGCTTCTCTGTGACCTTCCCTTTGATAGTACTACTACTACGTCGGAACCATCTATTCCAGACGAGTCTCTATTTCTGATTGGATCATCTAATCCTTGGTATGTGGATTTCATCATTTATATCCAAAACCAAACTTTTCAACCTAATAACTCTTGCTCTAAACAATGACGTATTTGATACCAAGCCAAATATTATCTGATCATCGGCGATACACTTTATCATCATGGTTTCGATACCATTTTAAGGAGGTGCGTCGCTCATGAGGAGGCTGAAAAAGTGTTAAATGATTATCATGCGGGGGCTTGTGGTGGGAACTTATCTGGATATGATACCATGCAGAAGATACTCTGTGTTGGTTAATTTTGGCCTACTATTTTTCGAGATTGCATCCTCGCAATCAGAAGTTGTCATGCATGCCATATTTTTTATCGTAAAAGTCGTAAACCGCCAGTGCCAATGCATCCTGTTGTCTCTGCTGGACCATTTAAGAAATAGGGTATTGACTTCATGACCTGTAACCCTCCTTCATCTAGGGGGCATGGTTTGTTGTGTAACCAGCTCCAAAAAGAGAAGAAAAGAGATATAAACGCCTTATAAATGAGCCACTTCGAGGGGGCAACCTACAATACATTACATAAATGAACAATTCTTGCATGATACAATTTAAAAAACCTCCTTTCTATATATAGGAGTCCATGGGGCCATAATGTAATCCTAGTGGGCCACAATGTAATCCTAGCCGACCTAACAATAATAATTTAAGGGCACAATAATAACAATATGGGGGTTACAAGGTACAATAATAACAATAAGGGGGTTACACTAACAAAAATAAGGGACTATACTAGTAATATAGGGACCTAACATGCCCCTCTCCTTCAAAAAAGTGTTGTCCTCAATGCTTGAGTAGCTCTGGGTGCTTCTGTATAAAATTCTCATCCTCCCATGTAGAATCTTCAGTGGGTAAATTCTTCCACTTGATGAGATACTCTGAAATTGATCGATTCCGTAGTTGTCGAGTTCTTGTTTCCATGACCGCTTCTGGTTCCAATATGATTTTTCCTTCCTCATCAAGTTCTGGCAATATTGTTTGAACTGGAAGATTTTCACCTATAACCTTCTTTAAGCATGAAACATGGAAAACTGGATGTACTCGCGAAGAAGGAGGAAGCTCCAATTTGTATGCCATAGTACCAATATTTTGCAACACCTTGTAAGGACCATAGTACTTTGGCGATAATTTATTATCCTTCTTTGCTTGCTTGAGGGACATTTGTTTGTATGGTTGTAGCCATAAAAATACCCAATCTCCTACATCAAAACTTCTCTCACTACGATGTTGACCTGCCTGTTGTTTCATTCGATTTTGTGCCAAATTCAGGTTATCCTTTAAGAGTTGGAGAACTTCTTGCTGATGCTCGATGTGATCTTCCACTGCTTGAACTTTAGAATTTTCTCTTAAGGATGATGTGATGGATGGTGGATGATATCCATAAAGTGCCATAAATGGGGTCATTTTTGCTGCAGTATGGAAGGAAGTGTTATACCACCATTCAGCAAGAGGTAAGCACTTGACCCATTGTGTTTGTTTATCAGATACAAAACAACGAAGATATCCTTCCAAACATTTATTTACTATCTCAGTTTGACCATCAGGTTGAGGATGATAAGATGAGCTATGAGCTAATTGAGTACCCAAACAAGAAAATAACTCCGTCCAAAAATTTCCAGTAAAAATGGGATCTCTATCACTCACAATAACCCTTGGGCTTCCATGTAGCTTTTGAATTCTGTCCATAAATGTAGTAGCAATTGTACTTGCTTTAAATGGGTGAGATAATGCACAAAAGTGTGCATACTTGGTAAGTCTATCAACTACCACCATGATGACACTCTTTCCTTCGGACTTAGGTAAACCTGTGATAAAATCCATTGAAATCTCCTCCAACGTTGACTTGGAATGGATAAAGGTTGTAGAAGTCCCGAGGTCTTAATTGTCTCAACTTTATTCTGCTGGCAAACCAAACATTTCGCCACAAACTTTTGAATATCAGATTTAAGGCCATCCCAAAAAAATTATTTCTTCACCCTGTGGTAAGTTTTTAAAAATCCTGAGTGTCCTCCTAAAGGAGAAGTGTGCAATTCCAGAAGAATCTTTTGTTTTAGTTGGGAATTCTTACGAAGATATAAGCGATCTTTGTACCATAAGGAATCATTTTTCCAACTAAATGTATCAGATGTACTAGGATCTTGCTGCAACTTTTGAATGAGTGTCCATACATCTTTTTTCTTCTTCCATTCATCTCTTGCTTCGGTTATCCAATCTGGTTGGATAATAGAAATGGCACAAAGAAATGCTTCCACCTCTTCATTCTTTCTTGAGAGTGCATCTGCAACAACATTAAGCTTTCCTTTTTTGTAGATTATTTCAAAGTCATAACCCAACATCTTTGTGACCCATTTTTGTTGCTCTTCTGAAGATCGTCTTTGTTCCAAAAAGTGTTTAAGACTATCATGATCAGTTTTTACCTTGAAGTGTCTTCCCATTAGGTAAGTTCGCCATTTCTTTAGTGCATGCAGTATTGCTAACATTTCCTTCTCATAAATAGGTTTCTGTAAATACTTTCCTTTGATTGAATGACTTTCAAAAGCAATGGGTCTTCCTTCCTGCATTAAAACTGCACCAATTCCATTTCCTGAGGCATCACATTCCACAATAAAGGTTTTTGTGAAGTCTGGTGTAGCTAAGACCGGTGCTAGGCACATTGCCTCTTTAATACGTTCAAAGGCCTTAGTTGCTTCAGGAGTCCATGAAAATGCATCTTTCTTCAATAATGTTGTTAGAGGTGCTGCTATTCTCCCATAATTCTTAACAAACTTGCGATAATACCCTGTTAACCCGAGAAATCCTCGCAACTTCTTTATGGTTGTGGGGACTTTCCATTTTTTAATTGCTTTAATTTTGTTAGGGTCTACTTTAACACCCTCGTGAGATACAATATGACCCAGATATTCCACCTCTTGTACTCCAAAGAAAAATTTGGATTTTTTTGCATATAATTGTTTCTCCTGCAATAGTTTGAGCACCCTGTCAACATGTTCAACATGATCCTTCCAAGACTTGTTGTAGATTAGTATATCATCAAAAAATACTAGCACAAATTTTCTAAGGAAGGGTTTGAAAATCAAATTCATCAACCCTTGAAATGTAGAAGGTGCATTGGTAAGGCCAAAAGGCATGACCAAAAATTCATAATGACCCTCATGAGTTCGAAATGTTGTTTTGGAATATCTTCAATCTTCATTCTAATTTGATGATATCCTGAACGAAGATCCAACTTGGTAAAATAAATTGCTCCATGTAATTCATCCAATAATTCATCAATCACAGGAATGGGAAATTTATCTTTAATGGTGAGCTTATTGAGCTCCCTATAATCCGGACACATTAACCATGATCCATCCTTCTTGTGTACCAATACTACAAGAGCAGAGAAAGAACTTTGACTAGGTTGAATTATACCCGCCTCTAACATTTCTGCAATCATACGTTCAATTTCGCTCTTTTGGAAGTAAGGTTATCTATAAGGCCTAATGTTTGGAGGAACACTTCCTGGAATCAAATGAATAGCATGATCATGATCACGAATAGGTGGGAGTCCTTTGGGAATTTCAAACACCTTGGAATGATTGTCCAAGACTTGTTGGAGATCTGCAGAAATAGATGATTTTGATGTCGGAACTTCTAGTGAGCATAATTTTGCAATTACGCCTCGTTGTTCTTTCTTTAGAAGCTTTGTCATGACATTAGAGCTTATTATCCTTCCTGGCTTCCCTTCAATACCCCGTAATTCGACTTCCTTTCCTTCTGAAAAAAATTTCAAGAAAAGTTCTTGAAAATTAAAGCTACCGTCCCCAAAGATTGTAACCATTGTACTCCTAGTACAACATCAGCACCTCCCATAGGAATGGAAAGCATTGGACTAGTCAATACATATTCCCCCATGGTTAGCTTGATATTATGGAATTTCCCAGAGCAATTTATAGTTCCTCCATTTGCAACCATCACTTGACATTCTGGTGCTGGGTATAGGAAACAATTTAATTCCTTGGCTACCTTACAATGAATAAAATTATGGGTGCTACCTGAATCAATCAACACTATTACCTTTTCTTCTTGATCTGTCCTGCTATCTTGAGAGTTTGAGGAGTGGTAATTCCTGCCAGTGCATTACATGATATGGTCGGATTCATTTCTTCCTCTTCTATGGCTAGTTCCTGGTGTGTATCCTCTTCTTGTTCATTTTCTTCTTCTTCTTCACAATCTATGTAAAATAATTTCTTTTTAGCACACTTATGACCTTTAGTGTATTTGCTATCACAACTGTAGCAAAGCCCTTTTGCTCTTTTTTCTTCCAATTGTTGTGGTGTCAACCTTGTAGGTTGTGGAAATCTAGGCGTAGCAACACTTCCTTCTTTATAGAATTGAGTGGTAGACTTCCTTGTCGCCATAATTTTACATTCAACTTTTCTTGCCAACCTGAATGCCTTCTCCAATGAATTAGGTTCCAAAACGCGAACTTCATGTTGGATGTTATTCTTTAAAGTGCCTAGGAAGAGATCAATCCTGTGTTCCTCTGTAAGATCAGTTACCCTTATATTCAATTTTTGGAAGTCCTCAATGTGCTGCCCCACTAAACCCTTTTGTTTGAGATTTATCAATTGGGTAAAGAAGGTGTTGCTCTTTGTATCCTCATAATGTACTATCATTTCCTCCGTAAAAATTGACCAAGTGACAATTTTTTTACGGGAGCAAAGCCATTGATACCATACAAATGTATTTTTGTTCTAAATGTAAAGTTGCAATGCGTACCTTTTGTGTGTTTTGCACGTTATGGAGATCAAAATATTGCTCCATCTGTAGTATCCATGTTACAGGATCCTTTCCATCAAACTTCCTCATATCCATTTTTGGAATATGGTCGTTCTTCCCGCCAACATTAGAGTTTATGAAATCACGATTAACATTTATTTTGTTCTCATCATGAGGTTCTTCTACTATATTTTCACCATTAGGAATCATTTCTGGTTTTAAACTTGTCATCAAGCCTTCCATGTATGCTTTTAGATCATTCTTCATGTTTTCCATGTTGTCTTTCATGTCATCCATCTTAGCTTCCATGCCCACTTCCATGCCATCCATCTTAGCTTCCAAAACATTCATCTTAGCTTCCATTCCTTTCTTCAAGCCATCCATCTTAGTTTCCACGCCTTTCTTCAAAACATCCATTTCATTTTTTGTTGTTCTTTGCGAGAGCGAAATTTGCTCTTGTAATTTTGATATGTCATGTTGCCATTCTTCATCTTCATGAGTCATAGTAGAGCCTTCTAAAGGCTTAATGGGTGTTGAATTATTTTTAGGGGCCATTTTATAATCCAATACTGATATATATTCTACAATATTCCCTTGGGATCAATTTAACTTGATTATTCAAACAAGACTTATGCAATTTGGAAAAAAAATACACACCTTTTTCTTGCTTTTGAGGAGATCCATATTGAAAATGGATTATTTCTGTGATTGTAGCATTTCAATATCTAAATTTCAGTACCGATATATCCCTCTGAATTATCTTTTGAATGCCACAGGTCTGACCTGATTTGGATTCTCCAAGACAAAGTTGTGTCCAATCTCCCACAATGACCTAATTATGGACTGGTTCAGTAGTGTGAACTTGTACGACTTTCCACGTGTCACTGTTTCGTCCTTTGTCTCTGAAATTGATAGCAAAGAAACTAAAATCCATGTAATTGCGACAAATTTTTACGGCACTCCAATCCAATGCTCAGAGAGAGAGTTATTGAACTTTTCCCACGATCACCTCTTTGAGATGAAATTCAGGAGCCTGAAAAAGCACTACCTTCCACAGATCATATCTCCAAACATATTTTGAATCAAGCTCTGAAATTTTTTGAATCCTTTCCTCAGGATTTCAGCTTCACACCATATGAATTTCAGACTTTGAACCTTCGTAAAAAAAAACTTATTGCGAAAATACCACGATGACCTGTTTAAGAGCCTGAAAAAATACCTAACTTCCACAGATGATATCTCCTCAAATATTGCGAACCAAGCTCTGAAAGTTTTAGACAAGATTCCTCAGGATTTCGGCTTCACACCCTAAAAATTTCAGCTTCTGAAACTTCGTAGAAAAAAAGTTATAGCGCAAATTCCACGATGACCTGTTTGGAGCAGCGAAACCACAAACTCACGATGCACTTATTTATTGTAACTGACTCCTCAAAAGAAGAAAAGAGATATCAATGACTTAGAAATAAGCCACTTCGAGGGGAAACCTCCAATACATTACATGAATGAACAATTCTTGGATGATACAAATTACAAAACCTCCTTTCTATATATAGGAGTCCATGGGGCCACAATGTAATCCTAGTGGGGCCACAATGTAATCTTAGCTGACATAACAATAACAATTAAAGGGCACAATAATAACAATATCGGGGTTACACAAAGAGATGCAAATAATAACAATAAGGGGGTTACACTAACAATAATAAGGGACTATACTAGTGATATAGGGACCTAACATGGTTATATTATTTTTGCAGTCGACTATTTTACCAAATGGGCCAAAGTCATGCCTACATTTAATAACATAGGACAAACAACTACATTTTTTTTCTTCAACCACGTTATTGCACGGTTTGGGGTCCCATAGGCTATAGTTATGGATCATTGGAAGCATTTTCGAAACCATATGATGTCTGAATTGACTACCAAGTTAGGATTGTCACATGATAATTCTACTCCTTATTATCCACAATCAAATGGACAAGTTGAGGCTATTAACAAAATTATTAAATGAATGTTTCAACGAATGATAGGAGTCCATAAAAGGAACTGGCACTTGATCCTGTACTCCGCCTTGTGGGAGTATCGAACCTCGGTGAGAAACGCAACCGGATTTACTCCTTTTCAATTGGTGTATTGTCTGGAAGCTAACTTACCAATCCAATGTGAAATATCATCATTAAAATGCATGATATAATTGTTACCTGACTCCTCAGAAAAAGAAGCATGACTCCTTAACCTCATCCATCTTAATGAAATGCGTCGTGAAGCCCAATTTTCCAATGAAGCACATAAGAGACGTATAAAGGTGCAATACGACAAAAATGTACAGCCTCACATCTACTTAGAGGGTGACTTGGTCTTTCTTTACAATGAAGAAGATGATGTAATAGGTATAGGGAAATTCGAGCCATTGTGGCATGGCCCCTATATTGTCAAAAGAGTTCTTTCTAATGGTGCCTACAAGTTAGTTGATTATGATGGAATTCCATTGGCACAACCTAGAAATGGGTTGTATTTGAAACATTACTATGCTTAATCATGAGCGTAGTAATTTTTTGTATTATATTGTATATATGTTGTTGATTTGAATTCACTATCTTAATTTGTTTTTAAGTTTTTCTTGATGTTAGGAATCCACTTTACATTTTATGCTAGATTTCTGAATCTTCAAAACCATTTTTTGGATATGCTGATGGTGCTAGTCATAGTACGCAGAATCTATCCTCTACAGCATGGGCCATTTTCGCTCCAAACGGTGAGTTAGTGATTTTTCAAGGGATTTGTATTGGTAGATCGACAAACAATATCGTTGAGTATAGCACATTGATCAAACTTCTCTCTGATGCCATTTCATTTGGTATTAACTGCATAATCATAAGGTTAGACTCACAACTTGTGGTATTACAACTTACTAGTGTTTATACTATTATAAATCCAACACTTCTTAGATTGTTCCTAAGAGTTCGACTTTTGGAAAGACATTTTTATTTTGTTCAATATCAACACATTTCCAGAAATTTGAACACTTTAACTGATTCATTAGCTAATCAAGTTTTAGAAAAAAAATTGCGACATAGGTAAATAAGACATTCACATCATTGAATAGGATTGCATATTAAACATAGGAAAAACTCTGAAATCATATAGATAGATAGTTACAGGTTTTTAAAAAAATTGTGCCCAAGAAACATTGGTCATCTGACCTCAAAATGTATGCAAATTTCACAAGTAAACTAGTGGTGCTCATGGTAACATGCTATGGATTTATAAATCCTATGGAGCAACCGCATCCAATGGTTAGTAACCCCAATAGTGTGTCACTGCAGTCGCATGGGAACCTCTTCGATCCGGCAATCCAGAATCCTGAAGGTCAACCCCTATATGTGTTGCTGAAGCTTAGCCAGAGTCTCATCCATATCAAGGTCCTGAAGGACTGCTCTCCTGACAGCCCTCTTTGCTTGCACATCTGCTTCATGCTATGGTTCCTCTACTGGTTCAACACAAACGATATCTACATTACATAAAACATTTAGTTTAGTCTTGGAAAGGAATAAAAAACACAAAAACATTGTATAAACCTTAGAAAAATAAAAAAACATGGTCAAATCATTCTTACCTATTGCACCCCACTAAGCACCTTCTGTTAATACTAAATCTAGATCTCCTCGGAAGTCGACGCCTACGTATGCATACTCATCGATGGTGACGATTTGCCATTGGAACCAGGAGAATAATGTAGTAGATAACACAATGGTCGATTGGCCTGCATGCCAACCCATGAGTTCTACCCATCTCTACATTCGAGGATCTCTAGGACTAGATATATCCAATGTTACATGCTGTGGCTGCATCAGTGGAATCCATTCTAAAGCGAAGGAGATAAGGATTGAACCATAACTGAAAATTTTCTTTCTTCCCCCCTTTTCTTTATTCAGTTGTTCCTTTATCTGAGATAGAACAGCTTCAGATAAGTTGAAGATGTTGGCTCTAAGAACTCTAGCACATACTACATATACGATCTTTTTGCTACATGTAACATAACAGTGCCAACAAGTTTAGTGATCGTGAAAAGGATGGTTCTCAAAGGCTAATCCCTGACATCCCGAATGTTTATTTTTCCATCTTTGCTAGCTTTTTCCCCTGGATAGAAATACTACATAACATAATCCCTAACTGTCTCTCCTCCAATGGTAGACCCTGTGAGAGAAATGGGCAAACCTCTCCTGAACAAACCTATGAGAAAAAACACGTCCTCAACTGTTATGGGAACCACTTTGCTTTTAACATGAAATTCCTCTATCACCGGATCCCATGCTCGAACTAAGAACTCCAAGAGTTCTATTTGTTGCCTCATTCCCGACAATTTGAAGTACTTGAGTACTCTACAATCTCTTAGGGCTCTTACAGTACCCAGATTATTCAAGGAAACCATATCTTGTTCTTCATTTTCTCTTTCCCTCCATGTAATCATCATTATAATTGAATGGAAACCTCAAATACAACCATAAGATCCGTGAGATTCCATTCATTGCAAAAAACTAGGCAAATTTTGGACACAACATGAAAAACAAAAACTTGAACTGTGCCCAACACATTCCTTGGGCTAATATATTGTGTTTCACATGTAGGTACCCTTCACTGTACCTTCTATGCAATGCAGGTTTCGACATTCAGGGGTGCGTTGCCCTCATTTTGGGTAGAGTTTACCCTAGGGGCCTTAAAACCCTAAAAATATACAAAGAATGGAAATGAAATCAATACCAAAGGAAAGAGGAGGTTCATGGTACTAACTTGGATCAAAAGGAAACGAAATCTGTCCACAAAAACAACCGCAATCAATGACTAGAGTTCGGGGGTAAAATCAAGTTCCGAGCTCCAAAATGAAAATGATAACTATGGAATGGTAAAAATGAATAGTGAAACTACTTTTTATAGTCATTTAATTTTTTGCAAGTTAAATTCATTGCTATGGCTATATTTTTATTATGTTTTTATCATGAAACATGTATTTTTAATCCATTTGATGTTGTTATGAGCAAGAAATACAACTCCTGAACAAATTAGTCCTGCAGATTTATTCAAAGAATGACTTGACCACAAAGCATACTTTTTCTCCTTATTTTTCGAGCTTTGTTAAAAACGAAAAAGGATTTGAAGTGAACTTTTATCTCTTTTTCAAGATTCGATAACAGTGAAAAAGGAACTCGTAGAGTCTTCTTTCAACTCTTTTCAGGCTCTGATAATGTGAAAAGGTTGTCGAGCACTTGCCTTTTCGAGCTTGTAAAAGTAAATGATTTGATATCTACTCAGTATAAGTTGTTGAGGTATAAAGGGTATCTTTTTAACACCTATTTATCCTACATTAATTATCAATCACAGAACGACTTTTTTTTTCAAGAGTGTACTCTGCTTGAGACTGCAGTTGAGCTAAGAGTAATGTTGTGAGAGATGTAGTATAGTATTGTAGATACAAGAGTAAACAGATTCTTGAAAATAAATCTAATTACAATAACGTGAATGCAAGTACTCTGAAATCTTAACTACTCACTCTGCAAAACATCAATCAAGGATACAGTAGAAATAACTCATTCCTTTAGAAATTGATGCAACTGAAATCACACTAGAACAAGGCAATCAATCTGGGAACTTGGAAGCAATAACCAATGTTCTCTATAGTTGACAGTCCTTCTCTTTAATAAATCAAAGTGAAATCGAAATTGAACTAACTTTTGTTGAAAATAAACTAAGAAGAACTTCTTTTAAAAGCAAGAATTGGAAATGAATATCAATTTGATGTGCATACACAACAAACTGTAAATAAACAATCTTTTTTCAATCTGAAACTAACGAATTAGAAATGAACAAAAAACTGGAATTGAACAGCAATTGCTAACTAATGAATCTGAACAACAGACATGTACTTAACAAAATCAAATAACAAATCCTATTAAACTCCAACCCTGTCGACAACAAACATTATTAAGTAATCAATCGGAATGAACAATAATCCAATGGAACAGCAAACAGAGTTAAATATGGAACAACAAAGTTTTATAAGTGATAACAAGATGAATAATAAAGTAATCATGATCCTTGTTGAAATGGAACA
The DNA here is from genome assembly GCA_034641835.2 of Pinus albicaulis. NCBI lineage: Eukaryota > Viridiplantae > Streptophyta > Pinopsida > Pinales > Pinaceae > Pinus > Pinus albicaulis. Next base: position 724,299,145 of record CM076571.1, on the reverse strand, counting down.
ACAATGCAATTCATTAGCGCACACAACAATCCAATAAGAAATTCAATAGTAATTAAGTAACTCTGCAATCGTAATGAAACCAAACATAATTATCGCGCAACAGTAATTAGAAGATAGAAATACGAACAACAGAACGATTCCACCAGGGTCGGGCCCTTAACACCAATGAAACACTGCTGGGTTACTTTAGAGCTTGAGCAATGAAATAAAATGTGTCTTTGTATTAATTGAACATAAAATTATTTACAGTGACCGCTCTCTGATCATGAGAGTCAATATAATGTAGAATTACACAGGGAATTCTTTAATCAAATGATTCGACTCCCTACAATTTCTAAAGGCGTTGCCTTATATAAAAAACTCGATGGACAAGACAAGGAACGAGATAAGGTTTGAACAGTAATCCCTCAGGATCGAAGGATCCTGAGGGATTCACTTCCCTTCTTTCTTTAGTTGTCACTTGATTTCCTTTGACTGAAGCCGAGCTGTCCCCTACCTTCTCTTAGCAATGCGTTCGAATTTTCATCTCTTTGGCAGGATTTGGTCTAATGCTGGAGGAACAACAGTTACTCTTGCTTTAGCCTCACCTATGGTAGAGCTGTTCACCTTGCCTAATTCCTGATTTTAGCAATAAAAGGAAGTTTTTAGTTACATTTTACAATAAACATAATTCTTTACAATTCTACCACAATTATTGTAATAAGTCACCTTTATAAAGTAAAACTGGGAAAACACATAGTGAATTCATACCTTTTCTAATGCTCAACATACCCCCTGCTTACCCTTTTTCATGTCCTCATGAAAAACTGCTTACCCTTTTTCATGTCCTCATGAAAACCATATTCTACATGCAAATCAGTTCAAGAATAAGCTGGAGAATGTTTTTCATCAGAAGGCCTAAAACCATGCATTGCAGCTAATGCTTCGAAGACATGCCTTGTCTGTCCTTCGGGTATTTCATAAATAGCTTTATAATCTATAGTAGGATACCATGCAATGGGGCTTTGAAACCTACACCCTAGCCAGAATGGGCCTTCCCCCAAAATGAGGTTGCTATAGAGAACCAAGCGGTCTGCAGCTAATCCAAAAATTTTATATTTAAATGGCTCTCTATTTTGAACATTCCGATTGGAAATTCCCCATCAGACCTTAGCTGCTATGTAGGCTTGGTTTCTAATAGATAGAAAATAGTCTATCCCATTCAAGAAAATTGCTTTATGGATAGGCCCCAATGCTTGGATAACAACTTCTCTTGTCATCAAATTCTTCCGCCTAGCCCATAATTGTAACGGGTGTTTAGGTTCACTCCTAACCCACAAGTCTAACTCATTTTCCTACCTTTGAAAAACATTATAGGCTTTGAGCCATTTTAAATGATTAACAGCAAATGAAATAAATGCTTGGTATTGGATTTCACCCACAAAAGGGCTGGGATTTGTCTCAACATCATTTTCCAATATGAGATTATGCAAATAGAACTCACACGGGAGACACTGTACCTTTACCCCATAGAGGTTGCAACATGTTACAAAATCATCTATAGTGTTTAAATCTATAGATTTTCCTGCCCTAACTTCTTTAATTTTTAACTGTAAATATCTCTCTAATAAAAATAAAGCATAATTCTTGGCAGGGCATCTACAAGCTAAAACATCTGTGTATAATGAACAGAGAGTATTCATTCGATTCTGGGCTATTTTTAATTTATTCATTACCTTTTCAGCCTTCTCCTCTACCCTTCAACACTTCTCATAGGCTTCAGCCTCTGCTGCATGGATGATCTTCATCTGCTGCTGCAAATCCTGGTATTTTCTTCTAGGAATAGTGTCTTCTTCAAGTTTTTTCCTTTCCTGTCAAGCTTGTGCCAACTCGTCTTGGAGTCTAGCTAATGTAGGATCACTAAAAGTGTTTTGACTACAGGCTTGTGCATTTTCACTTGAGGTTGCTCCATCTGGAGTAGTTGCTTCTAGAACAGCTGCTTGTTGTTCCATATCTTCATGATTAGGCTCAGCCATAGTATCTGCAACTTGGGGCTTTATTTTAGTGGCCATTTTCCTCTTTTTCGGGGCTCGTTTGGTGACTATGCTTCTTTCCTTTGGAGTTTGTTTGGGCATTTATTTCATTTTAAGAACCCTAATGGTCTTCCTAACTTGTTCCACTAGTCTCTGAAGCTTCATTTGTTCCCTCCGAAGTTTTTCAAGTTCAGTTACTTTCTTCCTTTTCCTTGATGGAACGGTTGTTCCTCTTTATAGACCTAATTTCTCAGTGGGGGTTTGCTTCTCATCAGCCGTGCCTTAAGTTGGGTTTGCTTCTCTATTTTCTTCTTGGGTCACTTCTTCAGTGTTCATATGCCCTGGATTTAACTCTACAGGGGTAATACCCTCAATTGGTTCTACAGTTCCCTGAGAATTTTCAGTTTGGAACGTTGCTTTAGTGTTCACCTCTTCTTGTCCATACTTCTTAGGGGAAGCAACCCCAGCTGATTCTACTATTTCGTTAGGGTTTTCTCCTTCTGTTTCATACGACATTCCCTCAATCGTTTCTTTATTGACAACATATTTCTCCTGCAATTGGTTGATATCAACATTAAGGTCTAGTGGGCTGTGAGGCTACACATATTCACTCATATTGGCCAAAATTTTGGCCAATTGGTCTTCTTGTAAAGGGCTTCATGGTGAACTTGTAGTAGTGTTTTTGGGAGGCTCTACTCCTTCTCTTTCACTGCTGTTGTTAGCCCCCTATAAATTTTTTGACAAGCAAAGTAAGGGGCTAAATTGTTTCTGAGCCTTCAATGAATGCATCTCCCTTGAAGACACATCATCCTTGAAGTCTCATGTGCCTTTTCCTTGTGATGAAATCCCCTCTGCTGATTCCCATTATGAAGCCTCTCTGATTGCAAAAAAATTGTGCTCCTAGAGGCCTTCATTTGCCCCTGGTACCCCTGCAGAATTGTTCATTTCATCCCTTTTTCCCTTTTTCTGTAGAAATTTCCTATTTCCCACCCCGGTTTTCAGTTTCACCTTATTTCTCCAAATAGTTAAATGCCCTTTCCCATATCCTTACATTCAACAAAATGGAAAATAAATTTTTGCTGAAAACACAAATTCTGGAAAATTTACAGAATGCTGGAAAATGCAGAAATAAAAATCAATAGATACAAACAGCCATTCAACACATGATAACACAGTGATTTTTGGTCAAGGTGACCCTAGAAAAACCCCCTACAACTCTTGGGGAAAACCAGTTCGAAAGCTCCTTCTTATTTCTGGGAAAATGCTTTTTACAGTAAGAGAAAAAACTCAGAAAAAATCAGCAAGTACAGATTACAACTTATCTCGTTTTTCGTGCTTTACCACCACCTCAAAAAATGTGTAAACAACAAAACAGACCAACAATAAATTTTGTACGGCATCCTTGGTTTTAGTGCCAAAATTTTCAGCCTTAAATGCTGCTGTACAGATTGTCTAGAAAAGCGTGCAAGCTGCCATAAATGTTGATGTACTGTTTTTCTCGATTTCTGTGCAGAAAAAACAACAAGAATGTTGTACGGATTTTTGCCTCAAATTATGTGCAAGGGTATAGCCACTTGTTGTACAGCCTCCCTCAAAAAAACGTGCCACCAAAACAACTTCTCTGCTCCTCGAGTTTCCTGCCAACTTACTGTACGACCCTCTTGGAAACTGAACCAAAACTACTGTATGGATTTTCTAGAAAATCATGCCCAAAATCTGCCTTTCACTGTGCTAACTCTGCTGTACAGACTTGATGAAACACTGCCTTGGAATTTGTGCCAAGCTGCTGCCTCCTTCTCCTCACTGCCCAGAAATCTCGCTTGCTCTCTTTCTCTCCTTCTCCGAATCTGCTCATGAAAGAATGAATGACCTTTTCCTCCTTTCCCTCCTTTAACCTAACCCTAAGTGACTTTTGGGGACTCCCTAAATCCAATGGCTGAAATAGTTTGAGATTTAGGGTTGAGATTAAATCCTCATTTAAATTTCACTTTCTATTTTTTAATTCACCCCACTTTAATAAAGACCCACTTAGTCATTTATTTCCAAAGTCACTTTTCCTTTCTAATTTTACATTGACTTTATTAAAGTCACTTTAAAATTAGACTTTAGTAACTTTATCACTTAAAGTCACTTTAAATAGATTTGACTTTGCACCATAAAGCTGCCTAGTATAAAATTAAATTCTTTTGGACACTTTTCCCTAGGCCAAATATCAAAGCCTTAGGGAACCACCTGTCCTCCGGTAACCAAATTTCAACATTTTCAAAGTTCCCCTTTTACCTCGAATTCCCTCCCCTAATCCTTCTAAACCTTCCCAAAATTCCCCCTAAAACATACACACACCCCTGGTGTAGTTTTATTTCCCCTTATTTCCCCTATTGCTACCCTTTGTTGGCCTGAAAATGCACTAAAAATGGCCCAAAAACCATTTTTTCCATAGTTGGGTCCTAGCCCCTTTCAGCCAAGCCCCTGCACCTTTTTCCCTCCACATGACCTAGTGCCAAGACCAAGTGCCGAAGTATAAAGCTCTTACCGCATTTGGTTATAGGGAGCAGTTGCAAACTGTCAATCTGTATAGATCGAATGGTCGTTGCATCCCCACGACGTCCACCATCTTATCCATTCGCCACCCGATCACAGATCTGCTATCCGTTTAACCGTTGATCCGACGACTCATAGCGCACCCGTCCGGTGGTCACCGTAGCCGCGCCAACACTGTTCAAAACCATCCAGTTTCTATCGCACCACCTTTCATAGGTGGGCGGTATTTCTATTTCGCAACGATTCCACTCATCAAACGACGCGTGGCAATGGCACTATTTCAAAACCGCCCGCTCATCGCGCATTATCGTTCGGCACAAGACACAAAGCGATATACATATCAGTTGTCCAATCTGTGATCGCCCATCTAACGGTTGTCTCTTCGCGAAGTTACGCGGAGTTTAGCCAGAGGCATCCGTACCCCTGTCCCACTGTCCATCGCCCTCCGCCACGTCCCCAGCCGTTGATGTCCTCCTCAGATCGAACGGTCCAGATTCATTCGCACGCCCGCCGTTAACCCCTTACCACCACGTCATCATCCCACGTGTCTCATTGTTTTTCTCGCCCGTCCCTGTATTTATATTCCATTCATAGGTCAAAGTTTAATTTTTTTATGATTAAACTGTCTGTCATGACGCCTCCCCATGCATTTCCTGTTGTTTCATGGTTTTCCTTCATAATATTCACTGCATTCATGTCCACGTCCATTTTTGTCGTCTCCGTTGCATCCACCACCTCCATACGTGTTTTTTCTCAACAAGTTTTCGTGTTTTACAGGGCTTCGAGCGGCCATAAACCACCATAATTCACAGTCCCTGTCACAGTGACAAAGAACACAGGAAAGACCATTTGTAGGAGTTGGAATTATGAAGAAAGGGCTTGGGGAAGAGCCATGACAAGACTTTCATTAAAATAATAGGGTTTGAATTTTGTAAAACTCCCCCAGATCCCTTAAAAGCACAGTTTTCATCGACAGAGAAAGTACGGGAGCAGCAAGGAGTTCAAGGCACGTAATAGAATATTTTGAACCTTAATCTAGTGTTTAAAGGACAAAGGTACCAGTTCGAAGACATCGTGGAGCATACAGAGTGTAAAGCTCACGGAATTTTATGTATGTCAAGGTTTTCACATCAGCATAATGTTTTCCCCATAAAGGATAGAGTGCCCATGCATCTTTTATCCTATACTGTGTTCCTAGATAATTTCCCACCCTGACAACAGTCCTGTGCTACCAGAGCATTTGATTCAGAGTATGGCATACCCTAGCATCATTTATTTACCTTTTTGTTTATTCACCAGAAGTACTACAAAATGCTGCAGCAGAGTACATCAAAGACATACCTGGAGTAAATGGAACCCTAACGAAGACCACTCTTTCACCCAAGAGTGCCACATATTAATGCACAAAATTTATATAGAGTGGGCTTCGGCCTTCTTCCTCTTCTGAGTTTTTAATGTTGCATTTAGTTCTTCACCTACCTTCTCTGATCCACTAGAGCTATAAATTCATGAAGAAACTCATTGTAAAGGTTGTTGATCAGTTATCAGAGAATTTCAAGTAGTTTCTTTTGAGACATACTCTCTGTGTAAAGTTGTAAGATAGGCTGAGGAAGATGATTTCAGACTGAACATCCAGCTATTGGCAATGTTGTACTTGACTGGTGTTGCTTTTTAATATGACAAGCACATTTCTTTGGATCCTGATCTAAAGCAGTGGTGATGTTTTCCTATCTCTGTGTTTTAATTAATTTAATTTCGTTTCCACTGGCTTGCATCAGAATATTGGCATAGGATTTACCCTTGTTAGGTACCCTATGTTTCTGCTCTCCTTGCCTTTGATGTTTTCTTCTATATGTGTGATCTAAGAATTTATTTCAGTTGATTTAACCAATGTAGTGGATGTTATTGCCTGCTCTCTGATGTATGAATTAAATGAATCTGTTCGTAGGTGCTCTTGTTAGGATTTAGCTGGAAGATTTCAGAACAATGGGGATTAGAGTTAGCCCTGTCCACTAGGATCCTTGTGCGACCAGCTGGTCTTTAACTTTGTGTTCTAAATTTTATTTTTTCCTCCTCCCCTATCATTCCATACCACTCTATCATCTTTAAGATCCAATGTTTTAGATGACTAGCCCAATTGAAAGCCTGCATATTGATTAGCAAGCAAATCCTTTCCTGACTCCATTGCCCAATGGTTTTGAATGCTCCCTAGAATACTTCACCTCTGCCCCTTTCCTCTTTGCTCATCCTTGTCTTACATTGAATCCTTCCTTCTTGATAACCAGCAGTCTAACAAACAATCAAACAAACAAACCTTGTGCTTAAAACTAGCCTAATATCTTAAACCTCTTGACCTTCAAAGACATTACCTTTAGCAATCATAGAGAGATCCCTCTCTTGACTGAGGAGGGCTAGATCCTGAGGTTTGAAAGTGGTTTTGATGTTGTCTCATCTTTTGGTATTTCCAACCTTGCTAAAACATGGGAACCCCAACAGCTGTGATTATCTTCATCCTCTTCACAAGTATGGTAACTACCTTCTTCCTCATCAGAGTAGTGAATTTCTCCCTCTACACTAGTATGAAGACTTCCTTCTTATTCCTCAATTTCCTCTTCTTCATTATTTCCTTCTTCTGCGTTGATTTTTTTCTCACCACTGGTGTGGTGGCTCATTTCTTCTTTATCCCCATTAGTACGAGGACTCCCTCCTTCCAATTGTGGGGGCTATTTATCCTCCGAGCTGGGAAATTCCAAGGGCTGGCTACTGCTACCTAGAAGGCCTTCTATCATTCCCCTACTTATTTTTGAATGAGAGGACTATCTACGTTTTGATGGCTCAGCTGCTGAGCTAGCCATTCTCTTTCGTTTTTGGGTAGGTAAGGCTAATACTCCATCAATAAAAAATATCAATTCTTTCCAACTAGTCTGTTGTTGGGCAAGACTGTGACTTACTATTAATCTAATTAGGAAATGGTGGCTTACCACCATGTCTATGTGCCAAGATTTTCTTATACTACGGGCAACATCATGCAGCAAGGAATTTAAAAATGCAGGAAAATTTACAATAAATTTTTTATTTAATACTTCTAATAACTTAAGGTGGCGAGGTCTTACCACGTCTTTCCTTCCATCACATGTTATATAGGCCTGCACTACCATTTCCAATTCCATCCATGGTTCTCCCAACGATGCCGGCTGAACTCCTTTTCCTTTGACGACCAATGTCTGTCCTTCTTCCTGGAAAATGTTCATGGCTTCTTGAAGCTTGACCTTCTTATGAGTCCATATGGTTCCTTGCGCTGGTAGACCAGACACCTCTGCAATTATTTCATCTGTTACTGATATATGTCTTCCTCTAACCATGGAGTATCCTTCCTGCAAATTCTATAAAAACTCGATAGTTATTGTTTCATAGGGTTGCTGTAGCCTTGTGAAGTATGTAATCCATCCCAATTTTTCTAGAATTTCTCATGCAACATCAGAAACAACTAGCATTTGCGGCTCGCTACAAATTGGTCGACCTCCCATCTTCTCTGCACACTGTTACTTCTTTAAAAACACACAGTAGTGTAATGGAACAACACAACACAGTAATTTGGAATAATATCGTTATGTTTTTGTTATTCCCTAGAATATATGGATTTGATTCGCGTGTAGGTAACAAAATATAGGGATTTGATCTGCATGCAGTGATTAAGAGGCATCCGCACCCCCCCTGGAGGATGATAGGTCATTCTCGACTGTCAAATAAGAGAGGAAAGTACTGCACAACAGCTATACAACAGGAAAAAGCATGCATACTTATGATACAATCAATCAAATTATTGCATTTACTGAAATCAATGCGTGTGATTAAATCATAAATAGATATAGAAATGTTTGTAATGATTTAAAGATAAGGAAAAGGGACAGCTGATGTGAACACAAGTACTAATGCGCTTATTACCCACTCAAACTAATGTGATCAATTTATGATGAATTTCATGTATAATAGGTTCGAAATCAAGGGTTTAGGAATCATACTTTCATTTGATATTTAGATAGAGATATAGGAAAAAGGGTTTAATATTACTATTGATTTGTAAAAATGTGACTCCAATACCATCAGTAGAGCTCTGTTGCCCATAGGTGTCCATAACCTTGACAAAGTTGCTTTCTCACCCTTGGAACCATTGCCCTTTATTTATGCCTAAGGAAGTGCTATTTAATGTCTTAACGGAGGCCATTGTGCTGGCTTGGGAACCTGATGAATCACAATGCCATTCACTGGGAAGAAGTGAAAAGTGGGTAAGCCATCTCGTGATGAGACCTCTTGTTCCAAGGACTTTTTAGTTTTTTTTTTCAATTGTCCATTGGACCATATCCCTGGTGTGGTAGCCATGATGGGAATGCCACTTCACTTGCTTCCATATGATCATGGTAGGCTGGCTCTTAATGAGACCCCCTATCCTCCATCTGCCATATCATAAAATTATTAGTGATATATAAATATATTTTTTTCTTATTTTTCATATAGCACTTTCCTACTTATACATAATGGATGGCTCAACACTCCTTAAGAGTAGGGATGGTGGAAGAATTCTAAACATCTCAATAGAAAATAATATGCCCTTATTCCTACTCAATAAGTAAAAATCAAAGAAATTTATAAAGATTTGGGGAAGAAACAACATGATAAAGATAGTCGATCATAGTAATTTTAGTGATAGTAAGAAAGAAAAGTAATATTATTGGTTATGTCTTTTTTTCCTTTTTCTTATCATTACAAAACAATTTCTTAAAAAAATGACAATTTATTTTAATTTGCTGATTTCAGTAAGCTTTAATTTGTATGATATTGTATAAATAGTATGTTTTCCTTTAGAAGAGTCATTAGAAATGCTCAAAATGTTGTTCTAAAAAATGTAAAATAATACACTCAAAAAGTGTTGTTCCTTTGGAAAGGAACAGCAGAAACAATCTACGGAAATTTTGTTCCTTTGGAAAGGAACATAAAAAACAATTTGCGAAAAGTGTTGTTCCTTTCGAAAGGAACAGCAAAAATAATCTACAAAATTGTTGTTCCTTTCCAAAGGAACAACAAAACAATCTGCGAAACAACAAAAATAAACAGCACAAATGTTGTTCCTTTCAAAAGGAACAACAAAACACTCGCAGCAAAGATGTTGTTCCTTTTGAAAGGAACAGCAAAAATGTTGTTCCTTTGGAAAGGAATAACAAAAACTCACAATAAGCGAAATAAAAAGAGTTTGAAGAAACATAATTCCATACAAAAAAATAAGCAAAGTAAATGATCAAACTTTATGTACAAATTCCAATGGAAATAAATGATTTAATGAATGGCTTCCAAGGAGGGGTTATCCCCTTCAGCAATAATTTGCATGGTAGAATATTCCCGTAATTGTTGGTAGAAGGATTCTCGAGTAAGGCAGTTGATGGTAAAGTCGCACTCGATGACCGTTTACTTTGAAGGAATGTCTAGATCCATCAATGGTGGTTAATGTAATGGTGCCATTATCATGCACTTTTTGTATCTTGTAAGGTCCAAGCCATCATGTCTAGAGTTTCCCTAGAAAATCCTATAACCTGGAGTCATATAGGAGTGCCCAATCTCCTTCATGGAAGATTTTTTCTTTGATGACGGCACCCTGCCATTTTGTTCTCTGTTTTTAAATTAACGTAGCATGATGAAGAGAAGAGAGCCTAATTTCATCTAACTCATTGATTTTTTGCAATCTTTTGGCCTGGGCTTCATTTAAATCTAGTCCCACCTTCTGGGATTTTCTTAATGTCTAAATTTCAAACTCTATTGGAAATAGGGGCTCTTTTCCAAATACCAATTGATATGGTGAATATCCCGTAGTACCTCTCCATGTTGTTCAGTACGCCCAAAAGGCTTCTGGAAAACTGTAGGCCCAGTCACATCTGTGTGAGGCAACTATTTTTGTCAATATACACTCGATCACCCTATTCGTGCTCTCTACCTGGACGTTTGCCTGTGGGTGGTATGGGGTTGTAATCTTGTGCTGAATGTGGTAATTCTGTAATGTTTCAATGAATTTATTACCTACAAACTATGTTCCTCCATTTTTTATTATGTCCCTTGGGAGGCCATATCGCACAAAGATTTGGAAAATGAATTGTAGTACAGAGTCCTCTATAGCTTTCGAAAGTGCCTCTGCTTCAACCCATTTAGTGACATACTTAGTTGCAACTAGGATTTATGTTCTTTGGTTTGATGGGGGGTTAATGGAGCCAACAAAATCGAGCGCCCAACGTTCAAATGGTTCAAGTACTAATTGTGGGATCAAATTCATTTTGTCAGACTGTCTAGGGCGACCCTCCCTTTGGCAGCTATCACAAGCCTACACAATTTTCTTAGCATCTTTAAAAATGGTAGGCCAATAATAGCCTATCTGTAAAACATTATGGGTGGTTGTACGATCTGTAAAATGTCTACCACACAGCCCGTCATGGCATGCTTTCAGAATATCAAATACTTTGTCCTCCCAGACGCATATCCTAATTTGCGTATCTGACCCTGTATGAAACAGGTATCCCCCAATCCAAGAGAATCGGGTACTACGCTATATTATCTTCTTTCGTTCATTAAGGGTTAGATGTTTAGGTAATTTACCTATTGCCAAATAATTTGCTATATCAGCATACCATGGGGTTCTAACAGTAACAACGAACAAATGTTCATCTGGGAAGTGGTCTTCAACTGTTGCTGCATCTGTTGGCTTTGCATTCATGACAGGAAATCAGCTACAAGGTTCTCTTTTCTAGGTCGGTCTTTGATTGTAATGCCGAATTCCTACAATAAGATTAACTATCTTATCACCCTTCCATTTGTAACAAGTTTATTTTCTAAAAATGTAATGGTAGAGTGATCGATATATAAAACTATAGATTACCCAATTATATAATGTCTAAACTTATTTACAGCATGTACTACAGCTAAAAATTCCTTCTCAGTCACAGTATAATTTAGTTCAACAGGAGATAGATTTTTGCTGATATAATAGATTGCATACGGTTTTTTATCTTCTTCCTGCCCAAGCAGTGCTCCAATCGTTGTGTCTGAGGCATCAAATGAAATTTGGAATGGTAAATTCCAATTTGGGCCCCTCGGCACTAGGGCTGTTGATATAAGCTTTTTCGAATCCTTGAAAGCATTGTCACATTTATCTATCCAAATAAAATCAACATTTCCTGTTAGTGCATATAAAGGTGCAGCTATTCGAGAATAATTTTCTATAAATCTCCTATAATAACCGGAAAATCCAAGAAAGCTACGTACCTATGTTTGTGTGGTGGGTGTAGGTATTAACAAAATTACCTGAATTTTGGATGGATCCACCTGAATTCCATCTGCTGAAATATAATGTCCTAAGATAAGTCCTTTGTTCATCATCATATGACACTTTTCATGGCTTAAATAAAGCCTAGTGTCAATACATCTTTGCAACACCTTTTCTAAATTTTCTAATGCTGGCTCAAAATCATCTCTGTAAGGTGTGAATTCATCCATATATACTTCGAGCCCTTCATTTACTAAATCTGAAAAGATGCTGAGAATGGCCCTTTGAAATGTAGCAGGGGCATTGCATAGGCCAAAGGGTAAGACTCGGTAGAAAAATGTCCCCCAAGGATAGGTAAAATTAGTTTTGTCTTGGTCCTCAGGAGCAATCTGGATCTGTTTGTACCCACTGAAGCCATCAAGGAAAGAAAAGAATTTCTTTCCTGCCAATGTGTCTAATACCTAGTCAATGAAAGGAAGGGGAAAGTGGTCTTTCTGGGTTGCCTTGTTGAGTTCTCGGTAATCTACGCATATTCTCCACTTCCCTTTCTTCTTTGGTACCACCACTAATGGAGAGACCCACTTGCTATCAGATATTGGGTAAATGAAATTAACATCAAACCGTTTTTGTAATTTAGCTTTCACAATATCTTTAAGGTGAGGGTTTAATCTTTGTTGGGGTTGGCGAATGGGTCTCGCATCCTTTTCGGTATAAATGTGGTGTGTACATAACTGGGGGTCAATTCCCTTCATGTCTGGATAATCCCATGAAAAGGCTGCTTTATATTTTTGTAGTAATTAGACCGTCTTCTTTTCTTAATCAGCAGTCAGATTTTTGTTAATGTTTAAATTTTTTCCTAGCTTAATTTCTACAATCTTACTATTGTACATAGAAGTAGTAGGTATTACTTGATCAGGGATGTCTTTCAGAGGATCTTCCTCTTCTTTATTATCAAATGTTGTCTTGATCATGTGACATTGTAGATGGGATTTGATTTGTGGTTTTTAAATAAAATTATTAATGACATCATCCTTTGTTTGATCTTTAAAATCGAGGGCATCTTCTATAGTTAGAGGTGATCTCATATTTTCCATAAGATATGATACAATTTTCTTTCTTGTTTTGATTATTGATAGGCTTGGTTGGGCTGGGGAATATAAAGCTAAATTCTTGACATAGTTTCCCCTTGTTATTGTCATGTTCCCTTGTCGGAAACCAATATAAGCATCGGCAGTTACTAGCCAAGGTCTATCAAGAATTAACGGGTGTCCATCTAGTTGGTTCTTTGGGTTGATAACCAGGAAGTCAGCAGGGTATTCCCAGGAATCTACGGATACCATTACATCTTGTAGTGTGCCTTCTAGTTTGACTACCGATCAGTCAGCCAATTCTAATAAGGTTGTTGTTGGTTCTAATGATGTAATGCCAAGTTTTTGACAGGTGGTGGTTGTTAAGATATTGATTGCAGCTCCCAAATCAACTAAGGCATTTGGGAATAATTGCCCATTGATTTGCACTGTCACTATAGGATTTCCTGGGTCTTTATATTTTACAGGTGTTTCCATTCCTGATAATAAGTCAGATAGAGTACCAACTATTTGGACAGTTGAGTTGGTTGTTGTTCTCCACTTTGGCATCTTTATACACAATTCCTTAATGGTTTTTGCATAAATATGGATGTCTTAAGTAGCTTGGAGGAGAGGGATTTTTATACATAAAATTTTTAATTCTCCCATAAGATCAAAATCAGGATATTCTAATGGGCGAGGTATGATTAATCATTCTGGGAATGGTGGAGAAGAGGTGGTTTCTTTTTGTGGAGTTTGATGTTGATTTTGTTGTTGAACCACCTTCTCTTGTTGCAATGTTTGTTCTACAGGTAACGGATCTTTAGTGGGAACATTTTTGTCTCTCTCTATTTCTACTATATGCCAAGACCTCAGTTGAAGGTCATTACACTCCCTTAGTTCAGTTTCTAATTCTGGTGGTTCCATTATTTGGAAAGACTAAACTGGCCTATTGTTTCGGTTTGGGTTGGGTTGGGCTGGGATTTGTGGTCTTAAATTGGTCTAGGGGTTTTGTGGTAATGTATAGGGAGCTGGTAGTGTAGGTTGAGAGAGGGGAATTGTTCCAGCTGGTTGATTTGTGGGTATTCTCCAATTTAACTACCAGGCTTGACTTTGCAAAGTAGAGGGGGGCCATTGTGTTGGATAAGCATTGTTTTGCCAAAACGGTGGGCAGAAAGGAAAATTCGGCCAATTACTTTGGTTTTTTTGATTTGTCCATGACGATGTAGGAAATGGCTGTTGTGACCAATTGGGGAAAGGTGGTTGATTTTTCCATATTCGATTATATTGTTGAGCATTATATTGAGGAGGCTGAAAAGAAGAAAATGGATCAGTTGGCATACCTGATTGTCGTGGCTGCCATTGTCGGCATTGATTAAGTAAGCATACCACTTCTGATTCTTCTTCTGCCTCTTTATAGACTGATTTTAACCCAGGAAGTGAGGGACATCCTTCTTTGGGGTGGTTTTTCATGCAAATGGCACAAAATTTAATTATATCCAGTGGCACTCTTTGTGGTTGTGTTTCTTCCTACATCTGGGACATAATATTGCCAAATTTTGTTCTTCTTCTGCTTGCTTTTGTTTGGCTTTCATAATGTCGAACTGCATTTTTAGAGTCCCTAGAATATCTGTTTTAAAATCCAGCAGATTTCCAATCTCTACACGAGTTACGCCTTCACTGGAGGTCTTATTATCCCTTGTGATCATGTCACATTCTGCTAATTTTAGCCTTATATTGCCCCTCGAACTCCTGATACCCAAATCAATAATGTTAGCATAGATTTCTTGATATATATCACCTTTTCCCATAATATTCAATGTTTCAACCCATTGATCCTTCATCCCCCTAATTAATGTAGTCTTCAACGCATTATCAGGTAAGGGTAAAGATGCATAAGGATATCTCTGGAGATTGTATTGAAACCGTTCCACATATTCTTCCAGAGTTTCATTAGGTTTTGCTGTCATTTGAAATATTTCATCTTTTACTTCCCGGGACCTGCAATAATCCTAATATTTCTTTAGAAACGCAGCTTTCATTTGATCCCAATCAGTTATAACACCCCCACCTAGCCCCATAAACCATTTTAAGGCTGCTCCTTTTAATGTGAAGGAAATAGTTTTAATTTTTGGGGATCGGTGGTATAGTCATACCCCCTGCATAACACATCGAATTCAAACATAAATGCATCTGGATCTTCCGATGTCAAGCCATGAAATGTAGGAATATGTTGACAAGGAATGGCTTTCATAGGTGCATTAACTGCAGTATCCACTATAGGATATTGCAATGTGGAAGTTTGCTGAGGTGTTTGCTGGTTCTGGTTCTAGTTCTAGGTCATTTGATCAAATATGTTCCAATATCCTTCTGGGACCTCAAGGGAATTCGTAGGCTGAATGGAAGGAGTAGGAATGGCCTTGATAGCACTCCCTTGATCTGGAACAATAAGTATTCCTTGCTGGCATACTGTTTGAGGAGATTCAGGTCCTTGTTTTGAATGAGTTTGACAACACTTCCCTTATCTGGACTGCTCACTATTTGGACTATTTCAAGAGGATATTTTGGTTCCTCTGTTTCTCCTGTTTCCCCTTCTCCTTCATGGAGATTGCTAGAGTTCCCTTCTTGTGGAGAAATTAGGCAGGGATTCTCAATTTCTTGGGAATCTTGCTCAATTCCCACTGTTTGACTATGTATCTCAATAAAGGCTATAGATGGTGATTATGTGGCCTAAAGGGAACTAGTAGGCTATCTATAGATAACTTTCCTAGGTCTTACTGATGGCTGAGATTTAGTATTATTAAGGATTTCGTCAATGAAATTTGTTCACCCAAGGTTCACCGGTCCCTTAGGTTTTTTGGGTTTAGGAGGAATTTTGTTTTGTTTAGTTGGTTTATTCATTCAAGAAAACAAGCCTTCATTCCTACCTAAAGAAATAAGTTTACCCAATTCTGCTGTGAAGCGGGCCGTGAGCAAGTATGTTCCTTGCCTAATGTGTAGGTTCTTACCTTCCGTCTTTAATACCCAATTCTTCCCAAGCAGAAAAAAATCAAATGTGCATCACTCCTTTTAAAAAGCATACACTCTCCCCGGCAATGGCGCCAAAATGTTGAGGTATAAAAGGTATCATTTTAACACCTATTTATCCTACATTAATTATCAATTCGAGAATGACTTTTTGTTTCAAGAGTGTACTCTCTTTGAGATTGCAATTGAGCTAAGAGTAATGTTGTGAGAGATGTAGTATAGTATTCTAGATACAAGAGTAAACGGATGCGTGAAAAGAAATCTAATTACAATAACATGAATGCAAATACTCTGAAATCTTAACTACTCACTCTGCAAAACATCAATCAAGGATAAATTAGCAATAACTCATTCCTTTAGAAATTGATGCAACTGAAATCACAATGGAACAAGGTTATCAATCTGGGAACTTGGAAACAATAACCAAGGTTCTCTACAGTTGACAGTCCTTCTCTTTAAGCAATCAAAGTGAAATCTAAATTGAACTAACTGTTGTTGAAAATAAACTAAGAAGAACTTCTTTTAAAAGCAAGAATTGGAAATGAACAGCAATTTGTAATATATGTGCATACAAAGAAAACTGTAAATAAACAATCTTTTTGCAATCTGAAACTAACAAATTAGAAATGAACAGCAAACTGGAATTGAACAAAAATTTCTAACTAATGAATCTGAACAACAGACATGAACTTAACAAAATCAGATAACAAATCCTATTAAACTCCAACCCTGTAAACAACATACGGTATTAAGTAATCAATCGGAATGAACAATAATCCAATGGAACAACAAACAGAGTTAAGTATGGAACAACAAATCTTTATAAGTGATAACAAGATGAATAATACAGTAATCACGATCCTTGTTGAAATGAAATAGCAATGCAATTCATTAGTGCACACAACAATCCAATAAGCAATTCAACAGTAATTAAGTAACTCTGCAATCGTAATGAAACCAAACATAATTATCACGCAACAGTAATTAGAGAATAGAAATACAAACAACAAAATGATTCCACCAGGGCTGGGCCCTTAGCACCAGTGAAACACTGCTGGGTTACTTTAGAGCTTGAGCAATGAAATAAATGCATCTTTGTATTAATTGAACATAAAAGTGTTTACAGTGACTGCTCTCTGATCATGAGAGTCAATAAAACGCAGAATTACACAAGGAATGTTTTAATCAAATGATTCGACTCCCTACAATTTCTAAAGGCATTGCCTTATATAACAAACTCGACTGACAAGACAAGGAACCAGATAAGGTTTGAACAGCGATCCCTCAGGATCGAAGGATCCTGAGGGATTCACTTCCCTTCTTTCTTTAGCTGTCACTTGATTTCCTTTGACTAAAGCCGAGTTGTCCCTTGCCTTCTCTTAGTAATGCATTCGGATTTTCTTCTCTTTGTAAGGATTTGGTCTAACGCTGGAGGAACAAAAATTACTCTTGCTTTAGCCTCGCCTCTTGTATAGCTGTTCACCTCACCTAATTCCTATTTTTAGCAATAAAAGGTAGTTTTTAGTTACATTTTACAATAAGCATAAATCTTTACAATTCTACCACAATTCTTGTAATAAGTCACCTTTATAAAGTAAAAAGAATTATGTTTAAATTAAAATAATGGGAAGACACATAGCGAATTCATACCTTTTCCAACACTCAACATAAGTTTAACCCTTTTCCAGATTGAGATAGATTATTTACAAAAAAGGAATACCTTGGTTAAACATGACCAAAGAGGTCCTCTTAGATATTATTTTATACTTTTTCGGATCTCAGTGAAAAATCTACGAAAAATTACTTTTGGAGTTCTCTTTTGTCCCCCTTTTTCGGACTCTTTAAATATGAAAAAGGACCAGGCTATCACTGTCATTAAGCTCGTTAAAAAATAAAATAGCGATGGGCTTGTCGATCATGGAAAGAATCGAGTTTCATTCATTGCTAGAGTCATTAAATTATTAAATAGCGATACTTTATTCACCCGAAGGGTTGAATTATAGATCAATCAAATGTTATCCTCCTCAATCTTTTTAAAAAATAAAGAGGTACTGGTCGACAAATGACCGGGGAAAATTTGATAAAATTAAGAAAAAATTATTTCTGGTAGCAAGTCGCTCTTGAACATGACACTTCTTTCACTCCATGTCCGTGACTGTTTGGGTTGGGTAATCATCTCGACAGTTCATTCACACCTATGGTTCATCATACCTTCACTTCAGTTTCAGGTCAGTGCTTCCAACTCATCATAGTGTCATCAATATGTTCAAGAGAAGTCATCCAGTGACTAAAAACTCATCCTTCTGCAATACACATAAACCTTCATTTTCATGATCGTCATCCCTGAAAATTGCTATATCAAGTCATACCCTTGTCTCTGAAATTAGTAACTCTAGTTTTGCAATAAGGTGACTTCATGTCAAAAAAAAATAAATATCCAAGAAGTTCACTTAGAAACGTCAGATTCCAGTACCATGAGGCTTTTTATAGCATCGACAAGATCCTCGCTTCCGAACTTTTGACCGAAATATTTCGTTTGCCGTTCGACATCAAATCCTTTATTCACGCCTTATGAAATGTACTGCAGTACCTTGAGGGCCATTGACATTAATGGTGGTTCTCTCACGTTTGTTAACAGTTCACATCATTGGCTTGTAATCAAACGATGTCTTTCCATGTTCGACTACAAATCATATATTCACATGTCTATACTTGTACCCGAATGATCAAGTGAATGAGATAAGAAGACCCCGGATCTAGTTTCATCCATCTGGGTTGCTATTTTAGGATTTTTGTACACATCATCTATATGGTGACTTTACATACAGATTGTCATCCAAACATGGGCCTATATCTGTAGGCATGTCTGCATCTGGGGAACATTCCAATGAAGAAGACTTTCTGAATTATGTACATGTTATTAGATTGTTTTATGTGTTGAACATGGGAATGCCTACCCTCAGCAATTATGATCAAAGAGGATATATCATGATGTAATGTATTGTAATATTGATGCAGGTGACCACTGCGCTTCATTTTCAGACTCATCACAGTGTAAATCATCTCAATCAAATGTTCTTATTATTTGGATCTCATGCTTTAGATGGAAATTATTATAGGTAAATTTGGGCACCATTCCCAATGACTTGGTTAACTGGGCATCATCTCCAGGACCAATGATAAAGGGTCTATCATTCTCTATCATTTCAGTTGCTACATGCCCTAAGACAAGAAACAAGACAAATCAAGCAAGACTTTCATCAAGCAAAGGTTTCTATGGTTTGAAGCTTATTATATAGCATATGACAGCTCACCAATGCAGGCTCTATGGGGCCTAAGTGCATTGCATATGTAGGTAGCCCCATGCAAGGCTGATCTGAAAATAACTTCCCAACATTCACAGGTGAACTGGTCACATTGGGAGCGAAATTCTCATTGTTCCAGAATCTCCACTTGGCCAGTGCCTTCTAGAAGAGTTCACATGTGTCAAGCTTCAGATCCAAGTCTACTTTTGACATCTACATGAATGGAAACATGTCTTGGCTATTATTGGAAATTCATTGATTGCAAAACAACCTAAAGTTCATCTATAAATTGAGAACATATCTAAGTGCTTGAAGAGGAAGAATTTGAGTAGAGAAATGCTAGAGAATTTTCAATTGAGAGCTAGATTTCTGTAGCTGTTGCTAGAGATATTTATATTGTGATGAGGCTTGGGAAAATTTTTGGAAGGTCACTTCAAATCAGTTACTAGTTTGTAACCTCTCCTTCTATCATCAATAAAGAGCACTGCTTTTTCCCTATATGCATCTGTATTGACTTTGATTTTCCATATTGCAAGATCTTAGTTGATTTATATGGTTTATGCTTTACTGATTTAGCTAGCTAGGTTGAATAGATATCTATATTATTTCATATTCTGTTGTTTCAGTGTTCTTTCTTACAGTAAGCACTTAGACCACAAACCACTTGAATTTGAAGCTGCAATAGAAGCGACAAAAGGAACCATTTGGAATTGACTGAACAAGTAAGCCTCCAATAGTCTTGTGTATCTATTTTGAGTTAGGAAATATAGTCATATAGTTTTTCACCTATTGTTCTAAACTAGCACCTATCTAGGGAAGCATGATTTATCCGTAATTCAAAATTCTAGCCCAACATCTAGAAACCCTCAGTGCTGCCACTAAAGCCCCATTGTTAGCCCTGCTAGCCTGAAATGCCATTGTGTTGCACCAGAAGGGATTGCGTCACCCCTGGAAGGGTATCACAGCCTCATGCTAGCCATAAAAACCCCTCTGTGTAATTTCTGAAGCCTCTCAGTGCCTCTACACTGTCCTGCTGAGCAACTGTGTATAGGTTGCGAAACACTTGCGTGGCTGCCACTCTGCTTCACAGCACTATCCTTGTTGTTGCTCCTCTCCCTCTTACTGTCTCTTGGCTCTTGGAATCAAATCATTCCCTTAGCCAATACTACCCTCACTGCAAGAAATTCCACTGGAAATTCTTAGCAAACCTGCCCTAGAATTCGATATTTATTCCTTAGTTCTACAAATATTGTGTGTCTTCAACTAACCCTCAAGCCTTTCTCTTATAAATTTTTGTTTAGCCCTTCAACGACCGAGATTAAATCATCCATAAATGACTGAGATTAAAATATTGCTTGATCAATGTGACTTAAGACAATTTCAGCACATGTTAATTAATTCACTTCAATTATCTTATTTTCTTAAGTTAGACTTAGGAAATCCATAAAAAATAATTAATTATTTGAATAACTTGAGGACAACTTCAAATTTCTCAAATCTATTTTAAGGTCTTCTAGATCAAGTGTACTCTAGTCGCTCCACAAAATTTGGGAGCTAGAGCACAATCGATGCTACCCCAAATACACAAAATTTCAACAACTGCTACATCTTCAACTACTCGCCTTCCCTTTAGATAACCTCTATCGTCGTCACCTTAGCAATCCATCAGTTATTAGGTCATGCCACAATTATCCTTCCAAAATTTGTTGTTATATTTTTGTCTTCTGTAAACACAACTTATTATGACTAATAACTTCAATACATGTTTACAACCTCAATCTGCACATTCCTCTTCATATCACCTCTTTTTCTTGCTACAGTTTCACTACTATTATCAATAATTCATTAGCCATAATAAAAAAAACTATTTACCTTCTTACTTCATTACTGTAGTTTTCTTGTACTCCACCATCTAACCCTTGTAGGCATTCATTCAATACTCATGTACATGATTGTTGCAGAACTTCTAAATTCTCAAAACATTCATCTTCTTAACTAGTTCCCAGGCCAATTCTTCCTTACCTCCTCATGCAATAAACAACTTCTACATAACGTTTCAATCATTGTCATCAATTTTCTATTCAAATTAAAAAAAAAAATTACCTCAACCAGACCCAATTTTGCTGAAAATCCACTTTTACATATTTATTCTAAAATTTTAGAGGATTCTCACTCTAATACAATATGATGCATTATGCAAGCCCAATTTTGAGCCTTCTTTAAAATTGACAATGCCCAGTTTCTGCAAAGGTTCTTATTGGGAATCCATTATGGAAATCATTATATTTGATTCTCTTTTACTTGATAACTTCTTGTGTTTCATTTTTACTTATTAGTTTTGTTCCTTATTATTAAATTTGTGAAGTGTAAAATAATACCAAAATAATAAGAAAAATGATAAAGTATATAGGCTACAAGCAAGGGCGAAAACCTATCCTCTTGAGAGGAAAACCCTTAAATATCTTCTCTTCCTTATAGATTCTTCAATTGACGAACTCCATGAACTTTTTATTAAGACCAATACCCTCCAAGACAAAGACAAACCTCTCGAGATGTTGTGGCAACCTCGATCTAGCTAAACCAAATCAAATTTGTTCCAGTAGCACTTCCTCAACCTCTTGCTGCAATATTCTTGAACTCCTACTGCAGATCTTAAATTCCAGCCTCCCTGCAACTGTTGTTGCCACACGTGGGAACCTTGATATTCTTATAGAGCCATTCTCTAACATTATATTTCGTTTCCCTGACTCCTAGATCTTGTGAGGGACCCTTGGTGACCTTTTCTTGAGCTATTTGCCTCATTTTTATCCAAGATCGAACTTGTATATGGATTCCCTAGGTATGCAAAAAAAAACTAGTTCTCTTTAGCATGTATGAGAGAGAATTATTCCAAAAAAAAATCGCCTTCATTCTTCCTCTTCTTTTCTACCTTCTTCTTCCTCTTCTTCACTATGATGAGCGATGAGTGTGTGTGCAATATAGAGGATGAGTTATATTTTATATACAGGCTCTCCAAGGTGGATGTGGTTCTTCCTTTTAGGTTTAATTTACCTATTCCAAGTTGACTTGATCTTGGAGGGTATTCCAACGTTTTTAAAGACAAATATTTTTCTTTACAAGTTAAAATTTTCCCAGTGGGGTATTCGATTTATGACAATGACTCTTTTGACTTGTTGACCTAGGAAAAACCTTAGAAGAAAACAATGAATATTTTACCTATAAAATAAAAGAACTTGAGCATGAAATCCATGCTAAAAAATAATAATAATAATTTTTCTTTTCGTTTTATAATTTACAAGAATAAAAAATCCATTTCATATTTATTGATACCGAACCTAGTTGTAGTTTTTTCAACAATCCCTCTTAACTAGGGAGGTACTCATAAGAGGTACATGGATATTCTCAATCTAAAGAGATCTGATAAGAAGAGATGTATTGGTAACCCATTTTTCTAGCTTCATACAAACCAACATTGTCACATAGAAAGGCCTTGACTAACAACTATATCTCTCCACAAGATCAGGCCACAATTCTGGTGAGACCAATGATTTAAAAAAACCATCATTATTGTCTCTCAAGGTACATACTCAACTTTAGTTTTCATTTAGTATGAACTTATTTGGACTATTATTTTCTTGGATATCTAGTCCTCAAAGAATATCGATCCACCACTACTCTTATATGCGATTCCCTACCACATCCTCAAAGAGTATTGGATGCCATATGGTTACTCAATCCTCCATTCTGTATTCCCAAGTGAAGAAAAGAATGATGTACCTATCTCTCCCTCTCAACTAGGGAGGATATATAAATTAAGCCAAGCTTGTCTCTCAAGTACACAAGCTTATTGTTAGGAATATATTTCTTCGATATGTCAGCTACATGTTCATCAATGGAGATATACTGTGACTACAACCCACAATTTTGAACTAGCTCCAAAATCTAGTGATGCTTGTTGTTTATGTGATTTTTATTTCCATGAAATATTGGTTCTTCAGACAAACATATATAGCTCGTGTTGTCACAAAGTATCACTATAGGGTCCATCAATCCATCAAATAGGTCAAAAAGAAACTTCCTTAACCAGGCCGCTTCTCTACTTACTTCACATGCTGCAACATATTCAGCATCATCATTAACAAAAGAAAATTTTTCTAGCCTTCTACTCATCCATGAGATCATGGAGGATCCCAAACTGAAACATTCTCCTATAGTGTCTTCCATCCTTCTCACTGCCTCCCCAATTGGAATATGTATATCCAACCAAGTGGACATCATTCCTCCTATCATATTTCAAGAAGTAGTGTATAGTTCCTCATAGATAACTCAATATATTATTTTCTACTATCCAATGAACATGTTTTTGATCCACTTGTAATTGACTGAGAATGTTTACTGGAAAACATATTCCAATTCTAATATTCACCAAGTACATCAACGAGCCAATCAATTTTATATATTTGGAAGCATCCACATGGATCAATTCAAAACTTATAAGTATTTTTAAGTTTGTGATAATCAGAGTGATCATAGGTTTTCTCTCCATCACGTCAAACATATTTACCATATTTATCGCACACTTCCCTTGACTTAGATAAATTTAATTAGGTCCTTGCCAGATTTCTAGTCCCAAATAGTAATGCATCAACCCTAGATCCTTCATGTCAAGGTACATACTCAAATTTAGTTTTCACCGAGTATGACCTTCTTTGGAATATTATTTTCTTGGATATCTAGTCCTTAAAGAATATCGATCCGCGACTACTCTTATATGGGATTCCCTACCACATCCTCAAAGAGTATTGGATGCCATATGGTTACTCAATCCTCCATTCTGTATTCCCAAGTGAAGAAAAGAATGATGTACCTATCTCTCCCTCTCAACTAGGGACGATATATCAATTAAGCCAAGCTTGTCTCTCAAGTACACAAGCTTATTGTTAGGAAGATATTTCTTCGATATGTCAGCTACATGTTCATCAATGGAGATATACTGTGACTACAACCCACAATTTTGAACTAGCTCCAAAATCTAGTGATTCTTGTTGTTTATGTGATTTTTATTTCCATGAAATATTGGTTCTTCAGAAAAACATATATAACTCGTGTTGTCACAAAGTATCACTATAGGGTCCATCGATCCATCGAATAGGCCGAAAAGAAACTTCCTTAACTAGACTGCTTCTCTACTTACTCAACATGCTGCAACATATTTAGCATCATCACTAATAAAAGAAACTTTTTCTAGCCTTCTAATCATCCATGAGATCATGGAGGATCCCAAACTGAAACATTCCCCTATAGAGTCTCCCATCCTTCTCACTGCCTCCCCAATTGAAATATTTATATCCAACCATGTGGACATCATTCCTCCTACCATATTTCAAGAAGTAGTGTATAGTTCCTGATAGATAACTCAATATATTATTTTCTACTATCCAATGAACATGTTTTTGATCTACTTGTAATAGACTGAGAATGTTTACTGCAAAACATATTTTAATTCTAATATTCACCAATTACATCAGCAAGACAATCAATTTTATATATATGGAAGCATCCACATGGATCGATTCAAAACTCCTAAGTATTTTTATGTTTGTGATAATCAGAGTGATCATAGGTTTTCTGTCCATCATGTCAAACATATTTAACATATTTATCACACAATTCCCTTGACTTAGATAAATTTAATTAGGTCCTTTCTAGATTTCTAGTCCCAAATAGTAATGTATCAACTGTAGATCCTTCATGTCAAATTTTGTTGCTAGTTTCTCCTTACATTATTCCATTCAACCTTCTACACTTGTTAAGAGAGTATCATCTACATACAGAAGAATTGTTATAGGTTCTCCATCTACAACCTTGATATACAATTTCAAATCAACATAAATTTTTGTGAAGCATATTATTTGTAGGTATGCATCTGTTCTAGCATTCCATGCCCTTGGTTCTTGCTTGAGTCCATATACTGATTTCTTCAATATAAAAACGTATTCCATCTTATATTTAACTTAAAATCCCAAGGGTTTCTCTATATAGACTTCCTCAACAATTGTGCCATTTAGAAATGCAGTCTTGACATCACTTTGATGGATGTTCCATCCCATCGATGTTGCCACAAAGATAAATGAAAGAATTTTTTTGTACCTTGTTTTGAGAGAAAATATCTCTTCTTAGTAGATTCCTTCTTGTTAAGAGGAACCCCTAGCCACAATTCTTGCATTATATTTATCGATACTTCCATATGCCGCATGTTTGATCTTGTAAATACATTTGGAAGCTACCACTGATTTGTCTTCGGGCCTTGGTATGATCTCCCAAACTCTATTCTTCATTATAGATTGATACTCTTCATTCATTTCATCCTTCCATACCTGATGGTTGACAACCTCTTCAAAAGTGTATGGTTCAACTTCTATTAGTTTTTTCATGTGTGCAACATACCCATAATATCTCTTAAATTTCTTATTTTATCTAAATGAGTCTAGCGCTTCCCCATAACCTTCTACGTCAAGTAGTGTATATTTCAACTATTTTTGGTATCTTTCTTGATTTAGGGAGAACCACGGGTTGAATACTTTCACTGGGACCCTCATCTTCATGATGAGAATCTTCTTCTTCCCTATTAACCACTCTTCAAATAATATAAGTTCTTCATAATCAAATTCCATGGGAAGTTACTTAGATTTTTTGAATGCAATACTCTCTTCAAATATGACATATTTACTTACTTATATATGGTGTCCTTCCGTTATGTATATTCTATAGGCCTTATAGGTATTTTTTTAACCGAAAAATGTTCCTTTCATGCCCGATAGATCAAGCATATTTCTTTCATCCTTTGATATATGAATATATACAAGACACCCAAAGATACATAGATGGTATAAAATTGTTTTCTTCCTAGTGAATACTTCTTTGGGAGTCTTTTTATCTAGTGAGATGTGGGGAATTCTATTTTGAATATACGCTATTACTTTGTAGCTTATCCCCGGAGGAATTTTTGTAGATCTTGATCATCTAACATTGTGTTTACAGTTTCTTCAATGGCTTGGCTCTTTCTTTATGAAACTCCATTTTTCTCGGGATTATATGGGACTAAAAAATCCCTCTTAATCCAATATTCCTTATAGAGTTATATACTATCCTTGGATGTATAATCTCCTCCAATTTTAGATCTTAATATCTTGACTCTTCTTTCTGTAAGGTTTTCCACTTCAGCCTTGAGTTTTTGAAATGTTGTAAATAATTCATAATTTATTTTCATTAGGTAAACCCAAGTCCTTCTTGAATTTTCATCTATGGATGTGGCATAATATAGATGACTTCCAAGTGATTTAGGAGTCATAGGACCACATACATCGGAGTGAATGAAATCCAAGATTTCTTTTGATCGTGAAGCACTGCTTCCAAATGGTATATGGGTATTCCTACCTAATGAATATCCCTTACATAATCCTTCATGATATTATTTCAGTTTAGGTATTCCATCTGCTGTGGATTTTATAGATGGGAGGATATTGAAATTAATATGATCAAATCTTGTATGCCATAATTCACATGGGATAATTTCAAAGTGAGCCAAGGCTTGAGCTGGAGGAGATATCAGCCTATAAATTCAGTCTTATAGAATACAAATGAATATAGAATTATCTATATTTGAGTCTTCACTCCATACAAAGACCTCTCCCTTAATGAAGGCTAATCTATCACCCTTATCTTCTAGACTTGAAATGGAAAGTACTTTCTTATGTAAACCTGGAAAAAATAGGATGTTGTTGAGGTGAATGTTGCTTCCATTCTCTAGCTCTATATAAGTTGATCCAATGCCTCCCATGGGATATATATTTTTATATCCAATTTCTACTGAATAAGAATATTTTCCTTTTGATAAGGTTTTCAAATTTTTTTGATACGTATGATGTTCCTATATGCACCACTATCAATTACCCAAATTGTTTCATCTTGAAATGTGTCAGTGAGTGCCGAGAAAAGACCTTCATCATTTTCTTTGATCGCTTCCTTCTTTGAAGAGAATAAGAGACTCCATACTTCCCTCATGCATTTATTGAAATAAATTTCTATATTTTAACACTTCTTGATGAAATTATTTAATGTGAGGATGTCTTCATGATGCCCTTATCCAACCTTAGTTCTAATACCATGTTGAGAATTCAATAGGGAAATGACGTTTAATTCTATTTTATCTGATAGCTGCTTGCATTTAATTTTTAATTTTTAGCTTTGTTCCTTATTATTGTATGTGTGAAACATCAAACAACTACCAAAACAATAAGAAAAATGACACGGTATATAGGATGCAAGCCAGGGCCAACCATTAAATCTCTTCTCTTCCTTATATATTATTGGATTGAAAAATTACATGACCTTAAGACTAATAATAATACCCTCCAATACCAACACCAACCTCTTGAGATGATGTTCCAACTTCAATCTAGATAAACCTAATAAAATCTCTTCCAGTAGCACTTCCTCAGCCTCCTTCTGCAAGATTATCGGCCTCCCTGCAACTGTTTCAACCACATGTGGGAACTTTGATATTATTCTAGATCCATCTTCTCACCTTCAATTGTGTTTCCGCATACTCCTGGAGTTTGAGAGAGACCATTGGTGACCTTTGATTGACCTCTTTTCCTCCTTTTTTTCCAAGATCAAACTTTTATATGGATGCCCTAGGCTTGCAAGGAAACCCTAGTCCTCTTTAGCATGAGAGAGAAAGAATTAGCTAAAAAAAAAAAACCCCTTCATCGTTCCTCTTACTCGTTGCATTCTCCTTCCTCTTCTTCACTAAAATGAGTGATGAGCATGTGTTGCATAAGGAGGACGAGTTCTCTTCTATATAATGGCTCTCCAAGGTGTATGTGGCTTTTCCTTTTAGGCCAACTTGGAAAATTCTAGGCAAAATTGGTCTTGGATGGTATTTTGACACTTTTAAAGACAAAAAAAAATTTCTTTACAAGTTACATAGTTCCCAGTGAGGTCTTGAACTTATGAAAATTACTCTTTTGACTTATTGAATTAGGAAAGATCCTAGAAGGACTCAATGGTTGCTTGACCTATAAAATAAAATAACTTGAGAATGAAACCCTTGCTTTAAAATAATAATAATAATTTTTTTTTTCATTTTATAATTTACAATAATCAAAAATACATTTCATACTTATGAAGACCGAACCTAGTTACACATTTTTCAACAGTGCTTCCTTAGGTCTTGCATGATCAGTTTTAAGAGGATATGAATCCATTTAATTAAGAATACAGTGGGAGGATCCAAAAGGTTTAAACATCCCACCCTTTCCCTCTATTCTCAATGCAGTCCGCTCTATATTGTTTGACCCTTATGTTACCATATACATTTCAGAACATATGCGCTAATATTAAACTCGACCCTTTTACCTTTTTTCTAGCATTTCTTGCATACTTTGACTTTTCCCTTAAGCCTTACAAGCTTCTTGACTTCCTTTAACCATCTAAACCTTCTCATTTGTTAAAAATATCTCCTAGAGCCAATATTCCCCAATGCTTAGGCCCTTTAAGTTGGTTTTTGGTGGAATTCGTTATAGTAGCCACAACCCTTAATCTCTCTATTTTTGGCATTATGATGTAATATGTTGATATGTTGTCCTTGTTGGCAACCTACTTGATGAATTTCCTTTTAATAGCAACATATTTGTTAAATATATAAAAATGATGTATCTATAGGTCAGTTCATATGTGACAGAAAAATGAATTCCAATCAGTGACATACAATTGATAAAGGTAATGTTTCACAATGTATACGGAGGTTTGATGAAGGCAACCCGAGTATACCCACAGTTTTGACAAAGGCAACCCACATATACATCCAAAATTAGTGTATACACAGTTTTGATGAAGAGAAGTCGTGTATACATGCGGTTACGAAGAAGCCAAGTCATGTATGTCCATAGGAAAGCACGTATATACATAGGTTGGAGTGATTAAAGTAGCCTATACATTTGGTTTTATGAATGATCACGGTTGAATTTGATTCTACATGTTAATTTAGAAGTTTGGTTTTATTGTTGTGATCTGGTTGTAGTGATCTCATTATTCTGTTTAAAGATTGGGTTTGGCTATTTATGTTGATCTACAAATTATGTTGTGTTGAAGCAGTTGGATCCAATGTGAGAATTAATGAAATGTGGTCTGCGATGATTCTGAGGGTTGAAGCCTTCAATGTGGAAGTCGAAGCTTCCTGCCAGTAGAATCTAATGATCAATTCAAGGCATTGTATCTTCCTTCCAATAGTGGCTAGTAAACAAGATCAAGGGGTTAGAGTTCCCTTCCAGTAGCAGCTGGAGAATGAGAGAAGGTAGTAGCCTTTTATTGGTGGGTGCTTGCATACTGATATGATTCTGCATCAATAAAACATTGTAATAAGTTTTCTATATAATAAATATTGAAGACAAAGACCAAAACAATGGTGGTTTTCTCCCGACTTGGGTTTCCACCTTAAATCTTGGTGTTCATGTGTGATTCCCTTGTGTGATGATTTATTTTGTTATTACTGCACGTGTTTACTGATTAGCTATCTGATGCGTAACTGCTGAAAAGGGATAAGTAAAGTTTCTAAATATTTATCTTAATATTAGGTTATTTGGGTATATGAAAGTTTCATTTAGGATATCCATGTACATACACTAGTTGGTCTAATCAGAGTCGCATATAGAAATCAATAAAGGAAAAATGAAATATTGTGATTCTTGTAAATACTGATTCACCCCCCCCCCCCCCCCCCCACCCCCCCGCCTCTCAGTATTTTTCCCAACAATTGGGATCAGAGTAGGTCCTTCTAAAGAAGCTTAATCACTAGAAGGAAGATCATCCAAGATGAAAAATCAAGATGGAACTACATCTATCAAAACACCACTCTTCAACGAAAATAATTTAATCTTCTGGAAGACAAGAACAAGATCCCATCTTTAATATCTTGGAGTAGATGTTTGGGAAATAGTTGAAGATGGTTAGCAATATCCAACTGCAGTTCCAACAGATCCAGCAACAAGAAAGAACTATGAAACCAATGCAAAATGTAAATGCATTATTGGGAAGTCTGACAGAGTCAAAAAATTTCAAATTTATGCAGTTAAATAAAACAAAGGAGATATGGGACAAAACCATTCTAAGCTATGAAGGTGATGCCAAGGTAAAAGGTGCTAAACTCCAAACTCTGAGAATTCAATATGAAAATCTCATAATGCATAATGATGAAAGTATTACTAGTTTCTTCTTACGTCTAGATGAGATCGTAAATCATATGAGAAATCTGGGTGAAGTCATAAGTGACACCACTATAGTAAAGAAAATATTAAGATCTATGACCCCTAAATTTGAGTCAAAAGTGTCTTCTATTGAAGAGAAGCAAGATCTACAAACTCTTACTTTTTTTCAACTTCATGGGATCATGACTGGGTGTGAGATGAGGAAACGAGGTCTATCTGAAGTCAAAGAATATGCTTTTAGAGCTACTGCAAGAGGAAAGGACAAGGAAGAACAAAAATAATAAGGGTATGTATCAGAAGAAGATGAGGTAAATTTTGTAAAGAAAATTCAACTTGGCACTAGAAGGTTAAGAGGTAATATTCCTTTCAAATATTTTTCTTGTGGAAGAGTTGGTAATTACGCTGTTAAATGTCCTCATAAAGATAATCATGAAAAGAGAAAGGATTTAAAAAAAGGTAATAGGAGACGATTTTTCAATAGAAAAAGTTACTATACTCATGAAGATAGTGATGTTTTATCAAATAGTGAAGAAGGAGAATCTTATCAAGATATTAGATTGCTCATGGCATTTGAAAAATACAATACTGAGGCTAAATATACCTTTATGGATGCTTTATAAGAAAATTATTTTCTTGAATAAATCAATCAACTTAAAAAATTCTTGGAAGAGAATAAAATATCCATAGATACTCTAAAGAATCAACTCATAGAAAAGGAGAAGCACAATGAGAAATTAGAATGTGAAATAGTAAGTCTAAGAAAAGAAATTGAGAAAGTAAAAACTTTAAATCTTAGATTTTCTAAAGGATATGAAACCTTAGATGAAATTATCAAGGTTCAACGCTCTCCTATTGTAAAGACAATTCTTGGATATATCGATTAATCTTCTTAATTAGAAAAGTCTTCAGCTACAAGCTATCTAAATGCAACAAAATCCAACTAGAAAATCTTTGTCACTCAGCAAAAGAGCAAAGACAATATCCAGGTAAAAAATGACCACTCAAATCCAAGGATGAGCAATAATAGAAATATCATTCAAAAGGTAAACACCAGTATAAGGTTCTATGATCTCAAAAATTTCTTCTTTAATGGACAATGTTTCTCATGTCATAATTTTCGTCACAAAGCTACTCAATGTGTTGCATACAAAACCATTATGACCAGAGAAGAAAGAAATAAAAGAAACGAGACAAGAATAAAGAAGAATACTTATAACAAATTTTCTCCTCTTCAAGGAAAAATTAAATGTTCATTTTGCAATAACTTTGGACATGAAGAATCTGAATGCAAGAGCAAAGTTCAGCCAAAATAACAGATATCCACAAGTTCCAAGGTATGGAGAAAGAAGGAATGATAGTTTGAAAGTTGTGGCATATATTTATTTGTATAAGGAGAAGAAAATCAATGCTACATTGATAGTGGATGTTCAAAACACATGAAAGGTGATAAAGATAAAATTATTTCATACAATGCATTAGAGGAGGAAAATAATTTTACTTTTGGAAATGAATCTCCTGCTATCATTAAGGGTAAATGATATGTTTTTCTAAAATAAAAGGTTAAAGCTAAGAATGTTATGTATGTTGATAGATTAAAGAATAAATTATTGAGTGTGGGTCAAATGTGTGATCAAGGAAATGAAGTTGTCTTTCATTCAACAAAGTGTGTGGTTCATGAACTTGACACTGGAAAGACCATAATAAAAGGAATAATAACACCAAGCAATTTGTATATATTGAAAGGTGGCCAAGAGAAATGTTATCTAGGTAAATATTAGAAAACTAGATATGGCACATAATATTGGGACATTTGAGTTTTTCTCAAATAAGAAAATCAAGCAGGCTCAAAGTTTTTTGTGATCTACGCAACATAACTTTACCTAAAAGTGAACTAGATATGGTGCATAATATTGGGACATTTGATTTTTTCTCAAATAAGAAAATCAAGCAGGCTCAAAGTTGTTCGTGATCTACCCAACATCACTTTACCCGAAAGTACCATATGAAAATCATTCCAATTTAGTAAGAAAACTAGGGTGCAATTTAATGCCAAAGAAGGATCAGCAAGTAAGCCTCTTCAACTTATACATACTGATTTATGTGGCTGTGTAAGGAAAAATTCACCTCATGGAGAACAATACTATATCTTATTCATTGATTATTTTTCTAGAATGTGTTAGATCGGTTTATTGAAACATTAAGATGAAGAATTTGAAAATTTTAAGATCTTCAAAGATTTGGTTAAAAATGAATTGGATCTAAAAATAAAATTTCTACATTAACCGAGGAGGAGAATACATATCATATGAATTCTTTGTTTTATGTGAACAGTATGGCATAAAAAGACAGTTTTCTGTAGCTGGAACTCCACAACAAAATGGCATGGCGGAAAGAATGAATAGAATAGTTCAACAAATGGCTCATGCTATGCTTGATGAATCTAAGACTCCTAACACCTTTTAGGGAGAAGCAACACATACTGTACTAAATATTCTCAACAAGGCTCATGTTCATGTAAACAGTGATAAAAATGCTTATGAACTCTGGTATGGTAATATTCCCACTGTGAATCATTTTATAATTTTTGGAAGCAAATGTTTTATAAAAAATAATGATGAAAAACTTGGTAAGTTTGAGCCTAGAGCAACTGAAGGAATATTTCTTGGTTACTCTTCTAGAAGTAAAGCATGCAAATGTTACAATAAAAGACTTCAGAATATTGTTGAATGTATTGATGTTTTAATTGATGAAACCCTCACAGCTCCCAAAAGGGAAATAACAAAAAATGAGGATGATGATGATGTATATTTTCCCTCATCAAATAAAAAAATATACAAGGAGAACAGAATGAAGCACCAGAAGAAGATATATCAGAAAATTCTCCATCCAGGTATGTTCGAAAGAATCATCCAGAATCTCAAATTTTGGGAGAAAAGGAATCAGGGGTTCAAACAAGAAAAACTCTTGTAGGA
This sequence comes from Pinus albicaulis, assembly GCA_034641835.2. Classification (NCBI taxonomy): domain Eukaryota; kingdom Viridiplantae; phylum Streptophyta; class Pinopsida; order Pinales; family Pinaceae; genus Pinus; species Pinus albicaulis. The sequence continues at coordinate 724,265,651 of CM076571.1, read as the reverse complement.
TCTCCTAGTTACCTGGCATTATTATCGACCATTGAACCACAAAATATAAATCAAGCTAGTAAATTTAAATGTTGGGTTCAGGCCATGAATGGAGAAGTTGAAGAAATTAAAAAGAAGAATACTTGGGAATTGGTTCCAAGATCTCATGACAAAAATGTTATTGGAACAAAATGGATATTCAAAAACAAGTTAAATGAAAATGGAGATTTTATTAGAAACAAAGCTAGATTTGTTTGTAACGGGTATGCTCAACAAGAACGTATAGACGTTGAAGAAACATTTTCACCTATAGCCAGACTTGAAGCCATACGAATGTTTCTTGCTTTTTCAAATTTTTAACAATTCAAGGTTTATCAAATTGATGTAAAATCTGCTTTCCTCAATGGTGATCTAGAAGAATAAGTTTATATATAACAACCGAAAGGATTCATTTTGGGAAATGTGATCTGGATTTATGAAGGAATGCAATAAAATATAGAAATAAATGTAAACACATATATGCAACGGAAATAATACTTAATTTCATTAATATCAAATAAATGAAATATGCTTACAGACATAATGGAACTAATCTAGCTAAGGCGCTGGTGTCTTATCTTTAAGAAGAGATGTGGTAGCTACAGGCCTCTTAATTGTGTTACAATAATGCTCGAGGGCCTATTTATTATTGAGAAACAATGTAAAACCTTAAAAATCCAAAAACCTAACCCTAGGAGATGAAGCGCCAAAACTATGGGCCCCGTTTGGGTAAATTTGTGTTTCAACTTCTCGGGGATGTAACTTTGGCATATGATCTTTGTTTGATGCACACCATACCTTGTTAGAAAGATATATCCAAGGTATATGGACATGTTGATGAAAATAGAGTAAAAAAAGAAGAAGAGAAAAATAGAAAAATGAAAGATACTACCAAGCTTACAAAAAAAAGGAATTATAAACTATTTTTATAATTTTTGGTTTTTTAATCCATCATAAATATCTACAATTCATTCCATAATAATCACATGCAAAACGTTAGTGAATTGGGAGAGGGCGTGAATTAAATTTACCATTTTAATTTAAATATTTTTTTTCCCTCCCTTACTTCAATTCCTTCGATTCCCCTCTCTGACACATTAAATTTATTAAAATTAGATATTTATTTTTTTATTATTAAAATTATATTTTTATATTTTTATATTTTAAAAATTAACATTCACTTATCATCTCAACCTCACTTACTTAAACTCCTTAGATTCCACACATTAAATCTATTAAAATTATATAATTATTATTTTATCATTAAAATTAGATTTTTATATTTTTAAAATTAACATTCACTTATCATACAAACCTCCCTTACTTCAAATCCTTAGATTCCCCTCTTTGACACTATTAAAATTGGATATTTATTTTTTTATAAATAAATTTAGATATTTATATTTTTATATTTTGAAAATTAACATTCACTTATCATCCCAACCCATGAATATTGACTTATTATCCAAACCCATTAATGATACTATTAAAAATTACAAACCATTATACTATTAAAAATTATAAACCATTATTAGGAAGATTGAATTATCATACAAACCCATTATCTATACTATTAAGAACTATAAATTACATCTATAGTTTGAGTATAATTGTATAATATATAATAATATATGCATATAATAATATTTTAATTAATATATATTATAATATAGCATATTAAAATATATATTTAATTTAGATATCATTTATTTTAAATGATTAAATTTATATTTCGAATTTAATTGCAAAAGTGGACAATTGCAAAGTAATAATGGCCATAATCCACACACTAGGTCTTTTTGTTAGGGATCATTATCTTTTAAGTGAGATATGGATATCAATAAAGAGTTTTGTGTGCTAAGGATGAGTATCAAGACAACAAAACTTTCCCCGTCAACTATCATACTTCGTCAATAGTTGTTCCCGCTAGCTCAGTACCTGAGTCTTTAGGATGCACGCTTTCTTATTCAGTTCACTTCCACGATTTGATTGACCATGGCAACAAGAATTTTCCCGTCAACTGCAAATCTTGTCAATAGTCAGATCCTTGGTGCTCGACGATTTCTAAAAACAATAATTTGAAATACCTTATGGTTTTTTGGGCTTCTAGGGTCCCAAACCAGCAATATTAAATGAAAAATATGTCTCTTGGTGCTGTTAACTAATGGTTATCTTCAATTCAAAACAAACACCTAAGTGTTGTTTTCTGTTGGACAATCCTTCGACTTGTTTTCCAACTCTTAGCCCCGGTCTCTCTCTGTACCAGTGATTCATCTACTCACTCTCAACTTTCATCCACTATGCCACTATGATCTTTCATTACAACTGGATCATTGATCACTTCATTGATCAATGATCTCAACTTTCCAACTGAGTCTGGGAAGAATCAAATGAATTTTTCCAATAAATTAAACTAAAAAATTCACTCAATTAGAGAGCCAACTCCCTTACTAATGAAAAAACCCTAGTCTAGTCAAAACAAACTTTGACATGGAATTTAAATGCTCCTGCATCAAACTTCCAAAGCGAAAAAGATTCATGGTCTCCTAACCATGTGCTCTCATAATCTGATTTAATCCTCCTTGATCCAAAACTTTGATTTTCCATAAATAAATTACTCTGTCATGCTGTTGTTGTCCTACTATTGTTTCCTTCTTCCTTCCTAGTCTCCATATCTTGTGTTGTAGTCTTCCCCCTTCCATATTGATGCTTAAATGTGTTTCTATTTAATGAATATATATGTGACATATATGTCAGAAGATAGAGATTAGGTTGGGTTCTCATGAACCAAATTCTTCTCTATTTCCCCTTTTCCCTTTCATAACTGTGAAAGTTTCTTGAAAACCCATCATCATACCTTAGGTGAGACCTCACCTACAAGTAGGTGTTGAAAATGTTGGTGTCTGAGGAATTGTTTTTGGTCTAACTCTGAACCTTGGGTCACCCTTGCATGCTAATAGATGCATGACACTGAATTTCATCCATGACACCTCAATATGTGATATTTTACTTTTAAATATCCTCTATGTATGTTCTTTCTAGATGAGCCAAAGGAAGAAACTATGGAGAAAGCTACAAGCTCTATTGCAAATAAAAATGTGGATTGTAGTATATCTCTATATTTCCCCCATATTCCATATGGCATTGAAATTTTGATCAATCTATTAAAAGAGGAGAAAAACTTATGCTTGGATAGTTTCCACGAAGAGGCATGAGTTGAAGGCATTTTTATTATCTTCTGAATTAAGATGATAGAGAAGACATAGAAGATTCATCAAAGCCTTGGTTGGCTATCTTATCTAATGTTAGGTTTTTCTTCCTAACCAAGAAACTATAATGTTTTGAATGATTAATTAACATTCCTTAGGCAACCATGAAACCATAAAGAATTTGGGAGAAGGTTGAAGCTTCCTTAATAGAGGGGATACCCATAAACATGATTTCATCAACAAATTGTTGGTGGGAGGTTGGGAGATGAGGGAGTTGAATTCCCTTTTGCAACACAAGCCACAGGCAACTCAAAGTGATAAACTCTATGTTTGCAATAAACAACTTAGTTGAAAACCCTCCCATTTTTATATTGAAAGACATTAGTTAACACGGGCATTGAAATATTTATTTAAGCCATATTTTTGAAATATTTTTAAAAGGTAAAAGAATTACACATATTCCTCAAACTGAAAAGTGAAAATATATAATATTTTTATTTATTTGGAACATCAAAATATTTTATTGATGGCTGAAAATATATATATATTTTTTAATTAACATAGACTTGACTTGTGACATTTAGAAAAAAATTAATTAAAAAAAAAATCACTATCATCCATAAATAAAATATATGGGTTTCCATATGAAATAATATAATTTTGTATGGGGCCATGAAAAAACCATAATTTTATATCATATTTATATAAAGGTTAAAGCAATTGAAAGTAAAAATAATAATAAGTGATTTTTGCATCCAGATGCCTCTAGAGCCCATCATCATAGAGATGTTGTAATGTAATGTCTTCTTAAATTTTTTGGCTTAGTGAAATTACATAAAAATAAAAATAAAACATAAAATAAAATAATAAACATAAAATAAATAATTATATTTATAATTAGAATTATCAATAAAATTTTCACTCCACAACTACATAAAAATACAATAAAATAATTAATCATTATAATTACGCCGTAAGGCATCTTTATTTGAAAACAACTCTCCTAGCTGCCACTCTGTTCTTTTATACACCATTGGATCAAATGTTAGACGTTTGAAATGTTTTAGGCCATTATATCCATGCCTCTTTCATTTATGCTCTGCTAACTACCTAACTAACTCATCAACCCTATTAATGTCTCTTCCATCTAACAATGAAAATCATTCCCAGACCTCTAAGATGTCTCTGTCATTCCAACCAGAACTAACATGTCAGGAGCAAGGTCCATGCATAGCATGTCAACAACATATCTGGTTCCAGTTCTTGATCTATATCTAGCCACTTTAGTTTCTGACCGAGTCAAACCAGACGGATAGCCACATCCATGTCCATATTCTCATGGGAATTTCAGTTCCATGGAGGTTTTGGTGAACTAGAGGCTATGTTGAACGTTATAGGAAGTGCTACATTGAATCCTTCAAACCCTTATGTACCCATAGCCATTCAAAACAGCACAGGGCCTGTGACAGCGTGTCCTTCGCCTCTGCATTTTCATAATCCTTATTTTAATCGATTTTCTGATGACCAATCCAAAATGATGAGACAACACCAATTGTAGAGGGTTTGCATGTCTAGTAATAGTATGAATAATTAGGCATCAAGAAATATGTAGGAATTTCCACATCTTCAATTCGACATCAACGAATATGCAGGAATTTCAACATCTTCAATCCCAAAATTTCACTTGGCAAGGAAAATCTCAACAAGCACCACAGAATTTTATATGTCACAACACAATGGGTAGTAGGCTACAAGGAGGCCAAGAAAAAAATCATCGATTTTCGAGCACTGGTAATATTGGTGGGTCCCAGAGCACCCTAGGCACCTGGAATGCGGAAAACCACTTACCAGCTATGTTATTTTAGATTTCTGGTACATATTTCAATAGATTTATTTTGCTATGGGGATTCATCTACACTTTAGGTTTTTCAAATGGGGCTTATATATATACTATTTAAAAATATACCTTGCCTAATAGTTATCGAACCTGATTGTTATGTGAAGTTATTCAGAATAATACTAGAACACATCCAGCTCAACATTGAAATTGTTGGAATTTTACGAGAAAAGAACTAGGGTGGAGTGCCTAGGTTTGGATTTGTAGGTGGAAGTTTTTCGTGGACTCTTATATGTTTTGCAACGAGCTCTAGCTGCGGGCAGTGCCCATCTTGCTGATATCGTCAGACGAGGGTTAGTACTGGCCAATCATATGAGAAAAACTGGGGCCAATGGGGCCCCTTCTTTTCAACAAATGGTTCTGGACAAGGGTAAAAGCACTGGCGAAGGGGTGTAGATCGTAGGTTCAGAAGTAGTAGACAAGGAAGCTGCCAGCATGAAGCAGAAGGAAAAAGGGAGACCGAAGGAGGTGCAAAGTCAAAGGCCTTTAGGTGGAATCAAAATAAGGGAGGAAGGAGACAAGGAGAAACCCTCTCCCAAGAAGGAATCTCTGAAGAAAGTAGAAGGGAGAATGGCTACAGTGGAACATCAAGCTAATGGCCAGGATGGTTTCGATCCTGTGGGATCTACCACAAGTGGTACTAAACCGGTGGAAAATGGGCGTTGCAGACCAAAAACCTCGAAATCACTTCGGATCATCATCACTGATCCAGAAATGCAAGAGTACAGAGATCACATGTCTATGTATGCTCTGACATGTAAATTTATGGGGTTTTGGCAGATAGAAAAGGCCCTGTGCCAATGGATTAAACAACAATGAAAACCAAAAGGCAATGTCCAAATCCACCTAGGAGCGAAAGGATTCTTTACGGTGGTTTTTTCCAATCTGGAGGATAGAGACTAGATTTTTGATGGAGGCCCCTACTTCTATGGGTCGGCGAGTCTTTACATAAGACCCTAGAAACCCAAATTTTACTCAAAACAGGAAACTTTGACTCATATGCCAGTTTGGATTCGTCTCTTTTCACTCCCCATTGATTACTGGAGGCCCTCAGCGCTTGAACATATATTTAATAAAGTAGGAAAGTGTGTCCAAGCCTTGGAAGTGACCTTGCAAAATATGTATACATCATGTGCAAGAAAATGCATCAAAATGGATGTTTCTGGCACATTGCATGAAGGAATGTGGCTGGAATTCCAGGACGAAGTTTTCTTTCAGGACATCGACAATGAGCAGATCCCATTTCAATATTGTAGATGCCATGAGCATGGAAACCTTATCTTGGAATTCCCTCTTAATAAACAAATATAAAAAATTAAGGAGGGAATATCGAAAGATCAGGAAGGTTTCACTCACCCAAATGGTAGACGAAGATCCAACATAAGGAACCAACCTAAAGTAGGGACATCCAACAGAGGGAATGGAATTTCCTTTCTATTCTAGAGAGCATAAATTTTATAGAAGAAGACTCTCTTACACTGGATTCCCAACCAGATATAGTGGGCGTCTCCCAGGAGGAAAATTGCAGCCCTGGCAAGCATACTATGGAAGAACCCCTTGAAGGAACATAAATTGCATGTGATATAGAAGGGGATGCAAATATGTCAATAAGTGAAGCATGCATAGAGGATCTAGAACTAAGGGACATCCTAGATAGAGAGGGTATGGATCTGGTCAATATGGTTGAACAATGGAAGGAAGTAGGAATATAGCACATCCCGACAGAGGAATCAAAACCCCCATTCACTTCACCTAATCAGTGTAGAGGAAAAAAGATCTTATGTCTCTTTAGAGATGAAAATCATTGGAGAACAAGGTACCTACCTATGTACCAATGTTTATGGTCCCCAAATATTGGAAGAAAAATTAAGACTACTGGACCACCTTTCTCAACTCCAGCTGAGGCACATTGGGGTCAAAGGAATCTATGGGGGCAACTTTAACATGATTACCTCGCTTAATGAAAATAAATGTGGGGTGAGGAAGCTAAAATGAGATGTGGAAGCCCTCAAATATTTCATGAGGTTGGCCAAATTGGTTGATATTCATCCAAGAATTGGGATATTCACCTGGAATAACAAACGGGGAGGAGATAGGAAAATTTCCTCTCGGCTTGATTGCTTCCTCTTAACTGAAGACATCATCTTGGCAGGAGTTATAGAAGAGTTAGATATTATCACCAGTGGTGGCTCTAGCCATTGGCCTATCATTTTGGATGCAGCTATTTTGGGAAACCTTAAAAACCTCCCCTTCAGGTTTGAGAAATTTTGGCTGGACCATCTAGACTTCAAATCGAATATCAATCAATGGTGGAAAGAACCCCTCCAGATCATAGGAATGAAGAAGTTATGTTTTCAAACAAGGCTTAGTCACATTAAAGCATGAATCAGACTTTGGAACCACAAAGTGTTTGGAAATATCTTCAAGTAGAAGCTTTCCTTGGAGGAACAAATGGAAATCTTGCACAAGATATGGATTAATGAGGAAATCTCTCAGGATTCCAAACTATTAGAACAAGATCTCATGAAGAAGTGGGAAGAGCGATGTCAGTAGGAGGAAATGTTATGGAAACAAAAATCTTGGGTCTAGTGGCTAAAGGAAGGAGAAAAAAATACCAAATTTTTCCATATATCAGCTATGGACTATAGAGGAACAAATAAGATCATTCGTCTTAATGATGAGAATGGGAATTCTTTTGAATCACATGAGGATATCTCAAAACTGTTGGTGAACCACTTTTCTCTTATATCCAAGGAACCTACTGTGGATAGGGAAGAGGCCTTACGGGAGGTGGTTGCCTACATCCCTCGAATCCTTACCGAGGATCATAATAGAATGTTGGACCGCCCCATCACAAAGGTAGAAGTTGAGGAAGCGGTTCAGGAGATTCCAAATGGAAAATCGTCAGGCCTAGATGGCTTTATTATTGACTTTTTCAAATCTTGTTATGATACTGTTCAAAATGATATCTGGGAGGTAGTTGAAGACTCCTACAAATCCTCATTTATCCTGAAGTCCTTAAATTCTACTTTCATTGCTCTGATTCCTAAGGAAGCGGAGGCCTGTTCTCCAGAAAAATATTGCCCCATAGCCCTATGCAATGTTCTGTATAAAAATATCTCTAAGGTTATGACGAACAAATTAAAGACCATTCTACCAATGATTATCTCTGAAGAGTAGTCTGGTTTTGTTCAAGGTAGATAGATTTTAGATAACATCCTTATGGCGCATAAGATAATTCATTCCCTTCAAGCCTAAAAGAAAGATGGAATGATCATCCAACTTGACTTGTCAAAAGCCTACGATAAAGTTAGTTTGATATATTTGGAGGCGGTGTTGGAAGCGTTTGGGTGTGTTCAAAGATAGATATCTTGGGTGATGGCGATGGTAAAGTCTCCAAGTTTTTCGATCCTTGCTAATGGAGCCCCCATGGACCCCCTAAATCCCTCAAGGGGGATCCGTTAAGGAGACCCGATCTCTCATTTTCTCTTTTTTATTCTTATGGAGGGGTTAAGTCGAATCATAAAGATCACTAAGGCTAGAGCAGACATTGTGGGCCTTCAACCACTTCAATCCAGCCCTGCCACTACTCATCATCAATTTGTTGATAGTAATATACTCCATGGGATTCCTACTATTATAGAAGCTCAGGGTTTCAAGGTTATTCTTGACCTCTTCGGTCGAGCATCAGGTATGGACTTAAATTTGAATAAATCGATGATATTTTTCTTTAACACTCATTTAGCTATTCAGAGGAACCTCACGGAAATTCTTGGCTTTCAAAAGAAAATCCTCCCATCCAAATACTTGGGGATTCCTCTTACGGATAAACCATGGCAAAAGATCCATTGGGAAAAACTCCTCTCTTCCCTGGAAGAACGAGGGAACTATTGGACAAAACAGGCTCTGAATTTCGCTGGCAGGCTGGTTATGACAAAGGCGGTGATGCAAGACATCCCACACTACATGCTTTCCATTTTACCAACGCTGAAGGGTGTCCTCCAGAAAATAAAAGACATCCAACAATAGTTCATTTGGTCTGGAAAAGCTGAAAAAAAAGAAGAAATGGGCCCTGATGGCTTGGAGGAAGATTTTGAAACCTAAAATCCTAGGTGGTCTTGGCCTGCAAGACCTAGAAACTGTTAATAGAGCCCGCGGGCCCAAAATCTAGTTGAGATGATTGAAGGAACCAAATACCCCCTGGGCGGTGCTCTGGAAAGCCAAATATGCAGAGGATTGGCATCCCCCTAACTTAATCAGATTGAGAGGGGAGATCACAGGATCCTGTATTTGGAATTTCACTTGTACAAATAACCATATAATCCAGGAACACTGTTTCTGGGAAATACGGAATGGCCAAACAACCTTCTTCTGGGAAGATCCCTGGAAAAAATTGCCTAAGTTGGATAGTCCCGAATATCAACTTGCGAAGAAAAACTTTCAAAGGATGGGAAAAATAAAGGTTTATCATTATTGGACTAGTAACGATCCATATCCTCAGTGGCGACACTGGTCCCTAGACCTTCTCTCCTAAGATTAAGTAGTCTTGAATCAGATAAATGCTCTGCGTCTAAGGGTGGATAACAGAAATGTTCGAAGCTCATGAGAGCCTGATCAAATCCGGTGGGATAGAATGGAGGGAGGGGATTTTAACCTTAAAGAGGCGATGCACTACCTTGAGAATAGAGACTTAGAGGAGAAAATAAATTGTCACGACAATGTGTGGGATCTCATACTCTGGCCCAAGATCAAAACCTTCCTTTGGCTGCTTATGCACAGGAAAATTCTCACCTAGGAGAATCTTATGAGAAAAGGGCTTACTGGTCTGTTGCAATGCAACCTCTTTGAAGCAAAGGAGGAAATGATGAACCACCTCCTAAAATCCTGTAATTGGGCACCTAACTTATGGGATTGGATGGTAGAGATTTTTCGTCAATCTGATAGAGGTAGGGATTCCATCCAAGACTCTATTGCAAGGTGGAAGACTAAGTACGCATAACATGAAACTATCAACCTCTTATGGTGTCTTTGGCCAGGGTTCCTTATCTGGTCAGTTTGGAAGGAAAGAAACAGGCACATTTTCCAGAATGAAGGTCGCCAAATTGACCAAATCAAAATTGAGATCATGAAGAATATGAGAGAAGTGGTGCTTACCAAGGCCAAAAGGGATAGGAATGATAAAAAAATGGCTAGTGATCAGTGCATTCTAGATATGTTTGGGATCGCAGGTGTTAGTCTCCTGGGTCTTCCTGCTCGCCCTTCTGTTCCCTCTTCCTCCCCTCAAAGTTGGAAGCTTCCCACCCATGGTTTCTGTAAACTAAACTTTGATGGCGCTTCATGTGGTAATACGGGCCCGGCAGGTTTCAGAGGGGTTATTAGAAATGCCAAAGGTGATATCCTGCATATCTATTGTAGCTCGTTGGGTGAATCCGCAAATAATAAAGCAGAATTTGCAACACTGGAACATGGCATGAGGGTTCTGGTCGGATTGTATGGCAGAAATACCATTGTTGAGAGGGACTCTTTGCTTGCGATTAATGCCGCCAAAAATCTACAAAATGGGACTAAACTGAGCAAGATTAGGAAGCACTGGCACCTCTCGTAGGCCACACCCCTTATCCTTGCCCACATTTCGAGGCTAAATGGGATAGTGTTTTAAGTTGTTCGCAGATCTGCAAACTCAATGGTGGATTTTTTGGCAAATCATGTGGTGGACAACCCTGACGACATTCTTGATGCCAGCTGGCAAGATGTGACACCTAAATGCTTGTGAAAGGATTTTGAACAGGCTATCATGAAGGATCTGACTAGATTGTCAGTAGGGGAGGAAAATTTTTGTACCATTGAATAATTAAGCATTATTTGGATCCAGAGCACATTTAATCCAATGCAGAGACATTATTGCCCTTGGTTCGGTGGTAGAGGTGGGAGGTGGCTAAAGCGTAATAGATGGGATCAAGATGGGCACACCATCACCACCTATCCTGAAATTTGGAAGGATGATTTAATGAAAATGTGTGGTATTCCCACTAAGGATGTTCGCACGGGGCTGAAAGATCTTCCCCACTTAATGGCTTATTGGACTGATAGAAGAAATGATTGTAACAGTTCAAGATATCAATCTAGCTACCGAATTAATGGCTTCCATACTATTTAAAAGTGGTAGGGTCACCTAGAGGAAGGCATAGTTTCTACGCTGAGAGTCTCGGGTCTCATGCTTCTATTTCTCTGTCTTCTTGCTCTCATTAGTAAGCCTAGAGCTAAGATGTGGTGGCACAATATGGCTCGTCGTTCATTGCATAGCTCCAACGCTGCTTTTGAGGTTAAGGAGGTCGAGGATGGTTTCAATAGGTCCATCTCTCACAAAGTTAAACAGACCATTGAGACGCTATAGGTGGCTTTGGCTAAAGACAGAACAAAAATGGACGATAACTCCATTCAAGAGGAAGTGGATTGGATTTCGGACCCTAACACCCATAACACTAGGGCCATGCAATTCTTACGTACCCAGGGTTTAGCTTGGCATCTAAAAACCCTATTGGATAAATCAATGAATACGCAGGAAGCTTCGACCCAAGTGGCATTCTAGGCGGGTACTTTAGGGTTAGCCAAAAATTTGGCCCATTTGGATAATTTAGAGGTGACCTTGAAATCTTAGGTTGAGGAGATGAAGGCTCAATCCAGGCATCTTGAAGGTTTCGTGCAAATATTTGAGACCTACCTCAAATACGTGGCAATTGTGTCCATCCAAATGCCTGATGTGACTCATAAGACTACAGTCATCCACCGTTTCAAGCCTCGGAAAGCCCTAAGTCAGGAGGAGGCAACTAGTCTAAGTGTGGCTACAACAAGTCTGAGTGTAGCTGTCAACAAAAAGGATGTGCCTGTAGGGAGTCATGACTGATTTTCTTGTCTTTTTTTTAGTTCGTTTCATGTGCTGTTGGTTTTCTGTTTTTTTGTTCATGGCTTCTACTTTCCGTTGGTTAAGCTTTTTTTGTAGCAAGTTTCATGGGATGTCTAAACCTTCGAAGGCTGAGTATAATTTATGGCCTATGTTGGATGATGTTTTCCTATGGCGGGCGTAGGGAATAGGTTTCTCGTTTTGTACTGTTACTAGCTTGACCATTTTTGCAACTCTATATAAAATATTTACCTTTTAATATAATATGTTGACTTACACAAAAAAACATTGAAAGTGTTGCATCAAGGAAAGGCTGAGAAAACAAGCCCTGCTGCTCTTTCTATGAGGAAAACATAGCTGAAGTTGTTCAATTGTTTGTTCAATGGAATTGCTACAAGAAAGACGATAGGAACAGTCATCAGTGCATCGTCTTCCTTTGTAAAGGTAAACCTCAACAAACCTTCAATTTTAAATGGTTCCAAACACCATGCAGGTGCATCCTTGCATAGTAGCCCTTCTCCTGTAGAGTTATCTGTACAATACTACATTGTTGTGAAAATATTAACTTTTAGGTAGGTATGGTAAAAGAATTGTTATTAATCTACTACATTTGAAGATTGAAGTTTGATATGATGACTTCAAGCTATAAAATCCAATATCGTTGATTTCTGTTGGATACAGAAATTGCAAATGCATCATCTTTAGTAATTTATGCCGAATAAACTAGGGGAGAAGGTGTGCATTCACTGGTAAATGACAAGTTTGTGTAAGAACCAAGTATTTTTTAATTCACTTTCCATCTATGTAATGTAAAATTATTCCAAGAATGAGAAATCCAAAACCCATGGTCACCCAATGCTTCAGCCTCTGAGCATGGTCCTATCAATAATGGGTAATTCTTATCTCAGAAGTAGGTATAGATTCCTAATACAAGAATTATTAGCTATAGAAAAACTTACAGTGCCAAATTGTAAAATGAAAAAAAGAAAAATTGGTGATAAACCTTGAAATGGATGAGAATGTTCCCATACTGTACTCCAATAATGGCAGACATGATTGCATAGATTGAACTGAAAGTGTAGAAAACAAGCAATCATACATCTTCAAAGTTGAGAGAATGTTCAACTTAGTACCATATGGACATCAGAATTGAGGATTTAAGGATGAAGAATTGAAATAGTTTCCTTTGTAAAGGTAAACCTCAACAAGCTTTCAAGTTCAAATGGTGTCGAACACCATGCAGGTGCGTCCTTGCGTAGTGGCCCTTCTCCTGGAGATTTCTTTGTACAGTTGTGAAAATATTGACTTTTAGTTAGGTATAGTAAAGGATTTTTTCTTAGTCTACTATATTTGAAGATTGCAGTTTGATGATACTTTGATCTGATGACTACAATTATATACAAAAGTGATCAATATTGCAAAATAAAGTTACATCCTGGAATTTTTCCATAATACATAGTCTCAAAAAATACATTTAGCTGATTTCATATATCTAATACAACAAATATTTGTGTGACTTGAGATGAACAACCTTAGAACTTTGTAGCTTCAATGTTCATATTAATCTGAGATATGTGCTCATTATATATATATATATATATATATATATATATATATATATATATATATATATATATATATGTATGTATGTATATATATCCAATAGAAAAGAATGCAATTTTATTATAGAGTAAATAAAATTACATTTATTGATTAAGCATAGCTGTGGTTGTTTCTAACGAAAAAGGGAATCTCAAAATTACAAAGTTTCCTTATCCAACTCTAATATTGCAAAATTTCCTCCTCACAATATTATTCTATGTTCAGCCTAATTTTAGTGTTGTCCATGCAAAATGAGTTGTGTGCTGCATCAAAAAATTTGTATGATATAACTGGTAAGGCACAAATATGTGCTACCACATATATACATAGCATAAGAACTATGGAAAAAGACTCCTGATATCACATAAAATTGGTTCAAAACTACAAATGAAGAGATTATATAGCTTAATTATTTTCAAGGATAAAAAAAAATATTATGAGAATTGGCCTTCCTTTGTATTCTGCAATTTCTAGTCCAACCTTTGAGAGGGTGTTTTATTCAGCATTTCTTGACATGTAAATATGATTAAGAGTAACTTAAGAGAAATATCTTAGCCCGTACAAAATTTGTTCAAAGACAATGGAAAGACAAGAGAGTGTAGTTCCTTAGATTTTCTATTCATTCAAAGTATGACCACCTAGAAGTTTCCGTATAAGTGGATTTGGGTTATATATTATGAGGGGAAGAAATTTCAAGAGCTTGAGAGCAAAGAATTCTGCCAAATTGTTGGTTGCCAAGGTTGTGTAGAAGTTTTCTTACAAGTATATGACTTTTATTATGTCCTTCACATTACATTTATATTTATATAAATAAATTATCATTATTTAAGCTTCAGAAAGCTTAGCTTACCTAGATATGAGGATTAAATTTTTTTGGAGGAATCACTGCACCTTTATAGAATCCATAATTTCCACCTTGGAAATTCTAGTTACCTGTTTGTAAAGTTTAACAAAGCATTTTAGTTTTGGGAGAGTTTACCAAAACCTGGAGTTTTGGTGTAACCCCAAACTTCTTCATGTTATCAGACCCTGAACCCAAGTTCTATTCCCATGAGCTATATCTCAAGGGCATTGGAGGAATAACCACACCTCTATGGAATCCATAATTTCCATCCTTACCAATTTGGAAAGTTTACCCAAAACCAAGTATAATAGAAAACCTCTTCATATTATCAAACCTCTTCAAAAATTAAATAAGATAAAAAATAAAATATTCTTCAAAAATTCAAAGATTAATTCAATTTTTACGAACGTTCAGTATGCAGAATTCTCATATTACAGATATTCAGTAATCTGGAAAAACTTTATTACAACTGAATTATGGCATCTATAACATTGGCATGTGTACGGTTTAAAGTCTTACCAACTTGAAATTCCCAGAAAACACATGTTAAAAACCTATTAAAAAAAAAAAGCTGGAACTTCCTTACCAAATAATGCTAGAACACATCCATCTTAACATTGAAATTGTTGCATCAAGGAATTTGATACTGTTAAGAACATCATATATCATGGATTAATATGGATTTGAGTAATTATATTGAATTATTCACTACTATATGTATGTAATCTTAGTATTACCATAGGTGCTGAGAAATACAAGAAGATAAAAGGCCGAGAAAACAAGCCTTGATGCTCCTGCTGTGAGGCAAACATAGCTGAAGCTGTACAGTTGTTTGTTCAGTAGAATTTTTGTAAGAAAGATGATAGGAACAGTCATCATCGCATTGTCCTCCTCTATAAAGTTAACCGTCAACAAGCCCTCATGTTCAAATGGTGCCAAACACCATGCAGGTGCGTCCTTGCATAATGGCCTTTCTCCTGGAGAGTTCTCTGTACAGTACTGCAATGTTGTGAAAATATCAAATTTTAGTTAGGTATCGTAAAATAATTGTTCTTTATCTACTAAATTTGAATATTGAAGTTTGATCTCATGAGTGCAAGCTATAAAATCCAATATCATTGATTTCTGTTGGATACAAAAATTGCAAGTGCATCATCTTTATAGTAATTTATGTCGAATAAACTAGGGGACAAGGTGTGCATTCACTGGTAAATGACAAGGTTGTGTAAGAATCAGGTATTTTTTAACTCACTTGCCATCTGTGTGATGTAAAATCCAAGGATGACAAATCCAAAACCCATGGTCACCCAATGCTTCAGCCTTTGAGCATGGTCCTATCAATAATGGGTAATTCTTATCTCATAAGTAGGTATCATATAGATATCAGCATTGAGGATTAAAGGATGAAGAATTGAAATAGTTTCCTTTGCAAAGGTAAACCTCAACAAGCCTTCAGGTTCAGATGGTGCCAAACACCATGCAGGTGCGTCCTTGCGTATTGGCCCTTCTCCTCGAGAGTTCTTTGTATAGTACTGAAATGTTGTGAAAATATTAACTTTTAGTTAGGTATGGTAAAATAATTGTTCGTAGTCTACTAAATTTGAGTATTGAAGTTTGGTCAGATGACTACAAGCTCTGACCTTTGATCTTGTCCATTAAGGATTTAGGTAAAAATAATTTATACCCTACAGTTGTCTATCAACATAGCCTACAGCATTGCAAGGAGGCCCTAGGTGACGCCTTACACAACATTTACCTGTCATCAATACAAAATATTGAGCTTAATATTAAGTCAAGTAAAATTACCTTTAAATATTGTCACATCACTTTTACACAATTTATGTTTGGGATTCCTCACTAAAATCAGTAATTTCTCAAGAGAAATGAAACTAGTGAAAAACTGAAATCCTCACGACTTCTTAGGAATCTGTTATATGGAATTTGATCTAAGCTATGGAGTAGGACATGAAGTTTCACATCAAAATTGAATCAAATTAAAATTCATGAAAATATTTTTACATAGTCAGAAATTCTTTGTTAATCCCCTACTAAAATCAATAATTTCTCAAGAAAAAATGAAACTAGTACAAAAGAAAAATCCTTACGAATTCTTAGAAATTAGATATATGATTTATGATCTGAGCTACAGAGTCATAAATGAATCAAGTTTCACTTAAAAACATTCATTCAAATTAAAAGTCATGAAAGAATTTTTTTTTACATAGTGAGAAATGCTGTGTGTATTTATTGAGGAAACTATGATGAGTTTTAAAAGGATTCATTAACTGTTGAGTACCAAAAAAAATATCAAAATCAAGAAATAAAATATCTTTCCTAGAAAAATTTGCATATGTTATTTATAATAATATGAAATAGTCTATTCTTGGGACTATCCTTTGTGGAGTTTTCTCTCTTGCTAAGTCAATAAATTCTCCCACTGTTGTGGAGTCTTGCCTCTTGCTAACTCACAAATTCTTGGTAAATCTAGCTTACTGTTGTTTGTTATAGTCTTGGTGTTAGTCTTGCCTCTTGCTAAATCATAAATTCCTGGTAAATCTAGCTTACTTTGTTATACCCTTGGTGTTAGTCTTGCCTCTTGCTAAGTCATAAATTCCTGGTAAATCTAGCTTACAACTATTTGATATACTCTTGGTGTTAGTCTTGCCTCTTTCTAAGTCATAAACTCTTGGTAAATCTAGCTTACTTTGTTATACTCTTGGTGCTAGTCTTGCCTCTTCCTAAGTCATAAATTACTGGTATATCTAGATTAGCATTTCTTTTTATACTCTTGGTGTTATAGTGTTAGTGATAAGATCCTTGGCAATTGGAAGGTTCATATGACATAAATCCTTATCCTTCATAGGACTTTGACAATACAATAATGTATAAATCAACATATTTATAAACAAATTATGTGCTGGTAGAATGTAAGAGATTGCAAGGTTTTTTTTTTAAAGTGAGATAGTTCAATATTGAAGAATGGTAAAAAACAACTAGCAGAGAAGAAAGAAATATGCACCAAACTTGTGTCGAAGGAAACAATCTTAGCATCAAATGTACTACTTTTTTCTTCAATGATTTTGAATATGTCATGATTACTTTCAAATTTAATTTTAAATTTATGCCTTAGAGCGTTTCCTTTGCAACATTTGGTGCAATTGCTAGTTAATTATAATAAATAATTAAACCAATCTAGATCCATCTTAATTTTGGATCTACTTAACTTTGAAAGGGATTAAATCCCTTGAGACTAAACTTATTTTAAATTAAAAAAATATTTGATCCTTCTTATCACTTGGTAGATTTGGAATTAAGATGAATCTAGGTTACTATAAAATTACTCAATGAAAATTAAATTATTAATGTTTTATAATATTTTTAAATAATATATATATATATATATATATATATATATATATATATTCACCACTTTCAATATATAAATAATGTAAACATATATACACAAATAAAATATTTAACTAAAATCATATCTACTAACCTAAATACTAATATTTTATTAAAAAATAAATGTGAGATATTGTCAAATTACCCATTCTTCTAAACATTAAAAAATATATATATGAAAATGTGAGTTGAAATACAATAAACATTAAAAATATATATAAAAATAAACATTAAAAATATATATTAAAATGTAATTTGAAATACAATAAACATTAAAAATTATATATTAAAATGTAAGTTGAATTACAATAGGATATTTGTTTTAAAGTTTCATCACATACCTTTGTCAACAAGTATCCTTTGATACTTACAGTTTCAGGCTTTGTGGTTGTGTTTCGAAATGTAATAGTCTTTTAATCGTAAACTATATCTTCCTTTGTCTCTTTATATCAACCCCAAAACATACACTCTCTTTCTCCAATCTATCTATCTATCACTCCTTCCTCCTCTACCTCTCTCTCTCTCTCTCTTCCCCTCTATCTCTCTCTTCCCCTTCCCTCCCTCTCCCCCACTTCTATCTCTCTTCCCTCCTGCTATCCTCTCTCCCTATCTCTCCATATTCATTATCACTCCCTCTCTCTCTCCACCTTTCACTCTCTATGTATTTATTCCTACCTCCATCTCTTCCTCCATCCATCTCCATATCTCTTTCCCTACCTCTATTCACTCTTCTCTTCCTTTCTCTCCTACCTCTCTCTCTCTCTATATATATATATTCACCTTCCAACTTTTTTACTATATGCCTCTCTTTCTCCTTGTCTCCCCCCTTCTCTCCATCTCTCCTTGTTTGTCTCTTCATCTCACCCCCTAACATACACACTCTCTCTCCATCTCCCCCTTATCACTCCCCCCCTCTCTCCACTACTCAATCTATGCCTTTCTTCTTCCCTTCCTCTCTCCCCTTCCAGATCCATCTCCATATCCCTCCCTATCTCTCCCTCCAACTCCATCTCTATATCCTTCCCTCTCTCCTCCTCTCTTTCAAGTCCCCTATCTTTTCCTTCATCTCTCTCACTTTCTCTCCAACCTCCCTCTCTCTTCCCCCATCACTCTCTCTCTCTCTCTCTCTCTCTACCCTAAAATAGTCTCTCTTCCCCCATCGCTGTATTCCTCTCTCTCAAGTCCTCTCTTTTTTCTTTCCTCTCTCTACCTCCTCTCTCTCTCTCTCTCTCTCTTTCTCTCTATCCAATCATCTCTCTTCCCCCATCACTCTCTATCTCTCCAACTATGTTACTATATCCCTCTCTTTCTCCTTCTCTCTCCTTCTCTCCCCCCTTATCTCCATCACTCCTTCTATGCCTCTTTATCTCACGCCTAAACATACACACTATCTCTCCATATCTCCCTTGTCACTCTCCCTCTCTCCACTTCTCACTCTCTATGTATTTATGCTTCCCTCCCTCTCTCCCCCTCTAACTCCATCTCTATATCCCTCCCTCTCTCCTCCTCCTCTCTTCCTTCCTCTCTCCCCCTTTATCTCCTACCTCACTCTCCCTCCCCCCTTCTCTCTCTCTCTCTCTCTCTCTATGCTCCATTCCTCTCTCCTTATCACTCCATCTCTCCTTCTCTCTCTCCCACATCCATCTTTATGTATCCCTCTCCCTCTCTTACCCTTATCTACCTCTCTCACTCCTCTCCTCTCTCTCTCTTCATTCCTCCTATCCCCTCTCCTTTAGTTTATCTCCATATCTCCCTTGTCACTCCCCTATTTCTCCACCTTTATCATCTGTCTTTGTTATTCCCTCCCATATATATCTAGAGTTAATATATATATCATGATATATTAATATATATTATAATATACCAAAATTAATATTGTATTAATCCAAAGTTATTAAATTTAATAATATTAATATTATAATATATTAATATGAATATTATATTTAATAATAATAATAACAAAATTTTAATATTAATGTTAGGGTTAATAAATTTATTTTTTCATGGTATTAGTAATAATTTGGTGGATGGTATTTGACAGATGGTATTTGGTCCAGGGTATTAATATTAATTTTTCCCATGTTATTTGGCCCATAGGCTTCACCTAAATAAAACCTCTTTTTGAGTTTTTGTATAAATAAAGAGGTTTATGGAGTAAATATAAAAAGAGGTTTTATTTATTTACCATACCTTTATTTTGTTTATATTTTTTTTTATTTACCATACACGTGGTTTATTTATATTTTTATTCATTAACCAGATCTATTTTTTGAGTGTTCCCAAAATTCTTCATATTTTAAATTTATATTCTCAAATTTTAAGCAGACATTATTTATATTTTATTTTGTAAATTTTTCACATTTGGTTTTTTAGAGAATTAATCTTTACGCTGCTGCCATAGGATTAGTTTAGTTAATAATTCATTGTTATAGAATTGGTTAGCAGAATGATTTCTTCGTTCTAATTGTTTCTTAGTTGTATAAATATCTTTGTCATTAAATAAAATATAGTGTGTTATTTCCAGCGTCTTGCTTGTTGCTCTTCATTTTGTCGTTGTTTCCATTTTTGTCACGGTGTCAGGGCGATTGGGGTTCTGCTTGGGTAAAATCATTTGAACTTGTTGGAGCAGCTTAGTGCTGGGCATTCCAAGGAGTGAGGAAGAAAGAGCCGCCTATGTGCTGTAGAAGCAAGGACTTTCTTCCTCTTCTTGCTGCGTTCGAGAGTGAGGAGACTCCGTTTCTCTGCCGAGGAGAAAAGAGCAGCATTTGACACTACTGCATGTGTGGAGAGGATGTAGAGCTTCATTACTAATGATCATACTAATTCGAGGTCAAATTTACTCTATGAATTTAAAGCATGAGGTAATCTGTTATTGTTGCAGTTTGTTATTGAGCTCATTTTGAATTTAGCAGAGTTTCTTTTGTCCTCTTGCTTGTTATTTTGTCCTTGGAGATATTGGAACACGGGTTTGTGGGGTCTTATTGTAGCCTGGTGTTGCGTAGCTAAGACTATTTATTGGTTATGCCGCATTTCCGCTTCCCTTTGTTCTTGTTTGGTCCTGAATTAGAGGAGTACCGCATTTTCCATGAATATTTGTTTCCAAGTTACAACATAGAGATTGTATTGTAGTAATGCGTGTTGTTTTTAATTTTTTTTTTTGGTGGAAAAGAGAGTGCAGAAAAGGTTTTTTAAATCTGTAAATTTCTCATTGGTCCAAACATGGCTTCGATGAGTCAGGTTTCCATTCCTAAGCCTCTATTTAGTGGGAAAATTTATGATTTTTGGAGCCTTAAAATGCAAGAATGCTTACAAGGCTTGGGGTGTTGGGAATCAGTAGAGTTGGGGTTCATTGATCCTGACGCAAATAAAATTGTTGGAATGACTACTGCTCAAAGAAAAAAATTTGATGAACTTAAGCAAAAATAAGGTAGAGCGAAGTCATGCATTTTAAACTATTTAGATGACTCTATTTTTCCTAAAATAATTGCTGCTGAGACTGCTAATTCAATATGGGATATACTTAAGGTTGCCTATCAAGGAAATGATAAAGTAAAAATGGTAATATTACAGACTCTCAGAACACAATTTGAAACACTTAAAATGACTGAATAAAAAATAGTTGATCATTTTATGACTAAATTTATGGGAATTGTTAATCAGCTTCGGATGAATGGTGAAGAAATAAAAGACCAAAGAATTGCTGAAAATTTTCTTAGATGTTTGCCTAAAAAAATTGACATGATAATTACTGTCTTTGAATAGAGAGAATTAACAAAATTATTTGTGGAAGAATTAATTGGTTCTTTGTTGTCTTATGAAACAGGAATTAATTTAGATGTCAGTAATTTATAGCATGCTTTCAAATCTAAAGAATGTATGGGTAGAGCTAGGGGAAGAGGTTTTCGTGGCAGGAGAGGAAAAGGTAGAAGACAGTCTCAGTCTGATGATAGCTCATAGGTAACTCAAGCACATTAAGAGTAGTCTCAAAATGATCATGGTTGTATATGGATAGATAAATAAAAAATTCAATGTCGCTACTACAAAAAATATGGCCATTATAAGTCTGAATGTCGAAAATTATAGTATGTTTTAAGTAAAAACAAAGTCAATGCCACAAACACTAAATGTGAAACATCAGATGCTTTATTTTTGGCATGCTAAGTGACTATTCAAGTACCTAATAAATATGTTTGGTTGGTAGACAACGGATGTAGTAATCATATGACTGGTCATAGTGATTTTTTTTCGCATCTTAATACATTAATACATCTTTCGGTTCCTCTATTGGTTTGGGTGATGATCACCAGGTTAAAGCTTAAGAAAGGGTGTTGTGCCTGTATTAACCAAACAAAATGTTGTGAAGAATATCTATGATGTTTATTATGTACCAAATTTCAAGCATAATTTGTTGAGTGTTGGTCATTTAGATACACATGGTTATGATGTTAGCTTTCACAAGACTACTTGCACGATTTCTGATAAACATAAGTTTCTTGTTGCAAATATTCCTATGACAAAGAACAGGTTGTATCAATTACAGTTGAAAAGTGAGAATTTGTATGCACATAATGTTTCAATGTCAATTGACTCTGATTTTTGGCATTTGCAATATGGTCATTTACCTATCAAAAGTATGAGTTTGTTGCAAAGACAGACTATGGTGGAAGTTTTGCCTGCTTTGTCTGATCATATCTCTTATTGTACAAGTTGTATAATGGATAAACATAAACGAGATAGTTTTTCTTCAGCATCTAATAGAGACAAAGAACAACTAGAGTTAGTGCATACAGATTTGTGTTGTCCAATGCAATAAAAATCAGTTGCTGGCAGTCTCTATTTTCTTACTTTCATTGATTATTTTAGCAGAAAAATTTGGGTGTATTTCATCAAGTGCAAATCTAAAACTTTTTTCAAGTTTAAGGAGTTCAAAGTCGAGGCTAAAAAAAATAGTAGCAAGTTTATAAAGTTCTGAGGTCTGATAAAGGAGGTGAGTATGAATCTAATGAATTCATTGATTTTTGCAAACAACATGGTATTAAAAAACAAACTACAACCAGTTATAGTTCGCAGCAGAATGGAGTTGCAGAAAGAAAGAATCAAACAATTATGAATATGGCTCGAAGTTTGCTAAAAACACGAAATTTGTCTAAATATTGTGGGCTGAAGTAGTTTCATGTTCGATATATATTTTAAATAGATCACCAACTTCCAGTGTTCAAATTTTTTTACCTAAAGAAGCATGGAGTGGACAAAAGGTAACTGTTTCACACTTTCACATATTTGGTTGTATTGCTTTCGCTCATGTTCCAGAAAATTTGAGAAAAAAGATTGATGCTAGGAGTGAAAAGCATATTTTTATAGGAAATAGTGATTAATCTAAGGCATACAGATTGTTTAATCCTATAACTAGGAATTTTGTCGTAAGTCGAGATGTTAAATTTTTGGAAGACAAGTCTTGGAATGAAATGGAGAAAAATATTTGTCCTAATCCTTTTATTATATTAGATGAACATCAAGAACCTACATCAACCACTCCAAGATTACAAATTCAAGACAAAACCAGTAGTAGTTCATCAAGCAGTAGTAGCTCATCATATTTTGAGTCTGATTCTGATAATCCTAAAATGAGAAACTTAAGTGATATTTATGTACAAGACGATATTGATGATATTGTAAATTTTGAATTTCTTTCAGTTCAACCTACTTCTTTTGAAGAGGCTATAAAGGACAAAGAATGGGTAGATGCAATGAATAATGAGATCAATGCTATTGAAAGAAATCAAACTTGGGATTTAGTTGATCTACCTAATGATAAAAATTCTATAAGTGTCAAATGGGTTTTTAAAACAAAGTTAAATGAGAGAGGAGAAGTTGATAAGCACAAAGCAAGATTAGTTGCCAAAGGTTTTTCTCGGCAACCTGGCATAGATTATGGTGAAACATTTTCACCTGTAGCAAGAATTGATACTGTTCGATTTATATTAGCTATAGCAACACAAAATAAATGGTTGATTTACCAAATGGATGTAAAGTCCATTTTTTTTAATGGTGTTTTGAATGAAGAAGTGTCTGTTGATCAGCCACCTGGTTTCGAATTTAAAAATCAAGAACATAAGGTATACAGGTTGAAAAAAGCATTGTATCTCTTGAAGCAAGCTCCAAGAGCTTGGTACAGCCGAATATAGTATTACTTTCTAAATAATGGTTTCAAAATCCCACTTTGTATATCAAGAATGATCATCAAGGTAATATTTTGATACTGTGTCTTTATGTTGATGACATAATTTATATAGGTAACATGCAGTTAGATGAATTTAAAGCTGCACTGAAAAATAAATTTGAAATGACATATCTTGGATTAATGAGATACTTCTTAGGTATCGAAGTGAAACAAACACATGATGGTATTTTTATGAGTCAACAGAAGTACGCTACTGACATTTTAAATTCTTTTAAGATGGACAGGTGTAAACCGATGGATAATCCTATTGAGTTTGGTACAAAGTTAAGTAAAGATGATTTAGGTACTATTGTTAATGCGACTTTGTATAAGTAACTTGCTGGTAGTATTATGTATCTTACTACAACTAGACCTGATATAGCATTTGCAACTAGTTATATTTCCAGGTTTATGGAATCTCCAAAAGACTATCATTGGAAAGCTGGAAAAAGGGTGTTAAGATATATTGTAGGTACATCTACATATGGTTTATCGTATGTCTCCTCTACAAACAGTAATATTTCCTTTTATACAAATAGTGATTATGCAGAATGTATTGCTGATTGGAAAAGAACTTCTGGCTATGCTTTTCTATTTGCAAGAAATTTGATCTCGTGGTCATCCAAAAAGAAACCCATAGTTGTGTTATCTTCAACAGAGGCCAAGTACGTTGCAAAAAATTCAACATCATGTCAATTAGTGTGGCTAAAGATACTTCTCTCTAACTTCGGATACACAGAAAATGAGCCTATTTCAATCCTTTGTGACAACACTTCCGCTATTTCCTTATCGAAGAACAATCTCTTTCATCAAAAGAGCAAACATGTCGACACTCATTTTCACTTTATTCGTGAACTTGTCAAGAATGGTGATATTGCTCTCAAATTTTCTGATTCCAAGGAACAGTTAGAGGATATCTTCACCAAACCACCAAGAAAAGTTAATTTTGAATTTCAATGTCAAAATTTAGGCATAAAACATTGTAACCCTCAAGATTAAGGGGGAATGTTAGAGAATTAATATTTACACCGCTGTTGTAGGACTAGGTTAGTTAATAATCCATTGTTGTAGAATTGGTTAGCATAACAGTTTCTTCGTTCTAACTATTTCTTAGTTGTACAAATATCTCTGTCATTCAATAAAATAT
This sequence comes from Pinus albicaulis, assembly GCA_034641835.2. NCBI lineage: Eukaryota > Viridiplantae > Streptophyta > Pinopsida > Pinales > Pinaceae > Pinus > Pinus albicaulis. The sequence goes on along the minus strand of CM076571.1, from coordinate 724,240,408 downwards.
AGTGTGTTATTTACAGCGTCTTCCTTGCTTCTCTTCTTTTTGTTGTTGTTTCTGTTTTTATCACGGTTGTGGGCACTAAAAAAATAAAATGGCATGGATAAAAGTATTAAAATTATATTTCTAAACCATGTATATATGTGTGAATTTGGAAAAACTTCTTTAGGTAATAATCATATAAGATCATGTATATAGGTGTGAATTACTTACTTCGTGGTTAAAAAAAAAAAGAGAGAGTGAAATTTTTTTTTTTTCTTGTTCAGACTAATCCTAATTTTTTCCATTTTTTCTCCTCCCATGCCACCCACGGGTTTCGAACCGGTGACCTTACAGAACGGAGTGCCTTAATAGTGCACCCCATCACCGACTGTTCTACACCACGTGGGCTAAGAGAGAGTGAAAATTACAATCTATATAATTTATAAATTATGAGATTCAGAGAGTAAACTGGAAGTGGACACAATGGACTAATAGTGGTACATTCACTGAAGAAGATTCAAACCATGATTTTGATCGGTGAAACTAGAAGTGGACACAATGGACGAATAGTGGTACATTCACCCTATCACTACTAAATGCAATAAATTTTTTCACTCCATCCCGGATAAATGCTATACAAAATTTCAAAATAAATGCCAAACTATTTTTATAACATACCTTGTCAGTTGAGATTGAGGTAGAAATTTCATAAAATGAAATGGTATTCCCTCACACACTAATGATAGAATATAATGTTCAGATGTTTCCACCATTAATTTTGAGAAGTATACTTGTATTTTTTTTTTTTAATTATTATAAAATAGACATTTTATTATTATTATTATAAATATATCGATTATAAATATATTGAGCCAACATTACAAAATTTTAGAAACTTTCTTACATTACATCTACACATGTATTCACACACACACCAATGATAGAATATAATGTTTAGATGTTTCCACCATTAATATTGAGCAATATCCTTATATTTGTTTTTATTTTAAATTATTATAGACCCGACATTTTATTATTATTACTATTATTATTATAACTATATTAACTCGACATTACAAAATTTTACAAACTTTCTTACATTACATCTACACACGTACCCTATACTGGGTTGTAGAGCGCCTCTCACATAATAAAGAGTTTTATGTGCTAAAGGTGAGTACCAAGGCTTTAATCTTGGTTGGGAAAGAAATTCAAGGAATTAAACCATTTATGAAGATTCTTGAACCCTACACCTTAAAAAATATAAGAACCTAATAATTATACTCCACTTGGTGGGGCAAACCTCCTTTTCCAATGAATACAATGTACAAAACAATGTTTTTTTTTATCCTATCAATAGGCATGCTTGGCATAAATATAGGAGATAATGGGTACAATTATAATAAAATGGGACCATGAAAGGTTCTAGCCAACCTCATAGTATAACAACTAAACTTAAAATGAATTATTATTAGTGCATTTATGCAAGAGCCAAGGGCCATAACATAAAACCCATAATTTAAAAAATATTTACCCTCAAATATTGTGGTTGAGAGTGTTTGATCCAAGCCCAATTTTGATCCTTATTTAAAACCCATAATGCCCAGTTTCCCTGCAAAGATACTTCCTTCAACCCTACATAATCAGCTCTATCAAGATATGAATTCCTTTAATAAATAGTACAGTGGGAGGAGGCAAAAGGGTTACACATCCAACCCTTTCCCTCTATTCTCAACACAAACCCCTCTATACTGTTCATCCCTTATGGAACACAATATATTTCGAAACATTTGCCCGAATATTAAACTTAACCCTTTTACCTTTCTTCCAGCGCTACTCACATAGTTCGACTTTTCCCTTAAGCCCCAAAGGCTTATTTACTTTCTGTACCCGTCTAAACCTTATATTTGGTTGAAATAACACCGAGAGATGAGCTAGTGATAGGTCAAGTGAATTAAATATGATTTAATTCACAAGTATTGATCAATAATTTAACTAATAATTCGCTATAAATATTTGTTGCATGCTAGTTCTAAGGAAATCCTAGTTGAGAATGAGGTTAAACGGAAGATAACTATTAGTTGTATAATTAGAAAATTGTGCAAGTCATGCATGAGGTCATCAGGAAGGATTGAAAGGATTGTGTAACCATTATTTGGAATTTTCCTAATTAATAGGGGCTCAATTAGCCCAGGAATGCGTAAGCAAGGCATGCCATGTATAGGCAATCCAAAGGTTAAATATTGGAATAAAATTTCTTAGATCACAAGCCAAATTTGAGCAGGATTAGAGTGAGACAGTAAAAAGAGTTGAGAGGTTTCTCAAGAAGGGAAATAAAATTGTATTGTTTCATGGTATTGAATTTATACAATATATAGATATTGGGGTTTTTGAGTAGTTTATTTCTCTGGATACATCTTATGTTATGCAATTGATTGTTTCTTTCTCTTACTTATTATGTGATTATGTGATCGTATTTGGTTTCTGCAAATTTGTAGATTGATTCAGTATTTAGTTTTAATACATTACAAGATAAAATTGATTCCCTTTGGATAATTTCTACATCATATGGGAGCGCCATGAATCATAATAGAGGAGAAGAACAAAAGTTTGTTTTTAACAGGATCATCAAATTTAAGATTTATTCTTCAGGACCAGCAGTAGATCAAGATGTCTTTCAATGGTTTGAGACTCGAATGTTCCCTTGAGGGTAATTAAAATTACATAGTATGGAAGGAAATGATGGAGGAAGTTATCGAGGACAATGGAATGAAGGCATTCATAGACAGTGATATTTCCCATCAACCAGTAGAAGATGCTCAACTTCTTGATACATGGAAGAATATTATAGAAAAAAAGTGAGAAGGATCTTGTTAGAGGGAGTTCGAGATCATATTGTCTTGAGTCTCCATGGGAAGGAGAATCCATATTCTATGTAGAAGGCCTTAACAGATCTGTTTGAAAATAGTAGTGACCATAGGAATTTTTTACTAAAAACAAGCTCAAAAAGATCAAGGTGGAGGAGGGAGAGACAATACCAAAATACTTGACGAATTTCACTCAATGTCAAGATGATCTTGGAAGTGTTGGTGTGATAGTAGACTAGGATGATTTGGTGAGTCGAACACTTCTAGGCCTTCCCAAGAGCTGGCATAACAACAAAGACTCGGTGAATGGGAGGGATAAGCTACTAGAGTTGGATCGATTATGGTCAGACTTGGTACAAGAAGAGATAAGGTGAAGCACCAGAGACAAGACTTATTGCAGTGATGAAGAAGAATATTTTACATTAGTTTGAAAAGGAAATAAAGTTAAGGAAAATAATTCCCAAGAAGAAGAGGGCAAGAGAGACTTTTCCAAGATCATGTGTTTTCACTGTCACGAGCACAGGCACTATGCCTTGAAATTTACATAGAAGGAAAGAAAGGAGGAGCCTGCAGTTGCAGGAACAATTGAAGCGCTAGCTTCACCATTTGAGCTTTATCTTAATCTCATTGCATGCATGGTCATTATTGTAATGTGATGCATGTGGTATCTAGGAAATGATGCCTTGTTCCATATGACGGGGAATAAATATCTCTTCATTGACTTGGATGAGAAGGACCTCCAACAGAACATAGAGTTTGGAGATGAAAAAAGGTATAGCACGACCAACATAGGTACAATTACCTTTCAGAGGGAGTTTGGCTCCCCTCTCAGACTAACATTTGTTTTGTACGTTCGAGGACCAAATAAGAATCTTGTCTCCATAGTGATATTATAATACCATTGTTATGATGCCATGTTTAGAAAAGCAAAGGTGTTCCTTAGACACATTTCCACAGGATAGGTGAAATAGATTGGCGTATAAGTCAAGAACCTATATTCTCTTGAGGTCGAAGATGCATGCAAATATTTGAGGAGAAAAGCATATTTTAGTGACTTGGTGGTTGATCGGGAGTGTAGATTACCTCTCAAATTGTAGCCTCATAATAAATTGTAGAAGGTTTTGGATCAACCACAATTAGAGAATCAGAGAGGAGACCAAGTGGAGACATCCACTCAAGAAGAGACCTTTAGGAGGGAAACATTTCAAGCTAGATAGGCAGAGGGAGCATATGCAACAATACCTCGAGGTGAGAGGTGGGGAAATGTGAAGACATAATCCAAAGAGAATAAATTTGGGTAGGATCCATTGAGATGGCTTGTCTCTTGGATCAGATCTGGCTACAAGTGGCCCATAATACATAGTAACAGAAAGGAGCAATAGCAATTGATGCAGTCAGATGTCAGAAAGACAATAATCAGAGTGAAATATGTTAGATACTTGAGCGCATATCAGAGTTGCAGTAGTGCAGAGGACAAATATGCAGAGTCTGCAGTAGCATAGAGTTTTTAGTAGACAGTGAAATAAATAGCATCAGTCATAGACTCTGATGAAATATGCATCTTACTGATTTAGTTTTTTGAGGCCTTCAGTTTTAGGAGTTGCAGGAGAAAACAACACTAGATAAGTGTTGCATGAAGAACATTCCAAAGGCACCAGATCAAGATAGATTGAATTTTTTTTCTTGTTGAGAGGGAGTGTTGAAATTGGAAAGAAGAAACATTGAAAATTACATCCAAAAATGGCACCCAGAAAATAGAACCCATAAATGGCACCATAGCGGGCTTCTGATTTAATTTTCCCTTAATTAAAATGGAAGAAAAATTGTAATTTCATATCATGACAACTTGTGTTAGCTAACTAAGTCAGGAAGACTAATTTAGATTACGAAATTCGAGTTGGAGTTCAGAGAGAAGGCATGTAGATTTCTCCTATGATTTTAGGGGGTCCAGTTACAATTATTTGTGAGTTGTAATTAGTTAAGTCAATTAATTGAGTTAAAATCAATTTAAATAGTTCTAACTGAGAGATGAGCTAGTGATAGCTCCAATGAATTAAATTTGATTTAATTGACAAGTAGTGATCAATCAGCTAAATGATAAGTGGCCATAAATAGTTGTTGCATGTCAGTTCTAAGGAAGTCCTAGTTGAGATTGAGGTTAAAGGGAAGATAACTATCAATTGTATAATTAGAAAATTGTATAGGTCATTAAGGAGGTCATCGAGAAGGCTTGAAAGGATTTCAAAATCATTATTTGGGATTTTCCTAGTTAATAGGGGCTCAATTAGCCCAGGAACAAGTAAAAAAAGTAGGTCGGGCCTAGGCAAGATAAAGGTTAAATATTGAACCAAAATTGCATAGTTCTCAAGCCAGATTCGAGCAAGATTAATGTGAGACAATCAAAAAAGTGCATAGGTTTCGCACGAAGGGAACTAACATTGTATTGTTTCATGGTCTTGAATTTATATAACATACAGATACTTTCCCCAAATACATATTGTGTTGTGCGATTAATTGTTTCTTTCTCTTACTTGTTATGTGATTGCACGATCATATTAGGTTTCCACAAATTTATAGATTGATTTAGTATTATATTTTTAGTACATTAAAAGATCAGATTGAATCGCTTTGGATACTTTCTACACCAATTTCTCGCTAGATGGTGCCCACTTGATATTATGCTTAAAATTCCTTTACCTTATAGGTATAGGATTCAGGGCTATATATATATAAATATGCTCACTAGACTAGAGCCTTAATTCACAGATGCCCCATCCTCATTTTAATGGTGAACTTTTGAAATCTTACAGGCTCACAAAGTTGCATCCTGGCCCGTGTTTTTATAATTAACCTCTCCAGGAAATTTATTTTACGGGTAATGAAACTTTCCCCGTCAACTATCATACACCATCAATAGTTTTTCCCACTATTTAGATACCCGAATCTTTACGATGACTGCTTGATTATTCAATTCACTTATAGGCTTTGACGGACTAGGGCCATGAGAATTTTCTTGTCAAATACAAATCTCGTGAATAGTGGGATCCCTACTAACTCGCTATTTCTAAAAATATTAATTCAAAATACCTTATGGGTTTATGGGATTCTGGGGTCCTGAACTGATGCTATTAAATAACAACTATGTCTCCTAGATATGTTAACTAATGTTTCACATCAATTCGAAAAATATAAATAAGTGTTGTTTTCTATTGGAAAATCCTTCCACTTGTTTTCTAACTCTCGACCATGGTCTCTTGCATACCAATGATTCCTCCCCTCACTCTGTTCTTTCATCTGCTATGTCACTCTGATCTTTCACTACAACTGGATCATGTATCACTTCATTTATTAATGATCTCAACTTTCCATCCAAGTTTGGGAAGAATCAAAGGATTTGTGGCTTCTCACTTCTCCAAAGTGCTACAGCTCCAATCCAAACTCCTCAGTTCTATTTCTCCTCTGTAATTCCTCTTCCAATATATTTTCATCTACATACCTTTTTTTTTTCTACTCTGATACTCCAAATGATATATATAAATTCATGAACCCTTCTTGATCTGAATACTTGCAATATCAAATAATTTCACATGAATTTATATATGCCAGATTCATAGATAATAAATAAAATATTGGCCTTCCCTAATACAAATATACATACTCCAAATTACATTCAACTAAGGTGTTTATGCATTATATACAAATAGTTAAAAATGTCATCTTAGTCAAATTAACAATAAATCTCCTCTTGGCCTTGGGGTCCTATTCGACCCTAAAATTATCTCTCTCTATTCTTCCTATCATCACCCTATGCCTTTTGGCTTACAAATATATACAAAAATGGATTATGAACTAGAATTTGTCAAGATCCAAAATTTCTTCAACAATTTCTATCTTTAAATCCTTATATCCACAAAATCCTCTCTTAAATCCAACTAACCCTCAAATATCTATAACTCTCCCAGATACTGTTTAGATATCTCATTTAGAGAATATATAATTACATCAATCCTCACTTTAAGTCTTTTATATACAATTACTATAGAAACTTAGGAAAATATATTAAATTAAACAATTTCACTCAATTATAGAACCGACTCCCTCGGTAAATGAAAAAACCCTAGTCTAGTCAAAACACATTTTATAATGGAAGTGGAATGCCCTTGCATAAGACTCGCAAGATGAAAAAGATTCATTGTCTCTTAACCATGTGCTCTCGTAAGTTGATGTAACCCTCTCTGATCTAAATTTTTGACTTGCAATAAATTAGTTGCAATGTAATGATGTTTTTGTCATATTGTTGTTTCCTTCTTCTTTCATGGTTTCCAAACCTTGTATTGCAGTCTTCCCCCTTCTAGGTTGATGTATATTTGCTTCTTTAACTATAACCTTTCAATCACCTTCACCATCAACTTTCTCATCTTCTCAATCTCCCTATCCAATTGATCCTCTTGTTTAATCTTCTTTTCAATTGCTGGTTGCTGACCTTTACAAGGAATTTGTATTTTTGTTGTCATTTTTGACCCTTTATATTTCTTCTCAACAAAATTGTGTCCACGATTGCACATATTTGAGATTCAATTTCAGGTTGTCTACCTACTCTAACAACTTTATATTTTTCATCCTGTTAAAATGACATATTTTCCATAAATAAGTCATACCTTTATGTAAGGTTTCCTACAAATTTTTTCTCCATTCTTCTTCCTCCTTTTCATATTTTTCCAGTGAAATGATTATTCCCTTTTAGTATTTTATATCTTCTTCCAAAGTTCCTTATACTTCTCCAGCTGAAATATTTTCAAACCAACATATAGTTCCTTGTTCTTCTCTATTATCTTGGAAGTTTACACTTTTTGTATCTACATATCCTTTCAGTGTTATTTCCTCTTTGAAATGATAAATTTATAAGCCTATCTATCCATGCATTTCTCATCTCCTACAAACACAAAACACTCATCAAGTTTAAAAACATGATGCTTTAAAGTCTCTATGGATACTTCCAACATCTCATACTCATACATTATTGGGAACCTGAAACCATTTATCAAGTTCTCATATGTGTCTTCTACTGCAACAACTTCTTCCTTTTTCTATTTAATGTCAGAATACTCAAATTCAACCAAAAATTCACCATTTTCATCAATTTCATCATCAAAAAATAAAAATTTTCTCTGTCTGAGGCATCTTGTTTAAAAATAAAAACCTTTCCAACTCAAAATTTTCTTCCATGACTAAATTTATCCACTTGTTGCAATCTCCATACATATTTCCTTTTAAAACAATTATATCCTCTTTTCCTTCTCTACAAAAACACTCAATATTTTTTCTTCATCCTTGTACTGAACAAAGTCAATGCTCTTCTCATCTGCTGTAAAACTGCAACCATGATCCAATTATTATATTTTAATACAAAAGGCTCTCTAGTCTCAATTGATGTATCAGTTATCATGCATTGATCCTAAAAATATTTCTTGAGTCAACATTTTCATAATTTTCACTTTCTCCTAGGACTAATCCCTATTCAAGTTCACAATAAACTTTCATCCCATACCCAATTTCTCTGAATTCTTCCTTCATCCTATTACATATCGTCTACTTGAATTTCCTCTATATATAAGGAAATATTATATTCTTCTTCTTCATTAACCAACCATACCACTAGTCTTGTAATACTTATCTAAATTATTGAATTATGCCTTCAACAAAAAACATCTCTCTCTTTAACTCTTCATCACTCATCACCCTTATGCGAGCTGATATGGAATTCTTCTTTATCTGATTATGACTTCTCCTCAAACCTTGGACATGACTATCAATAGCCATTCCTTATTTTGAGAACACTCCTTGTCCACTTGTGACATTCAAAAAGCCTCCTCCTCCTCCTCTCTCTCTCTCTCTCTATTTTTCTTTTTCTATGTCTTTTTTTATGGGAAATTATATCCACAATCACTGTCGAACTGCCTGCAACAACTTATACCCAACTTTATATGTTGGAAGTTGTCCTCTTTCTCTAGTCCTCTATAGTATAACCTCTTCTTCTTCTTTTCTTGAGCATGCCCGCTCCTCAATTTAAAAATATTTCAAGATGCTACATATTCAACTGCTCACCTTCCATTTAGAGAACCTCTATTGTCCTCATCTCACCAATCCATCAACTATCAGGTCTTGTCACAATTCTCCTTCCAAAATTTGTTGTTAAATGGTTGTCTTCTGTAAACATAACTAATTATAACTGATACCTTTAATATTTTTTTACAACCTCAATATGTACAATCCTCTTCACATCACCTCTTTGTCTTGCTACAATTTCACTACTATTATCAATAATTCATTAGCCATAAGAAAAAAATATATTTAAATTATTACTTCGTTACTGTAGTTTTCCTGTACTCTATCGTGTAACTCTTGTAGTCATTCATTCAAGACTCATGAAAACGATTATTGTAGAACTTCTTATTCTCAAAAAATTCTTCTTCTTAAGTGGTTCCCAGGCCAATTCTTCCTTACTTCCTAATGCAATAAATGTGTTCTACACAAAAATTCATTCACTACCATCAATTTTCTATTCAAGTTGAAAAACAAAAATTTACCTCAACAAGACCCGCTTCTCTCATCTTAAAAACCTTTCCAGCTCAAGATTTTCTTCCATGACTACATTTTTCCACTTCTTGCAATCTACGCCCATATTTCATTTTAAAACAATTATATCCTCTTTTCCTTCTCGACAAAGACACTCAATATTTTTTCTTCATCCTTGTAATGAACAAATTCAATTCTCTACTCATCTCCTTTAAAACTTCAACCATCAACCAATTATTATATTTTAATACACAAGGCTTTCTAGTCTCAATTGATGTATCTGTTAGCATGTGTTGATCCTCAAAATATTTCTTCTCAATATTTTCATAATTTTCACTTTCTCCTAGGATCTATCCCTGCTCAGGTTCACAATAAACTTTCATCCCATACTCAATTTCTCTGAATTCTTCCTTCATCCTAGCATACATCCTCTAATTCAATTTCCTCTATAAATAAGGCCATATTACCTTATTCTTCTTCATTAACCAACCATACCACTAGTATTGTAATATTTATCTAAAATGGTTGAATTATGCCTTTAACTAAATCATATCTCTCTTGAACTCTTCATCACTCATCATCCTTATGCTAGCTGACATGACATTCTTCTTTATCTGATTATGACTTCTCCTCAAACCTTGCACATGACTATCAATAGCCATTCCTTCTTCATTTTTGAACACTCCTTTTACACTTGTGATATCCAACAAGCCTCATCCTCTTTCTCTCTCTCTATCTCTATCTTTGTATATGTATTTTTTTATGGGAAATTCTATCCACAATCACTGTCGAACTACTTGCAACAACTTCTACCCAACTTTATATGTTGGTTGTCCTCTTTCTCCCATTATATATAGTAGAACCTACTCTTATTCTTTCCTTGAGCATGTATGCTTCTCAACTTAAAAATATTTCAAGATGATACATCTTAAACTGATCAGCTTCCCTTTAGAGAACCTCTATTATCCTCACCTCATTAATCTATTAGCTATTATGTCTTGTCACAATTCTCCTTCGAAACTTTGTTGTTATATGGTTGTATTATGTAAACATAACCAATTATGACTAATAACTTCAATACTTGTTTACAACCTCAACTTGCACAATCCTCTTCACATCACCTCTTTGTCTTGCTACAATTTCACTACTATTATCAATAATTCACTAGCCATAAGCAAAAAAACTATTTACCTTATTACTTCGTTACTGTAGTTTTCCTATACTCCACCATCTAACTCTTGTAGTTATTCATTCAAGAATCATGTAAACGATTGTTGCAGAACTTCTTTATTATCAAAACATTATTCTTCTTAACTGGTTCCCAGGCCAATTATTCCTTACCTCCTCATGCAATAAATATCTTCTGCACAACACTTGATTCACCGTCATCAATTTTATATTCAAATTGAAAAACAAAAATTTACCTCAACAAGACTTGCTTCTCTAGGGGAATTAAAAAATTTGTTTGTTAAAATTCCCCTACTCCAGGCTATGAGGGATGTGCCATCTATGCAAAAACACTCAAATAATATTGTTCTAAAAATCCTGGAAAGAAATCAAGGGACCCACTTACCAACCATCCATGTGATGGGAAAATTGTATGACATCATGCTGGGAAAATTATGCCTATAAAATATGGGGACCCAGGGAAGCCAATTCTGATAGTAAAAATTAATAGGGTTCAAATCCCAAATGTGCTGGTAGATTTGGGTGGTGCCATAAACATCATTACTTCTGAAACTATGCATGCATTCGGCCTTAGAAACCTTAAACCCACTCCTACTATCTTGGAATTGGTAGATAGATCTACAGAAAAACCAGTAGGGAAGATGGAAGACATTACGATTTTAGTAGACTCATGGCACTATCCCATGAATCTCTTAGTATTACAAAAACAGTCCGCAACTGGTGGCCATCCTTAATTCTGGGAAGACCTTGCCTTGCAATCACAGATGTCTATATTGGGTTTCGGTCTAGAAATATGGTTATATCTAATGTGAAGGTCACAAAGAACCTCACTATTTATCCTCTTGCAGAACCAAGCCCATCAGAAAAACCATCAATCGAATGAAAACCTCTATCAATGGAAGGATTTGAATCTGAAAACAAAGAAATTAGACCAGTCCTTACCATTGGGCGGGCCCTTAAATTCAAAATAGAAACAGAGGATGATACTATTAACACTTTTATTAATGATCCCTATTTTGTTTCTGATTCAACTCGTCAGATTCTGGAATCTGCCATGAGCTTTGAAATGCAGAAAAATATTAAACTAGAAGATGAAATTGAGAACATGCCTACAACTTCTTCCCACGATAGTATTCCCATTGAAATTGAGCTAGGGAAAAAATTTAACATCATACCAAATCTGTATAATCCCAGACAAAACAGCTCCTAAAAGTTCTTCGAAACCATATGGAAGCCTTCACCTGGGATTATATAGACATTAATGAGACTCTTGCTAGTTTATGCACTCATCATATATACATCAAAGAATATTGTCGTCCTGTAAGAAAACCTAAGAGAAGAATGAACCCCGCTTTAAAGAACATTGTCAAAGACGAGAATTAGAAGTTACGGGATGTAGGATTCATTTACTCCATCTCAGATAGCCAGTGAGTGTCTCTGCTGGTTATTTTTCCCAATAAGAATGGTAAGTGGAAAATTTGTGTGGACCATAGGGAATTGAAAAAAGGAACTCAGAAGGACCATTTCCCTTTGTCATTCATTGACCAAGTCCTGGAGACTTTGGCTGGGAAGAAGTTTTTCTCCTTCCTGGTCGGGTTTAGCAGGTATAATCAGATCCAGATAGCCGTTGAGAACCAAGATAAAACTGCCTTTACATATCCCTGGGGAACCTTTGTATACAGATTCCTTCCGTCCAGTCTTTGTAATGCACCTGCACGTTCCAGAGGGAAATACTTGGGACATTTTTTGATCTAGTCAATGACAACGTTGAGATTTATATGGATGGCATTACTCCATATGCAGATTCATTTGAAGAAGGATTGGAAAATTGAGAAAAAATACTCGAAATATGCAAGAAGGCCCATGTTTCTTTGAGTACAATCAAATGTCACATGATGAGTGAAGAGGGAATAGTTCTGGGACACCTGTTCTCAACTATTGGAATTTGAGTTGATTTGGCCAATGTAGAGGTAATTTTTAATTTTCCTGTACCTAACATACCCTCACAAGTACATAGTTTTATTGGTTGAACTAGCTATTACAGGCATTTTATAGAATTTTTTTCTAAAATAGCATCCCCACTTTTTGAGTTGCTAACTAAAGATGTGGAATTTTTATGGACAGATGATTGTAAAGCAGCTTTTATATATATCAAGCAAATTTTTTGTGCAGCTCTGATCCTGCGAGGACCAGTTTGGGCACTTCCATTTCATATCCATGCCAATGCCTCTTAGACAATAGTTGGGGAAGTTTTAGGACAACAGGAAGATAAGAAACCACATGCATTTTACTATGTCAGCAATAATTTGACTCCTACTGAACTAAAATACATGGTAACTGAAAAGGAATTCTTGGTTGTTATCTATTCCATGAACAAATTTTGACACTATATAACTAGGTATCCTACTTTCATACATATTGATCATGTAGGAATTAGGTATTTGATAAATAAACCTATCACCCTGAGTCACATTACAAGATGGTTGTTGTTTCTTCAAGGATTTGATATTACAATAGTAGATAAACCAAGGAAGGATAATGTCATTTATGATTTTTTGTCTAGATTGGAATAATTGCGAAGGCACACCCATAGAGTATAGCTTTCCAGATGAACATATTTTTGCAATTTCCACTAATCCTCTGTGGTATGAAGAGATTTCTAACTATCTTGCTACAGGAAAGGTGCCTCATCATTTTTCATGCAGGGAACAAAAAAATATCATTCATTATAGTGCCTGATACTCCTGGATAACAATATATCTCTTTGATACAGTGGTCGATAAGCAAGTTTGACACTGCGTATCTGAGGATGACATTTATGAATTACTGAAGGTTTCTCATGATGGTCCTTGTGGAAGGAATTTTGTAGATAAGAGGACAGGGCATAAGGTATTAAATATGGAATATTATTGGCCCTCTATCTTCCAGGATGCTCAAGACTATGTCCATGGATGTGTCAGTTTCCAACGGATGGGTCAACATAATCAGTCAGATGAAATTCCACCGCAGCCCCATGTATTCCTTGAACCTTTCGAAAAGTGCGCTATCTATTTTTTTGGTTATTTTAACCCACCTTCACATTAGAATGTCCACATTTTGGTCTGCATAGACTATGTGAATAAGTGGGTGAAAGCCAAGGCTGTTGTGAAAGTAACAGAGAAGGTTGTTTCAGATTTTCTATTGGAAGATATTTTTTCTCGTTATGGTGCTCGGAGAGAGATTGTTTAAGATGGAGGAGTGCAATTCACATCACACTTGATAGAGAGGCTTATGCAGAAATATGGAATAAAACATAGAGTCAAATATCCATATCATCCCCAAGCGAACGATCAAGTGGAAAGCATGGAAAAGGTATTGGAAAATATCTTGACGAATAATGTGGCAAGACATCGTTGGGATTGGGATGAAAAACTTCCTAAAGCTCTCTGGGCATACCGAACAACATGGTGGAACACAACAGGGTTTTCACCAGTTGAGTTGGTTTATGGGAAACCCCCCTTGTTTCCAATATAATTTGAGATTAGTACACTCCAAACAACTCTTGAGGTAGGAATGGATCTATTAGATGCCCAAAAACACCGACTGGAACAGCCAAATGAATCGCATGAAATCCATTCGAAGGTTTTCTAGAAGACTGTTGCGATTCAACAACAGAGAGAAAAATGGCATGATAAATTTATTAAACAAAAGGTGTTTCACAGAGGATATTGGGAATTACTCTATGCTTCTTGGTTTAAGGATTTCAAAGGACATATTTTTCTCTCGTTAAATGGGACCTTATGAAGTGGACATAATTTTTTTATAATGGAACAGTCAAAATTGTCACAATTGATTATACACATGCTTCTTTTATAGTAAATGGACATCGTTTGAGACTGCATCACCGCCCGACTTTTGAGGATGCATTCATTAAACATATCTCTGAAAAATACAATCTGAAGGTTGTTAGTGCAGATAATTCATCCTCTGCATCCTTGAATTTAAAAAACAAAAATAATAAATAAATAAATATATATATATATATATATATATATACATGAATAAAATATTGTTACTACTCAATTATTTTTTTGCAGGAACTACTACTGGTATGCAATTTTGCGGAGATGAAATTTTTTCAAAGTACCTGGTGTTGTTACTCCTTTGATGTTGTTACTCTGGAAATTTTCAAAGTATTGAGTGTTGTTACTCCGGAATATTTTTCTAAATACCTGGTGTTATTACTCCTATGATGTTGTTAATTTGGAATTTTTTTCTAAGTTTTAGGTGTTGTTACTCGGTAAAGTTCTCCAAGTACCTCATGTTTTTACTCCTCCAATGTTGTTACTCCAAACATTTTCTAAGTTTTGGGTGTTGTTACTCCTTTCGTGTTATTACTCACCCCATGTTGTTATATTGAAATTTTTTCTAAGTGTCTGGTGATGTTACTCTGTCAGTGTTGTTACTCCCTCATTGATGTTACTCTTCCATGTTGTTACTCTACCAGGTGGTTACTCTTCTGAGGTAAGTCGCCATGTACGTCCTCATCGAATTTTACAGATTTGATTGAATATTCCATAGAAAAGACATTTGGCGTGCCCGTGGATAGTAATTTATTAGTTTGGAGGGGGGGGCGTAGGGGGTTCTCATAAATGAATAACGACATAATCAAATCACAATAATAATTTTCCAACGTCATCATTAGAACCCGTGCCAATAGTACATCCCACGATTTTCACCATTGTTTCGCATAATTATTGAAATGCATTGGGACTCGAAGTCAGTACGCTATGACAAGCTAATC
This sequence comes from Pinus albicaulis, assembly GCA_034641835.2. Lineage (NCBI taxonomy): Eukaryota > Viridiplantae > Streptophyta > Pinopsida > Pinales > Pinaceae > Pinus > Pinus albicaulis. The sequence continues at coordinate 724,225,018 of CM076571.1, read as the reverse complement.
GGTTCTTTATAAATCTTGTGAAATAATTACCATCACCATTTATCATTATTACCATAATATACTTTTATTTTCCTCGTTTTTCAAAATACTCTTCATTTCTATCTTTACCATTACCCCATTCCATTTTCTACCATGCTATCACCGCAAAGGATTAACTGTCGATACTCCCTCCCAACAGTCCTATGCTATTCCGAACTACTGCTACAGAGCTTCTGCGAGATGGGAGGATTGGCCATGAGACATGATCCTGAAAATAGAAAAGGTTGTTATAGACGTGAGCTGGGATGTATATTTCGACATATTGCAAGGATTTGATGAGACAGTTACAAAAAAAATTGATGTAAATCTGGACGAGAATAATTCCAGAGTGTAGGGCTTAGAAATTAATATTAGAGAGGAGGTCATTTTAGCGGTCAGTGGACTACCACGGTGAGAGAAGAAATGGATTTCATGAAAAACTCCCCTGCCATAATTTTCAGAGTTGTTTCTGTAAGCTGGAGAGCGGACAATTGAGAAAGGGACAGGATACAATCGAAATTCTTTGCCACATCCATGGGGCGAGGTGGCATATTTTGCTTTGAGGTATATAACTTGCGAGGGGAAATTTATTACCCTATTTAAATATCACTTTAAGATCCTATCTCACCTCCGATATCGGTAGGCACAAGTTCAATACCTAGACATGCCTTTCTTTCTTTATAAAAATCTCCAGCTTATGGCACAATCTTCTCGACGCTTGTGGCAGGTATTGGTGATTCTTATAAATCATGGGCTAGTTCGTCTATTGGTGACACATGCATTGGCTCAATTTCATGTTCCCTGGGCACAATTTCTTGAGATGACAGAGGAAGAAGTAGAAGTTGTGATAGCTGCGAGAGAGGAAGATGAGCCAGAAGAAATGGAGGAAGAAGAGCCAACATCTCTTGCGGGATCATCTGAGGAAGATGAGCCAGAAGAAATGGAAGAAGAAGAACCATCATCTCATTTTGGTTCAGTAGAAGAAGAACCATCATCCCCTGTTGGTTCAGTAGAAGAAGAGGAACCATAGGAAATGGAGGAAGAATAAGCCGCAGTTGATGCTATTACACAAGAACCAACATCTCCTATTGGTCCATTAGAGGAAGAGGAACCAAAATAAATGCAAGAAGAAGAAGAAATAGTTGATATTGTTACACAAGAACCAGCATCTCCTGTTGGCCCATTAGAGAAAGAGGAAGCAGAAATAATGGACGTAGAAGAGGCCACAACTGATGCTATTACACAATAACTAGCATCGCCTATTGGCATGGAAGAAGAAGAAACAATGAATATAGAAGGTGGTACAGTCGAGGTTGTTACACAAGATCGAGCCTCGCCTGTGGGACCAATTGATATGGAAATTATGTAAACAAAGGATAGAGCCAACGTTGTTCCTCAGGAATCAACATCCACTGTTGAGGCACAAAGAGAATAAACACCAGTTGGAGGATTTGAAAATGATTTTATCACACAAGAACGAGCACCACTTGTCCAAGCAAATTTGGACCTTGAAGTAGGTAGTGGCGCTGAACAAGCACCACCACTAATTTAGAAGAGCTAGGAAATTATGGAAAAGATAGCTTCTGTAGTCGACACTGTTCCACAAGAACCAGTGTCGAATTTAGGAAAAAAATGTTATGAAGAAGAAGGCTTGGTCAAAACAAAAAATAAAGATTGTGAATAGAAATAACTTGAGGTATAACACATGATCAGAATAGACATAAAGGATAATTTAACTCTTTCCCTATTTCTTGTCACTCTACCGAGAGGTGCAAAGAATTTTTCTCTGCTTGATGCCTTATGAAAGAAGTAGTTGTCCCTCCAGTATTAGAATTTGTCGGGACAAGTTCGGATACAATTATTGGTACAACCATTTGAAAACTAGTGCCTGCTGATTCACATCTAGAGTGACCCGAAGAGTTCAATGTGGAAACAAAAGAATCCATGTTGACAGAAGGACAGATGACGGATGATGCCACTCCATCAGTGGAAATTACCCAGACTGAAGCTGATCTGTAGGGGTCGAAATCAATGCCCGAGCCTTTAGAAGAAAACCTTGCTGTAGAACGAGAATAGATGATGGATGTATAATGCATCACCCAAGTGGTTGTAGAAATTCCTGAACGAGAAAAGTAAAATGAAGGGACTTCTCCCGAGGAGAGGGGAAAATTTAGAGAGGATTTGGTGAAAAAGGATCCAGTCAAGATTTTTGTTGATAGCAGCCAACCAATTCCCGAACTAGTTGCGGTGCTAGTAGAAGAGGTTGTTTTCAAGAAATAATTTGTAGACCAGTGTGCAAGAAGGAGACCGCCTCTCAAGGAGAGATACCAGCTTCAATTCAAGGAAACTATGCAATTTAAAATGGAAATGCGTAGGCTAAGGAAGCAGATATCACAGCTAAAGAATAAGGTGAGGAAACACAAAGGGAAGGTTTTTAATCCAAAGTTAGAGGTTGTCTTTACTGCTACACAGGCCGACCGTATAGAATATATGTTCAAAGCTCGATAATTTCTCCTATCTTCTGAAATACAGAAATGGAAAGCTGTTGTGACCTGTATCTAGTAAGGGACTATCACATTGAAAGAACACAGAGAGGAGATTAAGAGGGTCCATGAGCAAGTAGCTCAGACCATTACTAGGTATATAAATGAGCTAGATAGAGCAAGGCAGAAGCAAGAGAAGCAAAGGAAAAAAATTGAAAGCTTAGAGGAGAAGGTCCTGATGTTGAAAGATGATAAGGCAGAAATTTTTACCTTGATAGAGCAGGTAATGGCCTGTTGACCTCTCACTCATATTTATGCCTTTTTTCTCCATGAAAAAATCCATTTTTTTCCCGGAGAGAATTCATAGTGAGATTTTTCATGAAATCGAAGATCTAATACAGTTTCTTCGCATCCAGAGGATTCACGATGTTGTGAATCAACATTTTATGTGTGAAATATAGACTCTTGACTATTTCTTTAGTGATTACCATACCTTCAATCCAATCCCATTTGTGGGAGATGTCCATTTAAGATATTTTAACTCCTACACCATTAATCAGGTTAAGTGGAAAAAGGATTTTGAGACATTTGAAGAGAACCAAGCTACAAGGCCACTTCTGATAAAAAGAGAGAATGGTTAGTCTGTGAACATATACAATAAATATGCCAACTTTTTATAGATTTAGGGACATAGGGAACGAATGTTGGCCAGATAAAAATGGTGTAGTGATCTCTGTACCAAACAGGTGGTTAATTTAAAAGATGATGCTTGTGATGGATGCCAAAGGAGATGGATGTTGTCATCATCAGCTATCAGAAACCAAGAGCCTTTTGGGGAGCCTGACTTTGCAAGAGAATTAGAGAGGTTGCCACAATACATTTCATGCACCCATACTTGTAGTTTCTGGTGGATGGGTCTAGGATTTCAATTCCCCATTATTTAGTTGTCATCAGACTAGTATACTCCGGTATAAAACATGGGCAATGATTGATGGAAGGAAATTATTCTAACATATGGATATAAACCCCCATGGATAGAGATGGAAGATAAATATGACCTCACTCATCTTCATGCCGACCACAATCGTTCCAACCCAGACCTGCTGAGGCGAAGATCTGCATGAGGACATGTAGAAAGACTAGTTTGGGGGAGATTTTGGGAGCCAAACCTGTACATGTTTTCCTTCCATTTTTTAGCCACTTTCTTTACACATTTTCATCATTAAAATTAAATTAATGTTCTCAAGTGCATAGGTAAACCCCTCTACATGTATTCTTGTAATATTTATTCAATGAATTAAAGTCGTGAGGATTATTACCTAAAGCGATTTATTGATTTAGTTATTTTCACAGATTCGGTGGTCGGATGACCATATCCACAATTTGAGGAACAACTCCAAGTTGGCAACACTGTTTCGGGCAGCACTACAATAGCACAATGACTCCAGATCCTTTCTTTGCATTATTTAGCATATATTTTGTCTATTATAATGTTGTATAATTATAGGGACTAGCTGCTAGGATTTCAGGAACAATCATTGTAAATATTTGTATAAGAAGGGCTCTGACACTGTGAGTCGGGGGTTGGCTATGCAAGGAATTGAGATCTGTAACCAAAAATTATTATTAATCTAATGCAAGATATATTCCTATTACTCTTGTGAGTTTGTGAGTACATCACAACCCTGATCAAGGAGTTGGGCCCACTCTCTTGATAAGGTGTTGCGTGATTTCTGTGTTTTGTTAATTTTGTTTTCTATTTTCTATATTTTGTAATTGTTTTGACAGTAGACATAATTTCTCATATCTTTATTTCTTTGAGTGCACTGCAATATTTACAATTTATTACTACTATTCCTTTATTGTTGTTATAGTGATTTTTTCTTTGCTTAATTTATTGAATCCATGATTGATATACAATTGTGCTATTTTCATCTGCATATATTTTTCACATTATCCTTGCAATAAAAAACACACCTGGATTGATAGTTAGTGTGGGAAAGAGTTTGAATAGTCATTCACACTTGGACACCAACATTATTCATAAGATTTACATGAACATTCTCAATCCGAAGAGATATCATAAGAAGAGTCGTATTGCTGGCCCATCTGTCTAGATTCATATCAACAAACATTGTCACATAGAAAGGACTTGACTATATCTTTATCTCCCCACAATATCAGAGCACAATTATGGTGAGACCAATCATATACAAAAACCATCATCATTGTCTCTCAAGGTACATACTTGAATTTAGTGTTCAACGAGTATGACCTTCTTTGGAATATTAATTTCTTGGATATCTAGTCCTCAAAGAATATCAGTCCACAAATACTCTTGTATGGGATTCCCTACCACATCCTCAAATGGTATTAGATGCCATATGGTTACCCAATCCTCCATTATGTCCTCCCAAGTGAAGAAAATAATTATGTGCCTAACTATCCCTCTCCACTATGGAGGATATATCAATTAAGCTAAGCTTGTCTCTCAAGTACACAAGCTTCTTGTTAGGAAGATATTTCTTCAATATGTCAGATACCTGCAGGGAAAATTTTAGGGGCTAATATTCACAGGTGGATTAATTTTCCATGCTTTAAAAAAAAAAAAATCGCCAATTTCCATTTTTTCTAAAATGATTTGCACAAATTTTATTATACACCATTATTTTACCTTAAAAATCACCAAAATATTATATTGACTAATATAAAAGCATTGGAAATATAAATATTTCTACAAAAATATCACCAAAAAATTTACAATTTGCATATTAGGGACTAGTAATATTTGCCAAGGTTTATAAAATTTAAGATAAACTTCAATCCTTAAAATTTTCCTTGATTACCTATTCATCAGTGGAGATAGACTGTAGCTACAACAAACAATTTTGAGATAGCTCCCAAATTTAATGATGCTTTTGTTTATATGATTTGTCTTTCAATGAAATATTGGTTCTTTAGATAATCATATACATCTAGTGTTGTCACAAAGTATCACTATAGGGTCCATTGGTCCATCTAATAGGTCGAATAGAAACTTCCTTAACTAGACCGCTTCTCTTCTTACTTCACATGCCGCAACATATTCAGCCTCAACACTAATCAAAGAAAATGTTTTAGCTTTCTACTCATCCATGAGATCATGGATGATACCAAATTAAAACATTCTCCTGTAGTGCGTCTTCCATCCTACTCACTGCCTCCCCAATTGGAATATGTATATCCAACCAAGTGGACATCATTCCTCTTATCATATTTCAGGTAGTAGTGGATATTTCCTCACAGATATCTTAGTATAGTCTTTGATACTATCCAATGATCATGTTTTAGTTCCACTTGTAATTTAATGTTAATGTTTACTACAAAACATATTTATATTCTAGTATTCACCAGGAACATCAGTGAGGCAATCAATTTTCAATATTTGGAAGATCCACATGGATTGATCTAGAACTCCTTGGTATTTTCAAGTTTTTGATAATTAGTATTGGAAATACTAAGAGGGGGGGGGGGGGTGAATCAGTATTCCTTTCAATTAGAGCATTAGTTAATATTCAATTATTATTAGTGTTTGTATAATGATAGAAGTAAACAAGAGGAGCACAAATGCACACAGTTTTTAAGGTGGAAACCCACTCCAGGACAAAAACCACCTAATGCTTTTCTAATAATTCTTTAATATTCAACTCCAATTGAAAATAAAGCTCCAAATTCCTAGAATCTAGAAAAGCATTCTTCTCCAGCTCCCACTGGATGGACTCTCCAACACCCGAGATTCTTCAATAGTCAACTGAATGGATGCCCCAACACCTAATGATCTACAACTCACCCTAGCACCACCCTACCACCCTATAGAAGAATAAAAGAAGAATGGACTCCCATACCAAGGAAAATGTTCCACTTTACAATGATATAGAATGATGTAGAAGAAGAATATATACTAGACCATAACCCCAACTTTGATACAACCAACTAAAGATGATCCTAGACCTCCCAACACTACCTCTTCAACCCTTTGCAGATAGACACTAGTATAATTTGTACTATAATGTATTTACAATGACTAAGTACAATGATACCTTTACAATGATTGTATGCAGTGTTGCCCACTTGAAGACTTCATATGATGAACTTCTTGTTTCTATTATGAATCTTGGTTGCTGCTCTTGTCATGCTACTCTTTGCTGCACCTTGCCTTGCTTTTCTTCTGTAGAAAGTCTGGTCCTTTGCAACCCTTGACAACATATGATCTATATTTTTCTCGCCTTCTAGGAGCTCGATATTGAATCTGGTGTATCTCTGTCATTTTAGATCCTCAATATCTGATTTTTGGTCCTTTAGTAGTCCTCTGAGTCATCTTTCTAATGCCACAAGTCTGACCCAATTTTGATTCTTGAAGAGAGATTTATACCCAATCTCTCACAATGCCCTAATTATGGACTGTTTCAGTAGAGCACACTTGTACCCAATTATTTCTGAGAAAACTTCTGAGAAGACTTCGGTTGATAATGAAGACTTCCATATCAATTTCTTGAAGTGAGAATTTTTCATCCAATTTTCAGTCCTTCAACATTGTTCTACCCATTTCCTGTACAGTTCTATTCTTTCTTTCAGTAACTCCATTTTGCTGAGGTGTTCATGCTATTGAAAGTTGCCTTTTTATTCCATTTTCGTCACAGTATTGCTGAAATAATTTGGAAGTGAATTCTCCACCATTATCTGATCTTAAACACTTTATTTTCAAATCAGTTTCATTTTCAACCAACTCCTTGTAGATCTTAAAGCACTCAAATGCTTCAGATTTTTTCTTTAGGAAACTGACAACTGTCATCCTTGTATATTCATCTTTCATTAACATGAAATATAATTCTCCGTCTAAGCCTTTTGTTCTCATAGGACCACATAGATCAGTATGTATCAATTCCAATGGATGTGATGAAAAGTGTTCTTTTGTTTTAGATTGGACTTTTTTCTGCTTGCCATGCCGACATGCCTCACACAGTGTGTTGGAAGGTTTTGAGATTTTCGGCATTTCTCTTACTTCTTCCTTTTTTCTTATCCTGACAAGATTGTCAAAGTTTATGTGACCCATTCGTTTGTGCCATAACCAACTTTCATCTTCTTTAGCTAGTAGACATGCTTTAGTTGCTTCATCCAGAACATATATGTCGTTTGGAGCTCGACTTTTTGTAGCCACAATTTTACCATACCTGCCTTTCCTAATTTCACATTTTGTGGAGTTGAAAAGCAATGTGTGTCCTTGATCACACATTTGTCCAACACTGAGCAAATTATGATTCATGTTTTCGACCAATAGAACATTCTTGGCTATAACATCTTTGCTTCCGAGAGTGACGGTACCTGATCCTATAACATTTGAAGATCCATCATTTCCAAAGGATATGGTTCCATCCTTCTTCTCTTTCAGAGATACAAATTTCATTCTATCTCAAATCATATGCGTTGAGCAACTACTGTCAACATACCGCACATCTTTCCCTTTTTGAGCCTTGAGAGCGAGAGCACAATTATCAGTCTTCTTCTTCTTTCCATGTTCGTTCATTCTGTGGCTTTGAAGGTTCTTCTGGAGGATTTTCAAGTCTGCAGTCTCTAGCTATGTGTTCAAAGTTCTGACATTTGTAACATTCCATATTATTTCTTAATTTTTCAAATCTATTGATGTTTCGTTGAGCCGTAGGAGGTTCATATTTGAAGAATCTCTTGGAATTGTATTGGTTCAGAGGGTACGTGCAACATTCTATAGCTTTATGAACAAATTTTCCACATGAATAACAATAGCCATGAAAAATATGTTGGTACCTGGAGGAAAATATTCGTTGAGGAATTGTCTTCGAAGGATGTGCTTGTGAATCTTGTCCAGTGAAGTCTTCATGTATGTCAGATCTCATAGGTTCATTTTATTTTTTTGTAGAAGGTCATGCTTCTTCTTCTTTGTAACCAAGGCTAGTTCTGTCATTGTAAGATCATTGATTGTTGATGAGTTCTTCCAATGCCCTTGAGTTGTTGGCATAGTTTTGGACAATTTTTCCCTTCTTCACTTCCTTACGCAGTGAGACTACTTCGGCTTCTAATGCTTCCCTTTCTTGGTTGCTTTCTTCCAACTTCTTTTGAAGTGACGCTTCAATACATTTGTGTTCTTCAACCTCAATTTTGAGACCTTGAACTTGTTCTTCAAGAGTGTTGGAACAAATCTTCTCAACATTGAGCTCTTTTTCTCATAGAATTCTTCTATGGTCAACCCTTCTTCTTCATTGTTTGATACTTCTTGTTTACTGTGCTTGGCCATAAACAATACTTTCTCATTGGCTTCTTCTTTGCTGTCACTTTCTTCATCGGATGAGGAGCTATCTTCTTTAGAGATAAATTTCCTTTTGGATCCTTTATTTTTTCCTTTCTTGTTGAATTTATTGAAGCCTTTCTTTCATTTTGAGTTGCCATCACTTTTGTTCCGAAATTTTTCTACAAAATGCCCAACCTCACCACAACCAAAACATATCAATGGAAGTTTACCTTTGAATTTTCCCTTACCGGGTTTTAGTTTTCTCGTAAAGTAAGAATATTCTTCATCTGAAAGACCTTCTCCATCATCTCCCTTTTCTTCACATTTGCAGGTGCATGTCATTTCAATTGAAGGTTGTTTGTCCTGATTGGTTTACTTAGATGCAACGAACACAATTTCTAGATTTGAAGTACCTTTTTCTTCATCAAGTCTCATTTCATATGCTATGAGGACTCCATGTAATTCTTCCTTGTTGAGTTTGTCCAGATTTGCATTGTATTCTAAGACTGATACCTTTGGGTTGAATCTCCCTGGTAACGTTCTAAGAATCTTCCATATAATAGTCTTCTCGTCAACTGGCTCTCCCAATCCTTCCATAGTATTGGTTATTTCATCAACGTATTGGAAGTATGCAACAATGTTGCAATCTTATTTCATTCTGAGTTGCTCAAATTTTGTTCTATATATTTGCAGCTTTTCTTCTTTGACATTTGAGTCATCTGCATATATATTCTCAAGCTTGTCCCATACATTTTATGGTGGTTTTACAACCCAACACCTTATGATAAGCAGATTCAATAATTCCAATGATAATAATATTCTTTTCTTTTGCATCATTTACTAAATTCTTCTTACCTTGTTCATCCACGGTTGATGTAAATCCATTTTGAACAGTTTCCCATACTTCATAACCTTGCGCCAAGAGATAAACCTCCATTCTTCCTTTCCAGAGTGCATAATTATTTTCATTAAATAGAGGTACACCATTCTTTGTATGCTCCATGACCTCCTTCCAGCTGTTAAACTGTTGTTGAAGGAACCAGGCTCCGATACCAATTGTTGGAAATACTGAGGGGGGGGTGAATCAGTATTCCTTTATATTAGAGCATTAGTTAATATTCAATTATTATCAGTGTTTGTACAATGATAGCAGTAAAAAAGAGGAACACAGATGAACACAGTTTTTAAGGTGGAAACCCACTCCGGGACAAAAACCACCTAATGCTTTTCTAATAATTCTTTAATATTCAAATCCAATTGAGAATAAAGCTCCAACTTCCTAGAATATAGAAAAGCATTCTTCTCCAGCTCCCACTGGATGGACACTCCAACGCCCGAGATTCTTCAGTAGTCAACTGAACGGATTCCCCAACACCCAATGAGCTACAACTCACCCTAGCACCACCCTACCACCCTATAGAAGAATAAAAGAAGAATGGACTCCCGTACCAGGGAAAATGATCCACTTTACAATGATATAGAATGATGTAGGAGAAGAATATATAGTAGACCATAACCCCAAATTTGATACAACCATCTAAAGATGATCCTAGACCTCCCAACATTGCCTCTTCAACCCTTGGCAGATAGACACTAGTACAATTTGTACAATAATGTATTTACAATGACTAAGTACAATGATACCTTTACAATGATTGTATGCAGTGCTGCCCACTTGAAGACTTCATATGATGAACTTATTGATGATATTATGCACCTTGGTTGCTGCTCTTGTCATGCTACCCTTTGTTGCACCTTTCTTTTCTTTTCTTCCGTAGAAATTCTGGTCCTTTGCAACCCTTGACAACACATGATCTAGCTTTTTCTCGCCCTTTAGGAGCTTGATATTGAATCTGGTGTATCTCTGTCATTTCAGATCCTCAATATCTGATTTTTGGTCCTATAGTAGTACTCTGAGTCATATTTCCAATGCCACAGGTCTGCCCCAATTTGGATTCTTGAAGAGAGAGTTATACCCCTCTCTCACAATGCCCTAATTATGGACTGTTTGAGCATAGCGCACTTGTACGGCGTGCCACGTGTCACTTTTTTCTTAATTTGTCTCTAAAATTGATAGAGTGAAAAGTAAAGATTTTGCGATATTTGTACTTTTTTACGAAATTCCAATCCGATACTCAGAGAGAGATTTATGATGAATTTACCAAGGTCACTTCTTTGAGATGAATTTCAGGAGCCTGCAACAACCCTGACTTACATAGATCATATCTCCAAAAACATTGCGCACCTTGATCTGAAATTTTTACTGAAGCTTCCTTAGGATTTCGGCTTCACCTCAAAAATATTTGAGCTTCTGAACCTTTGTAGAAAAAAAGTTAGAGTAAAAATTCCAAGATGACCTATTTCAGATGGCCGAATCCCTTACATAAGGAGGAAATGAAGATCACAATTTATATGAATGCTTAAGTTGAGAGGGACTTCAACAAGTGAATGTGGGAGGGATTTTAGGAGCTTAAAAAAAAAAATTATGACTTTTCAATGATACATGCCCCAACCCCATGAGGTTTTAGCCCACTAACTGGGGGTACAAACTTCAAACATGAATATCTCTCTAACCGTGAAGAATTACATGGCGTGCCATATATCAACAGAAACATCTCGACAAGTAGAAGCCATAAAACACATTATTGACCCAGAATATATTAATTTGGTAGGTCAAAATTCCCATGCAATATTGGGTTAGCCCCTGGTGCTGCTTGGGTTAACATCAATGACAACCGTTGATCAACAATCAGAGTGGTCATATGTTTTCTCTCCATCATATCAAACCTCTTTAACATATTTATCACATACTTCCCTTGAATTAGATAAATTTCATTAGGTCCTTGTGAGACTTCTAGTCCCAAATAGTAATGCATCAACCCTAGATCCTTCATGTCAAAATTTTCTACTAGTTTCTTATTACATTCTTTAATTCGACCTTCTACACCTATTAATAGAATATCATCTAAATTTATAAGAATTATTACATGTTCTCCATCTACAACCTTCATATACAATTTCATATCAACATAACTTTTTGTGAAGCATATTCATTGTAGGTATGCATCCATTCTAGAATGACATGCCCTAATTGGTGCTTGCTCGATTCCATATAATGATTTCTTCAATTTGTAAACATATGTGATCTTGTATTTAACCTAAAATCCAAATGTTTTCTCTATATAGACTTCCTCATCAATTGTGCCATTTAGAACTGTAGTGTTGACATCCATTTGATGGATGTTCCATCCCAATGATGTTGCCAGAGAGAGCAATTAACAAATCATTGTATACCTTGTTTTTAGAGAAATTGTCTCTTCATAGTAGATTCCTTCTTGTTAAGAGAAACTTCTAGCCACAAATATTTTCTTATATTTATCGATACTTCCATATGCCGCATGTTTTATCTTGTAGATCCATTTGGAAGTTACCATTGATTTGTCTTCGGGCCTTGGTAAGATCTCCCAAACTCCATTCTTCATTATAGATTAATACTCTTCATTCATGTCATCCTTCCACACTTGATGATTGACAACCTCTTAAAACGTGGATGGTTCATATTATATTATTTTTTTAATGTATGCAACATACGCAGAATATATCTTAGGTTTCTTATTTGATCTAAATGAGTCTATCATTGCCCCATAACATTTTGCATCAAGAAGTGTATATTTCAACTAGTTTGGTCTCTTTCTTGATTCAGGGAGGGTCACAAGTTGAATGGTTTCATCGGGATCCTCATCTTCATGATGATATTATTCTTCTTTCCTATTAAATTACCCTTCAAATACTATATGTGATTTCCCGGAAGATTTATACTTAAAATATATGTTCTTCGTCAACAGAGTCCATGGGAAGTTCCTTATATTTTTTGAATGCAATACTCTCTTCAAATATGACATATTTACTTACTTCTATATGGTGTACTTCCTTTATATATATTCTATATGCCTTATAAAAAATTTGTAACCGACAAATGTTCCTTTCATGACCGATGGATCAAGCGTCTTTCTTTTTTCCTTTGGTATATGAATATAGACAAGAAACCCAAAGATATAGAGATGGTATACAATTGGTTTCTTCCCAGTGAATACTTCTTTGGGAGTATTTTTATCTAGTGAGATGTGGGGACTTCTATTTTGAATATATACTATTGTCTTTGTAGTTTCTCCAAGAGGAATTTTGGTAGATCTTGATCATGTAACATCACCTTTACACTTTCTTCAATGCCCTAGTACTTTATTTATGCAACTCCACTTTTCTTGGGATTATATGGAACTAAAAAATCCCTCTTAATCCAATATTCCTTACATAATTATATACTATTCTTGGATGTTTACACTCCTCTATCATTAGATCTTAATATGTTGACTCTTCTTCTTCCTTCTGTAATTTTGAAAATAATTTGTCCTTGGTTTTCATTAAGTAAACCCAAGTATTTCTTGAATGTTCATCTCTAAATTTGACGTAATATAGATTACCTCCAAGTGATTTAAGAGTCATAGGGCCACATACATCAGAGTGAATGAGATCCAAGTTTTCTTTTAACCGTGAAGCATTGCTTCCAAATGGTATCTTGGTATTCCTACCCAATTCATATCCCTTACATAATCCTTCATGATATTATTTCAGCTTAGGTATTCCATCTGCTATGAATTTTATATATCAGAGGATTTTGAAATGAATATGACCAAATATTGTATGCCATAATTCACATGGGATAATTTTAGTGTGAACCAAGGCTTGACCTGGAGGAGATATCAGCCTTTCAAGTCCTCCTAGAATACCAATGAATCTAGAATTCTCTATATTTGAGTCTTTACTCCATACAAAAACCTTTCCATCAATGAAGGCTATTCTATCACCCTTTTCTTCTAGACTTGAAATGGAAAGTACGTTCTTATGTAAACCTAGAAAAAATAGAATGTTTTTGAGGTGAATGTTGCTTCCATTCTCTAGCTCTATATAAGTTGATCCAATGCCTCCCATCGGATAGATCTTGTTATCTCCAACTTCCACTAAATAAGAATATTTTCTTTTTGATATGGTGTTCAATTGTTTTTTATCACCTATGATGTTCCTAGATGCACCACCATCAATTACCCAAATGTTTTCATCTTGGAATGTGTCAGTGAGTGCCAAGAAAATACCTTCATCCTTTTCTTTGATTACTTCCTTCTTTGAAGATAATAAGAGACTCCATACTTCCCTCACACATTTATTGAAATAGATTGATATCTCTTCAAACTTCTTGAAGAAATTATTTAATGTGAGGATATCTTCATGATGCCCTTAGCCAACCTTATCTCTAATACCATGTTGAGAATTCAATAGGGAAATGGAGTTTAATTCTATTTTAATTGATAGCGTCTTGTGTTTCATGCTTACTTATTATCTTTGTTACTTATTATTATATGTGTGATGCATCAAACAAATAAAAAACAATAAGAACATTGACATGGTATATAGGTTTCAAACAAGGGCCAAACCTCTCCTATTGAGAGGAAAACCATTAAATCTCTACACTAAGCAACATATGACCGTAATTTAATTAAATGTGAGAAAGAGAGACTAATATGTCTAAAAAGGTGACAATTAACCCCTTAAAATATTTCTAATGATGGTTCTCATTAGAGGGAGTATAATTTGATTGAAAAATTCCATGACCTTATGACTGATACCAATACCCTCCAATACCAACACCAAACTCTTGAGATGATGTTCCTACTTCGATTTAGCTAAACCAGATCAAATCTCTTCGAGTAGACTTCCATGGCCTCCTACTGCAAGATTCTTGCCCTCGTACTATAGATCTGAAATTTTAGCCTCATTGCAACTATTGCTACCACACGTGGGAACTTTGATCTTCTTCTAGAGCCCTCTTCTGACCTTCACTTTCCTTTCCCTGACTCCTGGAGTTTGAGAGATACCATTGGTGACCTTTTCTTGACCTCTTTTCCTCCTTTTTCTCCAAGATTGAAATTGTATATCGATGCCCTAGGTTTACACGGAAACTCTAATCCTATTTAGCATGTGAGAGAGAGAATTAGCTCCAAAAAAAAATGTCCTTTGTCCTTCCTCTTCTTCGTTGCATTCTCCTTCCTCTTCTTCACTAGAATGAGTGATGAGTGTGTGTTCCATAGGGAGAATGAGTTCTCTTCTATATATAGGATCTTCAAGGTGTATGTGGCTCTTCCTTTTAGGCCAACTTGGTCCTAGAGCGTATTCTGACACTTTTAAAGACAAAAATAATTTTCTTTACAAGTTACAAAGTGCCCATTGGGGTCTTCAACTTATGAAAATGACTCTCTTGACTTATTGGCTTAGGAAAAACCCTAGAAGCACTAAATGGGTACTTGACCTATAAAATAAAATAACTTGAGCATGAAACCCCTGCTCCAAAATAATAACAGTATTTTTTCTTTTCATTTTATAATTTGCAATAATAAAAAATACATTTCATACTTATGAAGACCGAACCTAGTTACACATTTTTCAATAGTGCTTCCTTCAGTCTTGCATGATCAACTCTAACAGGATATGAATCCATTTAATTAAGAATATAGTGGGAGGATCCAAAAGGCTTACAATACCACCCTTTCCCTCTATTATTATTGCAATCCCCTCTATATTGTTCGACACTTATGCAACCGTATACATTTCAGAACATATGCGCTAATATTAAAATCAACCCTTTTACCTTTTTTCTAGCA
Organism: Pinus albicaulis; assembly: GCA_034641835.2. Taxonomy (NCBI): domain Eukaryota; kingdom Viridiplantae; phylum Streptophyta; class Pinopsida; order Pinales; family Pinaceae; genus Pinus; species Pinus albicaulis. The sequence goes on along the minus strand of CM076571.1, from coordinate 724,209,503 downwards.
TTGCTTGCATACTTAGACTTTTCCCTTAATCTGCACAAGCTTCTTGACTTCTTGTAGCCATCCAAACCTTCTTTTTTGTTTAAAATATCTCCCAGAGCCAACATTCCCCAACACTTAGGCCCTTTAAGTTGATTCTTGGTGGAATTCGTTATAGTAGCCACAACCCTTAATCTCTCACTAAGGCCAATATGTATACTTGTGGAACTTTATCTTAATACCCCACCATTCCATATGACTTGGTCCTATGATTTTGGTTTATAAATTCCCAATATAGGGTGTCTTATTTCTCTTCTCCTTACAACTCCTGTACCTTCTAGGTATAGGCTTTCAGGCTTCGTGACTTTCTATGGGCACATGCCTCGCAAGTGATCCAATATTATGGTTCTTCATTATATGCGTATGGTATTTTATTTTTAGGTGCTCATTTTTTTTGGGATTTTAGTTTAATATTTGTATTCAATGGCCGTGGGTATTGGAAAGAACTCATTGAATCTATTGTTTTGGTAAAATTGAAGGTTTCCCCTGCTATCTAGCCTAGAACCTTGAGCATTGTACAGGGACGTGTTGTAGGAGTAGCTCATTACCTTCTGGGTGGAATCTTCACAACATGGGCATTCTTCCTGGCAAGAATTTTTGTAGTAGGATAATGGCTAGGAGGATTAGAAAAGCATTATGGAATCAAGATTTTCAAAGTTCAGCCAAGGCTTCGCCCAGGACCCAACTACTCATATATATATATATATATATATATATATATATATATATATATATATAGACACAGATGCACACATAGCATCCAGTCAAGCGGCATGTGAGGGGTCCCCCCTGGCTTGAGGGGTCCTGACCCAGGTTCAAAGTTTATCATGCAACCAACAAACCCTCCAAATACTGGCCCTTTCAGAAATGACCTGCTTGCGCATATAAAATTCTTACCTGAAGTAGTATGGGGGGGGTGATGGAACCAAGCTTGCACACCCTGAAGATGAAAATAATGATGTGGCCCTAATAAAATCGATTGCAAACTTAGATCAATCATACAGAGATGTGCGCAATAATTAACAAGCTATAAAAATAATCGCAGATCGCTTCAACATAGATATATTATAACAGAACCAGATCCCGATCTAATAATGTGTGATTACTTAAGTAGATTCATCAACCATTTATATGAAAAACAAACATTATATATATCCTTGCGCAAATAAAAATAAGAACACAGAATCAATGTGATCTTAAAGACAGAAACAATGGACATATCATTTAGATAAATAACAAAAATTTTCACCAAAATCATTCTTTGTATTAATTCATATCCTTTCAATACATAAGAATTTACCCTTACAAATAACCCTTCTACACACACAATGAGTGGAGTTTTCACAACCAGGACTAGGTTTCCGCGCACACAGCCAGTAGGAACCTTTCTACCTAACCCAGACAAAACCCTTACAAAGTATTACAAACACATAAATATTCAGATCATAATATCACATCAATTTTAATTAAGTTACCTCCTTAGACTCTATCTATCTCTTTATATTCTTTTGGCGCACAGATACTATGGTCTCAAACCATGTTTTGAAGCCCATAGTTTACCCTTAAACCCATTTACATGAAAAATAGGTAATTTGACCTGCCCCTGATCTGGATTTATGTAGGAACACAACAGAATACATATATAACCATAAATACAAAGATATAATGGAAATAACACTTCATTTCATTAATATCAAAGAAATTAAATTTTCTTACAGACAGAATGGAAATAAACTAGCTAGGGCGCTGGTATCTTATCTCTGAGAAGATATGTGGTGGTTAAATGCCTCTAAACTATCTTAAAATGATGCTCGAGGGCCTACTTATTATTTAGAAATAATGGAAAACACTAAAAATCCAAAACCCTAACCCTAGGAGATGAAGCACCAGAACTATGGGCCCCTTTTAGGTAAATTAGTGTTTCAACTTCGCAGGGACGTAACTTTGGCATACGAACTTTGTTTGATGCAAACCACACCTCATTATAAATATCTATCCGAGTAATACAACTTCTAATGTGAGAAACCTAATTCCATGGACCCATGTTGCTCCTAGAGTTCCCAAAAAACGTTGTTTAGGGCCTCAAAACATCTATGGAAGTTTAGGACTTGCAAAACTGCTACAAATATCAATTTATGTCGAAATTGAAAAAATGAAGAGACAGTGGTGGGGCCCCAAGTGGAATATGAGGGTGGCCACCAATATCCACCTAGATAATTCCTCCCCCCTTAGGAAGAAATGGTCCCCACTGCGTTGAGTTCCTCCATGAGACAAGGAAAATTCTGCTGAACTTGGTCCTTGGTGAACCACTTTCCTTGGCGTAGGAGTTGGCCAGCTTTGAAAACTAGATACAGTTGGATCTTTTGTTGGCGAGTGTTCCTGATTTTCATTTCCATGATACAATATATGGTGGCATGTTCCATGTAGTCTTGGTTTAACTCTGTTGGTGTGAATTTTTCTGCAATGTTAGAGGTGTCCAATAGAAGTGGGAGGTAGGGATGAAGGCAGTTCACATTGAATATTGGGTGCAAACCAAGGAATGGTTGAATACTAAGCTCGAAGGAATTAATCCCTACAGCCATGGTGATGGTTTACGACCCATATCAGAGTGGGGTCCAGTGAGGAGCTCCTTCTATAAATGTAGCCAGACTTTGTTGCCCCCTGGAAGTTGTGTGGCACTCGATGTTGATCATTTCATTGCTTGTACGTAGCATTGGCTCTTTATAATATGTCATGAACCTATTGGCAGATGTTCTAAATGTGCTCGATGAAGCTATTTGATTTTTAAACTTTAGACTGGACATGAGTCGAATCGGCTTGAGTAGTTGCAAATGGCATGCCTACGTCAATGGGACATATTGGCTAGAATCCCAAGCCCACCTGAAAGGAGCTATGGCCAGTTGAGATGTGGAGAGCCCGATTCTAACTGTGTTGTACATAAGGGGGGCTCTCATCCCATGTGCATGGAGGCTTTGAATTATACATGTGCATAATGTGTACAATCATCCTATTTACGAGCTTTATCTGGCCATCAATTTGGGGATGGAAAGTTGTGGACTTGGCGAGCTTGGTATCCAGCATTGGCTAGACGCTCGACCAAAATGTACTGAGGAAATTGCTGTCATGATCTAAGATGATAGACTGTGGGATCCAAAAGTGCACCCACACTCATTCAAAAAATATTTTAGCAGTGGCTTATGTTGTGATATTATTCATGCACACCACCCTCATGGTCATCTTTGAGAATATATTGACGACCACGAAAACACAATCATTTCCATGCTTATTAGAAGGAAGGGCCGACATGTAATCCATGGAGATGGATTCCCAAGGTCGAATAGGGGTAGATAACAGAGTATAGAGGCCTTGATTCTTGATGGTTGGTTTGGAAATGGCGCAAGTAGTGAGGGATTTGATGTACTTCCCGACATCCTGTTGAAAGTTTGACCAAAAGAAATGCTTATGCAGTACTCCCACTGCTTTCTCGACCTTGAAATTCCTAGTGACACAACTGTAGTGTGCTTCCCATATCATCTTTGCATGCTCGCTTGAAGGAACACAAAGGTGTCCCAGGTGAAACAATAGTGCATCTTGGAGGCGAAAATTTTTAACTTGCATACCCCCCAAGAGTGCCTTGTATGTGTGGCCAAATTCTGGATTGCTCTTGTAGAGAAGCGACCAATCAAAATTATCGTGCCCAAAAGAGTTGAGAATGGTGGTTAGCACCACAATCGGTGGTCAACTGAGGTAGCATGCAACATTATTGGTGCTACCCTTCTTGTACTTGATGTTCAAATCAAATGGTTGTAGATATGTGAACCACTTCTGATGGCGATCGTTTTGCAACTTCCCTTGTGTGTGTATGAACTGCAAGGGTTGGTGGTCTATGTGGATGATTGTTTCCTTCCCCAAAATGTAATGCTTCCATTGTCGAAAAGCCTACACAATGGAATACATTTCTTTGTCATATGTGGGATACTTGCGGACTCTGTGGGACAATGTCTCGCTATGATATGCCACTGGATTCCCCTGCTGAGTAAGAAATGCCCCAATAGCATAGTCAAAGGCATATGTCTCGATCTCAAATGGTTGTTGCAAGTATGGTAATGTGAGCACTTGGGTTGAAGAGAGGCGATGTTTCAATTATAAGAATGCCTTCTCTTGAGATTCTGACCAAAAAATATTTTATTTTGCTTCTTGCTTAGTGACTTAACTCAAGGGCCAAGTGATATGAGAGAATCCCAACACGAACCTGCAGTAGAAATTAGCAATACCTATAAAGTTGTGAAGCTCTGCTAGAGTGGTTGGGGCTGGCCAATCTCGAATGACTTGGATCTTGTTTGGATCCACATGCACCCCCCTTTCATCAATAATGCATCCCAGATATTGAACCTGGGTCATGCCAAAATTTCACTTCTCCAAATTGGCACACAACTTGTGTTGTTGCAGTGTTTGGAATAATTTTCGGATGTGGTGGAGGTGCTCTTCCCAAGTTTGGCTGAAGATCAGAATGTCATCCAAGTACACCACTACAAATGAGTTGGTGAATCACTGCAAGCTATTATCCATCAACCTCATTAAGGTTGCAGGAGAATTTTCCAACCCGAAAGGCATGACCAGCCATTCGAAAAATCCCTTCTTGGCTTTGAAGGTAGTCTTCCACACATCAGAGGGTTTGATTGGTACCTAGTAATACTCATACTTCAAATTGATCTTGCTGAAATATTTCTACCCTTTGAGTTGGTCCAGAAGGTCATCAATCCATTGGATCGGGTACCTATTCTGGACAGTGATCTTGTTCAGGGCCCGATAGTCAATACAGAGTCTCCAAGTCCCATCCTTCTTCTATACCAACATGATCGGGCTCCCACGAGGCGATGAACTTGGCTGGATGTGACCTTTTCGCAGTAGCTCTTGAATCCGCGTCTTGATTTCATCATTCTATAGAACATATCATTCATAGACCGGTCCATTCGGTAGCAGCGCACCTGGGGTCAGATCAATGGGGTGCTTGACCTAACAACGCATATACACCACTGTGGGTGAGGTGAAGATGTCACCGCACTCATCCACAATGTTTTCCACTTGTTTTTTTCGTGAAGAGGATCCGTGCGTGGAGGTCATGGCCATAGTCTTCTTCTTGCCCTAGGGGAAGATCATCAGGAAAACAAATTTCCTGGTTTGGAAATGAGCTTATTGCATTTTTTTGTAGTAACCAAAGAGATAGCGATAGGTGGTGGTACCTATGGTATTCTATACAACTTATTTCCAAAATTAACAATAACAACGTGAGGCCGAGACTCATACACAACATGTCACTTCCACAAGTATGGTTGGCATAATAATACATCACAAGCATCAGGAGGAGAAATGTCACATAATACCTCATCCGTGAAGGGCTTGATGGTGTAGGGAATGCAACATTGTTGGCTGACATGGACATCTCTTCATGGGTGAAGCCACCTGATGGTGTATGGTTGTGGGTGTACTGTGGTCGATAAGCCCAACCGCTTCATGATGTCTAAAAAAATGAGGTTCTTTTGGCTCCCATTGTCGACAATTAACTGTAGTAGGGAACCCTTTACCGACATCTAGAAGTGGAAGAGACGATACTCCTCCTTTGGATCTTCTGGTTCCTCCTTCTAGATCTTCACAATGGAAACAATGGCATTGGGGTCCACATCAATAAAATGTTTCCCTTTTTAATTCCTCTTGTTAGGTTCTGATTCAAACTCAGAGCATGCATCTGATTCAAAAGCCCTCATCTTGGCCACCATAAACTTCTTGGCCTGACACTCACTTGTGTTGTGAGTGGAGCTCTTATGGAACTCACACCACTTTCCCGTGTCCTTCTTTGGCTTCGTGGTGTTGTTATTTTCTTGCAGCTTTTGCAGGTTTTCCTGGGCCACCATGCCTTGGATTTGTCCTTTGTTCTACAGTGTGGGGGAACCTTTCCCTTGCTTTTGATTCTCAGATCCAAAGTCTCGCTTCTTCTGTTTGACTTTCTGCTCAATCTTCACAACATACCGGTATGTCGTACCAAGCAAGGAGATGTTGCGGGAACTCCATTTCCTCCGAAATGTATTTGTACAGAAAACTGCAATACTTTAGCACCAAATTTTTCTCTGAATAATTGATACCCAAATTTGTGCATAGGGTATCAAACAGATTTATCATCTCATGCACATCTTGATCCTTTTGTTGTGCCAGCATGGTACATTGTATGTAGATGTCCTCATAGCTCCCCACGGGATAGTATTGTTCCTTGATGGTGTCTCGAAAATAATTCCAAGTGGGTATAGCTGATAATAAAGAGGGTTTTGTCTTGTCCTTTCTCTCACAGTAGGTTTCCAACTAGTCCTTGACATGGGGCATAGCTTTGAGGACTGCAAAAATAGTCTTCTCTCGATCGGAAAAGTCATTAACCAAGAAATATCCTTCTAATAGATTCAACCATCTATCTATGGCATCTGCATATATTTGAACCTTAAATATGGGAATATCAAAGTTTACTTATACCTTAAAGGAGGTCGCACCTCCAGAGTGGTTGTTAGATGTAGATGCGCTGCCGATGGGCAGTCGTTGAAAGATCTGGTGAAATTTATACATCGTCACATTCCCTTGTTTTTAAACATCCTCCTTGAGAAATATTTGATAGGATCTCTTGCTCCCTGATATTTATTTTCCTCCCCCATGGGCGGCCGTCGGGGTTTGCAAGGCTGATCTTGCAAAGGTCCAACTAGATCGAGCCCTAACTCCTTATACCCCAACCTTGTTTGGGACATGCAAAGAAGGATCGAGAAAAAATAGACCAATATCATACCACTGACCCGGATTTATGGAGGAACAAAACAGAATACAAATATAACCATAAATACAAATATGCAACAGAAAAAAAACATCATTTCATTAATATCAAAGAACTGAAATTTGTTTACAGACAGAATGGAAATAAACTAGCTAGGGCACTGGTAGCTTATCTCTGAGAAGAGATGTGGTGGTTATATGCCTTTAAAGTATCTTACAATGAGGCTTGAGGGCCTATTTATTATTTAGAAACAATTTAAAACCCTAAACATCTAAAACCCTAACACTAGGAGATGAAGCGCCAAACCTAGAGACCCTGTTTCTGTAAATTGGTGTTTCAACTTCCCGGGGATGTAAATTTTGCATACGATATCCATTTGATGCGCTCCATACCTCATTACAAATATCTATCCAAGGAATAAAACTTTTGATGTGGCTAACATCCATCCATGGACCCATGTTTCTCCCAGTTTTCCCAAAAAACATTGTTTAGGGCCTCAAAATGGCTCTGGAAGTTCAAGACCCAAAAAAATGCTAAAATTAATAAGTTGCACCGAAACTAAAAAATTAAAAGAGACAATGGTTAGATGCCTTTGAAGTATCTTACAATGAGGCTCGAGAGCCTATTTATTATTTAGAAACAATTGAAAACCCTAAACATTCGAAATCCTAATGCTAGGAGATGAAGCGCCAAAACTACTGGCCCCGTTTTGGTAAATTGGTGTTTCAACTTCCCAGGAAAGTAACTTTTGCATATGATATCCATTTGATGCGCACCATACCTCGTTAGAAATATCTATCCAAGGATTACAAATTTTGATGTGACTAACATCCATTCATGGACCCATTTTTCTCCAGGTTTTCCCAAAAAACATCATTTAGGGCCTCAAAACAAATCTAGAATTTCAGGACTCGAAAACTACTAAAAGTAATAAGTTGCACCGAAACTGAAAAAATAAAAGAGACAATGGTGGGGCCCCTAGTGGAATTGGTGGGTGGCTACCAATATCCACTTGGATTATCCCCAAAGCCCCTTGACTCATTCGTACAATGCACATGTACAAAAATTGTGCAAAAAGATACCAAACAATGTAGCACAGGGGACCCCGCTCCAACAGCTACCATGTGGTAGGCCACAATGACTTTCTAGAAGTTAATAAACCAAATCTATGAAGCCTGCTATCTTTTGATGCAGAGGTCAGATAAGGATGAAACTTATACTGTTGGCAGGTATTAATTAGATGAATACAACGGTATTGTATATTTTGTATTTTGAAGAGTTTGAAGATCTAGACCCCATCTCCATGACTAGAACCTTGGAGGATTGGTCAACATAGTAACAAACTCCTTATATTGTTAGAAAGGGCTAGGAATAGAAGGGGGTTTGTTAAAACTAAATTCATTATCCCTAAGCAATCCAAACATCAATACTATGATCCCACACAAGTATGAAGAATACTTCCTTGAAAAAAAATTCTCCCCATAAATTCGTTATAAGGTTGGAGTTTATAGTGCCTAATGATCCCCTTCATTAGCATACTCTCCATCATCCCCTAGATTTGGGAAGTGATGATTTGATATCTGAGATACAACTAGAATACCTCCTGTGGTAAACCATATCATGGTACTCCATAAAGAACTATTGAAAAGTGTGAAGTCTTGTGGGTATAAAGTATTAGCTACATGACATTCTAAGGCACTTAGATATTTCTCCATGCTAATTGTGCTTCATCTATTCCAACCTCGAGAGGGCTTATACAATGTCCCTTATCCCCTAAATCATCATCATACCCCCAATTTTTTTATTTTGACCTCCAATGATATAATATTATTGATCCATCTATAGCTACATGATTTTCTGGAGTTTACATCTAGGAGATGAAACAATCAGAAGATAAATCACCCACCAATTGATGATGTAATGATGAAAAAGATAGTCCCATGTCATGTCTGATACCAAATACTCCCTTCCTAAAATATCCTATTCTAAAATATCTTCCCCTATTTCCTCAATATACATTATTTGTCTTTCCTTACCCAATGCCTACTACTCACTCATATATCTTGATTTCAAGTAGATTCATCGATCCACTCCACACAACTTACTAGAGTAGATATCCTCTGGTAAAAATACTTCTACTTGTCTTCCAACAAGGTTGAGGAAACTTTGAAACAATTTTCCCAATCTAAGATGCTCATTTTCCCATTGCCCTAATAATATTTGAACGCCATTACACTATCTATCATGTGATGTAATCATATACACTAATGCATCCATAAGGAAATTCATAATCTTAATCATCTCGTCACTCATTCTGAAACTATAATCACTTCCCTACAACATTGGTATACCTACTATCAAATCCTTGGTTGTAACTACCCAAATATTGAGCTACTTCTGTCTCTTATAATTTAGATGATAAATATGTTATCAAGAACTTGAGTTTCAATGCTCCTACCTTTCCCTCCACTAGTTCCTTCATTTTACAAACCAACAACCAGTTTTAGAAGCTTTGACTTCCAATGCTCAAAGGAAAAAAAAAATCTCAGATATTTTCCCATGAAATGGGATATCCAATCAATAAGAATTCTCATAAGGATGTATGTTGCTATTCTAAGAGTCTCCAAAGAGTCTCACTTTTGTTTCCTTCTTATTTGGTTCTTACCTTTGTTAGAATAACTTGTGACCTACAACCCTATTGAAATTAGTTCTTTTCCATTCAGCTATTTTTTTAACATTTTTGTGTTCTAATCAACTAATGTTTTTTGAGAATTCGAGAAATAGGTGAAACAATCTTCTCCATGCTGCAAATAGGCAACAATTTTGATCGCAACAACCTGCAAATGGAATCATCTTCACTTGAAAATAATGAAAAAATATTTTTCATGTAGGTTTTAACAATATCTAGATGAGACTCTCTAATGTTGGTAAAGAAGAATAATTTCTAATACCTTGAACCTCTTACCAAAGGTATGGCGCTCAATATCATGCAATCCTTGCATGTTGTCTACAATCGACTATAGAACCTTACTTAAAATGTCATCATTTTAGGAGGGCACACTAGTAGTTACCCTTATGGTTTCACTGAGGCAAGAAGCAATTACAAGTCTTACCTCTTTACAAGGGTGTTCTAAAAGCCTTTGTTTGAACAAGGAAAGGATCAGTGGCTTCAAATCCAAATCCAAAATTTTCCAATTAGATTGGTCTACCTTGAAAAAACATCAATATTTCTCATCCAATTTAGAGAAGACATCTCCTAACTCCATAAACTTCAAATCTAATCAAATCATGAACAGACAATTTCCCACTTTCTCCTTTTTGTAGATTCTTTGGTTGCTTGTGTTGAAGAGTAGCATGGAACCCATTTGAGAAATGTATTTTTTTTTTATCTTCTTTATTTTCTCCATGAAAACATTATTTTTGAAGAACCAACTTGTGCATTGTTGTACTAATTTAAGAAGAGTGTTGATCACTTCATAAAAATCCATCATTTATTGTTCATCCCATCATGATGGTATCATGCACAAATATGACACAAATGCAATGTCCATTTAATTTAATTCACAATTTTTCTATAAAACTTCATTAGAGAATTTCTTGAAATAATTTTGGCAAAAACATTTAATAAATTCCAACAAAATTAGACAGCTAGTAAATCACAAATTTATATTGAAAATTTCCACAACAAAAACCCAACGAATTTTATTAATAATACTAAGGAGAATCAATTTTTTTGTGAACATGGTAGTTGTTATAGCAATGACAAAGGTAGTTCTTCAAAGAATCAATTAGACCTTCAAAAATTTAATCAACTACTGCAGTGGCACAACCTCTCTAGGAATAACTCAGTTGTGGCAATAATTGAGCATCTCCACAAAAAAAAAAAAAAAAAAAAATCAATGACTCGACATCAGTAAATTTAGTTTTTACAATAACTCAACATCTCCACAAATAGATTCATCTATTACAATAACTCAAACTCTCCACAAGTAAATTCACCTGCTACAATAACTCAACCTGTCCACAAATGAATTCAAGCGATTCTAAAATAAGTTAACCTCTAGCTGTATGAATTTGGATATAAAATTCTTGCATTTTCTAGTCAATGTCTCATGCAGACATCTAACTTGTGGGTAGAAGCTAGTTTAGTAAATGAAGTACTTTGATCATTCAAAAGAAAAAAATACCCTTCAAGATCAAGACAACGAGAACTTCAATGTACACCACTATATATATAGGTAAATCATGGGACATGGAAATTCCAAATACTATACCAATACCATTAGATGAAAAGAGAAATGTCATTGCATATGGTTAAGTTTTAACTATACACAAATCACAAAATTTGAATATATATATATACTATTGAGATACAAGGTTTAATATTAATAATGATTTCATGAGTCAATAAATTAAATAAATATATAATTTAAGAATATCACAACTATTTGCACTTGAAAATTATGAAAAAAAAGACACAACAACATATAATACTATTTTAAAGAAATAAAAACAAAAATTATAATCCTTTTCCTTATAACTATTAAACTTATTATTGAATAAAGTCAATAATTTTTTCTTTTATTTCTACTATAAATTTCTACATTAATTTTTGTGCACCCTTACCCTTACTATCACAACACAGTATTACTCCACGCTACATTGAGCTTTTCTTTTCAACCCATCTTCTCTTCTTTCCATAATTAAAATACATTTATTTCTCATCTTTCAAAATTGAAATCTAAACGTATATGTTGTTATTTTCTTTCCATAATTAAAATACATTTATTTCTCATGTTTCAAAATAGAAATCCAAATGTCTCATGTGTTGTTATTTTGAAGGATGAGAGGAAGTAGTTGATCCTGAATTGTTTTGTGTCGGCACTGAAACAAAAAATGGATGATACCACGAAATTTATTCCAATGTTTTAATAGTCGGCGGTGCACAACCCTCCTTATTTATTGACGTAATGTCTCCATCCATGTTCAATTCAAACGGAGAAACGTGAGCGAGACAACGCAAAACGAGTTCAGAAAAGGGAGAAACATGAGGGAGAAAATATTTGATATATACAGTAACAGGTTATATCCAGTGCATTTCTGTGTTTTGTATCTGAATTTCTAATATATAAACATGGGAAGAGGTAGGAAGAGAGTCATATCGGGCAAAAGAATTTTCCGTGAGTGCAAAGAAGATGAAAAAATAACATCTTCTGGGTCGAAGTCCATAACAACTTCCCATGGGGAGTCCAGCTTGGATAATCTACAGGGGGATGTTGAACTACCAGCAGGAGTCAAAGACACTTTTAATAATGAAACAATTGAGAATGTCACAGAAAACCATGCAGAGGAAGACGGGGAGTACCAGGCCACCGCTTCTAAATTTTTAGAAGGTTTACATGAAGTCGAGGAAAGATTAAAAAAAGAGATATCTGAGAAAGAAAATTACTGCAGAGCGTTGGTTCATGATAAAAATAATTTAGAAACAGAAGTTTTGAAATTAAAGGAAGAAATTCAGGCGATATCCACAGAATTTCAGGTAGCAAGTAAAGCTTGGGAGTTGGAAAAGGATGGTTTGTTATCAAAAATTGTAGTAGCAATAAAGGAGAGTGACGAGATGTCTATTCAAAACGAGATGGTGCTACTTCAATATAGAGAAGAAAAAGTTGGGTTGGAATGTGGGTTGAATGATTCCAAAGCAAGGTATCAAGAATTACTCCTGAAAACTGTAGAAGATAGACATCAGTGGGATTCAGAGAAGGCAAATTTGCAAAGTAATGCTGCACTGTTGCAAACAAAGCTTGAGTCAATGGCTACTGAAAGGGAATTACTAAACCAGCAAAATAGCCATCTAAGAACTGAAGTAGAGTCGTTGAATGTCCAGCTCAATGAAAGTAATGCTGCAGTTGCTCAATTGGAAGATCAACTTTCAACAATTGCGGCTGCAAAAATGTTTCTTGAGGAAAGAAACAACTCTCTGCAGACTGAAATGGACAGAATAGCGTTGGTTTCAAAAGAGAAAGAGGTAAACCTCGAGAGAAAAATAGGGGAGCTGGAAACAGTTTTGGTTTCTGTCCAGAACGATTTGGATTGCTCCATGGCAACAACAATGGAGAAAGATAGAAATATTGTTAATTTACAATATAAGCTTTCAGAGATTATAGAGGCGAAAAGGCTGCTCGAGGAGAAAAATGACTCAATTTTGAATGATGTAAATAAACGTAGGAGCGTTTTAGAAGAAGAAAAGGAGCATCTTCAACTGAAAATAAGGGAGTTGGAGACTAATTTGCATTGTGCCAACATGGATCTTGAATCCAAAAATGTTCAACTCCACGAAGTGAAGACAAGGCGTCCGCTTTGTCCACCGAAATCAGATTCTCCGCAGAATGGAAAGGGAAATGGTTTACGCCAAAACCCAAAACCCATCGCTGTGATGGAAAACCGATCACCCAACACAACAAAACCCCGCACCGCAAAGGCCCAAGTCGAAAACCGGACACCCAACACAACAAAACCCAGCACCGCAAAGGCCCAAGTGGAAAATCGAACACCGCAAAACCGGATGCGTGTAAAGCGATCGCCGAAACAACCGGCGCCTCAAAAGCCGTCGTCCAAAGCACCGGTGCCTCAAAAGCCATCGCCCAAATCGCTGAAAGAACATGCGCCTCAAAAGCCATCGCCCAAATCGCTGAAAGAACAGGCACCTCAAAAGCCATCGCCCATAGCACCGGCACCACAAAAGCCATCGCCCAAATCGCTGAAAGAACAGGCGCCTGAAAAGCCATCGCCCAAATCGCTGAAAGAACAGGCGCCTCAAAAGCCATCGCCCAAATCGCTGAAAGAACAGGCACCTCAAAAGCCATCGCCCATAGCACCGGCGCCTCAAAAGCCATCGCCCAAAGCAGCAGACCCTCAAAAGGTAAAACCAAAATGGTTGTGATGATTGCCTTCAGATACTTTCATCAGCTATTTAAAAGTTGGAAATTTCTCTTATACGTTAAAGGACATATTGGAATTGTAGGTTAAAGGACATATAAGAGTTGTAAGATTTATTATTAATAATGATTATTTTTACCTTAACCTAATGTTTGGCCTAATTTTCCTACAGTAATCATTCCTTGATTTTATCTAATGGTTGTTTAATATATTACATAGTTTCTCTGCAATCATTGAATTTTTTATCTTAATTTTCACATAATTGAATTCTTTATCTTAATTTTCACATAATGCCTTTTCATGCATGCAAATATTAAAAGGCATTAATTAGGTTTTATATAGTTTTAACTAGCCACTTGGTTCTTTTATTTGGTTATTCTTGCTCACTCACTTGAAGCCTTTGGGGTCGAAAAGTTAGGCACAAAAGCACTTGGAATTCTTTTTTTCTGAAACCAAATTTTGTTCTCATTTGGTTTTGTTCTCATTTAACTTTTTAATTAGTTTTGAAAATTGGTCTATCTCATGCCTTCGTTGTGCTAGACACATATACGTTCAAAAAGGAAAAAAATAAAACATGCAAAGTTGCTTCCATTAAAATCATGCACAAGGGTTTTGATATATGATTATTGTTTAGCTAATTTGTTATTACAGCAATTACACATTAGATAAATTCTAATTACCACATGGGAAATTGGTTACTTTTATGTTCATGGAGAGGTTTAGTGGTTGTTAGGAGTATTAGTTGTGCGTATGGGTATGAGGCCACAATCGGAGTGATGTGACAATACTTATATTACAACGTATGCCACAATATAAACTAGTGGTATATATTACAATGTATGGAGAGTCTTCGTGGTTGTTAGGAGTATTAATTGTGTGTATCGTATGATGTTGTAATGCGAGTAATTGTGCGTATAAACAGTCACGATGTCGCAAGAGTCACGATGGGAGGAACAGGCACCAAGGGACCAAAGTGTGAATGATCATAGTGGTACGGACTAGGGACAAGGTGCTGGAGTTGGAGGAGGTAATACCATGAAGGAGGTAGCAGGAGTCAGACAGAAGTTTGAGTGGTATTAAGTGAATAGGTGGGTTAGAGAGCCATGAATGGCAGTTTTAGGCCACCACACTTCCACTTCAATGTAGATGATAACGCACAGGTCGAGGATGATTGTGCCAATGGGAGCAGTATGCCAATGGTGCATAGTGGCAATGGGAGCGGTATGACTGTCTTTGGTTCACTGGTTATGAATTTGGAGGGAGGTAACGACATAGAGCCATTCGCGCATTTATCAAATATCGAATAGATAGGCTTCTAAACAAGCTTACCACAAACACCATTCGTGCACAACACCTACAGGAAGTGTAACAACTTCCTCCAGTCTTCATAGGAGGGAAAGAAAATATGATTCTTCCACAGTTAGAATATAATGCAGTCATATAGGTGATTGGTTAAGGCACAAAGTTTCTCTTTAACGTCCCTCAAATAGTCACTAAATAAACCCTTAAATTCTGTGTCCATCATTATGCCATTTGTAACATTACTTATTAGGATTGTACATGCATTTTTTGAGTTGTGTGCCCATATTTATGACACTTGAAGCATTTAATGTTGTCCATACGTGATTCCATCTGATATCTTCAATCATGAGCTTTATGGCCATTGTTATGGAATTTGAAACATTCAATGTTTGGCCCATCTGGCATATATCATATGCTAACAAAATCATCATGGAACCTATCTCATGATGCTGCAAACTGGCTTCTAGGATTTTGTAGATAATGATCCTACCTATATAAAAAAAATCGCAATCCCTAGCCATATCTCCATAGTTAGCACATAAAAAGAAATAACATTAAATAAATGTATGTACTTGAATGATTAATTCAAATTTGATGTTCCTTGATATTTATAATTGTCAACAACCTTACAATCCTTGATCATATGTCCATAGTTAGCACATGAAAAACAATAACCATTAAATAAACAAACATACCTGGAAGATTTATCATTCTTATTTGGAGGCGGTGCTATAGTCTATTGTTGTCCTTTGTTCTTGACTACTCTGGTCTTGGGTTTTGGAATTTCAATATTCTTCTTTGGATTTTCATTCTGATCAACTTATTTCTTAGGATTGTCCTGCAAAGATATGGAGCCTCTACCTTCATCAACTGGAGCTTTACCAACTTTAATTGCCTTCATTTTTTTCTTCATCTATCTTATCTTGTAATTTTTCTTTTGCGATTCCTTGAGTTTGTTGACCTCATCGAGTGTTGCTTGACGTTCTTCTTTCTTTTGAGCGAGATATTCTTGAGACCATATTTTTAAGTTATCCCTTCTTTTTTCTGCCTCCTCAACCTATAGCTTAAGAAGAGTGATCTTCTCTACTTCTATGTTGAGAACCTGTATTTGTTCCTTCTGCTTCTCGATCTCAATCTCGAGCTTGCTTCATTCAGCTGGAGAGGTTTCCAATTCCTTTTTCTTATGGTCAATTGCAGATATGTATCTTTGAGTATATTCCTTTGTTTCAATTTATGTTTCGTGCATCTGTTGTTTGATCCTGCTAACCTTTGCAAAGTTTGTGTCAATTTCTTATTTCCTTTTTTGGAATTATCTCTTGAAGTCTCATGACTCTGTATTCTTGACTTCTTTCAATTGAGCTCTAAGGTTGCTATTCATCTTCTTAGAATCTTACTTCTCCTTGAAGATTTATTTTGATGCCTTGAATTTTGCTTCCAAAAGTCTTGTCCTTTCCTTTTGCATTAGAGGAGATGTAAGCCTAAAAGTTCCCATGAATTTTTCAGGTAATTTCCATGTCATAATATGTAAACCAATCAAAATGATTTAAATTTAAACAAAGGTACATATAAATATTTTGGAGGGAAAATAAGAAAAACTACTTTTTAAATTGTATTTTTGACTTATCTCCTTATAGGTTTACT
Organism: Pinus albicaulis; assembly: GCA_034641835.2. Taxonomy (NCBI): domain Eukaryota; kingdom Viridiplantae; phylum Streptophyta; class Pinopsida; order Pinales; family Pinaceae; genus Pinus; species Pinus albicaulis. The sequence continues at coordinate 724,192,780 of CM076571.1, read as the reverse complement.
CAAATTTCAAGTGTAGACCTTCATTGGGTGAAAAATTAAAATCCTCATCCAACAAGTACCCACTATGCATACTTTTGAGAAGACCCACCTTGATAAAAAATGAAAATACTCGTTGGATGTGTAATTTAATTTCACATCTAATGAGTGTATAAATTTGAAGTTTGAGTAAACCTGTAAGGATATAAGCTGAAAATAAAATAATAAAAAAAGATATTTTTCTTCTTTTCCCTCCAAAATTCATAACTCTTATTTTATTATTTTAACTATTATTTTATTCTTTTTCCTTAGGAGGCCACTTTTAGGCTGAAATTTCCTCTAATGAATTTTGATTTCCTTTATCACTTTGATCACTTAATTTTGAAACTCTACCTAAGTCATTTCTTCAATTTCTTCATCATGATCAAAAGAATTTGAATGTTCAATAATATCTTGGCCTGATTTCTTTGGTGAATAGTGATTATGAAGCTTTTCCAAGAGAGATTTAGCTGTTGAACATTGAACAACTTTTGTTTTCATGGAATTTTGCAAAAAATTAAAAATTATATCCATGGCCCTTGATTTGTACCTTTTAGCTTCGTTGGTAGATGTGTCCCCAAAAAAAACTGATTCCCATACTTCATGCGCCTGCAAATGTACTTCCATTATGGATTCCAACATCTCATATTTATCTGCATCAAAATCAGGGATTGGTACACAATACTCAATTTATTTATATTTTTTTGCACTTGTACCTTCCTTTGAAATCCTTGCAACTCACTTCTTTGGCATTCCCATCTCTGTGCTCTAAAAAATTCCTTCCAATGGTCAAGCTGTTACTAAAGGAATGACGCTCTGATACCAATTGTTGGGGGTGAATCAATATTTCTTAGCAATGAGCACTTTTTAATACTTTTCAGAGCATTAGTTATTCTTCATTTATTATCAATGTTCTCCCTTAAAAATTATAAACAATAATCAACAGTAAAAAACACCATACAAAAATGTAGAACGATAAAATAGTATCACGAAGGATTTTAGGTGGAAAACCCACATCGAGTTAAAACAACTGAACACTTCTCTAGTAATTGTATTCTTATCTATTTAAAAGAAATATTAGTTACATGAAGATTTAAGCTACAACTAAGGGATGTTTCAACCCCATAATTCACATGCCACAACCTATAAGGCACTTCTAAACCTTAATACCATGTTGCAACCAAAAGGATGCCACAATGCCCTGTAGATCAGGCCACAACTTGATAAGTTCCCCAACACTCTGTTTACCAGATGATGTCGGATAGGATGCTTCGATGCCATTTCATTTTATCACCCACAACTAAATGGATGCCACGACACCCTATGCAAGCTACAACTTTCCATAGCACCACCCTCCCACCCTGAAGTGTTCTCAGGCCAACATTTGAAGATGACTCCGATCACCAAGAAGAGTCGGTAGATCACCTTCCACAATTTCCACACTAGACCCCCGATACTCTCAATCAATATAGAATAGTTGTAAGGAAGATTTAGAATAAATATCGAATCTTGGTAGCCACTTATCACTGTTCCCACAAATTGATCACTACAAAAAGTTGCATATCAAGTTATCACTATATCACTGCCACTGCAAATCACTGTATAACTGTTGACTACCAAAAATTTCACTTCACAAATGAATAGTCATCAACACATTGTCATTACAATTCTCATGAATGAATAATAATCAATGATGTATCACTGTCATCATCATATCACGCTTCATACAATGTAGCAACTATCTGGCACTATTATCAATTGATGGCATAACCTAGGGTGTCTTAGGTCATCCCAATGCTCTGCAATCAATGTTCTCAATTTTTTTCCCCAGAGAGCTATCAACATATATGTAAGTATATTGTTTGACTGGTCAAAACCTGCAATCCATCATTCTCTGATAGGTTGTAAACTTGATGATGTTCCATTCACTAATTTCTACCCTGCAATGTTAGAGTCAAGTTATCCTAGGTTATCATAGACATTGTCAACTCAAGGTTCTACTAGTCAAAGTTAATATATCAATGCAAAGTCACTAGTTGAATATCATGAAATTAGTGACTAGCTCACTGAAATTTTTTTTTAGTGCAATTATTTAAAGTGAGTTGCTACTAAATTTAATGAATTTTAAGTGAACAAACTAAAAATGACTAACTTAAATGACTAATTAAGTCTAGGAATAAAATATACGACTACATAGTGAGTGACTAAACTAAAAATGATGAAATTAAATGACTAATTTAGTTTAGGACTAAAATATATGACTAGATAATAAGTGACTGAACTAAACCGACTAACTTAAATGACTTAATTTAGTCTAGGACTAAAATATATGAGTAGATAATAAGTGACATACTTAATAATGATTAACATAAATCAATATTATAGTCCAAGACTAAAAATATGACCAAATAAGAAGTGCAACAAGTATATGAATTAGTCATTTATGTTAGTAATTCTCAATTTTGTCACTCTGGAAATGGAAAATTGCAATTTTGATATGAAAGTGTCAGATTTCACTATAGGGGTCTTTGAATCCAATTGCAATGTTAAAATTTAGAGACAAATGGGTCTTTAAATCTATCTAAAATGTTATAATTTTGAATAGCCTTTTGTCTCTAAAGTTTAACTTTAGAGGGTTGTTTCTACTGTCACCTTAGCAATGAATCATCTCACTTTGGATTACGTATTGAATCTTGGGGATATCCCAAAGAAAAAATTTATGGAGTCTTTTGTGAGACTAAATCTCTAGCACTAAAAGCCATTCGCCCTCTCATATACATTAATATACGTATGAAATATGCCCTCAAACCTGGTTAAATGTGCTCTTTATACACTTGTAAGCATCATATGTGATTTGAAAGCCTCCTGATTTATTCAGTATATATATAAACACACATGATTCTTCTTAACGACTATTAGCACCACCACATTTTCACCATAATCTAGTTTTTAACAATTAAATATATAAGTATACATAAAATTAGAAGGAATGTGTATTAATGCAGAATACAGATTTGAACATAGGGAAGTGGTTCGTTTTCGTAATTAACATTTACTAATTTGGAAGAACATAATAAAATAAAATTAAACAAATCAAATAATTCCATGTAGTTATATGAAATTAAAAATTTATAATTCCATCTAGTTATATGAAATTAGCAATTTACAAGGTGCAAGGGATATAAATCCTGCACCATGCATGCTAGTATCTTAAGGTCCATTTTTCATGTTACAGTCACATTTGTGTTCTTTTCGTCCTCTTGTAATTGTCTAACGATTTATTTCCATATCTCATTATCAACATCTATTTGTATTTTGTTTTAAAATCATTTTAGTTTAGAGAGATTGTTTTCACTATTTGCCTAAATTTTTCTAACAACAAAGAAAATAAAAGGACTTATAAAAGTCAATAAAAAAGATAAAAATATAGAAACAAAAGACCAAAAAACGAATAAAAAATAGAAATACTATTTTAAAAAAATCTAATATGTGTGATCTCTTCATTGTAACAACCTATGTCGCCCTTTTCAAAGCAAAGGACTAGAAAAATGAATAAAGAAAAGAAATACTATTTAGAAGTCATGAAATGTGTGAAATATTCCTTATTATAAGATATAACATTCTCTTCATTACCCATTTGTCACCCAATTAAGAGTTTAGAGCGCCCTCTTTGTTTCCCTCCTTTTATTTAAAGTGACCTCGATTTTTCTTTTTTCTTTTATACTTCCCTCTACACATTTATTAATTTGATGGGATTTTAACATTATTTATTTGCTAGGATTTTAAATTTCATGGTTTAAATATCTGTTTCAAATCTGTCATTTTGGACCATAATGTAATCATCCCATCAAACCATGTTCTTCCATACCGTAAGGTATTCATCTCAAATGTTGAATCCCAAATGCTGAATGCGTTTTCTAGATTTTGATTAATCCCAAACGTTGAATGCATTTTCTAGATTTAAAATAGGGTATTTTATTTATAATGTGGTGTATTCTAATAAATTTTGTGTGACATTCCCATAGGATAACCATGAGTTTTTTTTTTTTCTTTAATTTTGGTAAACGAGTGTTGTGAAGTGGAACAATATGGAAAATTGGGGGCATTAAAGGGTTCAATTGATCTAGTTATGGCAAGGACAAAACCTCAATTCACTTAGTCTCTTCAGTGTCGGATAGTGAATGTTGGAAGAGAGAGGGGGAATGTTGCAGTAAAAAATAGGCATTCACAGAGGCCATTACCTTTAGAATGTCGATGGAGTAGTGAGACATTATTAAATGAACCGTCATTCAATGAGAAACACATCTATTACTAGCCCTAATTCTACTTCTTCTCTTCTTCCTCTGTCCTCCCCTTCGTCCTTGTCCCTAAGAAGGTTTCAAGGAATGGTGCATTGTCATATGTTAATATAAAGTAATGGAGGAACAAGTTTGTGGATGCACTTGGTCTCTATGAATGTGTCCTAGAAATAGAGCCTATCACCATTGAAGCTCACATTGGAAATGGAATTTGTCTCTAAGTACAAGGTCTCATTTTGAAGGAATTTGAATGTTTTGTAGAATCTCTTGTGCTTTATGCCTAGAATTATTATCCTCTCACGCACTGCGGAGTTTTCTACAAAGATGAAGGGCACTTTCCTGATGCAGTTGAGATTTGTTTCTCACATCTAACACTATTTGTGGTTTTTTTCTTTTATGTACTTATTTTTTGTGTTACTTGTTTGTTCAAGATTCTTTATAGTAGTATGTTTTTTATATTGTATTTTGAAACCGAATGAATTTGAATATTATTAGGATAACCAAAATATGTCTACAGTAACTATGGCATCATTATAGAAATGTGAAAATTACATGATCTCAGTTTTGAAAAAAAAAATTATGTCAGTCCTTATACATTCTATTGACACAATTTTTTGGATGGCACAGTTAGACCTGTGAAGTTTCATCAATGTCAACTTTTCAAAAAAAAAATTGTTAATGTACCGAGCCTTTTTAAGGAATCTGTACCTCTTATCATATCAATCAATGCTGATTCCATGGCATGGATATCTACTAACTCATTCGGTAACATCTCTACAAACATATGCTACAAAGAAACCCAAAACATAACTGATAGGATTTTTAACTTGCTTCCCTTTCATGAAAAAGGAACCCTTGAGTCTTTGGCATAACATCCTCACAACATTCAGAGTCTGGGTTATTAACTTATTTCGGAAATTTTTATTTCTTGTAAAGTATCGCTACATTTTAGAACTACCCAAACGAATGACTTTGTTTCAGGGATATAGATTTACCCTCTTTACCCAATATATCACATTGGATTCATTTTCCTGTCAGCTTATCATATTTATTTATTTATTTAATGTACCATTTACTGTAGATTTTCCACGAAAAATCTAAAAACAAATTTCCTTTTCACACAGACACATAATTTCTCTACCAAATAGCAATGGAGTAGAACATAAATAGATTCACAAAATTTACATAATCAAATACACATTTTTTCTAGTGAAACCTTCGCTTGATTCATAATTTTATTAAGGAAAATTGAGAAACAAAACTGATACACATACAAGCTAGTTCTAATATGAAAATAGGATAATTTTCCTACATGTCCTAGGCCTAAAACTTCTACATGATAGTTGACATGCTTCTCTCTCCTATATGCACTAGAGGCTCAAATTTCCCAACAAAAAACCTTAGGAAATAATATACTATTTCCTATCAGTGGCTAAGATCCTTTTAAATACGAATTTCCCCTATTTCTATGCACACTCCAAAGAGAAAATTTCCTTTCCCAATATTTCATGCAAGGTACACTTTCCTCATTCCTGGATGAGATCTCTTTCTCACAAACGCGTGCTCAAAAATTGATTGATTAATTGTGTGCCTTTGATATCATTATAAGATTTTGGATTTGGCTATTGTTAGTGAGTTTTCTAAATTAGGAGTTGAATTGGACATTTTATAGTTAACAAAACTCAACACTCCTAGTTCTCTGGATCATCCTAAAATTTAGGAGGATAACTCCACTTATTCCCTCAGTTCCCAATTTAAATCACATTAGAGGATAGATAAATCATCCTCCAAAAAATTTCATTAGTCAAAATACTTCTTAAACTCATACTAATCACTAGAACTCATATAATTCTAAGAATATTTCTAAATCGATTCCTTGAATCAAGGCAAAGATCAAGGAAACCATTCCTTGGCTACTTTTCAACACTCTCTCTTAGTGAGGAAGGTAATTTTTACAACTATAAAATTATTTCTGTGATGAAAAAAAAATACATCTTTCCAATGCCTTGGTCAAGATTTATGTCATCTTCTCCCCTATTGGAATGTATTGTACCTTGACTATCCCCTTCTGCACATAATCTCTAAGATGGTGATATGGGATCTTGATATGCTTTAAGAGATCATGCAATGTTGGATTCTAGGAGAGTTTAATGCAACTATGGTTATCATAATCTATCATGGTAGGATTCATCCTCTTTCTATAAATTCCCATAGGTAACTTCCTCATCCAAATAACCCTACAAACTGCCTCACTAGCAACCATGTACACAACTTCTGTTGAAATCAGTGAAACTAATCTCTTCTTCTTGTGATGGCAAAAAAACTGAAGGTCGCCCATAAGGAGAGCTAATTTACTGTAGTCGCTATGTCAGCATTTCCAGATCATGAACTTAGTTTACCTCCACGCGGCCTCCTTTCTCTTCCTCAGAATTTTATTTATCAAATTCATGGAATTTGATAAATAACCTTATTAACAACCCTTGAATTTTATTATATCCCCGAAATTTATATTCTCGCCCACATATATATCAATAGTCCATTCAAATTTTCACACCATACCTTGGTTAACCTTCGCGCATCTTCCTCATACAACCACCGTCCGATGGCTCCCCTCCAGATCGACGACGCTCGACAATATCGCGTGGTCTCCAATGTCGAACTTTAACGTGCGATGGCGCGCAATGATGGCGGTTTTCGTGGGTCCACCTTTGCCACGTGTCGACGGTTCTATGGAATCGCTCGCGATTGGAGAATACCGCTTACTCCACAATAGCGGTGCGATATGGGGAGGCGGGTTTCGCAAATCCACTTCCAGTTTTGAAATGGTGTTGACTAGGGTTCAAGCCAGGTTATGCTATCCTCTTATTTATTAACTCACGTCTAACCTTGGGTTAGGTTCCAACAAAAAAACAATTTTTTCTCTTTATTAAGCGGGAATTCTGCTATTTAAACAGTGTTCACGACCATGGTTTCTCTACACAGACCTCGCCTGTGGGTGGGATTAATTCAACAGGGTTTGTTCAGATACTTTTGAGAGAACCAATAGACAGAGAGATGTTGAATCTATACAATAGTTCAACTCAGTAATTACATATATGCACAGAGTTCAATCGCCTCACAATTAAACAAATTCTTCACAAATAAGGATTTGAGACAATTCTATGGCCAATGAGCACTGAAATTATTTAACTGGAAGCAATTGTTAACACATAGATTTTATTGCAGAAATATCTCTTCTTCTTTCCTCTCCCCCCTTTCTATACATCTGAGGGATACAATTTATATACATTAAAATGTGTCTCTTCAGTTCCTCTGTGAGGACCATTTAGAAAATCAAAAGCCTAACTACAATTATTCAACTAACTGAAACATGACAGATGGACTGACTGAACTATTCGACTTCTACAAACTTTTACTAATCTAAATGGTACAGTCAGCTGAGGTATTGACACCTAGCTGTTACAATTCGATTGTTTTCGAACCCTCCTAGCCATAACATGTGGACAAAACCTCCTACATAGCTGGCTAGTGTCTAATGCCCCTGCATCAGACTCCCGAGGGAAATTTTCTTCATGGGCTCTTATCCATGAGCTCTTCCACTGATCTGCCTATCTCCTGCAACATTCCTTCAGTCATCCAAGTGGCATCTTCCTCTGGCTTGTCCTTCCATTTGATTAAGTACTGAAAGTACTCTTGTCCTCTGGTCTTCCTGAACACTCTTTTGTCCAATATCTTCTCTGGTTGCAATGGTTGTGCTGGAGGTAGCTGCTCTTTCCACTCAATCTGTTCCTTCTCTGCTGATCTTTCTTCTGCACCATCATCTTCATACTTGTACAAATCTGCAACATTAAAAATGGGAGATATTCCAACATCAGGTGGCAATTCAATCTCATAAGCATTTGCAGAAAACTTACCAAGTATGTTGCATGGCCCAATCTTTTTGAACTTCAGTTTGTTATATTGCTTCCTTGGGAATCTCTCCTTTCTCAAGTGTGCAAAAAACAGATCTCCGACTTCAAAATTAACTTCTTTTTTGCTCAAGTCTTCTCTTCCGTTGTATTTGATGGTGCTGCCTTGTAGTTGCTGCTTCACTTATTCATGTATGGCCTGGATCTCTGAAGAAAATTCCTCACCATCAGCACTTCTCAGTTCTACCTTTCCCAAGTTTCTTAACTCTGATATTCCTCTGGGGTGCATTCCATAAACAATATGGAATGGACTCTGCCCTGTGATCCTATTTGGTGAGTCATTATATGCATATTCTGCCTGGGGAAAAATATGATCCCATTGTTTGGGATGCTCTCCTGCAAGACTTCTCAACAAATTTCCCAGACCCCTATTCACTACCTCAGTTTGTCCATCAATATGAGGATGATAAGCTTAGATGAAACTCAGTTTGGTACCAAGCTTCTTCCATAGTGTCCTCCAAAAATGACCCACAAATATGGTGTCTCTATCTGAAACAATGCTCTTGGGCAACCCATGCAATCTAACAACTTCTTTGAAAAACAAGTTAGCAACATGGGTGGCATCACTAGTTTTATATCATGGAATAAAGTGCGCCATTTTCGAGAATCTGTCCACTACAACAAAGACTGCATCGTTCCCTCTCTGAGTCTTGGGAAATCCTAGAACAAAATCCATACTCACCATGTCCCAAGGCCTGTCTGGAATAGGCAAGGAAGTGTACATTCCTGCATTCTAGCTCCTTCCTTTGGCATATTGACAGATTTTGCAATTCTTCACAAACTTGTCCACTTCTTTTCTCATCTTGGGCCAATAATAGAAGTGACTCAGCTATTCATAAGTCTTATCAGTACCAAAGTGTCCAGCAAGTCCACCACTATGCTTCTCTTTGATCAAATTTTCTCTCATGGAACATTTTGGTACACACAGTTGGTTTCTTCTGAATAGTAATTCCTTCTGCAAGAAATAATCCAGCCACTGGCTTCTATTTGTTAGAACAAGATTACAACATGCCTCAAATGCTTCCTTAAAATCAGAATCTTCTTTGTACAATTCTTTGAGAAAATCAAATCCTACAACTTCAAAATTAGTTTCTTGAACAAGCATGTGCATCCTACTCAAAGCATCAGCTACTTTATTTGCTTGGCCACTTATGTGTTTCAAAAAAAAATTAAAACCTTGGAGATACTCAAACCATTTGGCATGCTTATGCTTCAACTTCGGCTGTTGTACAATATACTGTAAAGCATGATTGTCAAAATATAATACAAATTCTTGTGACATCAAATAATGCCTCCACTTTTTCAGTGCCTGAACAATTGCATAGAATTCCTTCTCATAAGAGGAATACTTCCTTCTAGTGTCATTTACCTTCTCACTGAAATAGGCTACAGGCCTATCATCCTGACTCAACACAGCTCCAATGGCCTCCCCACTGGCATCACACTTTACTTGAAATGGTTTAGTAAAATCAGGCAGAATCAAAACAGGCTTCTCAGTTATCTTTTTCTTCAAAAGTTTAAAGTTTCTTTCTACTTCAGCAGTCCACTTAAATGGATGTTTTCTCTTCTTTATTGTCTCAATGATGGGTGCATTAATCTTACTGAAGTTTCTTATAAACTTTTTGTAAAAACTAGCAAGTCCATAGAAACTTCTTACCTCAAAAACATTCCTGGGTGAAGGCCACTCCACAATTGCCTTAACCTTTTCTGGGTCCATCTTCAATCCTTCTGCAGAAACAACAAAACCCAGATACACCAACTCTTCTTTCATGAATGAGCATTTCCTTAAGTTTATCAATAGTTTCTCTTGGTGCAGCTTTTTCAAGACATACTTAAGATGCCTTAAATGTTCTTCTTTAGTTCTACTAAAAACTAATATATCATCCAAATATACTGTCACAAATTTACCAATGAATTCTTTCAATACTTCATTCATAAGTCTCATGAAAGTGCTAGGTGCATTTGACAACCCAAAAGGCATTACCATCCATTCATATAGTCCTTCATTTCTTTTCAAGGCAGTTTTCCACTCATCACCCTCTCTTATTCTGATCTGATGATATCCACTTTTTAAATCTATCTTTGAAAAATATTTAGCACCACTCAAACAGTCCATTAAATCCTGAACTCTGGGCAAAAGGAATCTGTACTTGATTGTGATCTTATTGATTGCTCTAGAATCAGTACATATCCTCCAGCCCCCATCTTTATTTGGGCTCAATACTGCTGGTACTGCACATGGACTCAAACTTTCTCTGATCAGCCCCTTGTCCACCAATTCCTGTACTTGTCTCCTAATTTCCTCATTTTCTGTGGGAGTCATTTTGTAGGCTGCTTTATTTGGCAGATTTGAACCAGGGATAAAATCTATCTGATTGCTGATCTTTCTCACAGGTGGCAGCTCATCAGGTAAATCATCCACAATAATGTCACAATAATTGTCTAACATCTCTTGGATTTCTACCGGCAAGTCAGAAATATTTGTAGAAGTAAGAACTACCTTAGGTTTGCAAACTAAAGCAAAAATTACCTCTTCTTCTTCTATCTATTGCAGATATTCCTTCTCACTCAGCAACAAGGTCTTTGGATCAATCACTCTATTGGATGGCTCTCCTTCTTCCATGGGTATCAATGTATGGTGTACCCCATCTTTGAAGAAATTGTAAGTGTTCTTCTTGCCATCATGTACTGCTGCTCTATCAAACTGCCAAGGTCTACCCAGCAGTATATGACACACATCCATGGGAATTACATCACACAAGACCTTATCTTTATATTTTCCCATTTGCAGCCCTATCTCACACTGTTATTTTACAACCAACTGGTGCCCTTTATGTAGCCAGGACATCCTGTAGGGAGTTGGATGCTTCCTTGTCTTCAAATTCAACTTCTCTATCACCTTAGTGGAAACCAAATTGTCTGTGCTGCCACTATCAATGACCAGCTGGAATCATTTCCCTTGGACTTTTCATATGCTCCTAAAAAAAGTCTTCCTTTGTGCAGGCTCAGTGGCCTCTTTGGTTTTCTTCAACAGGACCTTGTTAACCACCAAGGACTCTCCCCTCTCTGGTAGAATTTCTTCTTCAATTTCTGCCTCTTCTCCAGCCTGGGAAACAACAACATTTCTTGGACCAACACCCACATTCTCTAGACACTCATAGTGCTTATGTCCCACTTGCTGACATCTATAGCACCTCAACTCTCTACCTCTGCCTCTGTCTCTGCCTCCTCTTCCTTTTCCTCTGTAAGAACCCCTTCCACCCCTTGCATCATCCTCTGTAGATGCATTCTGAGGTGAGCTACTATTAGCCCCATCCCTGGGCATAGTAGGCTTTCCTCTACCACCCTGACTTCCCTTTCCACGGAAAGTACCTCTCTTCTTGGAAAACTGTTTTCTCAGGAGTTTCTCCTTTGCTTTCAAGGCCATCTGGTAGGCCTCTTCCACTGTCTTAGGAGTCAGAAGAGCAATCTCATCTTGGATCTCTAGCTTTAGACCATTCACATATCTGGAAGTCTTCTCTGGTGTGTCCTGAAATTGCCCAGCTCTTATGCTTACTCTATAGAATTTCTTTATGTATTCCTTTACTGTCAGCAACCTTTGTCTCAGGTTCTGCATTTTCCTATACAATGTCAGCTGATAATCACTAGGCAAGAATTTACCTTTTAATTTAGCCATCATTCTGGTCTACCTTTTGATAGGTTGCTTGCCAACTCTCCTCCTTTATGCCTGCACTCCATCCCACCAAAGTGCAACATGTCCCTTCAGCTTTGTCAATGCAAACTTGACCTTTTTATCTTCGCTTATTTATTCATAGTCGAAGCACTTGTTCATTTCATTTATCCAGTCCACCAGCTCCTCTGGATTCAATCCTCCTGCAAAATTTGATACTTCAATCCTAGGCTTAACTGCAGACCCCAGAACAGTTCTAAGGAGCCTCATGTCGGGAGGAATTTCAACATTTTCTTTCGCTTCTTATAATTCAGGTTCACTGATGTCTTCAGGATCTCTGGTCTTTCTTTGCTCCATGGCATCCATTCTGGCCTTGACCCTCTGCAACATCCCCAACACCTCTGCGTTGGCAACAAGTCTCCTTCTGCCAACACCTCTAACAACTCGGATTTCCATGTCAATTCTTTGCAAAAGAAACTTAAAAACAACAACTCTGATACCACAAATGACGGAAACAAAGCTAAAGGTTGCCCCTAAGGAGAGCTGATCTACTGTAGTCACTCTGTCAGCATTTCCAGATCATGAACTTAGTTTACCTCCACGTGGCCTCCTTTCTCTTCCTTGGAATTTTATTTATCAAATTCATGGAATTTGATAAATAACATTATTAACAACCCTTGAATTTTATTATATTCCCGAAATTTATATTCTCGGCCACATATATATCAATAGTCCAATCAAATTCGTGCACCGTACCTTGGTTAACCTTTGTGCATCTTCCTCATACGACCACCATCCGATGGCTCCCCTCCAGATCGATGACGCTCGACAATATTGTGTGGTCTCCGATGCTGAACTTTAACGTGTGATGGCGCGCAATGATGGCGATGTTTGTGGGTCCACCTTTGCCACGTGTCGACGGTTCTATGGAATCACTCGCGATTGGAGAATACCGCTTACTCCGCAAAAGCAGTGCGATATGGGCAGGCGGGTTTCGCAAATCCACTTCCGGTTTTGAAATGGTGTTGACCAGGGTTCAAGCCGGGTTACACTATCCTCTTATTTATTAACTCACGTCTAACCTCGGGTCAGGTTCCGACAGCAAAAAAATTATGTCTCTTTATTAAGCGGGAATTCTACTATTTAAACAGTGTTCACGACCACGGTTTCTGTACACAGACCTCGCCTACAAGTGGGATTAATTCAATAGGGTTTGTTCGGACAATTTTGAGAGAACCAACAGACAGAGAGATGTGAAATCTATACGATAGTTCAACTCAGTGATTACATATATGCACAGATTTCAATCGCCTCACAATTAAACAAATTCTTCACAAATAAGGATTTGAGACAATTCTATGGCCAATGAGCACTGAAATTATTTAACTGGAAGAAATTGTTAACACACAAATTTTATTGCAGAAATCTCTCTTTTTCTTTCCTCTCCCCCCCTTTATATACATCCAAGGGATACAATTTATATACATTACAATGTGTCTCTTTGGTTCCTTTATGAGAACCGTTTAGAAAATGAAAAGCCTAATTACAATTATTCAACTAACTGAAACATGACAGATGGACTGACTGAACTATTTGACTTCTACAAACTCTGACTAATCTAAATGGTACAGTCAGCTGAGGTATTGACACCTAGCTATTACAATTCGATTTTTTTTTAACCCTCCTAGCCACAACATGTGGACAAAACCTCCTACATTGTTGGATAGTGTCTAATGCCCCTGCATCATCTTGCTATACCAAGAAACTATAGCTAACCCAGTACTCTTCTTGTCTATGGAGCTCCTTTCCCAATATACATCAGTGAAGCCCTTAAGCCTCACTTAATCAACCTGTTTGTACCATAATCAATAGTTTGTTATGCCTATGATATATCTAAACACATGATTTTTAGGAACACAATGCACTCTAGTCAGTTCAACCATGAATTGACTTAGTTGGTTGACTCCAAAACAAATATCAAGTTGTGTGTTGACAAATTACATCAATGATCCAATGAGTTTTTAGTATACTCTAATATCCACTCGCTCTATTGTAGCACTGATTAGAATTTGGATCAGGGCAAAAAATTAGCTAAAAATTATAAGTGCTCAAAATTGTTTCAGACCTGAATGATTGGATAGAGTTCATCGCTAGGATTTTGGTGCAAATCATTTCATCAAAATCCAAGTTCATATGACTGAGTTATGGTATGTTGTTTGCTTTTAAAAATAGGAAAAAATGGACAGAGTAGGTACAAGGATGATATGGCAGCCCAGTTAGCTCATGAGGAAAGTCCTCCAGCAATAGCCAATAACATCGCGCCAAGTTGCACCTTCAGATTCGCAAATGTGGACCATGGGGGGAATTTTCTCCTATCCTATGTCTAAATCAAATTATATGATATTGGTGTAATTTTATATTATTGGAATTTTTTATTTAGGGCCAATGAGGGCAGGACACATGGTGCAGCAAGGGGCTATCACATGCCCCCACCCCATGGCCTTAGAGGTTGGCAAGTTCAAATATTGTTTGGTGGATATATTATATATGGTATTAAATTTTCATATAACCTAAGATTGAAACCATATTACATGGAAGAATTAAACCACAATTAGAGGAGCTATCAACTAATTTAGAGGAGGCTCTAAGTTGGTGGACATCTCTAAGGTTGGCGGAGGAGTTATTATAAGTTTTTCAAAAATTCATGGTCGGATTGGGCGTCGAACACCCGACCTACTCCACACTACATCGACGATTTACCAACTCCCCTAACACATGGTTCTTAACCACAAAGGCCACCACTTGTATTTGAATTTGATCACGCAAAATGTGGGAATCCAGAAGGGGCCAAATCCCTCCCCATATGGCCACAGTTCAAGGACTAGGTGTTATGCGATCAATCCAACGGAAAATTTAAAACCATGTTTAATTAATATTAAAATGTGGTTAAGACACATTAAAACAGGATTAGCGTTAAAACATGCTGATATTTAAAAAACACTTATCTTATATTTAAAATTCACTTATCCGCTAATTAACCGCATGATTAGTTTTGGCAGAAATTTTGGTAGAGCATGCCAATTTAGGCGGATTTCCAAATTTAGTATTTTAACTAGTAGTTTTCTAGAATTATTGGAGGAAATTAGGGAAAATTTGATTGTGCTCTATCTTGAGCGTCACTCAGCCAAATTTAAAAAATGAATAGTCATTTTTTACTATCTTGGACATTATGAAGCTAGTTGTGCAAATTTTAGAGGCATTTTGAGACTTCCAAGTGTGATTTTTCTATATGTAATTTTCATGGAGCCTAGGGCCACCAGGTGTTGGAGGCATATCTAGAGGAGCCAAAGGCCATTCTGTGTGAATGAACAGTGAATTTTGGATGATTGACATGTTCTGGAGATAGTGAATTAGGTTATAGGTGTAGATGAGGACTTCTAAGGATTTGTTTTCCACATTATATCTCAGGGAAGCTGAAGGCCACCAGTAGAAGAGGTCATGCCGAAGGGAGCTATGGTCCATTTCCAGTGATTGAAAAGTCAATATAGGGGTATTTTTATATTCTGAGCCCATCGGTATAGTCTGAAAAACCAATGGAGTTTAGCATCATCTTGTAAAATAATTTGACCATCTTAATCCCATAGAGCCTAGTCCATTAATGGAGGCTCAAGGAGACGTAGCCAAAGTGTTGAGGGTGAACTCCTTTATTATACTGCTATTGTGTGTTGCTGGTTAATTTTCTACAAATTATATTTTTTTTTCATGCATTTAATCAGCGAAAAACAATTTTTAATTTCACACACACAAAGCATGTAAAAAACACATAAAATTGACACAAGAATTCAATTGCAAAAATGGACGTATGAGCATGATCCTCATATTATTTAAATGGAGTAGAAGGTGCTTGCACAACAAAAAAATTCAGCCACCTATTTCAGATCAATATTGTGTCATAGCTTAGATTAGATCATTGTAGCCAGGTATAGCCAGGGTTAGCTATTGGTTGTTAAATCGTGCAAGCAAAATTTAATAGTTTGAAAGTTTATGTGTGAAGGAGAAGTTAGATTGAGAGCTTGGTTCTGAAATCACAATAAAGAAGTTTGTGAAGCTTTGTGAATTTTTTTTGAAGCTCTTTAATTCATTACATTGTGATGGAAACTTCATTAAGTGGTGATTCTAAACCATCCTCCTTTGCAAGGCTCTGTGATAAAGAGATGAAGCAGGACTTATACATCATGAAAGATATGGTGCAAAAGTTGTATCAAGATGTAAGGGAGAACATTACACTTCAAGAGAATTTGGTTTCCATGAAGAAATAGAAGCAAGAACTTCTTCAAAAGATGCATTAGATGGAGACTCAGCTTCATGATGCCAAAGAATCCTTAGCCAAGCATGTGCTTGAAGAAGAGGCAAATAATTCAAGTTTGTCTTCAATTTACTCTCAAGATAAATTTGTAGGTTCTTTTGAAAAACACAATAGAGGAATAGGGTCCAAATTGATGATGAAAATGGGCTATGAAGGTAAAGGATTAGGCAAAAATGCACAAGGCATAGTTGATCCAATTATGGTTGAGGAAAGGCATAAGTATTTGGGTCTTTGTTATGGACAACTTTATGGAGAAAGCTCTAAAGACATGAAGGCACTTGAAACGGTTCCAAGGAGGAATTTTTTTGTAGGTTCAAACCATAAAACATGTAAAGTTTGTAATCAAGACGGATGCAATTTTTTGAAACCTATGTTGCAGGAAGATTCTTTTAGACATGCAGCTTATGGAAAAAAAGAGAGTTGTGGCAACTCAAAGGACATGAACATTTTTGTTGGTATTCAAAAGAGAGTTGGAACCTATTCAACTGAATCTCCTCAAGAAGGTGATAAAGATGAACATTCAAAGAATCATTCAAGGTATAATTCTTCCTATAATCATGTTGTTTATGATTATGTTAAGCATGACAAATCTGCATGCATGAATGGGAGAAAAAGTTGTTGTTTATATTGTGGTTTGCATAACCATCAAGTTTCAAGATGCTGGAAGAGAATGATAGCATACAAGAAATAGTCAAAGCAAAGGTGACTTGAACAGGAGATGCAAAATGTTTTCACTCATTTCTAGAAGCAAGGACATCTCATTGCCCAATGTTGGACACTGCATCCAACCACCCATCCAAAGTAATTGAAACAAGGGGAGAAAAATACTGCGAGAATGGAACAAGAGATTCCATCATCGATGTGAGTCAAGATGATTCACAAGAAAATCATGTTTAGCAAGAAAAATCGTCATTGAGGTGGATTGGTAATAAATGGCTCGATTTCTTGACCAAGTAAGGCGTGCATTTCCATTGTACATAGATGAAAATTTAAGCCATATGTATGCATGAATTTACGTTCAAAGTATGACAAGTTGCAATAGATTATCACAACTTGTATGATGCAAGATTGCATGAGAATGTTGTTCAGTTGAAGGCATTTCTGTTTTTTGCAAAATTTTTCCAAGATGGTCTAAAAGATGGGTATGTCACTCATTTATGTTGTAGCAATTTATCATTCAGTTCAGCTCTTATGATCACCCATATGTTTTGGGTTTATGTACTTATTTTTACTTGAAAGAGAGAGTATAAAAGTGTACATATGCATGAGATTTTGTATGTGTAAATAGAGAACTTATGATAGGTTCATTGTAAATATATACATGCATGAGTGTTATCACTATGTATCATGTGTTTATCGTCTTATGTCGATTGTGTCACACACATTTCATACCAATTTATGTCCATTGTGTTGCATATTTCATGTCGACTTATGTTGTTGATGTCGCATGTTGTTTGTCAACTATGTTTGTTGATTATGTTGATCGACTTATGTTTTAGTCGATGGTGTTTGTCAATTGTGAGTCGATATTTGATACACCAATGTGCAAGAAGATCACCATGTACTTGATGTTACAGGAGGTGACAGTCATTTATTTAAAGGAGAAAAAAATATGTGGCCATCATTTCAATTCTTTCATAATTTTTTCTTTTCAAGATTTATTGTATGTTCTTGTGACAAGACGTCACAGGAAATTTGAGGTTTATTCAATGAGAAGTGGAAAATATGAAAATTTGTTTGTAACCATTGTAGAACAAGCTGGTTTCTTGTGTTGACACCATGAGTTCACTCATATTGCAAGCTTAATTTGGATAAGAGGATTTCTAAGAAGAATATTGTATCCATTTTTTGCAAGAGGGACTTCATTCTCAGTGGGAAGGCTAAAATTTTGCCAAGCACATAGAGATCGATTTGGTACAGAAGGGTATGTATCAGTTTACAACAGCCAACAATGTTGAAGTGAGTCAACATCAACCAGAGAGTAGTGGTTGAGGGACATGGCCAATTGTGATGCAAGTCATATCAATGTGATTTTCAAAGAAGACATGTCAAGTAAAATTAGTTGATATAACTTGAAAGTAGAAGAGTGTTGAAGCTCAAGCAGATAATTATTAGCTTTTATTAGTCCAAAATCCTGTCAATGGGAAGGACTGATTAGAATTTGGATTAGGGCCTAAAATTAGCTAAAAATTCAAAGTGTTCAAAATTATTTCATACCTAAACGATAAAATATAGTTTGATTCCAGGATTCCGATGAAATTCGTTTCATCAAAATCCGAGTTTGTATGACTGAGTTATGGTCTATTGTTCGCTTTTTGAAACACAAAAAATATGGACAGAGCAAGTACAGGGATGATGTGGCAGCCTAGTCAACTCATGAGGAAAGTCCTCTAGAAACAGCCAATGACATCATGCCAAGTGGCACCTTCAAATTCTCCAATGTGGACTATGGGGGAAATTTTCTCCTATCCTAAGTCTAAATCAAATTATATGATATTGGTGTAGTTTTATATTATTGGAATTTTTTATTTAAGGCCAATGAGGGCAGGATAAGTGACACAGCCAGGGGCTGCCACTTGCCCCCACCCCATGTCCTTAGAGGTTGGAAAGTTCAATTTTTTTTTGGTGGATATATTATATATGGTATTAAATTTTCTTATAACCTAAGATTGAAACCATATTAAATGGCATAATTAAACCACAATTAGAGGAGCTACCAACTAATTTGGAGGAGGCTCTAACTTGGTGGACAACTCTAAGGTTGGTGGCAGATTTATTATAAGTCTTTTCAAAAATTAATGGTCAGATCAGGGGTCGAACAACCAACCTACTCCACACTACACCGACAGCTTACCAACTCCCCTGCCATGTGGTTCTTAACCACAAAGGCCACCACTTGTATTTGAATTTGATTGCGCCAAAATGTGGGTGTCCAGAGGGGGCCAGCCCCCTCCCCATATGGCCTGAGTTCAATGACTAGGCACTACGTGATCAATCCTAGGGAAAATTTAAAACCATGTTTAATTAATATTAAAACATGGTTAATCCACATTAAAATGGGATTAGCGCTAAAACAGGCTTATATTTAAACAACGCTTATATTATTATTAATATGAGCTTATCCACTAATTAACGACACGATAAGTGTTGGAGGAATTTTTTCCAGAGCGCGCCAATTTAGGTAGATTGGCAAATTTAGTATTTTAACTGGCAATTTTCTAGAATTAGTGGAGGAAATTGGGGAAAAGTGATTGTGCTCTATCTTGAGCATTACTCGGACAAATTTCAAAAATAAATAGTCATTTCTTACTATATTGGACATTTTGAAGCTAATGGTATAGATTTTAGAGGCATTTGGAGACTTCTAGGTGTGATGTTTCTATAGGTAAGTTTCATGGAGCTGAGGGTGTTACACAACAATTTGTCACTGTCCCTACAATCCCCATCCCGCACATTGGAAGGCTCATTCCGTGACTTGTGGGTAGAGTTAAGACTTGAAAATAATTTCATTTCATCCCTCTGAAGATGAGATTTAATTGCCCTAAAGACATCTCCTTGCAAAAAACCCTAAAAATAGCTCTTTTTCCATTGGCGCGGTTCCATAGTTCAGCCCTCGCGCCAAGACGGAAATCCTCCAAAGAGGGCGCGCCAATTGGCGCTTTGTCATAGATCCGTACCCGCTCCAACCATATTAAGAGGAGTTTTTTTAAAAATAAAAGGTGGAAGTTTCATCCTAACAAATTACTGGGCTGATTTCTATCTTGAGTTGGGAGGTTTGGCTATGGATTTCCATGGAGAGGAAGTGGTTTGCCACCTCTCATGGAAGCTTCCTTGATGATAGAGCCAATCCCATAATTATAGGGATCCCAATTCCCCTTCCTCATTCTATAAAAGCTTGCCCATTTCCATTTGCAAGCTAGTTCCAAAGAGTGACAGAATTTCTAAGTTCCCAAGAGCTTTCATGCTGCAAAAGCCTTCTTGATTCCCTAAGGCCAAATCCAAGCAAGGAGACTATTGCCAAGTATCCAGAGAGAGAGGCTTGTCCCATCCCTAACAGGCCTTTTCGAGACATGCTGTGCTGATGAGCCGCTAAAGGAGAGTGCTGCGTCGAAGCTATGGTTGTATTCTTCCTTTGACTCTTTAATGATAAGCGACTATCGATTATGGTTCCACTCTTGTTCTTGATCATGTTCATGAGTTATATCCTCTTCGACTGATATATAGTTGTATGCACTGGATTTTATGCTTGCGTTTGTGTTGTTTCTTGCATGTGCAAGTGTCCGATCACGGAGATCGTGAGGGCTGTGATCTGCCAAGGTGAAGGAACGGGAGCACCACCTCTTCTACAAACGACAGCGTCAGATTCCAGGTAAGCCTTCCTCGCAAGTCGGTTTATTTACAATTAGGAACCTGCATTGTAGCATGTTTGATTGTTGCTAGACCTGATTTGGGCTAGTAGGGATCGCCTCTGTCCGCAGAGGGGATTTACCTCCTCAACAATTTGGCGACTCCGCTGGGGAATCAGCTTGTTGTTTGATTTGTAAACTATAGACAGAGTCTGAAGCACAGCCAGATAGCCTTCGAAACGTTTTTTCTCTGCATTAGCGGAGTAGATCAATGCTTCTTCAGTCGATCTCTGGTTTGGTTTACGGACTGGACAAATTGGAGTTTTGTCTTCTCTTTTCGGTTAACTTCTTGGTCTTGCTTTCTTGGTCAACTCTTTGGACTGGATTTTCTTGTTTGTTTGGCTTTATTTTAGCCTTATTTTCACTTTTCTGTGTCTGAGATTGCTTGTTTTTTATTTTTTCCATAGTAAACTTGGTTGGCGCGCTTTTTAGCGTAACAGTCACGCCAATTGGCGTAGGTTGCCTGTGTATCACCCACGCCATTGCATTTCTGGCGCTAATTTCAAGCTCACAGTCGCGCCAATCCTGTGAGCTATTAGGGTTTCCTGTGTTTCAAGCTTTCTGAGGCTGACTTGTGATTTTGATCTTGATTTTTCGGCTGTTTGAGTGCACTGGAGCCTGGCTTGACTGGTTGGAGCCTCCTTCCTTTGGTTGTTTGCCTATTTCTTGCAATTTTGCATATGAGCCCTAGGGCATTTAGGTTCCTTTGTGAGTTGACCCTCCCTTGGGAGTTTTTGGTTTCCGTTCGTTTGGTCGGCTGTGGGATTGCTTCCTTGCATTCGTTTGATAGTTGTCTATCATACTGTTGCATTTTTTGAGTGACTGATTTCATTTTCATTCGAATTTCACTTTGCTTCATTTTGGGCCTAGATCACACGGCTCATTGGTGTCTTTGGGACTTTTCTTGGTTTTGAGAGACTTTTTGTCGATTTGAGATCTGATTGTTTGTGCCATTAACTGAAATTTGTTGGTTTTGCTCTCTTAATATCATTTCTTGAATTTCTTCTTATTTGTTTTTGGTTTGTTTAGTGCATCTAGCTATTAAACATTGAAAATAAAAAAAAATCTCTTTTGCTTATTGGTTGATTAGTGCAAATTGAAATCTTTTCCATTTTACTAGTATTTAGTGAATTTGAGAGAAAAGATTTAAGTTTCATTAGTTGCATTAGAGATGTCATTGATTGTCTTCTGATCATTTTGTTTGTGTAAAAACTCTCAACTCTTCCATAGCTAGTTTTCATCGAACAAAATGGTGTACTGTGGCATGTAGTTTTTGCATTTAAGAGATTTTTGAGACAACACATTCGTTAGGGCTTGAAAACTGAAACGTAATTGAAGATCAACTTTAAAATCTACTCAATTTACACTAAGGCAGCATTGAAATCTAACGAAACACATTTAGAGGTCTAGGCTAGAGACGTGTTCCGGCGTCTTTAAATCTAGTAGCTGTCGTTCGCCTTTTGGCTTTAGACAGCGCTAGTACGGACTTGTGCTCCCCGTACCGTCGCGTATATAAAGGGAGACCCCACTAGGTTTCAATCCTTTATCCGTAGGAAGCTGAGTCTGCCGCCCTATACCCGTGATACACCGAAAACAACATTCGGGGAGATTTCTTGCATGTACAGAAAGTCCTTGGATGATTTCTCTTTCATTTTGAAACCAAGGTGTATATTGCAGTTCACGGTTATTTGGTACACCCTTTTCCTAGTATTCCTGAGTAGTCATTTCAATCTTTTCTGACTCTTTAAATTTGAAAAGGTCATCAAGCGCTTGTCCTTTCATGCTTGTTTCCAATCTGAAAGCGATAGAGTCACCTTTTGCCTGTTTCCAATCTGAAAGCGATAGAGTCACCTTTTGCCTGTTTCTTGACTCTTAAAATATGAAACGGTAGAGTTTTGTTTCAATGTTTTAAAAATTAACTGACCATGAAATATTCCTGGTTAAAGTTAGTTTCCTTAGGGTGTTGTTCTGAAGATCGTTTCTGATGGCAACTTTTCTAGAGTTCACCAACCAAGGAATCCCCTCCGATGGGAATCCTAGTCATTTTCCTCCTTTTGGAAATGTTGGCGCTCCTTATATGGTAACGTTGTCCCTTCCTGGGTTAACTGTTGGGTTGCCTGTTTGGTTGTTTTCAACCTCTTTAGTCCCGAATGTCTTGGCTACTGTTCAATCAGTTCCTCCACCTGAATAACATCATGTTGATTCCAAGGTGGACCTCTCCCCTTCTTCGCCTGTTTCTGCGTCCTCCTGTTCTACTTCGCCTGGTGAAAGTCTGGATTCGAGTAACCGGGTGGCTAAGAAGATGAAGAAGAAGACAAAGAAGAAGAAGTCTGATAAAGGAGAGGCTAGCTCTGCGGCTATTGCGCCTAAGAAGCCTTCTGTCGATAAACCTCCCAACCCTTCACGGAAAGTCAAGTTCCCTTGCATGTTGTGCACGGGAGACCATCTTCTTCGAGACTGCTCTGGCATTCCCAAGGTGCTCGAAGCATGGTCCAACGGTCGTCCGCCATTGCCTTTGGATTCTGGGAGTCAAGTTGGGGGAACGTCCTCAACTGGTGCTGGTAAGGCTGCTAAGAAGCAGGGTAAGCTCACCAATTCCTTTAAGTTGTGTGAAGGGCACCATGCCATTCACCTTTGTCCGTATATGGATGAAGCCAAGCGAGTTTTGGACAACTCAACTGTTTCTACACCATGCCTCCCGGTTGGTTATAAGCAGTTGTCTTTGAGTCCTCCACCAACTGATCCTACGATTGGTCAAGAGTCATCCTTGGTCGATCCCTCTCCCCTGGAAATTCAAATTCATGAATCCGTTCCTGGCCAACCTTTGGTCGTGGGATCAGTTGAGCTGGCCCCGTCCACGGTGCACCAGGTCTTTTCCGTTGAGAGTGGATCTCATCCCCCTCAAGTTCTTCTTGTTTCTTCAGATTCCTCGGACTTGGAGAAAGATTCTCCTATCCCTATATCTCAAGAAGTTGCTCCTCTGCCTCCCGTGATGGAGGTCTCAGAGGATTTCCCTTCCCCTACCTTCGAGATGGAGGTCGTGGAGGATGCTCCTTCTTCTTCCGTAACACCAGGGGAAGACCATCTCGGTTCGATGTTAGCCCCTCCAAGTAGTTTGGTCGCTTCCTTCGATTGGAATCGATTTGCAGGATACCGCCTTCCGTCTTATGTGCCTTTCGAGATCACAGTACAGGATTTTGGTCTGGTTGTACCCAGCACCATTATAGACGAAGGCGCGTCTGTTAGTGTTCTATCCTCAACTACTTGGCAAGCTTTTGGCTCGCTGCCACTTGCGCCTGTTACGCAGAATCTGTTGGCATTTAACAGAAGAACGAGTCAACCGTTAGGGATCCTCCCAAGGTTACATATTACTTTAGGAGGTAAAACCATCCATATGGACGTGATGGTTGTTCCAGGCCCTTTGGATTTCAATCTGCTCTTGGGGCGTGATTACACCTATGCCATGGGAGCTCTTGTATCCTCCCTTTTTCGTGTGGTTTGTTTTCCACATGAAGGACGGATCGTGACCATTGATCAGCTTTCGTTCTTTGGTCCTGATGTGGCAGCTGGCCCGCCATCATCCCTTCCTGTTTTTTATCCACTCGTTGTATCTGCCCCACTGCAGGTCAACTATGTGGCTACCTACCCCATGCCTGTACTAAGTGAAAGTGCCATCGTGCATCAGGTGCTGGGGGCATTGGGTCCTAACTTCCAAGATGTTTTTCTTCCATCAAGAGTGGAACTCTTGGAAGCGATGAGTTCTTGTTCATTATGATGAGGTCGTTCGGAGCAGATTTCCTTGTCTTGTGTCAAGCTCCTTAAAAAATGAAACAAGGTTGTCGGAGCAGAGTTCCTTATCTTGTGCCAAGCTCCTTAAACCATGAAACAAGGTGTCACGAGGATAATTCTTTTAATGTGTCAACCTCGTTAAAATAATGAAACACATTCTTGTTCAATTCGAGTCTTTGTTTAGATCTCGTAAAATCCCAGTCAAGTCTTTCTCTTGATCTCGTAATTTGAACCTTCACTCCATTTGCCTTTCATATGGACTGAAGCTTGGGGGGCATGTACCTCGAATTGAGTCACCATGCTGGGGGCATTCTCACTTTTTCAAGCATAGTTTGTTTCCATTTCAAGCTTGTGTTAAAATGAAACCGGTTTCAAGCATAGTTTATCTTTGTTTCAAGCTTGTGTAAAAATGAAACCAACTTCAAGCAGAGTTTCCTGATTTCAAGCTTCTGTAAAAATGAAACCTTTCCCATTTTACCTCTTGTGATTGCCATTTTATCAGCCTATTTTTTCTAGATGAGCCTTGGTTTCCTCACTCCATCGTCATTATCTGCTTGGCTGATCATATGCCTTCGCTTGGTTATTTTCCCCGTTCTTGAGGAACCGCTGTGATGAGCAGTCTTGTTAGCCAGCCTCTTGACTTTTATGTTATTCTGAGCAGTTCCACCATTACCGGAACCAGTTGCTACCCTTTATACCACTCGTTCCTCTAGGTGGAGTCATCTTTCAGCTCTTTTCTGACTCTCTAAACATGAAAATATTGCTGAGGCCCTTGTCGTTTCGATCTCGTTAAAGTGGACACGAATCGACATCTGCCCAATATACATTTACCCATTTTTCGGGCTGGGATGGATTATTTACGAAAAAGGAATACCCTAGCTTATCGCGACTAGGAGGTTTTATCGGGTATTTTTTTCTACCTTTTCGGGTCTGGGGAACTATTTACGAAAAGGGACCGCTGGATTTTACTTTTCTGCTGTCTTTTCAAACTCTCTAAACATGAAAATACGCCGAGTTCTTCCTTTGTCAGACTCATTAAATCCTGATGACATTGGATTCAATAGAAATGACGTTCTCTGAGTTCCTCCTTGCTAGGGCTCATTAAATGTACTAGGATGGACTTATACGACAAGAATATGGTATCCTCTTCAAGCTTGTGTAAAAATAAAGAGGTACTCACCGAAATGGTGGGGAAAATGAAACCAACATCATTGTCGTGTCGGCGGTATGTCGCTCTTGAACATGGCACTTGTCTGCAGTCGTGTCGGGTTGGGGACATCTCATCTCATTTTTCACTTGCCTTCATGGGTTTGGATAATCCCTTTTGACCTCTCGTCTGCTCTTTGCCTCATCACTATGACCTCTGATCTTTTGATGTCAAATACTGCCAAATCCACTATCGTGTCGTCAATATGTTCAAGAGAAGTTGACTTCTGCACATATCAACCTTCCTCTGATTCTCATTTGATCCTGATTCACAAAGACCTTATGTTCCTCTGTCTCGTGTCGATGATGTGGGAAACACTATGGCCCACCTTCGATCAAGGTCACTTCCTGTTGACTTCAGCTCATTATCCAGGAAGTTGATCTAGAGACTCCCTTCTGGTACCTTGGAGCCTGCATGCCTCAATGTCAGGTTCTTCACATTCGACGTGAGGTTTTCATCATTGGCCTCCGATCAAGTGATTCTGCGGGTGTTCGACATCAGCTCACTATTCACATGTCGTAGATTGTACCTGTAGTACCTTAAGGACCATTGGCATTATTGGTGGTTCCTCTCACGTCTGTTAACAACTTTCATCATTAGCTGATAATCAGACGATGTTCTTGCATGTTCGACTTCAGCTCACATATTTTCATGCTTGAACTTGTACTTTGTTCGAGTCGAGATGGAGCGCAAGAACCTGGATTGTGTCTGTTGTAATCTAGGCTGCGACATTGTGGATTATTATGATTATTTACATGACTCACTGATTGGATGGCTGCGACCATACCTGAGTCTATTTATCGATCTTCATTGGATGGCTACGTCCATGCCTTGGATCTAGATTATTGTAAACTCTGTTATGGATGGCTGTGCCCATACCATGCATATATATCATGTATCTGAGAAATCAGTTGTACTTCGCTCCACAGATTTTTTGATGGTGGTGTTTTCAGTCGGCATGTTCTCGTAAAGCATTTCACCCCTCTCTCTCTCTCTTTTGGGCCTCATGCTTTAGGGGGCATCTGTTACACAGCAATTTGTCACTGTCTCTACAATCCCCATCCTGCACATTGGAGGGGTCATTCCTTGACCTGTGGGCAGAGTTAAGACTTGAAAATACTTTCATTTCATCCCTTTGAAGATGAGCTTTAATTGCCCTAAAGACATCTCCTTGCAAAAAACCCTAAAAATAGCTCTTTTTCCATTGGCTCGGTTCCATAGTTCAGCCCTCGCGCCAAGAGGGAAATCCTCCAAAGAGGGCGCGCCAATTGGCGCTCTGTCATAGAGTTGTACCCGCGCCAACCATATTAAGAGGTGTTTTTTAAAAATAAAAGGCACAAGTTTCATCCTAACAAATTACTGGGCTGATTTCTATCTTGAGTTGGGAGGTTTGGCTACGAATTTCCATGGAGAGGAAGTGGTTTGCCACCTCTCATGGAAGCTTCCTTGATGATAGGGCCAATCCCATAATTATAGGGATCCTAACTCCCCTTCCTCCTTCTATAAAAGCTTGCCCATTTCCATTTGCAAGCTAGTTCCAAAGAGTGGTAGAATTTCTAAGTTCCCGAGAGCTTTCATGCTGCAAAAGCCTTCTTGATTCCCTAAGGCCAAATCCAAGCAAGGAGACTATTGCCAAGTATCCGGAGAGAGAGGCTTGTCCCATCCTTGACAGGATTTTTCGAGACATGCTGTGCTGACGACCCGCTAAAGGAGAGTGCTACGTCGAAGCTATGGTTGTATTCCTCTTTTGACTCTTTAATGATAAGCGACTATCAGTTATGGTTCCACTCTTGTTCTTGATCATGTTCATGAGTTATATCCTCTTCGACTGATATATAGTTGTATGCACTGGATTTTATGCTTGCGTTTGTGTTGTTTCTTGCATGTGCAGGTGTTCGATCACAGAGATCGTGAGGGCTGTGATCTGCCAGGGCGAAGGAACCGGAGCACCACCTCTTCTACAAACGACAGCGTCGGATTCCAGGTAAGCCTTCCTCGCAAGTCAGTTTATTTACAATTAGGAACCTACACTGTAGCGTGTTTGATTGTTGCTAGACCCGATCTGGGCTAGTAGGGATTTCCTCTATCCGCAGAGGGGATTTACCTCCTCAACAGAGGGCCACAAGGTGTTGGAGGCATAGCCAGAGGAGCCAGAGGCCATTTTGAGTGAATGAATTGTGCATTTTGGATGATTGAAATGTTGTGGAGATAGTGAGATAGGTTACAGGAGAAAATGAGTACTTCAAAGGGTTTTTTTGCCACATGATAGTTCAGGGAAGCTCAAGTCCACCAGCAGAAGAGGTCATTCCCAAGGGAGCCATGGTCCATTTTCAGTGATTGAACAATCAATCTAGGGGTATTTTGCTATTCTAAGCCCATTGATACAGTTTAAAAAACCAGTGGATTTGAGCATCAACTTGTAAAATAATTTGACCATCTTAGTCCCTGAGAGCCTAGTCCATTGATGGAGGCTCAAGGAGATGTATCCCAAGTGTTGAGGGTGAAACGCTTTGCTATATTGTTGATGTATGTTGGTGGTTAATTTTCTGCAAATTATGTTTTTTTTTTCATGCATTTAATCAGCTAAAAACAATTGTTAATTGAACACACACAAAGCATGTAAAAAACACATAAACTTGACAAAATAATTCAATTGCACAAATGGATGTATGAGCATGAGCCTTAGATTATTTAAATGGAATTGAAGGTGCTTGCACAAAAAAAAAAAATCAGCCACCTATTTCAGATCAAGTAGCAACCACCTTCTTGTAGTTTGAGACTATTGGTGTGGCCATGGGCCTCCAATATTGAATATGATATTTCTGGAGAATCTCTAATGTGTACTTTCCCTCTCCCACAAATATCTCACAATCACCCTGCCAATCCTCCAAGCCAAGAAAATAGTTCACATGCCTCATATCATTCATCTCAAACTCCTTTTCTAGGTCCTCCTTGTAATCCTAGATCAAGCTCTCATCTCAATTCAGTATAAGGTCATCGACATAGAGAACTAGAATGAGCGGAATCCCTCCAACCATGATATAGTATAAGTTGGAATATTCTTCATTCCTAGTGAAGCCCAATCCTCAAACGTAGATGTCAATCAAAGTGTACCATGCTCTCAGAGCTTACTTGAGCCCTAAAATAGCTCTCTTCGGCCTACACACGTGTTTCTCTGTATAACTTCTCAAACCTCTTTGGCTGCTCTATATAGATATCCTCCTCAACAACTCCATTAAGGAATGTTGTGCTCACATCCATATAGTGGATATTCCACCCCATTTATGATGCAAGTGCTAAAATACTCTTGATGGATTAATACAATTATATTGGGGAAAAGGTATCCTCATAGTCTATGCCATTAGGATGTGAGAAGCATTTTTCCACACACTTGGACTTGAACTTCTCCACACTCCCATCTGCAATATGCTTCAACTTGTACACCCATCTAGATCCAACTACAATTTTCCCCTCGGATCATGGAACAACTTCTGAAACATCATTGTTCACGAGATAGGAATACTCCTCCACCATGGTCTTACAATAAAATTTGTCACCATGGCTGCCGATTCAGATATCTTTCCATCCGATGGATTGTATCAAGTGAATCCCCTATAAATATTGAAGTAAGATAATACCAGGGACAAAAGAAATTTTGGTTTTCATTGCTTAAAATCACTCTTTCAGCATCTACGAGGTTTTCCTGAACAAAAATCACGTATGCACAATTTCTTCCACTGTAAATTGTGTAGATATATGAGGTTTCTTCCACTATAAACTGCGTAGGTTTGTTCATGTAGGTAAACCTAAAAAGGTAACTTCTAGAAGCTTTGGTTGAGGAATATTATCCAAATTATAAACCTTGAAACACTACATACCTGCACCTTATCCCTTTGTATATGGAACCAATCCCCTTTTCTTCAGGATCATATGCTTAGAGAAGTGGAACTAGAAACCTCCTCGTCCTTCCTATAAATTCCGCCTAGGAGTAAAGGAATGGGAGACGATTGAGGCTTGGATTTGTAAACTCATGCTATTGGTTTTGGGTATGAAGAGCTTGTCATCCAGGGAAATTGGGTTGTAAGCTTGTTTTTGTTTGATTTTTAATACAAAGTAATTGTTATTTCCTAATTGCATATATTTTTGATGTTATTTGTGTGATTCCTTGATCACTCACATGGTTTATAACTGATTATTGATTCATTTATATGTTGTATCAAAGATTAAGTATTTCATTTACCTTTGATTTTATACGGGATATTCTTTGATCTCTTTTATTTTTTTTGACTATGTAGATCTCTTTTGGGGCATCATGAAGAAGTTGTGGAAAGCATTCAGAAAGAGTCTAAAGAATTGAGGAAAAGAGTCTAAATCATTTTGAATTTTATTTTTTGAGAAATCCCTAATTTGATTTCCTTTGGTCATTACTCTATTTTTTGTCTTAGTTTCTTAATGATTTGCATATTTTTTCTTTCGTTTTTGTATATTTTGGTATATTTTTGCATACTTTTACATATTTTTCCTTTCAGTTTCTAAGTGTTAATCACCTTTGAATGTTTTTACTTTTCAGCTTTGGAATTTTCACCCAATTTTATTTACTTACACTTGATCAGTTCCTTAGATTACATTAGTGAAGGGAAAAAGTCTTGTTGTTCTTTTTCTGATTTGGAATCATATTGTGTTTGAGAATTCTCTTACATATATTACATTTGCATAGTTATAATTCTCATTTTCAGAATATGAACGTGAATTGTGCATAGATTAAAACTACATAGTTTACATTCTAAAAAACTCAACCATATATTTAGATCAGTTTCTTTGATTGTCTTTTTGAGGAAAATCACTTATCTTTACAATTTTAGGTTCTGTGTTTTTGTTGGTGTGTTGATATATCAAAAAAGAGTCTTTCGCTTCAGGAATTGGCTGTGTGAATATATTTTCTTTCAGTGAATCTCATCATATATTCATTTATGCCTTTTGTAAATATTCATTTCATCAGTTGAAAATATACTGTCTTGCATTGAAAGATAGTCCTGATTTGATTTTGGACGTTTTTATGCTTCTTTTAAAACATAAAAATAAAAAACTTCTTTGAATTGATTTGCATTATTATTTTCTTGCTAAAATTAGTGCATTAGAGAATTTTTTATATTTTCTCTTATTTATCAATTCTTTCATTGTTGGAAGTGGATGTAACGTCTTCCCTTAATTTAATTAGGATTCATAGAAGTGAAAATATTTCATTAACATATTCAATTGCATTTAGTTTTGGGTCAAGCGATAAACATCATTTGTTTCATATCCATTTACCCTTTTAGTAAATAACAACCAAATAACATGATGCTAATTGAAATTAATCTATAATATTTTATATTTTATAGGGCTCATTCCACCAACTTAGATCATGTTAGTCCTTTGGAATATGGAAGTAGTTAACTTTCCAAAGAAAATATACAAAAATTAGTATCTTGCAGTAGGGAAAAATTCCAGTTGTTTCAATTTTTCTTTGGGAAGCTCTTCTTAAAAGAGTCAAGCAAGAGGTCATATCAGACCCAGTGGAGTAATAATACCTAATTCATTGGTAAATATAGAAAATGTGCACACATTACAAATCGTAAACCTCAGATTAACTGTGTCAAGGAGCCTGGGATCACTTGTTGTAAACCTTGGATTAACCATGTCGAGGAGCTTTCAAGGGGATTGAGCTTAGTTACTCTTACGTTGTGTGTATATCGGACCATAGACGGCTCCCCCACATTTGATTATATCAGTTGGTAAATTTAGTGGCTATAATCTTAGGATTTTTCCCAACGTGACAGTGGAGGGAAGGTCCCACTCTACCTGGAACAGACGTTGACTAGACTCACTTGGAATTTTTGGAGGCTAATGTTCACTCAAGATGTCATATCTGAGTTACTTGCACCATATTATTTCATTAATTAGGTTTCTAGGTTAACTAGTTCCATCCAGTAGTTTTTCACATTGATTTCTTCGACGTTGGATTTTATCACCAACTAGTGATTTTTTTGTGAAAACAAATTGTTTGTTTGTGGTTTGACTCCTATATTTGCTAGTGCATGTTCATCTGGTTGTTTTTTTTACTTTTTAGAGACCTTAGGTGTGGATTGTGAATTTTAATTCTTAATATTTTAAAATTGTTAATAAAATTCACTGAAGTTGAATCTAATGGAAACAGTTCCGGAATTTACCGATCAAGGAACCCCTCTTAAAGAGAATCCTAGTCTGTTTCCTTACTTTTGAAAATTTTGGTCCTCCTTACATGGCTACATTTTCATTATCTCAATTTACCATAGGTTTACCAGAATGGTTATTTTCAACTTCATTGGCCTCAAATACTCAAATTGTTCCACCTCAAATGGATGCTTCACCTCAACCAATTTCACCATCTCAACATCACCTAATTCATGTTGACCCTTTACCTTCTTCACCCAACATGCCCTCCTCCCTTTCTTGTTCTTCGCTTGGTAAATGCCTTGATGCTAGTAACCAAGTGGCTAAGAGGAATAAGAAATGGAAGAAGAAGAATAAGCAAGATAAGGAACAATTCAACCAACCAACCATGGCTGTAAGTGTTGGTAATGTTGAGGAAACCTCCAAAATGCATCATAAGCCCAAATATCCTTGAAATATTTAAAAGGGCTACCACACTTTTATCAATTTTCCTGGTATTCCTAAGGTCTTGGAAGTATGGTCAGAAAATTCTTATCAACTTACTATTGATCCATCAACCAGTGATATTTAGGTTCCTAGGGAAAAGGGTAAATTTAGTTTTACTTGTATGTTATGAAAATGGAGTCATCATAGTCACCTTTTCCCTCGCATGGATGAAGCCTCAATTTTTTTTGAAAACCTTACTGTTCGACAACAACAATTTCCAACTTGTTACCATAAACTTTCTCCAAACCTATTGTTAGTTGACGAAGTGATTGATCTCATTCCAAGTATAATCAATCCCACTCATCGATTGGAGAGTGAAACACATATCAGTAAGGTTTATGAAACACTAGTTGATTAATTGGTTGGCTTTATTTTACATTATGTCGATCCCACTCTCCCTGTAGTTAGTGAAATTGATACCACTCAAGTTCTTCTTGTTACTTCAGATTCTTCTACACAAGGGGGAATTTTATTTTTCTATATAACCCCCACCTTGAACTGAGGTATTTTCCTTTGAATGGAGTAGATTGACTGAAACTTGTATTCCTTCTTCCATCCCTTTCCAAGACATTGTGAAGGCTTGTGGTAAGAATGTGTGTCGCACAAATGAATCTGCTTCTGTTAGTATTGTATCCTCAACTACTTGGCAAGCTTTGGGTTCCCCTCAGCTTGTGCTTGTGACACATAATTTGAAAGCTTTTAACAAAACCATTAGTGAACCTTTAGGGGCGCTTCCTAATATTCCTATTAAATTGGAAGGTAAACCTTTTTATATTGATTTTATGGTAGTCCAAGGTGATATTTAAGATAGGAAAATTCTGAGGGGGGGATGAATTAGTAATTTAACATTATTTAATTTTTCTTATCTTTATTTATTATTCAACTAATATTTCATGTTGATGTTACATTGAATTTATTTTGTAGGTGTCATGAATAGAGTTTTCATATTACTTATCAAGAGTTCAACATGATTCACATAGCATTCATAATCAGTACACAATATATGAGTGCAAACCATGAAGGGAGAAAACAACAAATATTAGGCTGAAAGTGATGTCAAGGCAAGATGCTACTCCTTATTACGTCATATTTTTGTAGGCTCCAACTTAAAAGAGTCTACTACTTCCAAGGAAGATCCAACTCCCACAAATTTTCTATAGGCTACAACCCACAAGTGGCGTCTACCTCAAGGCTAGATTTGTAGCCCGGGGATTCTCACAAGTTGAGGGGATTTACTATGAGGATACTTTTGCACTAGTTTCAAGGTACTCATCGATTATATCTATACTTGCACTCTCAGTGCAAATGGGTTAGCAGATACATCAGATGGATGTGAAGATTGCATTTCTAAATGGATTTATTGAGGAAGAAGTGTACATCAAGTAGCCAAAAGGTTTTGAGACATTTTACATGGAGTTTCATGTGTGCAGACTCAAGAGAGAATTGTATGGGTTGAAGCAAGAAACTCATGCTTGGTACACTAGGATTGAAAACTATTTTGTTGGTTTGGGCTTCATAAAGAGTGAAGTGGATGTGAACCTGTACCAGATTGTGGTTGATGGTAAGATTTTTACTATCGTACTTTATGTTGATGATATTATTATGACAGGTGTTGAGCAACACACAACTTCTTGCAAAGAAGATATTTCTAGAGAGTTTGAGATGAAGGACATGGGACTCCTTCACGATCTCCTTGGTTTTGAGATATGGCAATGGGATGGGGAGATATTTGTTTCTCAAGGCAAGTATGCCAAAGAGATTCTAAGGAAGTTCCACATGGAGTGTTGTAAACCCATGGAGACTCCTCTTACAGGAAACTGGAGGAAGGAGGATGCTACTTTAGGTTAGGTAGTGAAAGCTACTTTTTATAGGCATCTTGTGGGTTCACTCATGTACTTGGTGAACACATGACCAAACATATGTTATGTATTTAACCAGCTTCGTCAAGCTATGGTTAAGACGACCAAGCTCTTTAGAAGGCAGGGAAGCATGATTTGAGATATTTAAGGGGCACTACAGATTATGGATTATGGTACAGACGGACAGAGAGAGTGAAGCTTCAAGGATTCACTGATGAAGATTGGGTAGGCAGTCCATTAGACAGGAAGATCACATCAAGAGGGATCTTTAGCATAGGATCGACAACAGTTTCTTGGTACAGAAGGAAGCAGAGATCAGTTGCACTCATTCCAGCCAAAGCATAGTACATGGAAACTAGTCAGGCAGCATGTGAGGCCATCTAGATGAGGAAGCTACTTTTTTGTTTGTTTGGTCATCAGATGTATCTGACGGTGATACATTGAGATGCAATTTCAAGTTGTCTACCTACTCTAACAACTTTATATTTTTCATCTTGTTAAAATGGCATATTTTCCATAAATAACTCATACCTTTATGAAAGGTTTCCTACAATTTTTTTCTGCATTCTTCTTCCTCTTTTTCATCTTTTTCTACTGTCATGCTTATTCCCTTTTAGTATTGCATAGCTTCTTCCAAAATTCCTTATACTTCCCCAGCTGAAGTATCTTCAAAACAACATATCGTTCCTTGTTCTTCTCCATTATCTTGGGAGTTTCCACTCTTTGTATCTACATATCCTTTCAATTTTATTTCCTCCTCTGAAATGATAGATTTATAAGCCTATCTATCCTTGCATTTCTCATCTCCTGTAAACACAAAAAATTGTCAAGTTTAAAAACATGAGTTTTTAAATTCTATGTGGATACTTCCAACATCTCATCCTCATACATTATTTGGAACATAAAACCATTTATCAAGTTCTCATATGCTTCTTCTACTGCAACAACTTCCTCTTATTTCTGTTTAATTTTGGAATACTCAAATTCAACCAAAACTTCAACATTTTCATCAATTTTGTCATCAAAAAATAAAAAAATTCTCTGTTTGAGGCATCTTGTTTAAAAAAAAAAAACTTTCTAGCTCAGGATTTTCTTCCATGACTACATTTATCCACTTCTTGCAATATCCACCCATTTTTCCTTTATAATACAATTATGTCCTCTTTTCCTTCTCTACAAAAACACTCAATATTTTTTCTTCGTCTTTGTGCTGAAAAAATTCAATGTTATGCTCATCTCCTGTCAAACTGCAACCATGAACCAATTATTATATTTGAGTGCACAAGGCTCTCTAGTCTAAATTAATGTATCTATTATCATGTGTTGATCCTCAATTTTTTTCTTCTCAACATTTTCATCATTTTCAT
Organism: Pinus albicaulis; assembly: GCA_034641835.2. Lineage (NCBI taxonomy): Eukaryota > Viridiplantae > Streptophyta > Pinopsida > Pinales > Pinaceae > Pinus > Pinus albicaulis. The sequence goes on along the minus strand of CM076571.1, from coordinate 724,157,157 downwards.
GTTCCCTTAGGATTGATCCCTACTCAGGTTCACATTAAACCTCCATCCCATACTCAATTGCTCTAAATTATTCCTTCATCCTAGCACACATCCTCTACTTCAATTTCCTCTATAAATAAGGCCATCTTGCCTTCTTCTTATTCATTAACCAACCATACCCCTAGTATTGTAATAGTTATCTAAAATGACTGAATTCTTCCTTTAACTCAATCTTCTCTCCCTTGAACTCTTCATCACTCAGCCTCCTTATGCCAGTTGATATGGCATTCTTCTTTATCTGATTATGACTTCTCCTCAAACCTTGCACATGACTATCAATAGCCAATCCTTCTTCTTCTGTGAACACTCCTTGTCCATTTTTGATATCCAACAAGTCTCCTCTCTCTCTCTCTCTCTCTCTATATATATATATATATATATATATATATATATTTGTCTTTCTCTATGTCTTTGTTTATGGGAAATTATACCCACAATCGCTGTCGAACTTCCTGCAACAACTTATACCCAACTTTATATGATGGAATTTCTCCTCTTTCTCTAGTCCTCTATAGTAGAAACACTTATTATTCTTTCCTTGAGAATATCTACTCCTCAACTTAGAAATATTTCAATATTTTGTGAAACATCTACTACAGTCTATTGGTTTATTTTCTCCTACTTGATTTAATTTATGCAAGTTATTTTCAGAAATTAGATTCAGAAAAAAATTAAAATAAACACAAGTATAGCCTACACATGTAGATAATTTACTGAATAATTCACTCATGCAACAAAGTGACCCAAAGAGGGAAAACCGGTTCAGCAAGTATGAGGGTTTTATTATTAAGTAGTTCTGAGTACAAAAAATTTGGGTTCCAACCTTGGAAAAACTGACAGAGAATAAAGGAAGTAAAATCTACAGCTAACCTCAAGATACAGTTCCAAATATATGACTGATCCACACCCTCAAATGGGATTTGCAGGACTCAGCCCTTATCTAACTCTAGAAACCCTTAGTGATTCCCCTGAACTCCAACGTCAGCACTGCTAGCCTCTATTGCCACTATGCTACACCAGACGGGACTGCATCACTACTAGAAGGGTCTCATAGCCTCATGCTTTGCTTAAAAGCCCCTCTGTGTGTTTTCTAAAGCCTCCCAGTGCCTCTGCATTGTCCTGCAGAGCACCTCCATAGTGGCTGCGTAGCACCTACGTAGTTGCTGCTCTGTTTCCTAGCATTGTCCTTCTTGCTACTCCTCTTGCCTCTTGTTGTATCTTGGCTTTTGGAATCAGATCATTCACTCAGCCAACACTACCCCTCACTACAGCAAATTCCACTAGATATTCTTGTCAAACCCGCCCTAAAATTCCAAATCTATTCCTCAGTTCTACATAAATTGTGTGTCTTCAACTGACCCTCAAGCATTTCTCTTATACTTTTTTTTTGAAATCTTCGATGGCCAAGATTAAATCATCCATCAATGGCTGAGATTAAAAGACTACTTGATCTTGTGACTTAAGACAATTTCAACACATGTTTTAATTAATTCACTTTAATTATTTTATTTTCCTAAGTTAGAGTTAGGAAATCCATTAAAAATAATTAATTATTTGAATAACTTGAGAACAACTTGAAATTTCTCAAATCCATTTCTGATTCTTGTAGATCAAATGTACTCGAGTCCCTCCACAAAATTTGGGAGCTAAAGAATAATTAATGATACCCAAAACACACAAAATCTCAACACTTCCTCTTAGCATCAGAAGTGTGCTCTAGCAATACATCACACCATGCATTACAAGATCTTGAGTACTTGGTCTGTGTTGTTGATGCTTGGCCTATTTCCCTCCATCTACTGCACTAATTCTCTCTTTACTGTTGTCCATGCCACTACCACTGACACTACCACATCTGTACTGCAGCCCCCTCTCAAATTTCAGCATCGTGCTGCCCATAGTACTGCCACTGCTAACTGTTGCATTGCAACTAAGTTACTGAGAAGTAAGCAATTAAAATACTTTGCCCAACTATTTGATAGACAAGTCAAGTTTCTCTCCACCACTAAAGCTCTTTGGATGTTGAATCATGCTGTCCTCTTGGAGACACTTTCATGCTACAACACTGCATTGCGCGAGCCCAACTTATCTGCATTGCTAAAGTCCCATTAGCCTCTCTACGTTGCTGCCTCCACGTTGTTGCTCCATCTACATCACGTTGCTCACTTTTCATCTCTTCAACTCCCTCTTGCTCTTCAATGTGGTCATCTATAACCATCTCCCAACTCATCCTACTACCATCTTAAGGCTCCCGTAGCTCATATGTGATCCAAGAGTAGGGCTGACTCAAGGATCCCGCCATTTGTCTGTGGATACTCTATATATCCATGTCACCTTACCTCTTCTCTCGAGGTGCATGAGCACTCATGGATGCTTCATCATCAAAGCCATCATCATTTGTTGTTGTAGCCTTGGAATCTGAAGCTCCTTTTTCCTTCTTCTTAGGACAACTGCTAGTGAAATGGCCAAGATCACCACAGTTAAAGCACTGGACCTTAGAGAGGTCCTTCTTCTTCTTCCCCTACTTCTTTTCCCTTGATGCAAGGGTTGCATACTCCTCTTCCTTCTTCACTCTGGCTAATCCAATTCCTCCACTGATATACTGTTTCTTGGTGATCCTCATAATCTCCTTTTTGTGGAGAATAACCCACATATCCACTCCTGATGGTAACGTTGCCCTTCCCATAATGCTCTAAACAAACATTTCCCATTCTTCAGAGACAACATTCAGGGTCATCCTCACTAGGATCCCTTTGTCTCAAGTAACACCCATGCCAATCAGTTGGTCATGCAGTAGGGGAATTTTGAGGTCTAAAATGGGCCTCATAAGAAAATTATAAAATAATAATGGAAATAATAAAATAAGATTTGATGACATCATCAAATTTCAGAGGGAAAAATGAAAAAAATACTTTTTCAACTTATCTCCCAAATTTTTTACTAAAATTTTGAGCGGGAGTACTCGTTGGATGCAAAATTTAATTCCTCATCGAAGGAGTTCCCATGTTGTATACTTTTGATGGGTCCTTCTACACGAAATATGAGAAATACATGAAGAAAAAGATTGTAATCACGTTTTTTTATGTATTTCTCATTTTTCATGTAGCAGGGTCCATCAAAAGTATGCAACATGGGTACTTCTTGGATGAGGAATTAATTTTTTCATCCAACAAGTACTCCCACTTGAAGTTTGAGTAAAACATTTGGGAGATAAGTTGGAAATACTAGTTGAAAAAGTAGTTTTATTATTTTTTATCTTTTTAGCCTTTTACTTAAAAAATGGTGAATCATCCCCCATAGTTGACATAATCATCTTGAATCCTATTGATTTTATAAAGTTTATTTTTATTGTACATTTTTCTTAGGAGGCCCATTTTAGACCTCAAAATTCCCCTAATGGGATATCTTGGAGTCTGAAGAGAAATGGATCTATTTCTTCACCCTTCATCATTTGGAACATTCGTATATGATTCTCAAGAAGCATTCTTCTTTGCACAGAGCCTCTTTGGTACATCACCTAAAAATCCTTCCACATGGAATTTGTTGTATTCTTACTATCAATATGCGAAATCACGTGGTCCTTGACTCTGTCTATGATCAACTGCTTTTTTCGTGCTTGATTTTCTTCATACTTCTTGAGTGGATATCCATCGGTTGGTCCAAAAAGTGTCTGCTCTGCATGATATTTGAGACTATACTCATCTAGAACTTAGAGGATTATGGCCTTCCAGATCCCATAGTTGGACATGCCATCCAATCTGTCTTGATCCCTCAGTCCATATCAAGCCATCTTTGCTCAGATCTGAATAAAATGACTTCCCTCTTGGAATTCTTCCGCAAAATTTCAAATGGATAGTATTCTATGATCCTTCTGATCGAATCTCAGATCTGTTGAATAACTATCTTCCTCCTCCCTTTTTTGCATTAGTTAGCCACAATTCTGCCCTACCATCATTGCTGAATATCTAAAGCACTGCTTCCAGAAATTGGCTGAATTCTTCTAGAACAAGGGAAGTGACTGGACAGTGTCTTCCTGGCTGGCCTAGTGCAGTCCCATCATGGCTTATAAGTGGACTGCATAACCCCAGACTAGGTGATGCAATCCTTACGTTTCCCTGGGAAGGATCTATGTAAGCCCAAAGGCCTTCTGCAACTTCAACGCTCTCCTAGCTCTACTTTCCCTTGCTGCTAAGATGCCCTTTTCGGATCTGTTTCTTCTTCTGCCACCCTACAAAAAAAATAATTCTTCAGCTAATTGCTCAAGATTTAGTTTGATCTACTATTGCTTTGATACCATGTGAAAATATACTGTAGTTTATTGGTTTATTTTCTCCTACTTGATTTAATTTATACAATTTATTTTCAGAAATTAGATTAAAAAAATACTGAAAATAAACACAGCTACATCCTACACATGCAAATCATTTACTGAATAATTCACTCATGAAACAAAGTGACACATGGATTTTTGGACATAAGTCCCCAAAAAAACCAAAAGCAGGAAAATTGGTTTAGTAGATATGAGGGTTTTATTATTAAGTAATTTTGATTACAAAAAATCTGGGTTCCAACCTTGGAAAACCCGATAGAGAATAAAAGATGTAAAATCTGCAGCTAACTTGAAGATCTAGTGCCAAATATCTTACTGATCCACACCCTCAAACAGGATTTATAGGAATCATCTTGGATTAGACTCTAGAGTTATAGGTCAATTTGGACACCATTCCCAATGACTTGGTTAGCTGGGCATCATCTCTGTTGACACCTAATCCTATGGGATGGGTGTGGATATTTAATTTTGTATAATAAATAATATTGGGAAATAAGGAAGGTCAAGAGTCATTGGGAGATGAATCCAAATAGCCTCACCTTCATGTATAAATGCATGTTCATTCTTCATTCAATAACACATTCTGATTTGAGGAGTTACCTCCTGGTTTGACATGGTATCAGAGCCAGTCCCACTATTGGCATTTCTGCCTGTGGTGTAACTCCCTCTCCTTTGCTCAGTCAATTTTTATTAATAGTTTTTGCTGCTCCTTAATTGCTATACTGTTATTCTACATTTTTTTTTCTCTTCAATTATCCACAGGTCTGACATTTGCAGCTCCTGCAGCTCCAGAAGATTCTGCAATTCTGCAGACCCTGAAATTCTGCAAATTGCAGCCCCTGTCACTCTGCAATTCTACAGTCCTACACACTGCCATTTCAGTTTTTTTTGTAACGCCCTCACTTCTCCCTCACCTACCCAACGGCTCTCACACTTCCCTCACTACCCTATCTCCCTCATCGACCAGCGCTCCTCTCTCATTCACATTCCTCACATCCCTCTCTCCACACTCTGCCCTCACTGCTATCCCTCCATACAGCGCTATCATATGTTATCAACGCTGCCTCCTGGTTTAATACAGGGCTCATATGTTATAATACAGCGCTATCATACGTTATCAACAGCCTCCTGGTTATGATATCAACGCTGCCTCCTGGTTTGTGTGCTGGCTTACCTTTTTACAGTGCCACCTCCATTGTGTATTTAATATGTTCTGTGTATATTTAACGCTGTCCATAATACCACAGTCATACGCCTTCACAATACGTTCCATTCAATACGCTGTCCAATACGCTCCATATTACCGCCACCATATTACCGCCTCTGCAATACGCTCCATTCACATCTACAATACGCTCCATTCATACGCTGTCCATATATACACTGTCACATATATGCAACACCGCCCCTCCATATATATATCACGCTATCTGTTTTATAAAATATTGCTCTATCATACAGCGCCAATATAATATCGCTCCACCTTACCATTTGTAATACCGATACCTCTTTTATATTTCTGCCCCCTCCCTCTTTTAATACCACCCTCCCTCATATATAATACTTACCAGCGCTGTCCATAATACCACCTACTTTTAATACTTCCCCTCATTATATTCAATACCGCTTCCCCAGTCATATACCCCCCAAACCATACTTTAAATACAATTCTTCTTCAAACACAAAAAAAAAAATTAATTTTTTTTGGTGCAGAATCAGTATTTTTAGCAAAAAGTTTGTGTCCTTTTAAATTTAGTTTTTTCTAGCAAAGAGTTTTTTTAAATTCAAAGTATTTTTTCCAGCAAGAGTTTTTGCCCCTTTAATTGAGCAAATTTCAAGAGTTGAAATTTTTTTATAGCAGAAATTTTTCCTCTTGAGAAGATTTTTTTTCCAGACAATCTAATGCATTCTCTCATCTCTATTGTTGGGGTGGTTCTCTCCAACAAAGAGAACTATCTTGAATGGTCTTGGAATATTAAACACACACTCATTTTTTAATGAGTCTGTGGAAAGGAATCTGTGAAGGACAAGAAGAAAATCCACTAGTAAATCCCACTTCGGACAAAGAGCTTTCCATTTGGGAAAATAAGAAGCTGCAAGGCCTATGCCTTGATTGCGAGCCTCTCAGTAAGTGAAGAGGTGAGTCACCATATTTCATCATTCTCAAATGCCTATGATGCCTTGAAGAAGCTAAAAGAACTTTATGACTCACATTCAGAATTAGAAAATGTTCAATTGATGATTAAGCTGTTTAGTCTTGAAATGAAGAATGATGATCCCCTTGCTTTAGCTTCAGAAGTAAGATCTATAATGCATGACATTGAAAACACTTTGGTGTAAAAATGGACATATCTCTCATAGCATATGTTAAGGCATTATATCCGACTTACTCACATTATCTTGAGTCTTTGGAAGCAAGTGGAAACTTTGAGCATATCACCTTTGATACACTTGAGAAAAAGTTTGCGAGAAGAGAGAAAGCTTTTGGGAAGATGATAGTCCCTTAATCTTCCAAAGAGGCTGCATACTTGGCACATAGAGAAAAGAGTCATGCTCCCGGATTCATCTAGAGGAAGAGGTGGCGAGAAGAGGAAGAGGAAGAAGAAACTTCACGAAAGGGGAGGCGGACAAGGCGACAAATCCAATCTTCATTGCACACGTTGCAATAGAGATGGACATGATGCATCCAAATTCGGAACACCATGGGAGAAAATTGAGCGAGCAAAGAAATCAAGACAAAGGTAAAAACTAATGACAAAGACAAAGGTAAAGCACACTGAATCTGCTCACTATGTTCTAGCACATTGTAACAATGAAGTAAGCGAAAACTTATTTGATGTTTCATTTACTTCATAGAGAGATGATTGGTTGCTAGATTCAAGAGCAACATGTCACATGACATTTAGAAAAGATTTTTTTTGAAGAATTCAACGACAAAGTTGATGGAGCAGTATATTTCGCGAGATAAATCCAAACTCAAGCCACCGGGGCTTGGCACGATCGAGGGGTTAAAGCTGCTCGGTCTTCACGATCATATCCTACATGAGGTCCTATACCTCCCCTGAGTTGAAGAGAAACTTGCTTTGTCCCCTGGTCAAAATCCGACGGCAAGGGCACTCAATTCACTTGTTTGATGGCAAGGCGAGAGGTCAAAAAAAGCATCGGATCACTCACTTGTCATGGAGGGAATAGAAGAAGGGAGACTCTTGAAGGCTGAAAGGTTCATCTTGCTCATGCTCAAAACTTTGCATTCGAGTTCACATCATGATGAAGGTACATTCCCATCAAGTCTTTTATGGCATGCTAGATTTGGACACTTAAACTATGAAAGCCTTCGTTTGTTGAAGAAAAATGGTGTTGATGGACTGCCTACAATTCCTAGAAAACCTAAGGAATGTGATGCTTGTATTCTAGGAAAGCATAGCAAACGACCATTTCATGATTCACACTCCAGAGCACATAGAAAACTTGAACTTGTTCATTCGATTTATGTGGCCGTATGCCTATTGCTTACGCAAATGGAAACAAATAAATGATGACATTTATTGATGACTACAACAGAATGTGTTGGATTTACTTACTGAAGAATAAGTACGATGTTTTTCAAACTTTCAAGAATTTTCATGCATGGATTGAAAATGATGCACAAACACATATTGGCTCTCTACGTATCGATAATGGAAAAGAATACACTTCAAACGAATTTGAAAATTATCTTCGTCAACATGGAATCAAACATCAAAAAATTGTGCCATATAATCCACAACAGAACGGTGTAGCTGAAAGAATGGACAGAACTATTTTAAATATGGTCTGCTCCATGTTATTTTTCAAGAATGTAAAATTGATGTTTTGGGTTGATGTAGTTCTATGTGCTGTTTACATAAAGAATATGTGTCCTTCAAGTTCAATTAGAAACAAAAACTCCTTTTGAAATGTGGCATGGCCACATTCCTTCGATAAAGCATTTTTAGGGTCTTTGGGTCCACTGTTATGCCTTGATACCCAAGGGTCAAAGGAAAAAAACTTGGTGCTAGAAGTCGCAAATGTATCTTCTTGGGGTACTCCAATACCTCCAAAGGATATCGTCTCTATGATGAAGCAAATAAGAAGTTTGTGATAGCAAGAGATGTCATATTTCTTGAATCTTCCAAGAGTGACAAGGTTGTTGAGCGGCAACTTGATCACCCTGGATAGATTCACACATGCAAATTCTTTCCAAGAATTTGATAATGTGATTCCACATCTTGAAAGGGGGGATTCCGATATTGAATCAAACTATGGAATCATGTCCTGAAGCACTCTCTCCCCCACATGAAGAAACAACCACGGATGACACATTGGATGATGTGATTGACGGAATTGGGAGATTGAATCTTGAATCAATCCCAACTCGGTCAAATGACTAGCTTGGGCCATCTCGGAAAGGTCCTCCCAAATGGGCTGAAAAAGACGGGTGGAGAATGTTCATCCCTGATGAGGTTGGAAAAAACGGGGAACAAGAAGTTCCACTCAACAAATCGAAGGTGATGTAGAGAATTTCTGATTCACCTATTGATATGGATATTGCTTATAACTGTGAATTGAGTTTGTCTACGAGATCATGAACCAACTTCCTTCAAAGAATCTGCTTCTCATGATGAATGGAAAGAAGCGATGCGGAAGGAGTATGATGCCTTGATAAAGAATGGCACTTGGAAGGCTGGTTGATCTCGCCTTTGGGAACGAAACTAATTGGCTGTAAGTGGGTCTACAAGAACAAGTACAAAAGTAGACGACTCACTTGACAAGCACAAGGCCGGGCTTGTGGCAAAAGGTTTTGCACAAAAAAAAGGAGTTGATTATGAAGAAACTTTTGCTCCCACGACAAAATGGACCACCATCTGGACTCTCTTTGCCCTAGCTGCTCAGAATGGATGGAAAGTCCATCAGATGGATGTAAAAACAACCTTCTTGAATGGAGATCTAAAGGAGAAAGTTTATATGTCCCATCCAGAAGGATTTGTTGTAAAGGGTCAAGAAAACAAAGTTTGCAAGCTTATAAAATCATTGTATGGCCTCAAGCAAGCACCACGAGCCTGGTATGAGAAATTGATCGAGCATCTTCTGAAACTTGACTTCAAACATTTTGATCTTGATGATGCAACTTTGTTTGTTAAGAAAGTTGGAAAAACGATTGTATATCTTGTGGTATATGTAGATGATCTTTTGATAACGGGAAACAATGAGAGCTATATTGCATCCATGAAGAAAGAGTTGAAGAAAGGTTTTGGAATGACTGATTTGGGTCATGTTCATTACTATTTGGGTATTGAAGTAATTCAACATCCTAAATTCATATTTCTTTCTCAAAAGAAGTACATTGGAGATCTCTTGAACAAATTTGGCATGGATGATCGTAATCCCTTAACCACTCCAATGGAACAAAACTTGAAGCTCACATCTATTGAAGGGAAGGAATTTGAGGATGCAACTAAGTATAGACAACTTGTAGGAAGTCTTATCTACCTGACCACCGCCCGGACTTGACATTTCATTTCTTTCGTTGGAATCCTCTCAAGGTTCATGCAAAAACCTTGTGAAGGACATTGAGTACGCTACGAAAATAGTGTTAAGGTACTTGAAGGGGACTCAAGACTTTGGACTCAAATATACACGAGTAGGCGACTTGACTTTATCGGATATTCGATTCGGACTTTGATGGCGACAAAGAAATAGGGGTGTCTACTATAGGTTACACCATGAGTCTTGGATCGGGTGTTTGTCTCATGGAGATCATGCAAACAATCGGTTCAGCGGATTCCACGACCGAAAGGCGAGAATATGTGGCGGCAGTTTGAAGCAACAAAGGAAATTGTGTGGCTACGGAAAATCCCTGGAAGATTTGCGGATGAAACAAACGTACTCCACACCACTCATGATCGACAACACTTCTGCAATAAAGTTGGCCAAGAACCCAAAGTTCCATGATCGAACAAATCACATCAATACAAAGTACCATCTAATTCGACATCATGTTCGAGGCCAAAACCATCCATCTACATCATTGTTCCACAAATGAGCAAACTGTTGATATCTTCACCAAAGAACTTGGAAGAGAAAAGTTTGAAAAGTTCAGATCGATGCTTGGGCTCACCAACATCCCTTCGGATTAAAGGGGAGGATGTTGACACCTAATCCTATGGGATGGGTGTGGATATTTAATTTTGTATAATAAATAATATTGGGAAATAAGGAAGGTCAAGAGTCAATGGGAGATGAATCCCAATAGCCTCACCTTCATGTATAAATGTATGTTCATTCTTCATTCAATAAGACATTCTGATTTGAGGAGTTACCTCCTGGTTTGACAATCTCCAGGACCGATGATCAAGGGTCTATCATTCCCTATCATTTGAGTTGCTACATGCCCTAAGATAAGAAACAAGACAAATCAAGCAAGACTTTCATCAAGAAAAGTTTTCCATGGTTTGAAGCTTATTATATAGCATATGAGAGCTCACCAACGTAGGCTCTAAGGGGCCTAAGTGCATTGCATATGCAGGTAACCCCATGCAAGGCTGCTCTACAAAGCACTTCTCGACATTCACAAGTGCGTTGGTTAGATTGGGAGTGAAATTCTCATTGTTCTAGAATCTCCACTTGGTTAGTGCCTTCCAGAAGAGTTCACATGTGTCAAGATTTGGATCCAAGTGTCCATTTGACATCTACATGACTGGAAACATGTCTTTCCTATTATTGGAAATTCATTGATTGCAAAACAACCTATAGTTCATCTATAAATTGAGCACAGATCTAAGTGCTTGAAGAGGAATAATTTGAGAGGAGAAATGTTGGAGAATTTTCAATTGAGAGATAGATTTGTGTAATCGCTGCTGGAAATATTTATACTGTGATGAGGCTTGGGAACGTTGCTAGAAGGTCACTTCAAATCAGTCACTAGGTTGTAACCTCTCCTTCTATCATCAATAAAGAGTACTGCTTGTTTTTCCCTATATGCATCTGTATTGACTTTGAGTTTCCATGTTGCAAGATCTTAGTTGATGTATATGGTTTATGCTTTACCGATTTAGCTAACTAGCTTGAATAGATATCTATATTATTTCATCTTCTGTTGTTTCAGTGTTCTTTCTTGCAGGAAGCATTCAACCCACAAACCGCTTGAATTTGAAGCTGCAATAGAAGTGACAGAAGGAGCCATTTGGAAGCAACTGAACAAGTAAGCCTCCAATCCTCTCTGTGTATCTATTATAAGTTAGGAAAAATAGTCGTATAGTCTTTCACTTGTTGTTCTATACTAGCACTTGTCTAGGGAAACGTGATTTATCCATAATTCACAATTCTAGCCTAACAAATTGGTGACTTCGTTGGGGAGAATTTATCTTAGTTCTAGGTGTTTAAGCCTCTGATTTGTTTTGTTTATCCACCCAATAGTTGTTACACATAAATATTAAACCTTTTCAAAGGTTAATTTGCAAAGAGAGTGAGTTAAACAGTAGTATTTTTCTTTGTATAATGAGCCCAACACACCCTTAGACTGGAGATAGTGCTTTGTAGAGCACTGTATCCCTTCCTAGCCTGCGTTGCAGAGCACTGTCTCCCCTTGGAGACTGCGTTGACTCCTGAAAGTACCCAAATTCCCTTGAATTTTCCTTTGCAATTTGCTTCAGTTTTGTTTGCTGCTGTGTTCTGAAAATTTTGATGCTCAATTGACCAATGACTCTATATAATTCTTCTCCTTTGACTGAAAATTTGTTCAATGTTGTTTTAAAAAAGTTTTTCTTTATCATTGACAAGTTGATTTCAAAGTACTTTTTACGGTTGCACTAAGAATCATTTTCTTCCGAAATAGGAAGTTGTCATAAATATTCATTTCCTTGATAGGAGAAATAGCTGTTGAAATCCTCATTTTTCCTTCAAAAGAGAAATTGTCATTTGTATTCTTCTTTTCTCGAAAGTAAAAATCATTTGAATTATTAATTTAGTGTAGTGAGTTTTTCTTCTGCATTCATAAGATTAAGGAAACTGAAAATAAAAACTTGCATTTGCATGTAGAATAATGTGTGTTCTGTAAAAGGAACATTAGGAAATCTACATTTAGTTTGTGATTCATTAATTTTTTTTTGTTCATTGATTTGTTTGCTCACAAATTATTTGCTCTCTTCCCTTAGTAGCTAGGTTCTTCATTGAAAAAGCTGAAAGTGAAAGCTTTTTTTATCATTCTTAGCTTGCATTTTAGGAATTTCATACGCATCATCGCGGTGAAACTTTGAAAGGAAAACTTTTAAGCAAGATCAACATAAAATTAATCTAAATTTACTTAACAACACATTGGAACCATAACGATAACATTTAGAAGGTCTAGGCTAGAGACGTGTTCTTGCGTCAAAAAACATCGTAGTTGTCGTTAACTTGTTTGCCATACATTCTGAGTGTGATACCTCACTCCACATATTTAAGTATATCGTAGCTCATCCACGTACTTTCGGGTATATCGGGCAGTGTTACAGTACGATAAGTATAAAGGGCTTCTCTCACTGTGTGGTTTCGCATCAGACAACGCTAATACAGAATTGGGCCTCCACATAGCTTCGGGTATATTTGGGAGGACAATGTTTAGGTGTTATCCATCCATAGTGAACTGAGTCGTCCGGCTTGAAATTGTGATACACCAAACACAACATTCGGGGATATTACCTACCCGTACTTCTTGGTTCACCAGGAGGTATTTTGTAGTTCACAGTTTCTTGGTAAACCTTTTTGCCTAGCATTACCCTCCTTTTGTTTATTTTTTTTTGGGATAAAATAAATCATTAATCGTGGTAGAAAAAAATCCTTTCCCCCATCATTTGTGTAGATTAGCTTTAAAACCACCTTTACCACCTGAAGTTACTTCTGGTAGGTGAAGGCGATCACGATCTGCTGAATCAAGTACAATTCGTACCTTTGGCAAAACATTATCTTTTAACCCAGAGTTAGCTCAAATTTTTTCCACAAATCCTAGTTCGTCTACTATTTTCTAAATGGTGTCTTCACAGCTACCCGTGGTCACGATCCATTTAATCGCTAAGACCACACCTCCTAGACCCAACGTTGTTCAATCAAAAATTGATCCAGATCATGTCTCTTCTTTTCCAGAACATATGAATCCTGAAATCGAACAACCAGAAGTTCTTCCTACCTTGGTCATCCTGCAAAGTTCTGTAGCTATTGAAACTCCTATATCACACAGTCAACCGTCTGAAATGTATTTTGGGCCTGACGGTGAAGTTCTTCCTCCTGGTTTAATTGCAATTGAAGAAATCCCACAAGACAATACACCTTTAACTCCAACCCATTTTGGGGAGGACCTTTACCTGTACTATTCTATTCCTCAATCATTTCCATCTGCCTTTGTTGATCCTTTTTCCATTCAATCTCCCATTGATTTTCGAGGGTATACATTTGGTCAAACAACCATGTCTGAACCAACATCTTCAGTTGGGTCTACTGTTCCAATTACGTTAGCTCCTACCCTCTCAACTCTGTCAATGTTCACAACCTCACCAGAGTCATATTTGCATGGTGGCCCTTTAGTCCCAATAGGTTAAAAATATTTTTCTGGCACTTTCTCTGGTGCATATTCACGTTCATGGTCTTTTCCAATGTCATCATCTGGTATTTTAACTAGTAGTCCTATCGTTAGTACTGAATGACTTGATTCATTACATACATCATCAGGGCAATAACAAGTCAGTCCTTTTGGATCAATTCCTTTAAGTACCATATCAACTGGACTCCCAGCATTTGGAAAAATTATTTTCCATCTTATTATCCTCCTTATGCTAGGGGGCAACCTTTGGTCACCAAATATGACAGTACTCAGTCACATTTTGGTAAAACTAATTTTGACATGAATGTGTGTCAATGGCATCCCACTCTGCCTATCGAACCACAAACGTTTGTACATTCGTATCAACCTGTTCAACCTGTTACACCCACTTCATTACCACTTGTTAATACATCTACACCCCTACTACATAATCAAAATATTGTACATCAAAATTATCAGGCGGGTTCTTCGACTCAATATCATCAAATGTTGGGTCCACAGACTCAAAATAATTTGGTTAATTTACAAAAACTTGTATCAGGAATCATTTATTCACAAGCTTGTGTACCATTCTATGGGATGTCACAAACAAAACCCGATTATACATATCAGCTGAATCCAAATTATACTAATTTGGGTTATAACATTGGCAGATATACCCCTTGGCAGCCACAAGCACAAATGCCTCAAACTTCATTTCAACAAGTATGATATCCAGGTTTTGGTCAACAGAATTCTCAAGCATTTTATATGCAAAAAAACTCCTATTTGGGTTACCAACAGCAAATTCCATATGTTGGTGCTCAAAGGCCTGTTGCCCAAGCAATTCCATCTTACGCTGGCTATGCTCAACCTGACCTTAATCGATAGTTTCCTTTTGTTGCAACCTTGGAATTACCATATTTAAACCGGTTAACCAATGATCCTATAAATTATGCTCCTTGGTGGCTGGTGATACCTCATAAATTACCCTCTGATATTCCAAAATTCAATGGAAACCCTAGAGAATATCCGTTGACTCATGTCATGACTTATCATTTATGGTGTTAATCAAATTCCCTGAATGATGATTATGTTCGACTACGTCTTTTCCGGCATACGCTTACAGGTCTGGCTGCTAAATGGTACGTTGAGTTACCTAGAGCTTCTTTCGACAATTTCACTACTTTAGCTACTGTCTTTTTGACCCATTTCCAGTTACCGATCAGATACAAAACTGGAACGGAACTCTTGACCAACTTCAAACAGACTAATTCTACTCACATTTCTGATCATATTCATGAGTGGCGTCGTTGTCGATGAATGGTTAAGACATTTGTTCCCGATTAGCTCCTTGCTGAATGGTTCATTAAGTCCCTATTACCATCTATAACTAAGGATGTGGCTAAATGTGGCATCATCATAGAAGAGCAAGTTATCACTCGTGCCCAATATTTAGACTTGATTTATACTTAGTCTAGCATGCTCTATGAAAAAATTCCTAATGCGTCACGATCTAATTTCAATGTTCCTCCTCAAATAAAGGACTCTCATGCCAGAGATGGCTTGATAAGCACTGCAAACACACACCATGCTACTGCATCTGATCCTACTTCTACTTCCAAAATTAATGCCATGTCATTTGAGAAAGGAAAAAGTGACAAGCAATCAAGAGGTAAGAAAAACGGGGAATGAAAGAAAAAGAAAACTTTTAACCCGCACGAAAGATCATCTGATCAACCTTCTGGACCACGGAAACCTCGTTATCCATGCATAGTCTATAGTGAGGAACACTTTGTTAAGGATTGTCCTCACCGTGCTGAAGTCTCAAAAATCATTAAGAATTCCAATGCATCAGTTGTGTTGATAGACCCATTTCCAAATCCAGACACTAATTTGGTTGCTACGGATCCAACTCCTAGTTCCCAAGTGTTAATGTTATCCACCACAAAACCTTCACAAGATATTTTAGTGTCGATGCGAAATTAATAATAAGATAGTCCGGCCACTGATCAACCTACTACCTCGACAACGAATCCATCTAATGAATCAGTACCACCTACTATTATTCCTAAATTAACAATTAAGCCACTGAAGGGAGTAATTCATAATTAATTGACATATAATCCTCGAGCAAGAGCTGCACAAAATTATAATATAGTTGAAGATTTGGCTTAATCCCCTTAAGCTATGTCTACTCTTGAGGTATTACAAAACTATCCCTCTTAGAAGCAGGATTTATTGTTGGCCATTGGTGGAATTGATCCGACTGATTCTAATCTTGTCGTCTTTAACCATACGGGCTATGTGCTGAAATTACCAGCAAAATTTGCATTCTCCATACAAGTAAATTTTCTCAATCACCTTGTTCATTGCACTATTATTGATGAGGGATCATCTATGTGCATTATGTCTCTAAATTGTTTGAAGTCACTTGGCTCGTCGCGATTATCACAAAAATCAATGACGTTGAAGGCTTTTGATCGACATACATATAAACCTTGTAGTATTATCAATAACTTGCATGTTGAATTAGAGTGAAAAATAATGAATATTGATGTCAAGGTTGTTGATGGACCCCTTAACTATAATATTTTACTTGGAATACTATGGGTATATGCAATGACTGCCATTGTTTCTACATACTTTAGAATGATTTCCTTTCCACATAAAGCTACAATCATAGTCATTAATCAATTATCCTTTTCTTCCTCTGCTTTGCAGGTAATTGGAAGTGTTCCATTTTTTCACTTACCCCAACTATAAATTCAGAAAATTGGTGTAGGACTCTTAAAGGATTCCACTCTTATGGGGAACCTTTGCATTACCGTCGGCCGCGACGTTGGCAAAAATTGCAAGTATAGAGACCTTCTACATGATCTCTTCCACTCTATCTGGCTTAAGGGAGATTACGGGTGATTCTGATATTTCTATGTTGATGATGTTTTACTGCCCATCCCTATTGAGCTGGCATAGCAATCAATCTATTTGGCTTGGGCGGAAAATCCGAAATCAGCGTCACCAAGTGTTTGGGTTGATTGTTCCTTAGATTTTGGTACTCCATCTGATCCATTTTCCTCAAAGTTTTTGACAGATGAAAATATTTTGGAAGCTATGATTTCAGAAGGAGAACCATGGGAAGATTATCATCATCATTCCCATCTTCCTGATTATGAAGAAA
Source organism: Pinus albicaulis (assembly GCA_034641835.2). NCBI lineage: Eukaryota > Viridiplantae > Streptophyta > Pinopsida > Pinales > Pinaceae > Pinus > Pinus albicaulis. The sequence continues at coordinate 724,140,036 of CM076571.1, read as the reverse complement.
ACAATCTCAATGAACTATATCGCCCATCCATAAAAAAATATTTTTGAATTATTTACTGATTAATGCAATTGAATCTGAGCGAAATTTATCCAATATTGAAGAAACCATTTCTATCGATATTTAGACCAAAATTGGTGTTGCAGAAAGTATTCATGTCGATGTATCTTGTTCTCCATTAGAAATTGATTCATATCACTCTTTATTTCATGAATTTCATGACGTATTCTCTTTTTCTTACGAGGAACTTCTAGGCATAGATACTAGTATAGTTGAAGACACTATTAATATGTATCTTAATGTCAAACCGGTGCATTAACGGCTTCGTTCGGTTCATCTAAAGAAAGCTGGTGCCATCAAAGCAGAAGTTGAAAAAATTTTGCGTGCTGGTTTCATTTACCCTGTTCTGCTAACTGAGTGGGTTTCCAATATTTTTCCAGTTATGAAAAAACAAGGAACTATTAGAGTGTGTGTCGATTATCAATATGTTAATCATGCTTGTCCAAAAGACAACTATCCTACTCCCTTTATCAACCAGATTATTGACGATTGTGATGGATGCGAAATTTTTTCGTTCATGGATGGATTTTCCAGCTACAATCAAATCAATATCCACCCAGATGACCAACATAAAATAACATTCATCTGTCCCTGGGGCACATTCACATATAGGAAACTTCCTTTTGGTTTAAAGAATGTCAGGGCAACTTTTCAGAGAGCAATGGATTATTATTTCAATGACATCAAGCACATTATTCAACCATATCTAGATGATTTACCAGCGCATTCACGAAATGGGACTGATCACCCGATGCATTTGAGAGCCCTTTTCTTAAGCTACTGACACTATAAGATACACCTAAATCCACATAAATGTGTGTTTTGTGTTGCTTCTGGTCGATTTCTTGGAATTTTAGTCTCAAAAGAAGGAATTTGAATAGATCCACTTAAGGTACATACCATTCTTGATTTTCCTGCACCATCAAACTTACTTCAAATACAGAAACTTCAAGGAAAGGTTAACTTCCTAAGAAGGTTCATTCAAAAATATATCGAAATGGCTAAAGGATCTACTCGATTATTGAAAAAGGGGGTTCCCTTCCATTTGGATCAAGTTGCGTAAGATTATTTTGGTGTTGTCAAGGACACTATTGTCCGAGCATCATTAATGTATCCTCCTAATTATCAAAATGATTATTTCCTATATATCGCCACGGCTGAAATGACCATTGCTATGGTTTTGGTCCAAGTAGAAGATGGAAGTGAACATTTGATCTATTATTTGAGTTGTAATCTCAATGATATGGAAGTTAAGTACTCGTACATGGAAAAGCTTGCCTTGACAATTGTTCAAGCTGTCCAAAGATTTCGCTATTATATCTTGCTCCGAAAAAAAACAATAGTTTTGGATTGCAACCCCGTGACTTATATCTTATCACGTCAGTTTCTGGGGGTAAATATTTCAAAATGAATTGTCATTTTGTAGGAATTTGATTTGGAATTCATCAAATTCAAGTCCAAGAAGTCTTTAGTTTTGGCTGAGCTTCTCTGTGACCTTCCCTCTGATAGTACTGCTACTATGTTGGAACCATCTATTCCATATGAGTCTCTATTTCTGATTGGATCATCTAATCCTTGGTATGTGGATTTCATCATTTATATCCAAACCCAAAATTTTCGATGTAATAACTCTCGCTCTGAACAACAACGTATTTGATACCAAGCCAAATATTATCTGATCATCAGCGATACACTTTGTCATCATGGTTTCGATACCATTTTAAGGAGGTGCCTCGCTCATGAGGAGGCCGAAAAATTGTTAAATGATTGTCATGCTGGGGTTTGTGGTGGGCACTTATCTGGATATGCTACCGTGCAGAAGCTACTCCATGATGGTTACTTTTGGCCTACTATTTTTCGAGATTGCATCCTCGCAATCAGAAGTTGTCATGCATGCTAGATTTTTTATCGTAAAAGCCGCAAACCGCCAGTGCCAATGCATCCTGTTGTCTCTACTGGACCATTTAAGAAATAGGGTATTGAATTCATGACCTGTAACCCTCCTTCGTCTGGGGGGCATGGTTATATTATTTTTGTAGTCGACTATTTTACCAAATGGGCCAAATTCATGCCTACATTTAATAACATAGGACAAACAACTACATTTTTTTTCTTCAATCACGTTATTGCACGGTTTGGGGTCCCATAGGCTATAGTTATGGATCATTGGAAGCATTTTCGAAACCATATGATGTCTGAATTGACTACCAAGTTAGGATAGTCACATGATAATTCTACTCCTTATTATCCACAATCAAATGGACAAGTTGAGGCTATTAACAAAATTCTTAAACGAATGTTTCAACGAATGATAGGAGTCCATAAAAGGAACTGGCACTTGATCCTGTACTCCGCCTTGTGGGAGTATCGAACCTCGGTGAGAAACGCAACCGGATTTACTCCTTTTCAATTGGTGTATTGTCTGGAAGCTAACTTACCAATCCAATGTGAAATATCATCATTAAAATGCATGATATAATTGTTACCTGACACCTCAGAAAAAGAAGCATGACTCCTTAACCTCATCCATCTTAATGAAATGCATCGTGAAGCCCAATTTTCCAATGAAGCACATAAGAGACGTATAAAGGTGCAATACGACAAAAATGTACAGCCTCGCATCTACTTAGAGGGTGACTTGGTCTTTCTTTACAATGAAGAAGATGATGTAATAGGTATAGGGAAATTCGAGCCATTGTGGCATGGCCCCTATATTGTCAAAAGAGTTCTTTCTAATGGTGCCTACAAGTTAGTTGATTATGATGGAATTCCATTGGCACAACCTAGAAATGGGTTGTATTTGAAACATTACTATGCTTAATCATGAGCGTAGTAATTTTTTGTATTATATTGTATATATGTTGTTGATTTGAATTCACTATCTTAATTTGTTTTTAAGTTTTTCTTGATGTTAGGAATCCACTTTACATTTTATGCTAGATTTCTGAATCTTCAAAACCATTTTTTGGATATGCTGATGGTGCTAGTCATAGTACGCAGAATCTATCCTCTACAGCATGGGCCATTTTCGCTCCAAACGGTGAGTTAGTGATTTTTCAAGGGATTTGTATTGGTAGATCGACAAACAATATCGTTGAGTATAGCACATTGATCAAACTTCTCTCTGATGCCATTTCATTTGGTATTAACTGCATAATCATAAGGTTAGACTCACAACTTGTGGTATTACAACTTACTAGTGTTTATACTATTATAAATCCAACACTTCTTAGATTGTTCCTAAGAGTTCGACTTTTGGAAAGACATTTTTATTTTGTTCAATATCAACACATTTCCAGAAATTTGAACACTTTAACTGATTCATTAGCTAATCAAGTTTTAGAAAAAAAATTGCGACATAGGTAAATAAGACATTCACATCATTGAATAGGATTGCATATTAAACATAGGAAAAACTATGAAATCATATAGATAGATAGTTACAGGTTTTTAAAAAAATTGTGCCCAAGAAACATTGGTCATCTGACCTCAAAATGTATGCAAATGTCACAAGTAAACTAGTGGTGCTCATGGTAACATGCTATGGATTTATAAATCCTATGGAGCAACCGCATCCAATGGTTAGTAACCCTAATAGTGTGTCACTGTAGTCGCATGGGAACCTCTTCGATCCGGCAATCCAGAATCCTGAAGGTCAACCCCTCTATGTGTTGCTGAAGCTTAGCCAGAGTCTCATCGATATCAAGGTCCTGAAGGACTGCTCTCCTGACAGCCCTCTTTGCTTGCACATTTGCTTCATGCTATGGTTCCTCTACTGGTTCAACACGAACGATATCTACATTACATCAAACATTTAGTTTAGTCTTGGAAAGGAATAAAAAACACAAAAACATTGTATAAACCTTAGAAAAATAAAAAAACATGGTCAAATCATTCTTACCTATTGCACCCCACTAAGCACCTTCTGTTAATACTAAATCTAGATCTCCTCGGAAGTCGATGCCTACGTATGCATACTCATCGATGGTGACGATTTGCCATTGGAACCAGGAGAATAATGTAGTAGATAACACAATGGTCGATTGGCCTGCATGCCAACCCATGAGTTCTACCCATCTCTACATTCGAGGATCTCTAGGACTAGATATATCCAATGTTACATGCTGTGGCTGCATCAGTGGAATCCGTTCTAAAGCGAAGAAGATAAGGATTGAACCATAACTGAAAATTTTCTTTCTTCCCCCCTTTTCTTTATTCAGTTGTTCCTTTATCTGAGATAGAACAGCTTCAGATAAGTTGAAGATGTTGGCTCTAAGAATTCTAGCACATACTACATATACGATATTTTTGCTACATGTAACATAACAGTGCCAGCAAGTTTAGTGATCATGAAAAGGATGGTTCTCAAAGGCCAATCCCTGACATCCCGAATGTTTATTTTTCCATCTTTGCTAGGTTCTGCCCCTGGATAGCAATACTACATAACATAATCCCTCACTGTCTCTCCTCCAACAGTAGACCCTATGAGAGAAATGGGAAAACCTCTCCTCAACAAACCTATGAGAGAAAGCACGTCCTCAATTGTTATGGGAACCACTTTTTTTTAACATGAAATTCCTTTATCGTCGGATCCCATGCTCAAACTAAGAACTCCAAGAGTTCTGTTTGTTGCCTCATTCCCAACAATTTGAATTACTTAAGTACTCCACAATCTCTTAGGGCTCTTATAGTACCCAGATCATTCAAGGAAACCATATCTTCTTCTTCATGTTCTCTTTCTCTCCATTTAATCGTCATTATAATCTGATGGAAACCTGAAATACAACCATAAGATCCATTAGATTCCATTCATTGCAAAAAACTAAGCAAATTTTGGACACAACATGAAAATTAAAAACTTGAACTACGCCCAACACACTCCTTGGGCTAAGATAGTGTGTTGCACATGCAGGTACCCTTCACTGTACCTACTATGCAATGTAGGTTTCGACATTTAGGGGTGCATTTCCCTCATTTTGGGTAGAATTTACCCTAGGGGCCTTAAAACCCTAAGAATATACAAAAAATGGAAATGAAATGAATACCAAAGGGAAGAGGAGGTTCATGGTTTTAACTTGGATCAAACGGCAACGAAATCCATCCACAAAAATGACCGCAATCAATGACTAGAGTTTGGGTGCAAAATTAGGTTCCGAGCTCCAAAATGCAAATGCCAACTATGGAATGGTAAAAATGAATAGTGAAACTACTTTTTATAGTCATTTAATTGTTTTCAAGTTAAATTCATTGCTATGGCTATAGTTTTATTATGTTTTTATCATGCAACATGTATTTTTAATCTATTTGATGTTGTTATGAACAAGAAATACAACTGATGAACAAATTAGTCCTGCAGATTTATTCAAAGAATGACTTGACCACAAAGCATACTTTTTCTCCTTATTTTTTGAGCTTTGTTAAAAATGAAAAAGGATTTGAAGCACACTTTTATCTCTTTTTCCAGATTCGATAATAGCAAAAAAGGAACCCCTAGAGTCTTCTTTCAGCTCTTTTCAGGCTTCGATAATGTAAGAATATTGTCGAGCACTTGTCTTTTCAAACTCGTAAAAGTAAATGAATTGATATCTACTCAGTATAAGTTGTTGAGGTATAAAAGGTATATTTTTAACACCTATTTATCCTACATTAATTATCAATCTGAGAACGCCTTTTTTTTTCAAGAGTGTACTCTGTTTGAGACTGCAATTGAGCTAAGAGTAATGCTATGAGAGATGTAGTATAATATTCTAGATACAAGAGTAAATGGGTGCTTGAAAAGAAATCTAATTACAATAACATGAATGCAAATACTCTGAAATCTTAACTACTCACTCTGCAAAACATCAATCAAGGATACAATAGTAATAACTCATTCCTTTAGAACTTGATGCAATTGAAATCACACTAGAACAAGGCAATCAATATGGGAACTTGGAAGAAATAACCAATGTTCTCTACAGTTGACAGTCCTGCTCTTTAAGCAATCAAAGTGAAATCGAAATTGAACTAACTGTTGTTGAAAATAAACTAAGAGGAACTTCTTTTAAAAGCAAGAATTGGAAATGAACAACAATTTTATGTGCATACATAGTAAAATGTAAATAAACAATCTTTTTGCAATATGAAACTAACGAATTAGAAATGAACAACAAACTAGAATTGAACAGAAATTGCTAACTAATGAATCTGAATAACAGACATGAAATTAACAAAAACAAATAACAAATCCTATTAAACTCCAACCCTGTAGACAACAAACGTTATTAAGTAATCAATTGGAATGAACAATAATCCAATGGAACAACAAAAAGAGTTAAGTATAGAACAACAAAGCTTTATAAGTGATAACAAGATGAATAATACAGTAATCACGATCCTTGTTGAAATGGAACAGCATTGCAATTCATTAGTGCATACAACAATCCAATAAGAAATTCAACAGTAATTAAGTAACTCTGCAATCATAATGAAACCAAACATAATTATCACGCAATAGTAATTAGAGGATAGAAATACAAACAACAAAATGATTCCACCAGGGTCGGGCCCTAAACACCATTGAAACACTGCTGGGTTACTTTAGAGCTTGAGCGATGAAATAAAACATGTCTTTGTATTAATTGAACATAAAAGTGTTTACAGTGACTGCTCTCTGATCATGAGAGTCAATAAAACGCAGAATTACAAAAGGAATGTTTTAATCAAATGATTCGACTCCCTACAATTTCTAAAGGTGTTTCCTTATATAAAAAACTTGACGAACAAGACAAGGAATGAGATAAGGTTTGAACAAAGATCCCTCAGGATCGAAGGATCCTGAGGGATTCACTTCCTTTCTTTCTTTAGCTATCACTTGATTTCCTTTGACTGAAGTCGAGCTGTCCCCTACCTTCTCTTAGCAATGTGTTTGGATTTTCTTCTCTTTGGCAGGATTTGGTCTAACGCTGGAGGAACAACAATTACTCTTTCTTTAGCCTCACCTCTGGTAGAGTTTTTCACCTCACCTAATTCCTTTTTTTAGCAATAAAAGGCATTTTTTAGTTACATTTTACAATAAACATAAGTATTTACAATTCTACCACAATTATTGTAATAAGTCACCTTTCTAAAGTAAAAATAATTATGTTTAAAGTAAAAGAATGGGAAAACACATAGTGAATTCATACCTTTTCCAATGCTCAACATACCCCCCTACTTACCCCTTTTCATCTCCTCATGAAAACCATAGTTTACATGCAAAGCAGTTAAAGAATAATCTAGAGAATGTTTTTCATCAAAAGGCCTAAAATCATGCATTGCAGCTAATGCTCCGAAGACATGCCCTATCTGGCCTTTGGGTATTTCATTAATGGATTTATAAGTTGTAGCAGGATACCATGCAATGGGGCTTCGAAACCTACACCCTATCCAGAATGGGCCTTCCCTCAAAATGAGGTTGCTATAGAGAACCAAGCGGTCTGCAGCTAATCCAAATTTTTTATAGTTAAATGGCTCTCTATTTTGAACATTCTGATTGGAAATTCCCCATCGGACCTTAGCTGCTATGTAGGCTTGGTTTCTAATAGATAGAAAATAGTCTATCTCATTCAAGACAATTGCTTTATGGACAGGCCCCAATGCTTGGATAACACCTTCTCTTGTCATCAAATTCTTCTGCCTAGCCCATAATTGTAACAGGTGTTTAGGCTCACTCCTAACCCACAAGTCTAACTCATTTTCCTACCTTTGAAAAAAATTATAGGCTTTGAGCCATTTTAACTGATTAACATCAAATGAAATAAATGCTTGGTATTGGATTTCACCCACAAAAGGTTTGGGATTTGTCTCAACATCATTTTCCAATATGAGATTATGCAAATAGAACTCACACAGGAGACGTTATGAGATTATGCAAATAGAACTCACACAGGAGACATTGTACCTTTACCCCATAGAGTTTGCAGCATGTTACAAAATCATCTATAGTGTTTAACTCTATAGATTTTCCTTCCCTAACTACTTTAATTTTTAACTTTAAATATCTCTCTAATAAAAATAAAGCATAATTCTTGGCAGGGCATCTACAAGCTAAAACATCTGTGTATAATGAGAAGAGAGTATTCATTCGGTTCTGGGCTATTTTTAATTTATTCATTACCTTTTCAGCCTTCTCCTCTACCCTTCGACACTTATCATAGGCTTCAGCCTCTGCTGCATGGATGATCTTCATCTGCTTCTGAAACTCCTGGTATTTTCTTCTAGGAATAGTGTCTTCTTCAAGTTCTTCCCTTTCCTGTTGAGCCTGTGCCAACTCCTCTTGGAGTCTGGCTAATGTAGGATCACTAAAAGTGTTTTGACTACAGGCTTGTGCATTTTCACTTGAGGTTGCTCCATCTGGAACAACTTCTTCTGGAACAGCTGCCTCTTGTTCCATATCTTCATGATTAGGCTCAGCCATAGTCTCTACAACTTGGGGCTTTATTTTAGTGGCCACTTTCCTCTTTTTTGGGGCTCGTTTGGTGACTATGCTTCTTTTATTTGGGGTTCGTTTGGGAATTTGTTTCATTTTAAGAACCCTAATGGTCTTCCTAATTTTTTCCACTAGTCTCTGAAGCTTCAGTCGCTCCCTCCAAAGTTTTTCAAGTTTAGTTACTTTCTTCCATTTCCTTGATGGAATGGTTGTTCCTATTTCTAGACCCAATTTCTCAACGGGGGTTTTCTTCTCATCAGCCATGTCTTCAATTGGGTTTGCTTCTTTGTTTTCTTCTTGGGGCACTTATTCAATGTTCATATGCCCCCAGTTGAACTCTATAGGGGTAATACCTTCAATTGGCTTTGCAGTTCCCTGAGAATTTTCAGTTTGGAACACTGCTTCAGTGTTCACCTCTTCTTGTCCATACTTCTCAGGGGAAGCAACCCTAGCTGATTCTACTATTTCGTTAGGGTTTGCTCCTTATGTTTCATTTGGCATCCCCTCAGTTGTTTCTTTATTGACAACATATTTCTCCTGCAATTGGTTGATATCAAAATTAAGGTCTACTGGGCTGTGAGGCTACACATATTCACTCATATTGGCCAAAATTTGGGCCAATTTGTCTTCTTGCAAAGGGCTTTAGTGGTGAACTTGTAGTAGTGTTTTTGGGAGGCTCTACTCCTTCTCTTTCATTGTTGTGATTATCTTCGTCCTCTTCACAAGTATGGTAACTACCTTCTTCCTCATCAGAGTAGCGAATTTCTCCCTCTACACTAATATGAGGACTTCCTTCTTCCTCCTCAATTTCCTCTTCTTCATTATTTCCTTCTTCTACGCTGCTTTGTTTCTCACCACTGGTGTGGTGGCTCATTTCTTATTTATCCCCATCAGTACAAGGACTCCCTCCTTCCAATTGTGGGGGCTATTCATCCTCCGAGATGGGCAATTCCAAGGGCTGGATACTGCTACCCAGAAGGCCTTCTATCATTCCACTACTTCTTTTTGAATGGGAGGATTGTCTACATTTTGATGGCTCAACTGCTGAGCTAGCCATTCTCTTTCATTTTGGGGTAGGTAAGGCTAATCCTCGATCAATCAAAAATATAAATTCTTCGCAACTGGTCTATTGTTGGGCAAGACTATGACTTACTATTAATCTAATTAGGCAATGGTGGCTTACCACCATGTCTGTGTGCCAAGCTTTTCTTATACTACGGGAAACATCATGCAGTAAGGAATTTAAAAATGCAGGCAAATTTACAGTCCATTTTTTCTTTAATACTTCCAATAACTTAAGGTGGCAATGTCTTACCACGTCTTTCCTTCCATCGCATGTTATATAGGCCTGCACTACCTTTGCCAATTCCATCTTCTCCCAATGATTTCGGCTGAAATCCTTTGCCTTTGACGACCAATGTATGTCCTTCTTCCTGGAAAATGTTCATGTCTTCTTGAATCATGACCTTCTTATGAGTCCATACGGTTCCTTGCGTTGGTAGACCAGACACCTCTGCAATTATTTCATCTTTTACTGCTATCTGTCTTCCTCTAACCATGGAGTATCCTTCCTGAAAATTCTGTAAAAACTCGATATCTACTGTTTCATGGGGTTGTTGTAGCCTTGTGAAGTATGTAATCCATCCCAATTTTTCTAGAATTTCTTGTGCAGCATCAGAAACAACTAGCACTTGTGGCTCGCTACAAATTGGTCGACCTCCCATCTTCTCTGCACATTGTTACTTCTTTACAAACACATAGTAGTGTAATGGAACATCACAGCACAGTAATTTGGAATAATATCGTTATGTTTTTGTTATTCCCTAGAATATAGGGATTTGATTCACGTGTAGGTAAAAAAATATAGGGATTTGATCTGCATGCAGTGATTAAGAGGCATCCGCGCCCCCCTGGAGGATGATAGGTCATCCTCAACCGTCAAATAAGAGAGGAAATTACTGCACAACAGTTATACAGCAGGAAAACGCATGCTTAATTATGATACAATCAATCAAATTATTGCATTTACTGAAATCATTGTGTGTGATTAAATCGTAAATAGATATAGAAACGTTTGTAATGATTTAAATATAAGGAAAAGGGACAGCTGATGTGAACACAAGTACTAATGCGCTTATTACCCACTCAAACTAATGTGATCGATTTATGATGAATTTCATGTATAATAGGTTCGAAATCGAGGGTTTAGGAATCATACTTTCAATTGATATTTAGATAGAGATATAGGAAAAATGGTTTAATATTACTATTGATTTGTAAAAATGTGACTCCAATACCATCAGCAGAGCTCTGTTGCCCACAGGTGTCCTTAACCTTGACAAAGTTTCTTTCTCACCCTTGGAACCATTTCCCTTTATTTATGCCTAGGGAAGTGCTATTTAATGTCATAACGGAGGCCATTGTGCTGGCTTGGGAACCAGATGAATCACAATGCCATTCACCGGGAAGAAATGAAAAGTGGGCAGGACAACTCGTGATGAGACCTCCTGTTCCAAGGACTTTTTAGTTTTTTTTTTTTCAATTGTCCATTGGACCATATCCCTGGTGTGGTGGCCATGATGGGAATGCCACTTCAATTTCTTCCTTATGATCATGGTAAGCTGGATCTTGATGAGACCCCCTATCCTCCATCTGCCATATCATAAAATTATTAGTGATATATATAAATATTTTTTTTTTCTTCTTTTTGATATATCACTTTCCTACTTATATATAAAAGATGGCTCAACACTCCTTAAGAGTAGGGATGGTGGAAGAAGTCTAAAAATCTCAATAGAAAAGAATATGCCCTTATTCCTACTCAATAAGTAAAAATTAAAGAAAGTTATAAAGATTTGGGGAAGAACCAACATGATAAAGATAATCGATCATAGTAATTTTAGTGATAGTAAGAAAACAAAGTAATATTATTGGTTATGTCTTTTTTTCCTTTTTCTTATCATTACAAAACAATTTCTTAAAAAAATGACAATTTATTTTAATTTGCTGATTTTAGTAAGCTTTAATTTGTATGATCTTATATAAATAGTATGTTTTCCTTTAGAAGATTCATTAGAAATGCTCAAAATGCTGTTCTAAAACAAGTAAAATAATACACTCAAAAAGTGTTGTTCCTTTGGAAAGGGACAACAGAAACAATCTACGGAAATGTTGTTCCTTTGGAAAGGAACATCAAAAACAATCTGTGAAAAGTGTTGTTCCTTAAACAACAAAAATAAACAGCACAAATGTTGTTCCTTTCAAAAGTAATAGCAAAAAACTCGCAGCAAAGCTACTGTTCCTTTCGAAAAGAACAACAAAAATGTTGTTCCTTTGGAAAGGAATAGCAAGAACTCACAATAAGAGAAATAAAAAGTGTTTCAAGAAACATAATTCCATACAAAAAAAAAATAAAAGTAAATGATCAAACTTTATGTACAAATTCCAAAGGAAAGAAATGATTTAATGAATGGGTGCTGAGGAGGGGTTATCCCCTTCAGCAAGAATTTGCATGGTAGAATCTTCCTGTAATTGTTGGTAGAAGGATTCTCGAGTAAGGCGGTTTATGGTAAAGTCGCACTTGATGACTGTTTACTTTGAAGGAATGTCCAGATCCATCAATGGTGGTTAAGGTAATTGTGCCATTATCATGCACTTTTTGTATCTCGTAAGGTCCAAGCCATCGTGTCTAGAGTTTCCCTAGAAAATCCTATAACCTAGAGTCATATAGGAGTGCCCAATCTCCTTTGTGGAAGATTTTTTATTTGATGAGGGCGTCCTGCCATTTTGTTCTCTGTTGTTGAATTAACATAGTGTGATGAAGAGCAGAGAGCCTAATTTCATCTAACTCATTTATTTGCTGCAATATTTTGGCCTGGGATTCATTTAAATCTAGGCCCACCTTCTGGGCTGTTCTTAATGTCTGAATTTCAAACTCTATTGGAAATATGGGCTCTTTTCCAAATACCAATTGATATGGTGAATATCCCGTAGTACCTCTCCATGTTGTTTGGTACACCCACAAGGCTTCTGGAAATCTGTAGGCCCAGTCACGTCTATGTGAGGAAACTATTTTTGTCAATATAGACTTTATCACCTTATTCGTGCTCTCTACCTGGCCGTTTACCTGTGGGTGGTATGGGGTTGTAATATTGTGCTGAATGTGGTAATTCTATAATGTTTTAGGAGTTTATTTCCTACAAACTGCGGTCCTCCATCTGTGATTATGTCCCTTGGGAGGCCATATCACACAAATATTTGGAAAAGGAATTGTAGTACAGAGTCCTCTGTAGCTTTCGAAAGTGCCTCTGCTTCAACCCATTTAGTGACATACTCGGTTGCAACTAGGATGTATGTTCTTTGGTTTTATGGTGGGTTAATGGGGCCAAAAAAATTGAGCGCCCAACGTTCAAATGGTTCAATTACTATTTGGCGGTTCAAAGGCATTTCGTCGGACTGTCTAGGGCGACCCACCCTTTGGCAGCTATCACAGGCCTACACAATTTTTTTAGCAGCTTTAAAAATGGTAGGCCAATAATAGCCTATCTGTAAAACCTTATGGGCAGTTCTACGATCTACAAAATGTTCGCCACATGGCCCGTCATGGCATGCTTTCAGAATATCAAATACTTTGTCCTCCTAGACGCATCTCCTAATTTGCATATCTGACCCTGTATGAAACAGGTAGCCCCCAATCCAAGAGAATCGGATACTGCGGTATATTATCTTCTTTTGTTCATTAAGGGTTAGATGTTTAGGTAATTTACCTATTGCCAAATTATTTTCTATATCAGCATACCATGGGGTTCTAACAGTAACAACGAACAAATGTTCATCTGGGAAATGGTCTTCAACTGTTGTTGCATCTGTTGGCTTTGGCATTCATGATAGGAAATCAGTTATAGGGTTCTCTTTTCCAGGTCGATATTTGATTGTAATGTTGAATTCCTGCAATAAGATCAACCATCTTGTCACCCTTCCATTTGTAACAGGCTTATTTTCTAAAAATTTAATGGCAGAGTGATCGGTATATAAAACTACAGGATACCCAGTTATATAACGTCTAAACTTATTTATAGCATGTACTATAGCTAAAAATTCCTTCTTAGTCACAGTATAGTTTAGTTCAACAGGAGATAGTTTTTTTTATGATATAATAGATTGAATATGATTTGTTATCTTCTTCCTGCCCAAGCACTGCTCCAATCATTGTGTCTAAGGCATCAGATGAAATTTGGAATGGAAAATTCTAATTTGGGCCCCTCAGCACTGGGGCTGTTGATACAAGCTTTTTCAGATCCTTGAAAGCATTGTCACATTTATCTGTCCAAATAAAATCAACATTTCCTGTTAGTGCATATAAAGGTGCATCTATTTGAGAATAATGTTCTATAAATCTCCTATAATAACCAGAAAATCCAAGAAAGCTACATACCTCTGTTTGTGTGGTGGGTGTAGGTATTAACAAAATTATCTAAATTTTGGCTGGATCCACTTGAATTCCATCTGCTGAAATATAATGTCCTAAGATAAGTCCTTCGGTCATCATCATATGACACTTTTCATGGCTTAAACAAAGCCTAGTGTCAATACATCTTTGCAACACCTTTTCTAATTTTTCTAATGCTAGCTCAAAATCATCTCATAAGGTGTGAAGTCATCTATATATACTTCGAGCCCTTCATTTATTAAATCTGAAAAGACACTGAGAATGGCCCTTTGAAATGTAGCAGGGGCATTGCATAGGAAAAAGGGTAAGACTCGGTAGGAAAATTTTCCCTAAGGATAGGTAAAATTAGTTTTTTCTTGGTCCTCAGGGGCAATCTGGATTTTATTGTACCCACTAAAACCATCGAGGAAAGAAAATAATTTCTTTCTTGCTAATGTGTCTAATACCTAGTCAATGAAAGGAAGGGGAAAGTGGTCTTTTTCGGTTTCCTTGTTGACTTCTCGGTAATCTACGCATATTCTCCACTTCCTGTTCTTCTTTGGTACCACTACTAATGGAAAGACCCATTTGCTATAAAATATTGGGTAAATGAAATTAACATCCAATAGTTTTTGTAATTCAGGTTTCACAATATCTTTAAGGTGAGGGTTTAATCTTTATTGGGGTTGGCAAATGGGTCTTGCATCCTTTTCGGTATAAATGTGGTGTGTACATAACTAGGGGTCAATTCTCTTCATGTCTGGATAATCCCATGCAAAGGCTGCTTTATATTTTTGTAGTAATTGGACCGTCTTATTTTCTTATTCAGCAGTCAGATTTTTGTTAATGTTTAAAGTTTTTCCCGGCTAAATTTCTACAATCTTACTATTGTACACAGAAGTAGTGCATATTAATTGATCAGGGATGTCTTTCAAAGGATCTTCCTCTTCTTTATTATCAAATGTTGCCTTGATCATGTGAAATTGTAGATGGGATCTGATTTGTGGTTTTTTAATAAAATTATTAATGATATCATCCTCTATTTGATCTTTAAAATCGAGGGCATCTTCTATAGTTAGAGGTGATCTCATATTTTCCATAAGATATGATACAGGTTGTTTCTTGTTTTGATTATTGATAGGCTTGGTTGGGCTGGGGGATATAAAGCTAAATTCTTTACATAGTTTCCCCTTGTTATTGTCATGTTGCCTTGTCGGCAGCCAATATAAGCATCGACAGTTGCCAGCCAAGTTCTACCTAGAAATAACGGGTGTCCATCTAGCCGGTTCGTTGGGTTGATAACCAGGAAGTCAGCAGGGTATTCCCAGGAATATATGGATACCATTACATCTTGTAGTGTGCCTTCTACCATTACATCTTGTAGTGGGCAGAAAGGAAAATTTGGCCAATTAGTTTGGTTTGTTTGATTTGGCCATGATGATGTAGGAAATGGTTGTTGTGACCAATTGGGGAAAGGTGGCTGATTTTTCCACATTCCATTATATTTCTGAGCATTATATTAAGGAGGCTGAAAAGAAGAAAATGGATCAGTTGGCATACCTGATTGTCGTGGCTGCCATTGTCGGCACTGATTAAGTAAGCATACCACTTTTGATTCTTCTTTTGCCTCTTTATAGACTACTTTTAACCCAGGAAGTGAGGGACATCCTTCTGTGGGGTGGTATTTCGTGAAAATGGCACAAAATTTAATTATATCCAGCGAGCACTCTTTGTGGCTGTGTTTCTTCCTGCATCTGGGACAGAATATTTCCAAATTTTGTTCTTCTTCTGCTTGCTTTTATTTGGCTTGCATAATGTCAAACTGTGTTGTTAGAGTCCCTAGAATATCTATTTTAAAATCTTCCATTAGATTTCCAATCTCTGCACGAGTTACGCCTTCACTGGAGGTCTATTATCCCTTGTGATCATGTCACGTTCTGCTGATTTTAGCCTTGTATTGCCCCTCGAACTCCTAATACACAAATAAATAATGTTAGCATAGATTTCCTGATATATATCACCTTTTCCCATAATATTCAATTTTTCAACCCATTGATCCTTCATCCCCCTAATTAAAGTAGTCTTCATCACATTATCAGGTAAGGGTAAAGATGCATAAGGAGATCTCTGGAGATTGTATTAAAACCGTTCCACATATTCTTTTAGAGTTTCATTGGGTTTTGCTGTCATTTGAAATATTTCATCTTTTAGTTCCCGGGACTTGCAATAATCCTGATATTTCTTTAGAAACGTAGCTTTCATCTGATCCCAATCAGTTATAACACCCCCACCTAGCCCCATAAACCATCGTAAGGTTGCTCCTTTTAATGCGGAAGGAAATAGTTTTAATTTTTGGGGATCGGTGCTATAGTCATACCCCCTGCATAACACATCGAATTCAAACACAAATGCATTTGGATCTTTTGATGTCAAGCCATGAAATGTAGGAATATGTTGAAAAGGAATGGCTTTCATAGATGCATTAACTGCAGTATCCACTATAGGATATTGCAGTGTGAAAGTTTGTTGAGGTGTTTGCTAGTTCTGGTTCTGGTTCTGGGCCATTTGATCAAATATGTGCCAATATCTTTCTGGGACCTCAAGGGAATTCCTAGGCTGACTGGAAGGAGTAGGAATGGCCTTGACATCACTCTCTTGATCTGGAACAATAAGTATTCCTTGCTGGCTTACTGTTTGAGGAGATTCAGGTCCTTGTTTTGAATGAGTTTGACAACACTTCCCTTATCTGGACCGCTCACTGTTTGGACTATTTCAAGAGGATATTTTTGTTCCTATGTTTCTCCTGTTTCCCCTTATCCTTCGCGGAGATTTCTAGAGTTCCCTTCTTGTGGAGAAATTAGGCAGGGATTCTTCATTTCTTAGGAATATTGCTCAGTTCCCACTTTTTGACTATGTATCTCAACAAAAGCTACAGATGGTGATTCTGTGGCCTAAAGGGAACTAGTAGGCTATCTAGAGATAACTTTCCTAGGTCCTACTGATGGATGATATTCAGTATTCGTAAGGATTTTGTCAATGAAAGTTTTTTTCCCAAGGGTCACCGGTCCCTTAGGCTTTTCAGATTTAGGAGGAATTTTGTTTTGTTTAGTTGGTTTATTCATTCAAGAAAACAAGCCTTCATTCCTACCTAAAGAAAGAAGTTTACCTAATTCTGCTGTGAAGCGGGTTGTGAGCAAGTATGTTCCTTTCCCAGTGCGTAGGTTCTTACCTTCCGTCTTTAATACCCAATTCTTCCCAAGAAGAAAAAAATCAAATGTGCATCACTCCTTTTAAATGGCATACACTCTCCCCGACAACGGTGCCAAAATGTTGAGGTATAAAAGGTATCTTTTTAACACCTATTTATCCTACATTAATTATCAATCTGAGAATGACTTTTTGTTTCAAGAGTGTACTCTATTTGAGACTGCAATTGACCTAAGAGTAATGCTGTGAGAGATGTAGTATAGTATTCTAGATACAAGAGTAAGAAGATGCTTGAAAAGAAATCTAATTACAATAACATGAATGAAAATACTATGAAATCTTAACTACTCACTCTGCAAAACATCAATCAAGGATACAGTAGCAATAACTCATTCCTTTAGAAACTGATGCAATTTATATCACACTGGAACAAGGAAATCAATCTGGGAACTTGGAAGCAATAACCAAGGTTCTCTACAGTTGACAGTCCTGCTCTTTAAGTAATCAAAGTGAAATCAAAATTGAACTAACTGCTGTTGAAAATAAACTAAGAACAAATTCTTTTAAAAGCAATAATTGGAAATGAATAGCAATTTTTAATCTATGTGCATACAAAGCAAACTGTAAATAAACAATCTTTTTGCAATCTGAAACTAACAAATTAGAAATGAACAACAAACTGGAATTGAACAACAATTTCTAACTAATGAATCTGAACAATAGACATGAACTTAACAAAATAAGATAACAAATCCTATTAAACTCCAACCCTGTCGACAACAAACATTATTAAGTAATCAATCAGAATGAACAATAATCCAATGGAACAACAAACAGAATTAAATATGGAACAACAAAGCTTTATAAGTGATAACAAGATGAATAATACAGTAATCACGATCCTTGTTGAAATGGAACAGCAATGCAATTCATTAGCACACACAACAATCCAATAAGAAATTCAACAGTAATTAAGTAACTCTGCAATCGTAATGAAACCAAACATAATTATCACGCAACAGTAATTAGAGGATAGAAATAAAAACAACAGAACGATTCCACCAGGGTCGGGCCCTTAGCACCAGTGAAACACTGCTAGGTTACTTTAGAGCTTGAGCGATGAAATAAAATGCATCTTTGTATTAATTGAACATAAAAGTGTTTACAGTGACCGCTCTCTGATCACGAGAGTCAACAAAATGCAGAATTACACAAGGAATGTTTTAATCAAATGATTCGACTCCCTACAATTTCTAAAAGCGTTTCCTTATATAACAAACTCGACCGACAAGAAAAGGAACCAGATAAGGTTTCAAAAACGATCCCTCGGGATCGAAGGATTTAGAGGGATTCACTTCCCTTCTTTCTTTAGTTGTCACTTGATTTCCTTTAACTGAAGCCGAGCTGTCCCTTAACTTCTCTTAGCAATGCGTTCAGATTTTCTTCTCTTTGGTAGGATTTGGTCTAACGTTGGAGGAACAACAGTAACTCTTGCTTTAGCCTCACCTCTTGTATAGCTGTTCACCTCACCTAATTCCTATTTTTAGCAATAAAAGGTAGTTTTTAGTTACATTTTACAATAAACATAAGTCTTTACAATTCTACCACAATTCTTGTAATAAGTCACCTTTCTAAAGTAAAAAGAATTATGTTCAAAGTAAAATAATGGGAAGACACATAGTGAATTCATACCTTTTCCAACACTCAACATAAGTTTAACCCTTTTCTAGACTGAGATAGATTATTTATGAAAAAGGAATACCTTGGTTAAACATGACGAAAGAGGTCCTCTCAGATATTATTTTACACTTTTTCGGATCTGAGTGACAAATCTACGAAAAAGTACTTTTGGAGTTCTCTTTTGTCCCCTTTTTTCAGACTCTCTAAATATGAAAAAGGACCGGGCTGTCACTATCATTAAGCTCATTAAAACATAAAATAGCGACGGGCTTGTTGATCATGGCAAGAATCGAGTTTCATTCATTGCTAGAGTCGTTAAATTATTAAATAGCGACACTTTATTCACCCGAAGGGTTGAATTATAGATCAATCAAATGTTATCCTACTCAAGCTTGTTAAAAAATAAAGAGGTACTAGTCGACAAATGACAAGGGAAAATTTGAGAAAAGTAAGAAATTTTTCTTTTTGGTAGCAAGTCACTCTTGAACATGACACTTCTTTCACTCCATGTCCGTGACTGTTTGGGTTGGGTAATCATCTTGAGAGTTCATTCACACCTATGGTTCATCATACCTTCACTTCGGTTTTGGGTCAATGCTTCCAACTCATCATAGTGTCACCAATCTGTTCAAGAGAATTCATCCAGTGTTTAAAAACTCATCCTTATGCAATACTCATAAACCTTCATTTTCATTATCATCATCCCTGAAAATTGCTATATCAAGTCATACCCTTGTCTCCAAAATCAGTAACTCTAGTTTTGCAATAAGGTGACTTCATGTCGACAACAAATAAATATCCAGGAAGTTCACTTAGAAACATCAGATTCCAGTACCATGAGGTTTGTTATAGCATCGACAAGATCCTCTCTTCTGGACTTTCGACCAAAATATTTTTTTTGGCGTTCGACATCAAATCATCTATTCACGCCTTACGAAATGTACTATAGTACCTTGAGGGCCATTGACATTAATGGTGGTTCTCTCACATTTGTTAGCAGCTCACATCATTGGTTGGTAATCAAACAATGTCTTTCCATGTTTGATTACAAATCATATATTCGCATGGCTAGACTTGTACCTGAATGATTAAGTGAACGAGATAAGAAGACCCCAGATCTAGTTTCAACCATCTTGGTTTCGATTTCAGGATTGTTGTACACATCATCTGTACGGTGACCTTACATACATATTGTAATCCAAACATGGGCCTATATCTGTAGGCATGTCTCCATCTGGGCAACATTCCAATGAAGACGACTTTTTGAATTATGTACATGTTGTTAGATTGTTTTATGTGTTGAAAATGGGAATTCATACCCTCAGAAATTATGATCAAAGAGGATATATCATGATGTAATGTATTGTAATATTGATTCAAGTGACCACTCCACTTCGTTTCCAGACTCATCACAGTGTAAAGCATCTCAATCAAATGTTCTTATTATTTGGATCTCATGCTTTAGGTGGCAATTTTTATAGGTAAATTTTGGCACCATTCCCAATGACCTGGTTAACTGGGCATCATATCCAAGACAAATGATCAAGGGTATATCATTCTCTATCATTTCAGTTGCTACATGCCCTAAGACAAGAAACAAGACAAATTGAGCAAGACTTTCATCAAGCAAAGGTTTCCAAGGTTTGAAGCTTATTATATAGAATATGAAAGCTCACCAAAGCAGGCTCTCAGGGGCCTAAGTGTGTTTCATATGTAGGTAGCCCCCTGCAAGGCTGCTCTAAAAAGAACTTCTCGACATTCATAGGTGTGCTGGTCACATTGGGTGCAAAGTTCTCATTGTTTTGGAATCTCCACTTGGCCAATGCCTTCTTGAAGAGTTCACATGTGTCAAGCTTTGAATCCAAGTCTACATTTTACATTTACATGAATGGAAACATGTCTTGGTTATTATTGGAAATTCATTGATTGAAAAACAACCTAAAGTTCATCTATAAATTGATAACATACCTAAGTTGTACATTTTAGATTTCTGTGGTGAGAGTTTTGAGTTTCTAGGTTCGGAATCTGCACAGTGAACATTTTGTGTCAACGTTTCGGGTCTAGAACAAGACCCATCATCAGGGAAAATGCTGTAAAAAAGAAAGAGGAGAGAGATATTATAAATACCTATCAGGAGTGCAGGATAAAGGCCGACCAACCAAAAATTCAAATGATATTTTCATGTTAAATACAGAAATCAAATTTAAAAATTTGATTTATGTTTTTAAGATGAAAATATCATTTGATTTTTGCATTGGTCGGCCTTTATCTTGCACTCCTGATAGGTATTTATAATATCTTTCTCTTCTCTCTTTTTTACAGAATTTGTCCTGATGATGGGTCTTGTTCTAGACCTGAAACGTTGACACAAAAATGTTCACTGTGGAGATTCTGAACCCAGAAACTCAACATACCTAAGTGCGTGAAGAGAAATAATTTGAGTAGAGAAATGTTGGAGAATTTTCAATTGAGAGCTAGATTTGTGTAGCTTCTGCTAGAGATATTTATACTTTGATGAGGCTTGGGAAAATTTCTGGAAGGTCACTTCAAATAAGTCACTAGGTTGTAACCTCTCCTTCTATCATCAATAAAGAGAACTACTTATTTTTCCCTATAGGCATCTGTATTGACTTTGATTTTCCATATTGCAAGATCTTAGTTGATGTATATGGTTTATGATTTACAGATTTAGCTAGCTAGCTTGAATAGATATCTATATTATTTCATCTTCTATTGTTTCAGTGTTCTTTCTTGCAGCAAGCATTCAGACCACAAACCACTTGAATTTGAAGCTGCAACAGAAGCGACAGAAGGAGCCATTTGGAATTGACTGAACAGGTAAGCCTCCAATAGTCTTTGTGTATCTATTTTGAGTTAGGAAAAATAGTAATATAGTTTTTCACCTATTTTTATAGACTAGCACATGTCTAGGAAAGCGTGATTTATCCATAATTCACAATTCTGGCCCAACATCGAGAAACCCTTAGTGCTACCACTTAGGCCCCATCGTTAGCCCTGCTAGCCTAAAATGCCACTGTGTTTCACCAGAAGGGATTGCGTCACCCCTAGAAGGGTATCACAGCCTCACACTAGCCTTAAAAACCCCTCTGCATGATTTACGAAACCTCTCAGTGCCTCTATACTGTCCTGCTGAGCAACTGCGAAGTGGTTGCGCAACACTTGCATAGTTGCTACTCTACTTCCCAACACTATCCTTGTTGTTGCTCCTCTCCCTCTTACTGTCTCTTGGCTCTTGGAATAAAATCATTCCCTTAGCCAATACTACCCTCACTGCAAGAAATTCCACTGGAAATTCTTAGCAAACCCGCCCTAGAATTCGAGATTTATTCCTTAGTTCTACAAATATTGTGTGTCTTCAACTGACCCTCAAGCCTTTCTCTTATAAATTTTTGTTGAGCCCTTCAGGGACCGAGATTAAATCATCCACCAGTGACTGAGATTAAAATACTGCTTGATCAATGTGACTTAAGACAATTTCAGCACATGTTAATTAATTCACTTTAATTATCTTATTTTCCTATGTTAGACTTAGGAAATCCATAAAAAATAATTAATTATTTGAATAACTTGAGCACAACTTCAAATTTCTCAAATCTATTTTAGGGTCTTGTAGATCAAATATACTCTAGTCGCTCCACAAAATTTGGGAGCTAGAGCACAACCGATGCTACCTCAAATACACAAAATTTCAAAAACTACTGCATCTTCAACTACTTGCCTTCCCTTTAGAGAACCTCTGTCGTCCTCACCTTAGCAATCCATCAGATATTAGGTCTTGTCACAATTATCCTTCCAAATTTTTTTGTTATATTGTTGTCTTCTGTAAACATAACCTATTATGACTAATAACTTCAATATGTGTTTACAACCTCAATCTGCACATTCCTCTTCACATCACCTCTTTTTCTTGCTACATTTTCACTACTATTATCAATAATTAATTAGCCATAATAAAAAAAACTATTTACGTTCTTACTTCATTACTGCAGTTTTATTGTACTCCACCATCTAACCCTTGTAGGCATTCATTCAATACTCATGTACATGATTGTTGCAGAACTTCTAAATTCTCAAAACATTCATCTTCTTAACTAGTTCCCAGGCCAATTCTTCCTTACCTCCTCATGCAATAAACGACTTCTACATATCAATCATCTTCATCAATTTTCTATTCAAATTAAAAACAAAAATTTTCCTCAACCAGACTCGATTCTGCTGAAAATCCACTTTTACATCTTTATTCTAAAATTTTAGAGGATTCTTACTCTAATATAATATGATGCATCATGAAAACCCAATTTTGAGCCTTCTTTAAAATCGACAATGCCTAGTTTCCTACAAAGGTTCGTATTGGGAATCCATTATGGAAATCATTATATTTGATTCTCTTTTACTGGATAACTTCTTGCGTTTCATTTTTACTTATTAGTTTTATTCCTTATTATTATATGTGTGAAGTGTAAAATAATACCAAAACAATAAGAACAATGATAAAGTATATAGGCTGCAAGCAAGGGCCAAAACCTATCCTCTTGAGAGGAAAACCCTTAAATATCTTCTCTTCCATATAGATTCTTCAATTGACGAACTTCATGAACTTGTGATTAAGACCAATACCCTCCAAGACAAAGACAAACCTCTCGAGATGTTGTGGCAACCTCGATCTAGGTAAACCCAATAAAATTTGTTCCAGTAGCACTTCCTCAACCTGCTGCTGCAATATTCTTGAACTCCTACTGCAGATCTGAAATTCCACCCTCCCTGCAATTGTTGTTGCCACACGTGGGAACCTTGATATTCTTATAGGGCCATTCTCTGACATTCTCTTTCCTTTCCTTGACTCCTAGAGCTTGTGAGGGACCCTTGGTGACCTTTTCTTGTGCTATTTGCCTCATTTTTATCCAAGATCGAACTTGTATATGGATTCCCTAAGTATGCAAAAAAAACCTAGTTCTCTTTAGCATGTATGAGAGAGAATTAGTCCAAAAAAAAAATCACCTTCATTCTTCCTCTTCTTTTCTACCTTCTTCTTCCTCTTCTTCACTATAATGAGAGATGAGTGTGTGTGCAATAAGGAGGATGATTTATATTTTATATATAGGCTCTCCAAGGTGGATGTGGTTCTTCCTTTTAGGTTTAATTTACCGATTCCAAGTTGACTTGATCTTGGAGGGTATTCCAACGTTTTTAAAGACAAAAATATTTTTCTTTACAACTTAAAATTTTCCGAGTGGGGTATTCGATTTATGACAATGACTCTTTTGACTTGCTGACCTAGGAAAAACCCTAGAAGCAGTCAATGGGTATTTGACCTATAAAATAAAAGAACTTGAGCATGAAATCCATGCTAAATAATAATAATAATAATTTTTCTTTTCGTTTTATAATTTACAAGAATAAAAAATTCATTTCATACTTATTGATACCGAACCTAGTTGCATTTTTTTCAACACTCCCTCTTAACTAGGGAGGTATTCATAAGAGGTACATGGATATCCTCAATCTAGAGAGATCTGATAAGAAGAGTTGTATTGGTAACCCATTTGTCTAGATTCATATCAACCAACATTGTCACATTGAAAGGCCTTGACTAACAACTATATCTCTCCACAAGATCAGACCACAATTCTGGTGAGACCAATGATTTAAAAAAACCATCATCATTGTCTCTCAAGGTACATACTCAACTTTAGTTTTCATCGAGTATGACCTTCTTTGGACTATTATTTTCTTGGATATCTAGTCCTCAAATAATATCGATCTGCCACTACTCTTATATGGGATTCCCTACCACATCCTCAAAGAGTATTGGATGCCATATGGTTACTCAATCCTCCATTCTGTATTCCCAAGGGAAGAAAAGAATGATGTACCTATCTCTCCCTCTCAACTAGGGAGGATATATCAATTAAGCCAAGCTTGTCTCTCAAGTACACAAGCTTATTGTTAGGAAGATATTTCTTCGATATGTCAGCTACATGTTCATCAATGGAGATATACTGTGACTACAACCCACAATTTTGAACTAGCTCCAAAATCTAGTGATGATTGTTGTTTATGTGATTTGTATTTCCATGAAATATTGGTTCTTCATAAAAACATATATAACTCGTGTTGTCACAAAGTATCACTATACGGTCCATCGATCCATCAAATAGGTCGAAAAGAAACTTCCTTAACCAAACCGCTTCTCTACTTACTTCACATGCTGCAACATATTCAGCATCATCACTAATAAAAGAAAATGTTTCTAGCCTTCTACTCATCCATGAGATCATGGAGGATCCCAAACTGAAACATTCTCCTATAGTGTCTTCCATCCTTCTCACTGCCCCCCCAATTGGAATATGTATATCCAACCAAGTGGACATCATTCCTCCTATCATATTTCAAGAAGTAGTGTATAGTTCCTCCTAGATAACTCAATATATTATTTTATACTATCCAATGAACATGTTTTTTATCCACTTGTAATTGGCTAAGAATGTTTACTGCAAAACATATTTCAATTCTAATATTCACCAAGTACATCAACGAGCCAATCAATTTTATATATTTGGAAGCATCCACATGGATCAATTCAAAACTCCTAAGTATTTTTAAGTTTGTGATAATCAGAGTGATCATAGGATTTCTCTCCATCATGTCAAACATATTTACCATATTTATCGCACACTCCCCTTGACTTAGATAAATTTAATTAGGTCCTTGCCAGATTTCTAGTCCCAAATAGTAATGCATCAACCCTAGATCCTTCATGTCAAGGTACATACTCAAATTTAGTTTTCACCGAGTATGACCTTCTTTGTAATATTATTTTCTTGGATATCTAGTCCTCAAAGAATATCAATTCACTACTACTCTTATATGGGATTCCCTACCACATCCTCAAAGAGTATTGGATGCCATATGGTTGCTCAATCCTCCATTTTGTATTCCCAAGTGAAGAAAAGAATGATCTACCTATCTCTCCCTCTCAGCTAGGGAGGATATATCAATTAAGCCAAGCTTGTCTCTCAAGTACACAAGCTTATTTTTAGGAAGATATTTCTTTGACATGTCAGCTAAATGTTCATCAATAGAGATATACTGTGACTACAACCCACAATTTTGAACTAGCTCCAAAATCTAGTGATGCTTGTTGTTTATGTGATTTGTATTTCCATGAAATATTAGTTCTTCAGAAAAACATATATAACTCGTGTTGTCACAAAGTATCACTATAGGGTCCATCGATCCATCAAATAGGTCGAAAAGAAACTTCCTTAACCAGACTGCTTCTCTACTTACTTCACATGCTGCAACATATTCAGCATCATCACTAATAAAAGAAAAAATTTCTAGCCTTCTACTCATCCATGAGATCATGGAGGATCCAAAACTGAAACATTCTCCTATAGTGTCTTCCATCCTTCTCACTTCCTCCCCAATTGGAATATGTATATCCAACCAAGTGGACATCATTCCTCCTATCATATTTCAAGAAGTAGTGTATAGTTCCTCATATATAACTCAATATATTATTTTCTACTATCCAATGAACATGTTTTTGATCCACTTATAATTGACTGATAATGTTTACTGCAAAACATATTTCAATTCTAATATTCACCAAGTACATCAGCAAGCCAATCAATTTTATATATTTGGAAGCATCCACATGGATCGATTCAAAACTCCTAAGTATTTTTATGTTTGTGATAATCATAGTGATCATAGGTTTTCTCTCCATCATGTCAAACATATTTACCATATTTATCGCACACTTCCCTTGACTTAGATAAATTTAATTAGGTCCTTGCCAGATTTCTAGTCCCAAATAGTAATGCATCAACCGTAGATCCTTCATGTCAAATTTTGGTGCTAGTTTCTCCTTACATTATTCCATTCAACCTTCTACACCTGTTAAGAGAAGATAATCTACATACAGAAGAATTTTTATAGGTTCTCCATCTACAACCTTGATATACAATTTCAGATCAACATAAATTTTTGTGAAGCATATTATTTGTAGTAATGCATCTGTTATAGCATTCCATGCCCTTGGTTCTTGCTTGAGTTCATATAATTATTTCTTCAATATGAAAACGTATTCCATCTTGTGTTTAACTTCAAATCCCAAGGGTTTCTCTATATATACTTCCTCACCAATTGTGCCATTTAGAAATGTAGTCTTGACATCCCTTTGATGGATGTTCCATCCCATCGATGTTGCCATAGAGAGAAATGAACGAATTGTTTTGTACCTTGTTTTGAGAGAAAATATATCTTCTTAGTAGATTACTTCTTGTTAAGAGGAACCCCTAGTGACAATTCTTGCATTATATTTATCGATACTTCCATATGCCACATGTTTGATCTTGTAGATACATTTGGAAGCTACCACTGATTTGTCTTCAGGCCTTGGTATGATATCCTAAATTCTATTCTTCATTCATGTCATCCTTCCATACCTGATTTTTGACAACCTCTTCAAAAGTGTATGGTTCAACTTCTATTATTTTTTTCATGTGTGAAACATACCCATAATATCTCTTACATTTCTTATTTTATCTAAATGAGTCTAGTACTTCCCCATAACCGTCTACGTCAAGTAGTGTATATTTCAACTATTTTGGTATCTTTCTTGATTTAGGGAGGACCACAGGTTGAATGCTTTCATCGAGACCCTCATCTTAATGATGAGAATCTTTTTCTTCCCTATTAACCAGTCTTCAAATACTATAAGTTCTTCGTCATCAGATTCCATGGGAAGTTACTTAGATTTTTTGAATGCAATACTCTCTTCAAATATGACATATTTACTTACTTATATATGGTGTCCTTCCTTTATGTATATTCTATAGGCCTTATAAGTATTTTCTTAACCGAAAAATGTTCCTTTCATGCCCGATAGATCAAGCATCTTTCTTTTGTCCTTTGATATATGAATATATACAAGACACCCAAAGATACATAGATGGTATAAAATTGGTTTCTTCCCAGTGAATACTTATTTAGGAGTCTTTTTATCTAGTGATATGTGGGCAATTCTATTTTGAATATATACTATTATCTTTGTAGCTTATCCCTAGAGGAATTTTTGTAGATCTTGATCATCTAACATTGTGTTTACAGTTTCTTCAATGGCTTGGTTCTTTCTTTATGAAACTCCATTTTTCTCGGGATTATATGAGACTAAAAAATCCCTCTTAATCCAAGATTCCTTATAGAATTATATACTATCCTTGGATGTATGCTATCCTCCAATTTTAGATCCTAATATCTTGAATCTTCTTTTTGTAAGGTTTTCCACTTTAGCTTTGAGTTTTTGAAATGTTGTAAATAATTCGTAATTTATTTTATTTAGGTAAACCCGGGTATGTCTTGAATGCTCATCTATGGATGTGGCATAATATAGATGAATTCCAAGTGATTTAGAAGTCATAGGGCCACATACATCAGAGTGAATGAAATCCAAGATTTCTTTTGACCGTGAAGCTCTGCTTCCAAATGGTCTTTGGGTATTCCTACCCAATGCATATCCCTTACATAATCCTTCATGATATTCTTTCAAGTTAGGTATTCCATCTGCTGTGGATTTTATATATGGGAGGATATTGAAATTAATATGGTCAAATCTTGTATGCCATAATTCACATGGGATAATTTCAAAGTGAGCCAAGGCTTGAGCTGGAGGATATATCAGCCTATAAATTCCTTATTATAGAATACAAATGAATATAGCATTATCTATATTTGAGTCTTCACTCCATACAATCACCTTTCCATTAATGAAGGCTAATCTATCACCCTTATCTTCTAGACTTGAAATGGAAAGTACTTTCTTATGTAAACCTGGAAAAAATAGGATGTTGTTGAGGTGAATGTTGCTTCCATTCTCTAGCTATATATAAGTTGATCCAATGCCTCCCATGGGATAGATATTTTTATATCCAAGTTCTACTGAATAATAATATTTTCTTTTTGATAAGGTTTTCAAATTTTTTTGATACGTATGATGTTCCTATATCAATTACCCAATTTTTTTCATCTTGGAATGTGTCAGTAAGTGCCGAGAAAAGGCCTTCATCCTTTTCTTTGATCGCTTCCTTCTTTGAAGAGAATAAGAGACTCCATACTTCCCTCATGCTTTTATTGAAATAAATTTCTATATTTTAACACTTCTTGATAAAATTCTTTAATGTCAGGATGTCTTCATGATGCCCTTATCCAACCTTAGCTCTAATACCATGTTGAGAATTCAATAGGGAAATGACGTTTAATTCTATTTTACCTTATAGTTGCTTGTGTTTCATTTTTAATTGTTAGCTTTGTTCCTTATTATTATATGTGTGAAAAATCAAACAAATACCAAAATAATAAGAAAAATGACATGGTATATAGGATGCAAGCCAGGGCCAACCATTAAATCTCTTCTCTTCCTTATAGATTATTTGATTGAAAAATTACATGACCTTAAGACTAAGACTAATACCCTCCAATACCAACACTAACCTCTTGAGATGATGTTCCAACTTCAATCTAGATAAACCTAATAAAATCTCTTCCATTAGCACTTCCTCAGCCTCCTGCTGCAAGATTCTCGGCCTCCCACAATAGATCTGAAATTTTTTCCTCCCTACAACTGTTTCAACCACAGGTGGGAACTTTGATCTTATTCTAGATCCATCTTCTCACCTTCAATTTTGTTTCCCCATACTCCTGGAGTTTGAGAGAGACCATTGGTGACCTTTTCTTGACCTCTTATCCTCCTTTTTATCCAAGATCAAAATTTAATATGGATGCCCTAGGCCTGCATAGAAACCCTAGTCCTCTTTAGCATGTGAGAGAGAGAATTAGCTCAAAAAAAAAACCCCTTCTTCCTTCCTCTTACTCGTTGCATTCTCCTTCCTCTTCTTCACTAAAATGAGTGATGAGTGTGTGTTGCATAAGGAGGATGAGTTCTCTTCTATATGATGGCTCTCTAAGGTGTATGTGGCTTTTCCTTTTAGGCAAACTTGGAAAATTCTAGTCAAACTTGGTCTTGGATGGTATTTTGACACTTTTAAAGACAAAAAAGAAATTATTTACAAGTTACATAGTGCCCAGTGAGGTCTTGAACTTATGAAAATGACTCTTTTTACTTATTGACTTAGGAAATATCCTAGAAGGACTCAATGGTTGCTTGACCTATAAAATAAAATAACTTGAGAATGAAACCCATGCTCCAAAATAATAATAATAATTTTTATTTTCATTTTATAATTTACAATAATCAAAAATACATTTCATACTTATGAATACTGAACCTAGTTACACATTTTTCAACAGTGCTTCCTTAGGTCTTGCATGATCAGCTCTAAAAGGATATGAATCCATTTAATTAAGAATAAAGTGGGAGGATCCAAAAGGGTTACACATCCCACCCTTTCCCTCTATTCTCAATGCAGTCTGCTCTATATTGTTTGACCCTTATGTTACCATATACATTTCAGAACATATGCGCTAATATTAAACTCGACCCTTTTACCTTTTTTCCAGCGTTTCTTGCATACTTCGACTTTTATCTTAAGCCCCACAAGCTTCTTGACTTCCTTTAACCATCTAAACCTTCTCATTTGTTAAAAATATCTCCTAGAGCCAATATTCCCCAATGCTTAGGCCCTTTAAGTTGGTTTTTGGTGGAATTCGTTATAGTAGCCACAACCCTTAATCTCTCGATTGTTGGCATTATGATGTAATATGCTGATATTTTTATCCTTGTTGGCAACCTACTTGATGAATTTCCTTTTAATAGCAACATATTTGTTAAATATATAAAAATGATGTATCTATAGGTCAGTTCATATGTGACAAAAAAAGGAATTCCAGTCAATGTTTCACAATGTATATGGAGGTTTGATGAAGGAAACCCGAGTATACCCATAGGTTTGACAAAGGCAACCCACATATACATCCGAAATTAGTGTATACATAGTTTTGATGGAGATAAGTCGTGTATACATGCGGGTACGTAGAAGCCAAGTCGTGTATGTACTTACACACTCATTTTATGATACCAGGGGTCCTTACCATGGTTTTAGCCCATAGTGTCGAGTGTTGTGTCATCTATTTTATTCCGTCCAAGAATACCATTGGCACTTGTGTGGTTTTGGCTCATGGTATTGGGAAAGGCACAAAATATATAAGGAGAAGATGATCATAGTGAAAAGGGGAAAGTGCATGGATTTTGATTGAATACATCACTCTGAAGTATATCTGCATGGAATATGTTACAGTTTATTAATAGATCTAAAATACTGATGCACCTAAGAATACAATGTTAGATCAGGATCTCTAAACCTGAAATGACTACGTATTTTCTTGATTTTTTTGTGAGATGTTTAGATATGTGATTTGGTGCATGTTTGCTGAAGTGAAGGGTATGATATGAGTAAGTCAGTTGATCTGAAAATTTATGTAGTCCTGAATATTTACAGATCTACGCGTTGGTTCATCATGGTGAAAGCGTGTATACACACGGGTTTGTTTCAACAAAAGCATGTATAGAACTTAATATTTTTCTGAATATTGTTGAAGAGAATGTTTGATAATTTTTGGTATATTTATGTTGTCTGTTAATGAAGTCTTCATCTATATATGGGTTGTTTGAATACTGTATATGCTACTAGTTGGTTATTTACAAATATGATCAATGACTTGGTGATTGAATATGATGGATGATGCTAACTGAATAAGGGTTCTGTAAATATGACAAAGTATTTCTGAATGTTTCAGATTTTCTCTGAGTCTGATCAGATTCTTAAATTAGGTATATAAATATCTATACGCAAGTTCATCCATAGGAAAGCACATATATACGTAGGTTGGAGTGATTAAAGTAGCCTATACATTTGTTTTTATGAATGACCGTGGTTGAATTTGATTCTGCATGTTAATTCAAAAGTTTGGTTTTATTGTTGTGATCTGGTTACAGTGATCTCATTGTTCTGTTTAAAGATTGGGTTATGGCTATTTATGTTGATCTACAAATTATGTTGTGTTGAACTTGTTGGATCCAGTGTGAGAATTAATGAAATGTGGTCTGCAATGATTCTGAGGGTTGAAGAATTCAGTGTGTAAGTCGAAGCTTCCTACCAGTAGAATCTAATGATCAATTCAAGGGGTTGTAGCTCCCTTCTAGTAGTGGCTAGTAAACAAGATCAAGGGGTTGGAGTTCCCTTCCAGTAGTAGCTGGAG
Source organism: Pinus albicaulis (assembly GCA_034641835.2). Lineage (NCBI taxonomy): Eukaryota > Viridiplantae > Streptophyta > Pinopsida > Pinales > Pinaceae > Pinus > Pinus albicaulis. Next base: position 724,107,973 of record CM076571.1, on the reverse strand, counting down.
AATGAGAGAAGGTAGTAGCCTTCTGTTGGTGGGTGCTTGCATACTGATATGATTCTGCATCAATAAAACATTGTAAGAAGTTTTATATATAATAAATATTGAATACAAAGACCAAAACAATGGTGGTTTTCTCCCGACTTGGGTTTCCACCTTAAATCTTGGTGTTCATGTGTGATTCCCTTGTGTGATGATTTATTCTGTTATTATTGCACGTGTCTACCTCTTAGCTATCTGATTCACAACTGCTGAAAAGGGCTAAGTAATGTTTCTAAATATTTATCTTAATATTAGGTTATTTGGGTATACGCAAGTTTCATTTAGGATATCCATGTACATACGCTATTTGGTCTAATCAGAGTCTCATATAGAAATCAATAAAATAAAAATGAAATATTGTGATTCTTGTAAATAATGATTCCCCCCCCCCTCTCAGTATTTTTCCCAACAATTGGGATCAGAGTAGGTCCTTCTAAAGAAGCTTAATCGCTAGAAGCAAGATCATCCAAGATGAGAAATCAAGATGGAACTACATCTATCAAACCACCACTCTTCAATGGAAATAATTTAATCTTCTAGAAGATAAGAACAAGATCCCATATTTAATCTCTTGGAGCATATGTTTGGGAAATAGTTGAAGATGGTTACCAATATCCAACTGCAGTTCCAGTAGATCTAGCAGCAAGAAAAAACTATGAAACCAATGAAAAATGTTAATGTATTATTCGGAATTCTGATGGAGTCAAAAAATTTCAAATTTATTTAGTTAAATACAACAAAGGAGATATGGGACAAAACCATTCTGAGCTATGAAGGTGATGCCAAGGTAAAAGGCGCTAAACTCCAAACTCTCAGAATTCAATATGAAAATCTCATAATGCATAATGATGAAAGTATTACTAGTTTCTTCTTACGTCTAGATGAGATCGTAAATCGTATGATAAATCTGGGTGAAGTCGTAAGTGACACCACTATAGTAGAGAAAATATTAAGGTATATGACCCCTAAATTTGAGTCAAAAGTGTCTTCTATTGAAGAGAAGCAGGATCTACAAACTCTTACTTTTTTTCAACTTCATGGGATCATGATTGGGTGTGAGATGAGGAAATGAGGTCTGTTTGAAGTCAAAGAAGATGCTCTTAGAGATACTGCAAGAGGCAAGGACAAGGAAGAACAAAAAGAATAAGGGTATGTATCAGAAGAAGATGAGGTAAATTTTTTAAAGAAAATTCAACTTGGCACGGGAAGGTTAAGAGGTAATATTCCTTTCAAATATTTTTCTTGCGGAAGATTTGGTAATTACGTTGTTAAATGTCCTCATAAATATAATCATGAAAAGAGAAATTATTTAGAAAAAGGTAATAGGATATTATTTTTCAATAGAAAAAGTTACTATACTCATGAAGATAGTGATGTTTTATCAAATAGTGAAGAAGGAGAATCTTATCAAGATATTAGATTTCTCATGGCATTTGAAAAATACACTACTGAGGCTAAATATACCTTTATGGATGCTTTAGAAGAAAATTATTTTCTTGAATAAATCAATAAACTCAAAAAATTCTTGGAAGAGAATAAAATATCCATAGATACTCTAAAGAATCAACTCATAGAAAAGGAGAAGCACAATGAGAAATTAGAATGTGAAATAGTAAGTCTAAGAAAAGAAATTGAGAAAGTAAAAAATTTAAATCTTAAATTTTCTAAAGGATATGAAACCTTAGATGAAATTATCAAGGTTCGACGCTCTCCTCTTGTAAAGACAAGTCTTGGATATATTGATGAATCTTCTTAATTAGAAAAGTCTTCAGCTACAAGCTATCTAAATGCAACAAAATCCAACTAGCAAATCTTCGTCACTCAGCAAAAGAGCAAAGACAATGTCCAGGTAAAAATGACCACTCAAATCCAAGGATGAAAAATAATAGAAATATCATTCAAAAGGTAAACACCAGTAGAAGTTCTATGATCTCAAAAATTTCTTCTTTAATGGACAATGTTTCTCATGTCATAATTTTTGTCACAAAGCTACTCAATGTGTTGCATACAAAACCATTATGACCAGAGAAGAAAGAAAGCAAAGAAACGAGACAAGAATAAAGAAGAATACTTATAAAAAAATTTCTCCTCTTCAAGGAAAAATTAAATTTTCATTTTGCAATAACTTCGGACATGAAGAATCTGAATGCAAGAGCAAAGTTCAGCCAAAATAACAAATATCCACAAGTTCCAAGCTGTGGAGAAATAAGGACTGATAGTTTGAAATTTGTGGCACAGATTTATTTGCAGAAGGAGAAGAAAATCAATGGTACATTGATAGCGGATGTTCAAAACACATGACAGGTGATAAAGATAAACTTATTTCATACAATGCATTAGAGAAAGAAAATAATTTTACTTTTGGAAATGACTCTGCTACTATCATTAAGGGCAAAGGATATGTTTTTCTAAAAGAAAAGGTTAAAGCTAAGAATGTTATGTATGTTGATAGATTAAAGAATAAATTATTGAGTGTGAGTCAAATGTGTGATCAAGGAAATGAAGCTAATTTTCATTCAACAAAGTGTGTGGTTCGTGAACTTGACACTGGAAAGACCATAATAAAAGGAACAATAACACCAAGAAATCTGTATATATTGAAAGGTGGCCAAGAGAAATGTTATCTAGGTAAATATTAGAAAACTATATATGGCACATAATATTGGGACATTTGAGTTTTTCTCAAATAAGAAAATCAAGCAGGCTCAAAGTTGTTCGTGATCTACGCAACATCACTTTACCTAAAAGTAAACTAGATATGGTGCATAATATTCGGAGTTTTTCTCAAATAAGAAAATCAAGCAGGCTCAAAGTTGTTCATGATCTACCCAACAACACTTTACCCAAAAGTACCATATGAAAATCATTCCAATTCAGTAAGAAAACTAGGGTGCAATTTAATGCCAAAGAAGGATCAACAAGTAAGTCTCTTAAACTTATACATAACTATTTATGTGGCCGTGTAAGGAAAAATTCACCTCGTGGAGAACAATACTATATCTTATTCATTGATTATTTTTCTAGAATGTGTTGGATCGGTTTATTGAAACATTAAGATGAGGCATTTGAAAATTTTAAGATCTTCAAAGATTTGATTAAAAATGAATTAGGTCTAAAAATCAAATTTCTACATTAATTGAGGAGGAGAATACATATCAGATGAATTCTTTGATTTATGTGAACAATCTGGCATAAAAAGATGGTTTTCTGTAGCTGGAACTCCACAACAAAATGGTGTCGCAAAAAGAACGAATAGAACAGTTCGACAAATGGCTCATGCTATGCTTGATGAATCTAACACTCCTGACACCTTTTGGGGAGAAGCAACACATACTGTACTAAATATTTTCAACAAGGCTCATGTTCATGTAAATAGTGATAAAAATCCTTATGAACTCTGGTATGGTAATATTCCCACTGTGAAGCATTTTATAATTTTTGTAAGAAAATGTTTTATAAAAAATAATGATGAAAAACTTGGTAAGTTTGAGCCTAGAGAAAATGAAGGAATATTTCTTGGTTACTCTTCTAGAAGTAAAGAATGCAAATGCTACAATAAAAGACTTCAGAATATTTTTGAATGTATTGATGTTGTAATTGATGAATCCCTCACAGCTCCCAAAAGGGAAATAACAGAAAATGAGGATGATGATGATGCATATTTTTCCTCATCAAATAAAAAAAATATAAGGAGAACCCAATGAAGCACCAGAAGAAGATATATCAGAAAATTCTCCATCCAGGTATGTTCAAAAGAATCATCTAGAATCTCAAATTTTGGGAGAAAAGGAATCAGGGGTTCAAACAAGAAAAACTCTTGTAGGATCTCCTAGTTATCTGGCATTATTATCAACCATTGAACCACAAAATATAAATCAAGCTATTAAATATGAATGTTGGGTTTAGGCCGTGAATGGAGAACTTGATCAAATTGAAAAGAAGAATACTTGGGAATTGGTTCCAAGATCTCATGACAAAAATGTTATTGGAACAAAATGGATATTCAAAAACAAGTTAAATGAAAATGGAGATTTTATTAGAAACAAAGCTAGATTTGTTTGTAACGAGTATGCTCAACAAGAATGTATAGACGTTGAAGAAACATTTTCACCTATAGCCAGACTTGAAGCCATACGAATGTTTCTTGCTTTTTCAAATTTTTAAAAATTCAAGGTTTATCAAATTGATGTAAAATCTGCTTTCCTCAATGGTGATCTGGAAGAAGAAGTTTATATAGAACAACCAAAAGGATTCATTTTGGGAAATGTGATCTGGATTTATGAAGGAACGCAATAAAATTCAGAAATAAACGTAAACACATATATGCAATGGAAATAATACTTAATTTCATTAACATCAAATAACTGAAATATGGTTACAGACATAATGGAACTAAACTATCTAGGGCACTGGTATCTTATATCTAAAAAGAGATGTGGTAGCTACAGGCCTCTGAATTGTGTTAAAATAATTCTAGAGGGCCTATTTATTATTGAGAAACAATGGAAAACCTTAAAAATCTAAGAACCTAACCCTAAGAGATGAAGCGCCAAAACTATGGGCCCCGTTTGGGTAAATTTGTGTTTCAACTTCTCAGGGATGTAACTTTGGCATATGATCTCTGTTTGATGCACACCATACCTTGTTAGAAATATCTCTCCAAGGTATATGGACATGTTGATGAAAATAGAGTAAAAAAAAAAAGAGAAAAATAGAAAAATGAAAGATACTACCAAGCTTACATAAAAAAGGAATTATAAACTATTTTTATAATTTTTGGTTTTGTAATCCATCATAAATATCTACAATTCATTCCATAATAATCACATGCAATAAGTTAGTGAATTGGGAGAGGGCATGAATTAAATTAACCATTTTAATTTAAATATTTTTTTCCCCTCCCTTACTTCAATTCCTTCGATTCCCCTCTCTGACACATTAAATTTATTAAAATTAGATATTTACTTTTTATTATTAAAATTATATTTTTATATTTTTAAAATTAACATTCACTTATCATCTCAACCTCACTTACTTAAACTCCTTAGATTCCAAACATTAAATCTATTAAAATTATATATTTATTATTTTATCATTAAAATTATATTTTTATATTTTATATTTTTAAAATTAACATTCACTTATCATCCCAACCTCCCTTAATTCAAATCCTTAGATTCCCCTCTTTGACACTATTAAAATTGGATATTTATTTTTTTATAAATAAATTTAGATATTTATATTTTTATATTTTGAAAATTCACATTCACTTATCATCCCAACCCATGAATATTGACTTATCATCCAAACCCATTAATGATACTATTAAAAATGACAAACCATTATACTATTAAAAATTATAAACCATTATTAGGATGATTGAATTATCATCCAACCCCATTATCTATACTATTAAGAACTATAAATTACATCTATAGTTTGATTATAATTGTATAATATATAATAATATATGCATATAATAATATTTTAATTAATATATATTATAATATAGTATATTAAAATATATATTTAATTTAGATATCATTTATTTTAAATGATTAAATTTATATTTCAAATTTAATTGTAAAAGTGGACAAGTGTAAAGTAATAATGGCCATAATCCACACACTAGGTCTTTTTGTGAGGGATCATTATCTTTTAAGTGAGATATGGATATCAATAAAGAGTTTTGTGTGCTAAGGATGAGTATCAAGACAACAAAACTTTCCCTGTAAATTATCAGACTTCGTCAATAGTTGTTCCCGCTAGCTCAGTACCTGACTCTTTAGGATGCACTCTTTCTTATTCAATTCACTTCCACGATTTGATTGACCATGGCAACAATAATTTTCTTGTCAACTGCAAATATTGTCAATAGTTAGATCCTTGGTGCTCAACGATTTCTAAAAACAATAATTTGAAATACCTTATGGTTTTCTAGGCTTCTAGGGTCCCAAACCAGCAATATTAAATGACAAATATGTCTCTTGGCGCTGTTAACTAATGGTTCTCTTCAATTCAAAACAAACACCTAAGTGTTGATTTCTATTGGACAATCCTTCGACTTGTTTTCCAAATCTCAGCCCCGGTCTCTCTCTGTACCAATGATTCATCTACTCACTCTCAACTTTCATCCACTATGCCACTATGATATTTCACTACAACTGGATCATTGATCACTTCGTTGATAAATGATCTCAACTTTCCAACTAAGTCTAGGAAGAATCAAATGAATTGTGCCAATAAATTAAACTAAAAAATTCACTCAATTAGAGAACCAACTCCCTTACTAATGAAAAAACCCTAGTCTAGTCAAAACAAATTTTGACATGGAATTGAAATGCTCCTGCATCAAACTCCCAAAGTGAAAAATATTCATGGTCTCCTGACCGTGTGCTCTCATAATCTGATTTAACCCTCCTTGATCAAAAACTTTGACTTGCCGTAAATAAACTACTCTGTCATGTTGTTGTTGTCCTACTATTGTTTCCTTCTTCCTTCCTGGTCTCCATATTTTGTGTTGTAATCTTCCCCCTTCCATATTGATGCTTAAATTTTTTTCTATTTAATGAGTATATATGTGACATATATGTCAAACGATAGAGATTAGGTTGGGTTCTCATGAACCAAATTTTTCTCTATTTCCCCTTTTCCCTTTCATAACTGTGAAAGGTTCTTGCAAACCCATCATCATACCTTAGGCGAGACCTCACCTGCAAGTAGGTGTTGAAAATGTTGGTGTCTGAGGAAGTTTTTTTGGTCTAACTCTGAACCTTGGGTCACCCTTGCATGCCAATAGATGCATGACACTAAATTTCATCCATGACACCTCAATATGTGATATTTGACTTTTAAATATCCTCTATGTATGTTCTTTCTAGATGAGCCAAAGGAAGAAACTATGGAGAAAGCTACAAGCTCTGTTGCAAATCAAAATGCAGATTGTAGTATATCTCTATATTTCCCTTATATGCCATATGGCATTGAAATTTTGATCAATCTATTAAAAGAGGAGAAAAACTTATGCTTGGATAGTTTCCACGAAGAGGCATGAGTTGAAGACATGTTTATTATCTTCTGAATTAAGATGATAGAGAAGACAGAAGAGTCATCAAAGCCTTGGTTGACTATCTTATCTAATGTTAGGTTTTTCTTCCTAACCAAGAAACTATAATGTTTTGAATGATTAATTAACATTCCTTAGGAAACCATGAAATCATCAAGAATTTGGGAGAAGTTTGAAGCTTCCTTAATAGAGGGGATACCCATAAACATGATGTCATCAACAAATTGTTGGTGGGAGGTTGGGAGATGAGGGAGTTGAATTCCATTTTGCAATAGAAGCCACAGGTGACTCAAAGTGATAAACACTATGTTTGCAATAAACTACTTAGTCGAAAACCCTCCCATTTTTATATTGAAAGACATTAGTTAACACGGACATTGAAATATTTTATTTAAGCCCTATTTTTGAAATATTTTTAAAAGGTAAAAGAATTACACATATTCCTCACACTGACAAGTGAAAATATAAAATATTTTTATTTATTTGGAACATCAAAATATTTTATTGATGGATGAAAATATATATATATTTTTTAATTAACATAGACTTGACTTGTGACATTTAGAAAAAAATTAATAAAAAAAAAATCACTATCATCCATAAATAAAATATATGGGTTTCCATATGAAATAATATAATTTAGTATGGGGCCATGAAAAAACCATAATTTTATATCATATTTATATAAAGGGTAAAGCAATTGAAAGTAAAAATAATAGTAAGTGATTTTTGCATCCAAATGCCTCTAGAGCCCATCATCATAGAGATGTTGTAATGTAATGTCTTCTTAAATTTTTTGGCTTAGTGAAATTACATAAAAATAAAAATAAAATATAAAATAAAATAATAAACATAAAATAAATAATTATATTTATAATTAGAATTATCAATAAAATTTTCACTCCACAATTACATAAAAATAAAATAAAATAATTAATCATTATAATTACGCCATAAGGCATCTTTATTTGAAAACAACTCTCCTAGCTGCCACTCTGTTCTTTTATACACCATTAGATCAAATTTTAGACGTTTGAAATGTTTTAGGCCATTAGATCCATGCCTCTTTCATTTATGCTCTGCTAACTACCTAACTAACTCATCAACCCGATTAATGTCTCCTCCATCTAACTATGAAAATCATTCCCGGACCTCTAAGATGTCTCTGTCATTCCAACCAGAATTAACATGTCAGGAGCAAGGTCCATGCATAGCATGCCAACAACATATCCGGTTCCAGTTCTTGATCTATATCTAGCCACAGTAGTTTTTGACTGAGTCAAACCAGACAGATAGCTACATCCATGTCCATATTCTTGTGAGCATTTCAGTTCCATGGAGGTTGTGGTGAACTGGAGGTTGTGTTGAATGATGTAGGAAGTGCTACATTGAATCGTTCAAACCCTTATGTACCCATAGCCATTCGAAGCAGCACAGGGCTCGTGACAGCATGTCCTTCGCCTCTGCATTTTCCTAATCCTTATTTTAATCGGTTTTCTGATGACCAATCCAAAATGATGAGACAAGACCAATTGTAGAGGGTTTGCATGTCTAGTAATATTATGAATAATTAGGCATCAAGAAATATGCAGCAATTTCCACATCTTCAATCCGACATCAACGAATATGTAGGAATTTCAACATCTTCAATCCCAAATTTTCACTTGGAAGGGAAAATCTCAACAAACACCACAAAATTTTCTATGTCACAACACAATGGGTAGTAGGCTACAAGGAGGCCGAGTATAAAATCATCGATTTTCCAACACTAGTAATATTGGTGGGGCCCAGAGCACCCTAGGTGCCTGGAATGCGGAAAACCACTTACTAGCTATGTTATTTCAGATTTCTGGTACATATTCCAGTAGATTTATTTTTCTATGGGGATTCATTTACACTTCAGGTTTGTCAAATGGGGCTTATATATCTACTATTTAAAAATATACCTTGCCTAATAGTTATCGAACCTTACTATCATATGAAGTTATTCAGAATAATAATAGAACACATCCAGCTTAACATTGAAATTGTTGGAATTTTATGAGAAAAGAATTAGGGTGGAGCGCTAGGGTTTGGATTTGTAGGTGGAATGTTTTCGTGGACTCTTCTACACACTGCAATGAGCTCTAACGGCGGGCATGGACCATCTTGCTGAGATCCTCAGAAGAGGGTTAGTACTGGCCAATCATATGAGAAAAATTGGGGCCAATGGGGCCACTTCTTTTAAACAAATGGTTCTGAACAAGGGTAAAGGCACTGGCGATGGGGTGCAGATCATAGGTTCAGAAGTAGCAGTCAAGGAAGTTGCCAACATGAAGTAGAAGGAAAAAGGGAGACCCAAGGAGGTGCAAAGTCAAATGCTTTTAGGTTGAATCAAAATAAGGGAGGAAGGAGACAAGGAGAAACCCTCTCCCAAGAAGGAATCTCTGAAGATAGTAGAAGGGAGAACAACTGCAGTGGAACATCAAGCCAATGGCCAGGATGGTTTCGATCCTGTAGGATCTTCCACAAGTGGTACTAAACCGGTGGAAAATGGGCGTTGCAGACCGAAAACCTCGAAATCACTTCAGGTCATCATCACCGATCCAGAAATGCAAGAGTACAAAGATCACATGTATATGTATGCTCTGACATGTAAATTTTTGGGGTTTTGGCAAATAGAAAAGGCCCTATGCCAATGGATTAAACAACAATGAAAACCGAAAGGAAATGTCCAAATCCAACTAGGAGTGAAAGGATTCTTTATGGTGGTTTTTTCCAATCTGGAGGATAGAGACTGGATTTTTGATGAAGGCCCCTACTTCTATGGGTCGACGAGTCTTTACATAAGACCCTATAAACCCAACTTTTCCCCGAAACAGGAAACTTTCACTCGTATGCCAGTTTGGATTCATCTCTTTTAACTCCCCATTGATTAATGGAGGCCCTTAGTGCTTGAATAGATAGGTAATAAAGTATTAAAGTGTGCCCAAGCCTTGGAAGCAACCTTTCAAAAAATGTATACATCATGTGCAAGAAAATGCATCGAAATGGATGTTTCTGGCACATTGCAAGAAGGATTGTTGCTGGAATTCTAGGACGAAGTTTTCTTTTAGGCCATCGACAATGAGAAGATCCCATTTCGATGTTGTAGATGCCATGAGAATGGAAACCTTATCTTGGAATTCCCTTTTAATAAACAAATAGAGAAAAGTAATGAGGGAATATCGAAAGATCAGGAAGGTTTCACTCGCCCAAACGACAGACAGAGATCCAACAGAAGGAACCAACCTAAAGAAGGGACATCCAATAGAGGGAATGAAAATGCCTTTATATTCTGGAGAGCACAAATGTTATAGAATAAGACTCTCTTCCATTGGATTCCCAACCAGATATAGTGGGCGTCTCCCAGGAGGACAATCGCAGCCCTGGCAAGCATACTATGGAAGAACCCCTTGAAGGAACAGAAAATGCATGTGATATAGAAGGGGATGCAAAGATGTCAATAAGTGAAGCATGCACAGAGGATCTAGAACTAAGGGACATCCTGGATAGAGAGGGTATGGATCTGGTAAATATGGTTGAACAATGGAAGGAAGTAGGAATAGAGCACATCCCGACAGAGGAATTGGAACCCCCATTCACTTCACCTAATTAGTGCAGAGGCAACAAGATCTTATGTCTCTTTAGAGATGAAAATCATTGGAGAACAGGGTACCTACCTATGTACCAATGTTTATGGTCCCCAAATATTGGAATAAAAATTGAGACTACTGGACCACCTTTCTCAACTCCAGCTAAGGCACATTCGGGTCAAAGGAATCTATGGGGACGAATTTAACATGATTACCTTGCTTAATGAAAATAAAGGTGGGGTGAGGAAGCTAAACCAAGATGTGGAAGCCCTCAAATATTTCATAAGGTTGGCCAAATGGGTTGATATTCATCCAAGAATTGGGATATTCATCTGGAATAACAAACGGGGAGGAGATAGGAAAATATCCTCTCGGCTTGATTGCTTCCTCTTAACTAAAGACTTCATCTTGGCAGGAGCTATAGCAGAGTCAGATATTATCCCCAGTGGTGGCTTTGACCATTGGCCTACTATTCTGGATGTAGCTATTTTTGGAACCCCTAGAAACCTCCCCTTTAGGTTTGAGAAATTTTGGCTGGACCATCCAGACTTCAAATCAAATATCAATCAATGGTGGCAGGAACCCCTCCAGATGATAGGAACAAAGATTTTCCACTTTCAAGCAAGGCTTAAGCACATTAAATCCCGAATCAAAATTTGGAACCACAAAGTGTTTGGAAATATCTTAAAGGAGAAGCTTGCCTTGGAGGAACAAATGGAAAGCTTGCACAAGATATGGATTAATGAGTAAATATCTCAGGAGTCCAAACTAGTAGAACAAGATCTCATGAAGAAATGGGAAGAATGATGTCAATAGGAGGAAATGTTATGGAAAAAAAAATCTTGTGTCTAATGGCTAAAGGAAGGAGAAAAAAATACGAAAGTTTTCCATATATCGGCTATGGACTATAGAAGAACGAATAAGATCATTCATCTTAATGATGAGAATGGGAATTATTTTGAATCACATGAGGATATCTCAAACCTCTTGGTGAACCACTTTTCTCTTATAGCTAAGGAACCTGTTGTGGATAGGGAAGAGGCCTTATGGGAGGTGGTTGCTTGCATCCCTCAGATCCTTACTGAGGATCATAATAGAATGCTGGACCGCCCCATCTCAAAGGCAGAAGTTGAGGAAGTGGTTCAGGAGATTCCAAATGTAAAATCGACAGGCCTGGATGGCTTTACTATTGAATTTTTCAAAGCTTGTTGTGATTGATCCTAATTTATGCAGGAACGCAACAAAATACACATATAGCCATAGATACAGAGATGCAGCGGAAATAGTGGTTCATTTTATTTATAAAAGAATGACTGAAATAAGCTTGAAAACATAATGGAAACAAGCTAGGACACTAGTAGCATATCTCTGACAAGAGATGTGGCAGCTACCAACCCTTGAACTGTGTTACAATGCAGACATGATGGAGATGTGGCGAGCCAGGGCACTAGTATTGCTTATCTTTGAGAAGAGATGTGTCGGCTCCCAACCACCTGAAATGTGTTACAATGAGGCTCGAAGGCCTATTTATTGTTTAGAAACAATGTAAAATCTAAAACGTCCAAAAACCTAACCCTAGGAGATGAAGCGCCAAAACTGTGGGCCCCGTTTGGGTAAATTGGTGCTTCAACTTCCCAGGGACATAACTTTGGCATCCGATCTCCGTTTGACACTCTCAATAGCTAATTAGAAAGATATATCTAAGGAATAAAAATTTTGAGTGAGAAACATTGGTCTACTACCCATGTTACTCCTTGTTTTCCAAAAAACGTCGTTTAGGGCCTCAAAACGACTCCAGAAGTTTAGGACTTGAAAAACTGCTATAAATAGTAAGTTGTACTGAAACTTGCAAACTGAAATAAATGATGGTGGGGGTTTAAATGGACTCGTTGGGTGGCCACCAATATCCACCTAGATCATTAAGTCCCCAAAATGGCTCCGAGTGTGCAGGACCCGAAAACCTACTAAAAATACTAAGTTGTGTTGAAGCTGAAAAACTGAAAGTATTGATGCTGTGGGTCCAAATGGAATAGGTGGGAGGCCACCGATATCCACCTGGATCATTAAGTCCCCAAAATGGCTCTATGTGTGTAGGACCCGAAAACCTACTAAAAATAGTAAGTTGTGTTGAAGCTGAAAACTTGGAAGTATTGATGCTGTGGGTCCAAATGGAATAGGTGGGAGGCCACCGATATCCACCTGGATCAATGATACTATTCAAAATGATATCTGGGAGGTTGTTGAAGACTCCTGAAAATCCTCATCTATCTTGAAGTCCTTAAATTCTACTTTCATTGCTCTGATTCCTTAGGAAGCGTAGGCCTATTCTCTGGAAAAATCTTGCCCCATAGCCCTATGCAATGTTCTGTATAAAAATATCTCTAAGGTTACGATGAACAAATTAAAGACCATTCTACCGATGATTATCTCTGAAGAGCAGTCTAGTTTTTTTGAAGGTAGACAGATTTTGGACAACATCCTTATGGCGCATGAGATGATTCATTCCCTTCAAGCCTAAAAAAAAGCTAGAATGATCATCCATCTTGACTTGTCAAAAGCCTACGATAAATTTAGTTTGATATATTTGGAGGCAGTGTTGGAAGCGTTTGGGTTTGGTCAAAGATGGATATCTTGGGTCATGGCGATGGTGAAGTCTCAAAGTTTTCTGATCCTTGTTAATAGAGCCCCCACGGACCCCTTAAATCCCTCAAGGGGGATTCGTCAAGGAGACCCGGTCTCTCATTTTCTCTTTGTTATTATTATGGAGGGGTTAATTCAAATCATAAAGACTGCTAAGGCTAGAGTAGACATTATGGGCCTTCAGCCACTTCAATCTATCCCTGCCACTACTCATCATCAATTTTCTGATAATACTATGCTCCATGGGATTCCTACTGTTATAGAAGCTCGGGTTTTCAAGGTTATTCTTGACCTCTACGGTCGAGCGTCAGGTATGGACTTAAATTTGAATAAATCAATGATACTTTTCTTTAATAATCATTTAGCTATTCAGAGGAACCTCATGGAAATTCTTGGCTTTCAAAAGAAAATCCTCCCATACAAATACTTGGGGATTCCTCTTATGGATAAACCATGGAAAAAGATCCATTGGGAAAAACTCCTCTCTTCCCCGGAAGAACGAGGGAACTATTGGACAAAACAGGCTCTGAATTTCACTGGCAGGCTGGTTATGACAAAGGGGGTGCTACAAGACATCCCAAACTACATGATTTCCATTTTACCAACACCGAAGGGTGTCCTCCAAAAAATCAGAGACATCCAACGACAGTTACTTTGGTCTGGAAACGTTGAAAAAAATAAATGGGCCCTGATGACTTGGAGGAATATTTGCAAACCTAAAATCCTAGGTGGTCTTGGCCTCCAAGACCCATAAACTGTTAATAGAGCCCGTGGGGTCAAACTATAGTGGAGATGGCTGAAGGAACCCACTACCCCCTCGGCGGTGCTCTGGAAAGCCAAATATGCAGAGGATTGGCATCCCCTAACTTAATCAGATTGAGAGGGGAGATCACAGGATCCCCTATTTGGAATTTTTCTTGGACAAATAAGCATATAATCCAGGAACACTGTTTCTGGGAAATACAGAATGGCCAAACAACCTTCTTCTGGGAAGATGCTTGGAAACAATTGCCTAATTTGGATAGTCCGAGTATCAACTTGCGAAGAAAAACTTTCAAAGGATGGGAAAAATACAGGTTTATCATTATTGGACTATTAACAATCCATATCCTTAGTGGCGACACTAGTCCTTAGACCTTCTCTCCCAAGATTAAGCAATCTTGAATTAGATAAATGCTCTGCATCTAAGGGTGGATAACAGAAAGGTGTGAAGCTTGTGAGAACCTGATCAACTCTGGTGGGATAGAATGGAGGGAGGGCATTTAACCTTCAAGAGGCAATGCACTACCTTGAGAACAGAGACATACAAGAGAAAATAAACTGGCACGACAATGTGTGGGATCTCATACTCTGGCCCAAGATCAAAACCTTCCTTTGGCTACTTATGCACAGGAAAATTCTCACCTAGGAGAATCTGATGAGAAAAGGGTTTACTGGTCTATCGCAATGCAACCTCTATGAAGCAAAGGAGGAAATGATGAACCACCTCCTAAACTCTTTTAATTGGGCACTTATGGGATTGGATGGCAGAGATTTTTCGTCAATCTGATAGAATTATGGATTCCATCCATGACTCTATTGCAAGGTGGAAGACTAAGTACGCAGAACATGAAACTATGAACCTCTTATGGCGTCTCTGGCCAGGGTTCCTTGTCTCGTCAGTTTTGAAGGAAAGAAACAGACACATTTTCCAGAATGAAGGTCGCCAAATTGACCAAATCAAAATTGAGATCATGAAGAATATGAGAGAAACGGTGCTTACCCAGGCCAAAAGGGATAGGGATGATAAAAAAATGACTGGTGATCAGTGCATTCTGGATATGTTTGGGCTCGCAGGTGCTAGTCCCCTGGGTTTGCCTGCTCGCCCTTCTGTTCCCTCTCCCTTCCCTCAAGACTGGAAGCTTCCCACCCATGGTTTTTGTAAACTAAAATTTGATGGTGCTTCGTGTGGTAATACGGGCTTAGCAGGTTTCAGAGGGGTTATTATAAATGAAAAAGGTGATATCCTCCATATCTATTGTAGCTCGTTGGGTGAAGCCACAAATAACGAAGCAGAATTTGCAACACTGGAACATGGTATGAGGGTTCTGGTCCAATTGTATGGCAGAAATACCATTGTTGAGGGGGACTCTTTGATTACGATTAATTCCGCCAAACTTCTACAAAATGGGACCAAACTGAGCAAGATCAGAAAGCACTAGCGCCTCTCTTAGGCCACGCCCCTTATCCTTGCCCACATTTCAAGGCTAAACGGGATAGTGTTTTAAGTTGTTCGCAGATTTGCAAACTCAATGGAAGATTTTTTGGGAAATCATGTGGTGGAAAACCCTAACGACGTTCTTGATGTCAGCTAGCAGGACATGACACCTGAATGCCTATGAAAGGATTTTGAACAAGCTACCATGAAGGATCTGACTATATTGTCTGTAGGGGAGGAAAAATTTCGCACCATTGAATAATTAAGCATTATTTGGATTCAGAGAACATTTAATCTAATGCAGAGACATTATTTCCCTTGGTTTTGTGGTAGAGGTGGGAGGTGGCTAAAGCGTAATAGATGGGATCAAGATGGGCACACCATCACCACCTATCCTGAAATTTTGCAAGATGATTTAATGAAAATGTGTGGCATTCCCACTAAGAATGTTTGCACGGGGCTGGAAGATCTTCCCCACTTAATGGCTTATTGTACTGATAGAATAAATGATTATAACAGTTGGAGATCTCAAGCTAGCTACCGAATTAACAGCTTCCATACTATTTAAAAGTGGTAGGGTCGCCTAGAGGAAGGCATAGTTTCTGCGCTGAGAGTCTCGGCTCTCGTGCTTCTATTTCTCCATATTCTTGCTCTCATTAGTAAGCCTAGAGCTAAGATGTGGTGGCACAATATGGTTCGTCGTTCATTGCATAGCTCTAAGGCTACTTTTGAGGTTAAGGAGGTCAAGGATGGTTTCAACAGGTCCATCTCTCGCAAAGGTAAACAGACCATTGAGACGCTATAGGTGGCTCTGGCTAAAGACAAAAAAACAATGGATGATAAGTCCATTCAAGAGGAAGTGGATTAGATTTCGGACCCTGACACCCATCCCACCAAGGCCACGCAATTCCTACATATCGAGGGTTAGCGTGCAATATGAAAACCCTACTATCTAAATCAATGAATACGCAGGAAGCTTCTAACCAGGTGGCATTCTAGGTGGGTACTCTAGGGTTAGCCAGAAATTTGGCCCATTTGGATACTTTAGAGGTGACCTTGAAATCTCTGGTTGAGGAGATGAAGGCTTAGTCCAGGCATCTTGAAGGTTTGGTGCAAATGTTTGAGACCTACCTCAAATACGTGGTGAATGTGTCCATACAAATGCCTGATGCGACTCATAAGACTATATTCATCCACTGTTTCAAGCCTCAGAGAGCCCTAAGCGAGGAGGAGGCAGCTATTCTAAGTGTGGCTACAACAAGTCTGAGTGTAGCTGTCAACAAAAAGGATGTGCCTGTAGGGAGTCATGATTGATTTTCCTATCTTTTTTTCGTTCCTTTCATGTGTTGTTGGTTTTATGTTTTTCTATTCATGGCTTCTAGTTTCAGTTGGTTAATAATTTTTTGTAGCAAGTTTCAGGGGATGTCTAAGCCTTCAAAGGCTGAGTATAATTTATGGCCTATGTTGGATGATGTTTTCCTATGGGAGGCCTGGGGAATAAGTTTCTTGTTTTGTACTGTTACCAGCTTGGCTGTTTTTGCAACTCTATATAAAATATTTACCTTTTAATACAATCTGCTAACTTACAAAAAAAAACATTTAAATTGTTGCATTAAGGAAAGGGTGAGAAAACAAGCCCTGCTGCTCCTACTATGAGGAAAACATAGCTGAATTTGTACAGTTGTTTGTTCAATGGAATTTCTACAAGAAAGACAATAGGAACAGTCATCAGCGCATTGTCTTCCTTTGTAAAGGTAAACCTCAACAAGGCTTCAAGTTCAAATGGTTCCAAACACCATGCAGGTGCATCCTTGCATAGTAGCCCTTCCCCTGGAGAGTTCTCTGTACAATACTGCATTGTTGTGAAAATATTAACTTTTAGGTAGGTATGGTAAAATAATTGTTATTAATCTACTACATTTGAATATTGAAGTTTGATATGATGACTGCGAGCTATAAAATCCAATATCATTGATTTTTGTTGGATACATAAATTGCAAGTGCATCATCTTTAGTAATTTATGTCGAATAAACTAGGGGAAAAGGTGTGCATTCACTGGTAAAGGACAAGGCTATGCAAGAGACAGGTATTTTTTAATTCACTTGCCATTTGTGCAATTTAAAATTATTCCAAGAATGAGAAATCCAAAACCCATGGTCACCCAATGCTTCAGCCTCTGAGCATGGTCCTGTCAATAATGGGTAATTCTTATCTTAGATGTAGGTATAGATTCCTAATACAAGAATTATTAGCTATAGAAAAACTTGTAGTGCCAAATTGTAAAATGAAAAAAAGACAAATTGGTGATAAACCTTGAAATGGAGGAGAATGTTCCCATACTGTACTCCAATAATGGCAGACAGGATTGTAGAGATTGAATTGAAAGTGTAGAAAAAAAGCAATCATACATCTTCAAAGTTGAGAGAATGTTCAACTTAGTATCATATGGACATAATAATTGAGGATTTAAGGATGAACAATTGAAATATTTTCCTTTGTAAAGGTAAACCTCAACAAGCTTTTAGGTTCAAATGGTGCCAAACACCATGCATGTGCATCCTTGCATAGTGGCCCTTCTCCTGGAGAGTTCTTTGTATAGTTGTGAAAATATTAACTTTTAGTTAGTGTTGACGGGAAAATTTGTCTGGCCAACAGTAGGGGATATCCCCAGTAGAAAGTACCAATTAGACCTTAAACCATTTGGAGTAGGGATCCTGTCTGGGGTGTGGGTTCGGCTACCTCTTAAGACGCCTTCCCTTCTGGTCTCAAAAGAACCTGATTGAACCTGCGGGCACACACTTATTCATAGGATACAAAATACTTGATTGATGCATTGAACATGTCCACAACACTATGCATAGCAAGAGAATAAATAAAACATATGCGCTCAAAGAGATGCAGTTAATAGCACGTCTTTGGGGTTATGCTTGCAAGGTATCTGACCACAGAAGAAATAGTTCTTAATGGCAAGATTCCTCTTTACTACCTGAAAGATAAAACGAAATGCTAATAGACAAAGGTATTACCATCCATTTAGAAAGCGATAAAAACTTAACATCATTAACACAAGCATAGATAAACATGATGTATAAATGATGTCATTGGAAATGCAGTTTTCATTAATCATAGGATGTTCTGAAAAATGTTCAAGGAATACACACAGTGTTGTCATAGCAAAACACATCATCCGACAAAGGGGTTTTAACAAGTATTCGTATTCATATGCCTAAGAATATGATCTTTCAATACAATGCGATGTAGCTCTTGAGTTTCCAAAAGAAAAATCCCTCTTTACAAGCTCCCGAAGGAGTATTTATAATGTAAAATCTGCCCTTTGGGCTTCCTTGACCTTTCATCTTTCTGACCGTTGGGCTGCCTTGCGACCTAGTCCTTTTGCGACCTGCGACCTGCGACCTGGCTGGGTCGTGGGGTCGCAGATTGTGAAAACAGATGCACCTATGACCTTATGACTTGGTGACTAGGTCGCTGGGTCGCAGGGTCGTAGATTGTGAAAACAGATGCACATGCGACCTTGCGACCTGGCGACTAGGTCGCAGGGTCGCAGGGTCGCAGATTGTGAAAATAGACGTGCATGCGACCTTGCGACCTGGCGACTAGTTCGCTGGGTCGCAGGGTCGCAAAAGAGAGGAAAACCATAGAAATGCGACCTTGCGACCTCGGTACCTCGGCCGTCGGCGACCTGCGACTTGAAGAAATATGTGACCTGTGACTCCAAGAAGATCTGCGGATTTTGTAGCAGTATTCCTCATCTCACATGCTTTGAAAATCGGTCCTCTTGTTTGCTGGGGAAAACCTTGGCTCTTATGTGCAAACAGAGTGGTTCCTCCTGCAATAAAATAACACAGGTCACATATCTTCATGATGAAATAATAAAAATAAAGCTAAGGGTATTTTAATTGATTTGTAGTGAGAGAAAACAATGAATTTAGACCCCTGTGTGGTCAAGATTTTGTCATCAGAGAAAATGGCATGTGCAGACTTTTCTCTGCGTCTCTTCAATCACTATAATTTCCATTGGTATGATTATGGACTGAGTGCCAAATGCAGATCAGCAGTTTAACTTGTTTTGGTGGCTGTTACCATTTCATGGAACACCGCTTCTTCCATGACCACAGTGGTTTAACATGCACTCAGCTCCTGTTCCAAACTGGGGTTTGTTTGGCCAACACAGGTGCCACCTGGGGTTCTCGATTTACCGTCTTTGAAGCTATTTTTCCAGAAAATTTACTACAGCATCTTCGATTCATTTCCAAGGTGGGACTCTTGCGCTTGCAACAGAGAATTCACTAGTTAGAACGAGTGTTTCACTTTTCCTGGCAGATATATATCCTACGGCCATGACAGAGTCGATATAGCTCAATCCATAAGCCATTCGACATGTGTTCAACAAGAGCATGCAGCTTCAAATACCATTTTTTGGTTGTGCACTTCGATCCTACTTCCAGGAACCAGATCTGTCGTTGTGCACGACTAATTAGATGTGGAGACCTAATTATCTGCTGAGGATTCTGAATTATCTTGATGAATTCGGAATAAATCAGAAGGTCGCTCTTTCTGTGAGACCATTTCTTCTGTGGAGCTTATATTTTCCTCATGGGCGTGCAATTGAACGTGCTGCAAACAATATCGAAACAATCGATGTGGCATGCAAGATCCGATTTCAGTGCCTTTGGACATGGTGACAGAAACGCTTTAGGAATCATTGCAAATGGAGCTCTGCAGAGACAGCTTGATATGGTCAGTAACTGCACCATCGAAAATTCAGCTTCCAAGGAGCAGGTAACGATAAAATCTTTCTAAAATGGGACCAGCACAGCAGATTTGAAGCATGATTATCTCCTGGAATATTGTTGTCGAGGCTGCAAAAATTAGATCTTATCCACCCCTCTGAAATGTAGCGCAGCATGCCTTTTATGGCGCTGGCTTTTCGGTCTGTGCTTTTAGTTGCAACGCATGGATTAGGTGCGGTATATACAATGGTTGGACTGTCAACACACCATACCACAACGTTGCCGCTATAGGCTTGTATATCTGTTCCAAGCTTTGCCATAGACTAATACTTTGGCATAAAACATTTGAGCCAATTGAACATTCCACGCATGCTTGGTGGTCTTACGTGGTTCCATATTATCAATTATACGTGCTACTATGGTTATAGCATTGCGCTCCATGCCTTAGTCGAAGAGTCGACCGCCATGTGTATAGGTATAAACGTTGTCATTTGACTCCATGCAACGTAAACGTTGAACATTGGGTTCCATGCACGTAAACCTTGAACGCTGCACTGTAAAATATAGATCTGCTCCACCTTTGCTATAAAAAGCAATCACAATGCATGTCTGCTCCAAAGTTTTGCACGCAAATTTTGGTCGTTAAAACTTTGGCATAGAAGCACCTTAACATGCTGCAAATTGGTCCTGTGCCATGTCTCCACGTATCGTTGACCGAATATATATATATATATATATACATGCGTCTGCTCCAAACTTTTACTCTGAGAAGAAACTTTTCCATCAAACATCTGCGTTCATTGTGCGTGTTTTAATCATACAGTTTGACCGCTTGAAAACTTGTCATCGCCATTTGCGCCCATTTCACATGGCCACGTAGTTTCGTTACCTCGTCTTACGGTGGTTTGACACGTATGCTTTACCCCTTCCGCGCTTTGGTTGTAATGCACCAAAGTTACTATGACAGGTCACCATAGTTTGTATACATTCCGCCCCATTCCTTAACATAAGTTTCGATTGCTGCGTCCACCATAGAACTATTTAGGCCCATTCGAAATGTGTTATGATATAGTTTCGATCCGCAACTCTATATGTTTCAGAAACTGCATAACTTTGCGCCTTGGTTCAATTATATGATATTTACAACCATAGCCTAGGTCCATCGATTTGCGCCCATCATGAAGTTTAGGTTCGACAAATATGCTTCCCAAAGGTGCGTTTAGATTTTGAGATTGTGCCAAAACTTGTCATGCACCCATTACCTGAACCATCAAACCTACCAACTGTACTTTGATGGGTGATGATGAGACTGACAAGAGTGTCGGATTTGAAGCGACGAACTTTATAGTTCATCTTTATTCCTTTTCGATGCTTATCAAGATGCATTTGAACCTGTGAATCATTTCATCTAATTGTGGAAAATAGAAGAAACCCTTTATTGTTGTGTCATTGTCTAGATAACATCAACATGTGCACTCTTAATATGGCATCCCTGTTAATAACGTGAGAAACCTTTGTCTTTTGATATCAGTGGCGTTATCATAAGATTCTTCTGGTGCAACTTACTCTTATTCCCCTTGGTGCCATGACAATCGTTGATGAATTGATCAGTCGGTGGATTGACCTGTATAAACAACATAACCTTAATTAGTTCATGTTTATTCTTTGCGAGTGGTGCCCCTAGACAAAATAGATGGGACCGATGATCATAAGAGAAGTATTCAAACAACGCGCTTAATGACCCATGGTGAGGGAGCTGAATGTATGGAAAGTTCTTATTCGAATGAATGCTGGGTGATCCCTCCCTCACATGGCGCGATTGTAGCAACAACATCTAATCATGATGGTGAGAAAACTCAAGAGGGGTTGGGGATAGGTCAGTAGGATGTCACTGGCTGCAGGTTCGGTGAAAGACCTTAACGATAACGCAAGCAGAGGGGGACTCGAAATTTTAAATATATCCAAAATTTTGGGTGTTGTTGTAGCGGCTACATCAAATGGTGAACCACTGGTAGAATCCAGCATCTCTGTCAATATCACAACAATAGCCTGAGCCAAGATAGTGATGCAAGGGAATATTGAACAAGCTGCACGGGTACCCTTTGTATTACTTTGGCCCTTTACGAGTATGCCTAATCCTTGTGCCTCACTAAGTCCCGCTAATCAGAAACACATCAAAGAGAAAGCTCACAGACGCCGGTAGCTTGTTGATGATGTAACGAGCAAGGTAGTGGAATTATTATTTTCAGGATTTTAAAGTAAGTTTCTGGTGTTGCTCCGCTGCCAGCAGGCCTGGACAGTACCCCGGCGGAGTCACTTCAAGAAATCACAAACGTTGCTCCGCTGCCAGCGAGCCTGGTCAGTACCCCGGCGGAGTCGTTGCATTACCTCTCTGCGCAGGAAGCCTTTCTCGATCCTTTACCCTTATTTGTTTCATGTGCTTGTAGCACTTATTTTCATGTGCTCGTGGCACTTATTTTTCATGGGCGGATGAGGGATCCTGACTTATTTTATGAGCATGAGAGGTTGTTTCTTGTTTTACAGAAACTGAAAGATATCCTGATTTGGGTTTGCCCTCGTGCCAAACCTTCACATCCCATCCACCACAATAGGCATAGCGTGCAAGACAGCACATTAAAATGTCCAAGACTATGCTGGGCATAAGGCTTAGGCTTACGGGTAAGGGCCATTTCAACTCATCAGGTCTCCCAGAGACAACCGGCTCGTATCCCCCCAGATAATAAGTTTAGACTCATAGGCATCTTGTTGATAATGCGACTTCGATGACTGGTCCTAAGAGAAAGCTGCCTATTGAGATAGCCACCGCAGCCTCACACAAAACAATGGGGTTACTGTTTTAGCAATCAGGGCAAAACAAGACTGCAAGGTGATAGGGTTGCAATGAGGGCTCATGAAGTGGCGGGCGATATGGCAAAAATGATGTGAGAAGAGAGAGTACGACGCCATGTAATAAGTGAGGCTCAAGGTGCAATGCAACGCCATGTGCGAGAATGATCAACCAGTTGTAGGTGGAAAAGAGGCGCACTACAAGCAACGATTATTCATGCATCAACAAGCAACTGAAAAGGAAATGAAAGAAAATACTCGTAACATGATGTTTCCTAAGATATTAATTGTAAACAAAAACAACAAGCACACTTTTAAACTATGAAGTAAAATTGGGTAAGTAAACCTAATTAACTTTGAACTAAAAATTTAGTGCAGGTCCTAGCTAGCCTACACCTAAACCCTAGTTTAACCAATGATGTGGTCGGGTTATGTAAAATCAACCTTCCAGTGCAGCCACCGCATCAGTTCCTGACCTGTAAGAACAACAATGATCAGGATCAGAGCTAATATCCAAAAAAGTGCAGCAGCATTAAAACTTACCTGAGGAGCAGGTGCAATGACAAAAGGGTCATAGATACTTACCAAAGAACATGCCAGAATAGATTGTGCAGGCTGAATCTCACTCTCATCTCGATATACCTCAATCTGTTCTTGAAACTCAACATTATTGATAAATGACACAAAATCATTCGTGCACGACCCTGGATCTAAGGGGTGATGGGTAAGCCAATTCCTATTTGCAAGCACATTCACCGAATGGGGTTGGTTGAGTTGATCGACAATCTCATCATGGTGTTGGGGACCATCATTTTTATGGAATGGAAACAATACGCAAGTGCCAAGCGAATTATAGATGCATGCACACCCAAGCGTAGAAAACCTAGTTTCGAAAACCCTAGTCCGGGGTTGCTCCTGGGTTTGGTTAAAGGTATGGGGATCTGAATCCACGTTTATAGGAGCCTGAAATTCCTCACTGCTTTGAACAAAATCTGGACCTTCAAGCAAGGGGCTTTCCAACTTTGACTGTTGGGCGAGATTAACAGGTGAATGGGCGTGATAATCAATTGTAGTGATTTGAAAGATGTCAGCGGGTTTTGTATTAATTTGGTCGAATGTTTGCGCACTGACAGATTGATAATCCAAAATGTCAGATTCTCCAGATTTGCCAGGATGGGGTGAATTCGACACGTTAATGCTGGAAGGAGCATGGTACTGGGGAATTGTCATTTCAAAAACATTCGGCGGAAGCTGACGCATTTCGATTTTATGGTGGGTACTTGAAACTTCCCAAAGCGGATCATCGAATTCAGGTGTCTTTGTATGGTCGGCAAAGAGATTTGAGTGACGGTCGTCAGCGGTATGATTGAATATGTTTTCAAATAAGGAGTGATCGCTGCAACCATCGGTTTGGTCAAGTTCGGTACCTGGAAAGTTAGGCTCCCTGGGGTTTACCAACTGGGATGGATCGATAATGGGGACATCTTGAAGTTGCCTAGATAAGAAATCACTCCCATGGTTGTCTAAAGATTCCGAGTGAGACAGTTCAGATTTAAAAGATTGATCGATTTTAGACTGTGATTGTGAAACACCACCTGCGTGTTTATGATTTTCGCCAATACCAGTATAAGAAAACTCTGAATGTCTAGAAAAATTTACTGGTATGGCGGGATCAAGAAACAAACAAGGGAATAATGAACGAAAAGATTGAATTGCAGGGTCGTTAATCCTATAATACTTTTCAACACTCGCATCCGTGTCATTCAGAGGACACAAAGATCTGGCAGGCCTTGCAAGGGAATCAAATTTATGCGGGGTAGGAGTCGATTCATAATCTGTATGTGAACCAGATTCATAGTCCGAATGTGAACCAGATTCATAATCCGAATATGAACCAGATTCATCATCTGAATCTGAACCAGATTCATAATCCAAATATGAACCAGATCCATAATCTGAATGTGAACTAGATTCATCATCCGAATGTGAACCAGACTCATAATCTGAATGTGAACCAGATTTAGGACTAAGTCCAGGGAGACATCGAGTGGGATCGGGGTAGGTTTCATGAGTCAAAAGAGATAATGAGCCACTGGGATGTTCAGATTCGACATGGTACGTGAAAGACTCAAAGTCAGAACAACCATTGACTTGCGGGTTGTCATAGGGAACACTAGGCTCAGGTCGGGTTGCTAACTGAAATGGTTGAAGGGAAACGAGAATCGCATACGCGAACTGTTCTCTTAACAACCTCCAATCGACATCCTTATCAGGGAACTCAAAACAATAATGAACGAATCTGATAGAGAACTCATCTAAAGATTCCTAAGGTTCCATTCTGATGTCATTTATCTTTAGTAAAACGTTATGAAAATCATACCTGTGAAAAGCTTGTTGTAATTCACTGGCGAGTTGTTCAAATG
Source organism: Pinus albicaulis (assembly GCA_034641835.2). Taxonomy (NCBI): domain Eukaryota; kingdom Viridiplantae; phylum Streptophyta; class Pinopsida; order Pinales; family Pinaceae; genus Pinus; species Pinus albicaulis. The sequence continues at coordinate 724,082,398 of CM076571.1, read as the reverse complement.
AATGGATGGAAGATTCCGGCAAAGTGCAGCACCATTTCTTAGCGCGACCTTCTAGGGTGAGGAAGAAAAGCAAACAAAAAAACCCTCATCGTCAATTTCATAGCACTCACCAAAGTCACAAAAATCTGAACAGTGTTGGGTTATAGACACCCCATTTTCACCATCAAATTTTAACTGGGACAAGTGATACATAAGTTCATCGGAGATGTAGTATCCAGGCTCATAAAACTCTGACAAACATCTCGGGAGAATGATTTGGGAACGAGCCATTATAGATATGAGATTAACTGCAGGCTCTAAGGGCTCAGCTTGTCATCTGGCCCCCCTTTTTCGTTAAACATCTGGTCGGAGGTTCAGGCCCTCCTTCTAGCGCCAAATCTATTGACGGGAAAATTTGTCTGGCCAACAGTAGGGGATCTCCCTGGTAGAAAGTCCCAATTAGACCTTAAACCATTTGGAGTAGGGGTCCCATCCGGGATGTGGGTTCGGCTACCGCTTAAGACACCTTCCCTTCCAGTCTCAAAAGAACCTGATTGAATCTGTGGGCACACACTTATTCATATGATACAAAATACATGATTGATGCATTGAACATGTCCACAACACTATGCGTAGCAAGAGAATAAATAAAACATATGCGCCCGAAGAGATGCAGTTAACGGCAGGTCTTTGGGGATATGCTTGCAAGGTATCTGACCACAGAAGAAATAGTTCTTAATGGAAAGATTCCTCTTTGCTACCTGAAAGATAAAACGAAATGCTAATAGACAAAGGTATCACCATCCATTTAGAAAGCGATAAAAACTGAACATCATTAACACAAGCATAGATAAACTTGATGTATAAATGATGTCATTGAAAATGCAGTTTTCATTAATCATAGGATGTTCTGAAAACTGTTCAAGGAATACACACAGTGCTGTCATAGCAAAACACATCATCTGACAAAGGGGTTTTAACAAGTATTTGTATTCATATGCCTAAGAATATGATCTTTCAATACAATGCGATGTAGCTCTTGAGTTTCCAAAAGAAAAATCCCTCTTTACAAGCTCCCGAAGGAGTATTTATAATGTAAAATCTGCCCTTTGGGCTTCCTTGACCTTTCATCTTTCTGACCGTTTTGCTGCCTTGCGACCCAGTCCTTTTTGCGACCTGCGACCTGCGACTTGGCTGATGTTGCGACCTGCGACTTGGCTGTTGTTGCGACTTGCGACCTGGCTGGGTCGCGAGGTTGCAGATTGTGAAAACAGATGCACCTGCGACCTTGCGACCTGGCGACTAGGTTGCTGGGTCGTGGGGTCACAGATTGTGAAAACAGATGCACATGCAACCTTGCGACCTGGCGACTAGGTCGCTGGGTCGCAGGGTTACAGATTGTGAAAACAGACGCGCATGCGACCTTACGACCTGGCGACTAGGTCACTGGGTCGCAGGGTCGCAAAAGAGAGGAAAACCATAGAAATGTGACCTTGCGACTTGCTGGGGTTTGCGACCTCGCTACCTCGGCTGTCGGTGACCTGCGACTTGAAGAAATCTGTGACCTGCGACTCCAAGTAGATCTGCGGATTTTGTAGCAGTATTCCTCATCTCACACACTTTGAAAATCAGTCCTCTTGTTTGCTGGGGAAAACCTTGGCTCTTATGTGCAAATAGAGTGGTTCCTCCTGCAATAAAATAACACAGGTCACATATCTTCATGATGAAATAATAAAAATAAAGCTAAGGGTATTTTAATTGATTTGTAAGAGAGAAAACAATGAATTTAGACCCCTGTGTGGTCAAGATTTTGTCATCAGATAAAATGGCATGTACAAACTTTTCTCTGCATCTCTTCAATCACTATAATTTCCATTGGTATGATTATGGACTGAGTGCCAAATGTAGATCGGCAGTTTAACTTGTTTTGGTGGCTGTTACCATTTCATGGAACACCGCTTCTTCCATGACCATAGTGGTTTAACATGCACTCAGCTCCTGTTTCAAACTGGGGTTTGTTTGGCCAATGCAGGTGCCACTTGGGGTTCTCGATTTACCGTCTTTGAAGCTATTTTCCCAGAAAATTTACTACAGCGTCTTCGATTCATTTCCAAGGTGGGACTCTTGCGCTTGCAACAGAGCATTCACTAGTTAGAACGAGTGTTTCGCTTTTCCTGGCAGATATATATCCTACGGCCATGATATAGTCGATATAGCTGAATCCATAAGCCATTCGACATGCGTTCAACAAGAGCATGCAGCTTCAAATACCATTTTTTGGTTGTGCACTTCGATCCTACCTCCAGGAACCAGATCTGTCGTTGTGCACGACTAATTAGATGTGGATTCTTGTCCTCTGAGTTGAGAAAGTCTCTTACACGTATGTATGCCTGCAGCAAAATTGCTAGGGTCCTATTTGCATGCATGTTGATGCTGTGAGCGACCTCACTGTCTCGGAGGTTGTTTAATAGAGATAATTTTGCAGGTCGACCGTGCTAACTAGGTCTGCTGAGGATTCTGAATTATCTTGATGAATTCAGAATAAATCAGAAGGTCGCTCTTTCTGTGAGACCATTTCTTCTGTGGAGCTTATCTTTTCCTCATGGGCGTGCAATTGAACGTGCTGCAAACAATATCGAAACAATCGATGTGGCATGCAAGATCTGGTTTCAGTGCCTTTGGACATGGTGACAGCAAATGCTTTAGGAATCATTGCAAATGGAGCTCTGCGGAGACAGCTCGATATGGTCAGTAACTGCACCATCGAAAATTCAGCTTCCAAGGAGCATGTAACGATAACATATTTCTAAAATGGGACCAGCGCAGCAGATTTGAAGCGTAATTATCTCCTGGAATATTGTTGTCGAGGCTGCAAAAATCAGATCTTATCCACCCCTCTGAAATGTAGCGCAGCATGCCTTTTATGGCGCTAGCTTTTCGGTCTGTGCTTTTAGTTGCAATGCATGGATTAGGCGTGGTATATACAATGGTTGGACTGTCAACACACCATACCACAACGTTGCCGCTGTAGGCTTGTATATCTGTTCCAAGATTTGCCATAGACTAATACTTTGGCATAAAACATTTGAGCCAATTGAACATTCCACGTATGCTTGGTGGTCTTACGTGGTTCCATATTATCAATTATACGTGCTACTATGGTTATAGCACTGTGCTCCATGCCTTAGTCGAAGAGTCGACCACCATGTGTATAGGTATAAACGTTGTCATTTGGCTCCACGCAACGTAAACGTTGGACGTTGGGTTCCATGCACGTAAACCTTGAACACTGCACCATAAAATATAGATCTGCTCCACCTTTGCTATAAAACGCAATCACAATGCATGTCTGCTCCGAAGTTTTGCACGCAAATTTTGGTCGTTAAAACTTTGGCGTAGAAGCACCTTAACATGCTGCAAATTGGTCCTGTGCCATGTCTCCACGTATCGTTGACCGAATATATATATATACATGCGTCTGCTCCAAACGTTTAGTCTGAGAAGAAACTTTTCCATCAAACATCTACGTTCATTGTGCGTGTTTTAATCATACAGTTTGACCGCTTGAAAACTTGTCATCGCCATTTGCGCCCATTTCACGTGGCCACGTAGTTTCGTTACCTCGTCTCACGGTGGTTTGACACGTATGCTTTACCCCTTCCGCGCTTTGGTTGTAACGCACCAAAGTTACTATGACAGGTCACCATAGTTTGTATACATTCCGCCCCATTCCTTAACATAAGTTTCGATTGCTACGTCCACCATAGAACTATTTAGGCCCATTCGAAATGTGTTATGATATAGTTTCGATCCGCAACTCTATATGTTTCAGACACTACATAACTTTGCGCCTTGGTTCAATTATATGATATTTACAACCATAGCCTAGGTCCATCGATTTGCGCCCATCATGAAGTTTAGGTTCGACAAATATGCTTCCCAAAGGTGCGTTTAGATTTTGATATTGTGCCAAAACTTGTCATGCACCCATTACCTGAACCATCAAACCTACCAACTGTACTTTGATGGGTGATGATGAGACTGACAAGAGTGTCGGATTTGAAGCGACAAACTTTATAGTTCATCTTTATTCCTTTTCAATGCTTATCAAGATGCATTTGAACCTGTGAACCATTTCATCTAATTGTGGAAAATAGAAGAAACCCTTTATTGCTGGGTCATTGTCTGGATAACATCAACATGTGCACTCTTAATATGGCATCCCTGTTAATAACATGATAAACCTTTGTCTTTTGATATCAGTGGCATTATCATAAGATTCTTCTGGTGCAACTTACTCTTATTCCCCTTGGTGCCATGACAATCGTTTATGAATTGATCAGTCGGTGGATTGACATGTATAAACAACATAACCTTAATTATTTCATGGTTATTCTTTGCGAGTGGTGCCCCTAGAAAAAATACATGGGACCGATGATCATAAGAGAAGTATTCAAACAACGCGCTTAATGACCCATGGCGAGGGAGCTGAATGTACAGAAAGTTCTTATTCGAACGAATGTTGGGTGATCCCTCCCTCACATGGCGCGATTGTAGCAACAACATCTGATCACGATGGTGAGAAAACTCAAGAGGGGTTGGGGATAGGTCAGTAGGATGTCATTGGCTGCAGGTTCGGTGAAAGACCTTAACGACAACGCAAGCAGAGGGGGACCCAAAATTTTAAATATATCCAAAATTTTGGGTGGTGTTGTAGCGGCTACAACAGTTAGGTATGGTAAAAGAATTGTTCTTAGTCTAGTACATTTGAAGATTTCAGTTTGATGATACTTTGATTTGATGACTACAATTATATACAAAAGTGATCAGTATTGCAAAATCAAGTTACATCCTGGAATTTTTCCATAATACATAAACTCAAAAAATACATTTAGCTGATTTCATATATGTAATACAACAAATATTTGTGTGACTTGAGATGAGCAACCTTATAAATTTGTAGCTTCAACGTTCATATTAATCTGAGATATGTGCTCATTATATATATATATATATATATATCCAATAGAAAAGAGTGCAATTTTATTATAGAGTAAAGAAAATTACATTTATTGATTAAGCATAGCTGTGGTTGTTTCTAATGAAAAAGGGAATCTCAAAATTGCAAAGTTTCCTTATCCAACTCTAATATTGCAAAATTTCCTTCTCACAATATTATTCTATGTTAAGCTTAATTTTAGTGTTGTCCATGGAAAATTAGTTGTGTGCTCCATCAAAAAATCTATATGATATAACTGGTAAGGCACAAATATGTGCTACGACATATATACATAGCATAAGAAATATGGAAAAATACTTCTGATATCACATAAAATTGGTTCAAAACTGCAAATGAAGAGATTATATAGCTTAATTATTTTGAAGGATAAAAAATATATTACGAGAATTGGCCTTCCTTTGTATTCTGCAATTTCCAGTCCAACCTTTGAGAGGGTGTTTTATTCATAATTTCTTGACATGTAAATACGATTAAGAGTAACTTAAGAGAAATATCTTAGCATGTACAAAATTTGTTGAAAGACAATGGAAAGACAAGAGAGTGTAGTTCCTTAGATTTTCCATTCATTCAAAGTATGACCACCTGGAAGTTTCCATATAAGTGGATTTGGCTTATATATTATGAAGGGAAGAAATTTCAAGAACTTGAGAGCAAAGAATTCTACCAAATTGTTGGTTGCCAAGGTTGTGTAGAAGTTTTCTTACAAGTAGATGACTTTTATTATGTCCTTCGCATTACATTTATATTTATATAAATAAATTATCATTATTTAAGCTTTAGAAAGCTTAGCTTACCTAGATATGAGGATTAAAAATTGTTGGAGGAATCACTGCACCTTTATAGAATCCATAATTTCCACCTTGGAAATTCTAGTTACTTGTTTGTAAAGTTTACCAAAGAATTTTAGTTTTGGGAGAGTTTACCAAAACATGGAGTTTTGGTGTAAACCCAAACCTCTTCATGTTATCAGACCCTGAACCCAAGTTCTATTCCCATGAGCTATGTCTTAAGGGAATTGGAGGAATAACCACACCTCTATGGAATCCATAATTTCCATCCTTACCAATTTGGAAAGTTTACCCAAAACCTAGTATAATAGAAAACCTCTTCATAGTATAAAACCTCTTCAAAAATGAAATAAGATAAAAAATAAAATATTCTTCAAAAATTCAAAGATTAATTCAATTTTTACGAACGTTCAATATGCAGAATTCTCATATTACAGATATTTAGTAATTTGGAAAAAAATTATTACAACTGAATTATGGCATCTATAACATTGGCCTGTGTACGGTTTAAATTCTTACCAACTTGAACTTCCCAAAAAACACATGTTAAAAACCTATTAACAAAAAAAGCTTGAACTTCCTTATCAAATAATGCTAGAACACATCCATCTTAACATTGAAATTGTTGCATCAAGAAATTTGATATTGTTAAGAACATCATATATCATGTATTAATATGGATTTGAGTAATTATATTGAATTATTCACTGCTAGATGTATGTAATCTTAGTATTACCACAGGTGCTGAGAAATACAAGAAGATAAAGGCTGAGAAAACAAGCCCTAATGCTCCTACTGTGAGGAAAACATAGCTGAAGTTGTACAATTGTTTGTTCAGTGGAATTTTTGTAAGAAAGATGATAGGAAAAATCATCAGGGCATCGTCCTCCTCTATAAAGTTAACCCTTAACAAGCCCTCAGTTTCAAATGGTGCCAAACACCATGCAGGTGCGTCCTTGCATAGTGGCCCTTCTCCAAGAGAGTTCTCTGTACAATACTGCAATGTTGTGAAAATATTAACTTTTAGCTAGGTATCGTAAAATAATTGTTCTTAGTCTACTAAATTTAAATATTGAAGTTTTATATCATGAGTGCAAGCTATAAAATCCAATATCATTGATTTCTGTTGGATACAGAAATTGCAAGTGCATCATCTTTACAATAATTTATGTCAAATAAACTAGGGGACAAGGTGTGCATTCACTGGTAAATGACAAGGCTGTGTAAGAATCAGGTATTTTTTAACTCACTTTCCATCCGTGTAATGTAAAATCCAAGGATGACAAATCCAAAACCCATGGTCACCCAATGCTTCATCCTTTGAGCATGGTCCTGTCAATAATGGGTAATTCTTATCTTAGAAGTAGGTACATATTCCTAATAAAAGCATTATCAGCTATAGACTACATTGCAATGCCAAATTGTAAAATGAAAAAAGACAAATTGGTGATAAACCTTGAAATGAAGGAGAATGTTCCCATACTGTACTCTAATAATGGAAAACAGGATCGCAGATATTGAACTGCAAGTGTACAAAGAAAGCAAGCATACATCATACATCTTTAAACTTGAGAGAATGTTCAACTTGGTATCATATAGATATCAGCATTGAGGATTAAAGGATGAAGAATTGAAATAGTTTCCTCTGTGAAGGTAAACCTCAACAAGCCTTCAGGTTCAGATGGTGCCAAACACCATGCAGGTGTGTCCTTGCGTAGTGGCCCTTCTCCTCGAGAGTTCTTTGTACAGTACTGAAATGTTGTGAAAATATTAACTTTTAGTTAGGTATGGTAAAAGAATTGTTCTTAGTCTACTACATTTGAATATTGAAGTTTGATCAGATGACTGCAAGCTCTGACCTTTGACCTTGTCCATTAAGGATTGAGGTAAGAATAATTTATACCCCACACTTGTCTATCAACATAGCCTACAACATTGCAAGGAAGCCCTAGGTGACGCCTTACACAACATTTACCTATCATAAATACAAAATACTGAGCTTAATATTAAGTCAAGTAAAATTACCTTTAAATATTGTCACATCACTTTTACACAATTTATGTTTGGGAATCCTCACTAAAATCAGTAATTTCTCTAGAGAAATGAAACTAGTGCAAAAGAAAAATCCTCACGACTTCTTAGGAATATGTTATATGGAATTTGATCTGAGCTATGGAGTAGGACATGAAGTTTCACCTCAAAACATTGAATCAAATTAAAATTCATGAACATATTTTTACATAGTCAGAAATGCGCTGTTAATCCCCTACTAAAATCAATAATTTCTCAAGAAAAAATGAAACTAGTACAAAAGCAAAATCATTACGAATTCTTAGAAATTAGATATCTGATTTATGATCTGAGCTACGGAGTCAGAAATGAATCAATTTTCAGTTAAAAACATTCATTCAAATTAAAATTCATGAAAGCAAGTTTTTTTACATAGTGAGAAATGTTGTGTGTGTTTATTGAGGAAACTATGATGAGTTTTAAAAGGATTCATTAACTGTTGAGTACCAAAAAAATATCAAAATCAAGCAATAAAATATCTTTCCTAGAAAAAATTTCATATGTTATTTATAATAATATGAAATAGTCTATTCTTGGGACTATCCTTTGTGGATTTTTGGCTTTTGCATATCAATAAATTCTCCCACTGTTGTGGAGTCTTACCTCTTGCTAAGTCACAAATTCTTGGAAAATATAGCTTACCATTGTTTGTTATACTCTTGGTGTTAGTCTTGCCTCTTGTTAAGTCATAAATTCCTAGTAAATCTAGCTTACTTTGTTATACCCTTGGTGTTAGTCTTGCCTCTTGATAAGTCATAAATTCCTGGTAAATCTAGCTTACAACTATTTTTTATACTCTTGGTGTTAGTCTTGCCTCTTGCTAAGTCATAAATTCCTGGTAAATCTAGCTTACCTTGTTATAGTCTTGGTGTTAGTCTTGCCTCTTCCTAAGTCATAAATTTATGGTATATCTAGCTTAGCATTTTCTTTTATACTCTTGGTGTTGTAGTGGTAGTGAGAAGAGCCTTGGCAATTGGAAAGTTCATATGACATAAATCCTTATCCTTCATAGGACTTTGACAATACAATAATGTTGAAATCAACATATTTAGAAACAAATTATGTGCTGGTAGAATGTAAGAGATTGCAAGATTTTTTTTAAAGTGAGATAGTTCAATATTGAAGAATGGTAAAAAACAACTAGGAGAGAAGAAAGAAATATGCACCAAACTTGTGTGGAAGGAAACAATCTTAGCATCAAATATATTAATTTTTTCTTCAATGATTTTGAATATGTTATGACTACTTTCAAATTTAATTTTAAATTTATGCCTTACGGCGTTTCCTTTGCAACATTTGGTGAAATTGCTAGTTAATTATAATAAATAATTAAACCAATCTAGATCCATCTTAATTTTGGATCTACTTAACTTTTAAAGGGATTAAATCCCTTGAGACTAAACTTATTTTAAATTAAAAAAAATATTTGATCCATCTTGTCACTTGGTAGATTTGGAATTAAGATGAATCTAGGCTACTATAAAATTACTCAATGAAAATTAAATTATTAATGTTTTATAATATTTTTAAATAATATTAATTAAATATATATATATTTATTTTTATTCTTTATTAAAACATTTTTTTTAATAAATATGTTATTTTTATTTAAAAAAAAACATATAACGATTAGAAATTCAAGATGTCCACATACTATACTATAAAACATACATCTGAAAATAAAATAATATATATATATATATATTCACCACTTTCAATATATAAATAATGTAGACATATATACACAAATACAATATTTAACTAAAATCATATCTACTAACCTAAATACTAATATTTTATTAAAAAATAAACATGAGATATTGTCAAATTACCCATGAGATATTGTCAAAGTACCTATGAGATATTGTCAATTTACCCATTCTTCTAAACATTAAAAAATTATATATGAAAATGTAAGTTGAAATACAATAAACATTAAAAATATATATAAAATGTAATTTGAAATACAATAAACATTAAAAATATATATTAAAATGTAATTTGAAATACAATAAACATTAAAAATTATATATTAAAATGTAAGTTGAATTACAATAGGAGATTTGTTTTAAAGTTTCATCGCATACCTTCATCAACAAGTATCCTTTGATACTTACAGTTTCAGGCTTTGTGGTTGTGTTTCGAAATGTAATAGGCTCTTAATCGTAAACTATATCTTCCTTTGTCTCTTTATATCAACCCCAAAACATACACTCTCTTTCTCAAATCTATATATCTATCACTCCCTCCTCCTCTACCCCTCTCTCTCTTTCTTCCCCTCTATCTCTCTCTTCCCCTTCCCTCCCTCTCCCCCACTTCTATCTCTCTTCCCTCCTGCTATCCTCTCTCCCTATCTCTCCATATTCATTATCACTCCCTCTCTCTCTCCACCTTTCACTCTCTATGTATTTATTCTTACCTCCATCTCTTCCTCCATCCATCTCCATATCTCTTTCCCTACCTCTATTCACTCTTCTCTTCCTTTCTCTCCCACCTCTCTTTCTCTCTATATATATATTCACCTTCCAAATTTTTTACTATATGCCTCTATTTCTCCTTGTCTCACCCCTTCTCTCCATCTCTCCTTGTTTGTCTCTTTATCTCACCCCCTAACATACACACTCTCTCTCCATCTCTCCCTTATCACTCCCTCCCTCTCTCCACTACTCAATCTATGCCTTTCTTCTTCCCTCCCTCTCTCCCCTTCTAGATCCATCTCCCTATCTCTCCCTCCAAATCCATCTCTGTATCCTTCCCTCTCTCCTCCTATCTCCCTCCCTCTCTCCTCCTCTCTTTCAAGTCCCCTATATTTTCCTTCATCTCTCTCACTTTCTCTCCTACCTCCCTCTCTCTTCCCCCATGAATCTATCTCTCTCTCTCTCTCTCTCCCCCCTAAAATAGTCTCTCTTCCCCCATAAATATCTTCCTCTCTCTCAAGTCCTCTTTTTTTTCTTTTCTCTCTCTCTCTCTCTCTCTCTCCAATCATCTCTCTTCCCCCATCACTCTCTATCTCTCCAACTATGTTACTATATCCCTCTCTTTATCCTTCTCTCTCCTTCTCTCCCCCCTTATCTCCATCACTCCTTCTATGTCTCTTTATCTCACACCTAAACATACACACTATCTCTCCATCTCTCCCTTGTCACTCTCCCTCTCTCCACTTCTCACTCTCTATGTATTTATGTTTCCCTCCCTCTCTCCACCTCTAACTCCATCTCTATATCCCTCCCTATCTCCTCCTCCTCTCGTCCTTCCTCTCTCCCCCTTTATGTCCTACCTCACTCTCCCTCCCCCCCCCCCCCCTCTCTCTCTATCTCTCTCTCTCTCTCTCTCTCTCTCTCTCTCTCTATGCTCCATTCCTCTCTCCTTATCACTCAATCTGTCCTTCTCTCTCTCCCACCTCCATATTTATGTATCCCTCTCCCTCTCTTACCCTTATCTACCTCTCTCACTCCTCTCCTCTCTCTCTCTTCATTCCTCCTATGCCCTCTCCTTTAGTTTATCTCCATATCTCCCTTGTCACTCCCCTATTTCTCCACCTCTATCATATGTCTTTGTTATTCCCTCCCATATATATCTAGAGTTAATATATATATCATGATATATTAATATATATTATAATATACCAAAATTAATATTGTATTAATCCAAAGTTATTAAATTTAATAATATTAATATTATAATATATTAATATGAATATTATATCTAATAATAATAATAATAATAAAATTTTAATATTAATGTTAGGGTTAATAATTATTTTTTTTCATGCTATTAATAATAATTTGGTGGATGGTATTTGACTCATGGTATTTGGTCCAGGGTACTAATATTAAATTTTCCCATGTTATTCGGCCCATAGGCTTCACCTAAATAAAACCTCTTTTTGAGTTTTTCTATAAATAAAGAGGTTTATGGAGTAAATATAAAAAGAGGTTTTATTTATTTACCATACCTTTAGTTTGTTTATATTTTTATTTATTTACCATACCTGTGGTTTATTTATATTTTTATTTATTAACCATATCTATTTTTTAAGTGTTCCCAAACTTCTTCATATTTTAAATTTATATTCTCAAATTTTAAGCAAACATTATTTAGATTTTATTTTGTAAATTTTTCACATTTGGTTTTTTAGAGAATTAATATTTACGTTGTTGTCGTAGGATTAGTATAGTTAATAATCTGTTATTATAGAATTGGTTAGCAGAATGATTTCTTCGTTATAATTGTTTCTTAGTTGTATAAATATCTTTTTCATTCAATAAAATATAGTGTGTTCTTTCTAGCGTCTTGCTTGTTGCTCTTCATTTTGTTGTTGTTTCCATTTTTGTCATGGTTTTAGGGCGATTTGGGTTCTGCTTGTGTAAAATCATTCAAACTTGTTGGAGCATCTTAGTGTTGGGCATTCCAAGGAGTGAGAAAGAAAGAGCCGCCTATGAACTGTAGAATCAAGGACTTGCTTCCTCTTGTTGCTGCGTTTGAGAGTGAGGAGACTCTGTTTCTCTGCCGAAGAGAAAAGAGAAGCATTTGACACTACTACATGTGTCGAGAGGATGCAGAGCTTCATTACTGATGATCATACTAATTCGAGGTCAAATTTACTCTATGAATTTAAAGCATGAAGTAATCTGTTATTGTTGCAGTTTGTTATTGAGCTCGTTCTGAATTTAGCGGAGTTTATTTTGTCCTCTTGCTTGTTATTTTGTCCTTGGATATATTGGAACACGGGTTTGTGGGGTCTTATTGTAGCCTGGTGCTGCGTAGCTAAGACTCTTTATTGGTTATGCCGCATTTCTACTTCCCTTTGTTCTTGTTTGGTCTTGAATTAGAGGAATACCACATTTTTCATGAATATTTGTTTCCAAGTTACAACATAGAGATTGTATTGTAGTAATGTGTGTTGTTTTTAAATTTTTTTTTGGTGGAAAAGAGAGTGTAGAAAAGGTTTTTCAAATCTGTAAATTTCTCATTTCTCTAAACATGGCTTCGATGAGTCAGGTTTCCATTCCTATGCCTCTATTTAGTGGGAAAATTTATGATTTTTGGAGTCTTAAAAATGCAACAATTCTTAAAAGGCTTGGGGTGTTGGGAATCAGTAGAGTTGGTGTTCACAGATCCTGACGCAAATAAAATTGTTGGAATGACTACTGCTCAAAGGAAACAATTTGATGAACTTAAACAAAAAGAAGGTAGAGCGAAGTCGTGTATTTTAAATTCTTCAGATGACTCTGTTTTTCCTAAAATCATTGATGCTAAGACTGCTAATTCAATATGGGATATACTTAAGGTTGCCTATCAAGGAAATGATAAAGTAAAAATGGTAAGATTACAGACTCTCATAACACAATTTGAAACACTTAAAATGACTGAAACAAAAATCATTGATAAGTTTATGAATAAATTTATGGGCATTGTTAATCAGCTTCGGATGAATGGTGAAGAAATAGAAGACCAAAGAATTGTTGAAAATTTTCTTAGATGTTTGCCTAAAAAATTTGACATGATCGTTACTGTCTTTGAATCGAGAGAATTAACAAAATTATTTGTGGAAGAATTAACTGGTTCTTTGTTGGCTTATGAAGCAGGAATTAATTTAGATGCCAGTAATTTAGATCATGCTTTCAAATCTAAAGCATCTATGGGTAGAGGTAGGGGCAGAGGTTTTCGTGGATGAGAGGAAAAGGTAGAGGACAGTCTCAGTCTGATGATAGCTCATAGGTAACTCAAACACAATACTAGAGAAGTCTCGAAATGATCATGGTCGTATATGGATAGATAAATCAAAAATTCAATTTCTCTACTGCAAAAAATATGGCCATTATAAGTCCGAATGTCGAAAATTACAATATGTTTTAAGTAAAAACAAAGCCAATGTCACAAACACTGAATGTGAAACATCAGATGCTTTATTTTTTGCATGTCAACTAACTATGCAAGTACCTAATAAAGATGTTTGGTTGGTAGATAATGGATGTAGTAATCATATGACTGGTCATAGTGATTTGTTTTTACATCTTAATACATATTTCAGTTCCTCTATTGGTTTGGGTGATGATCGCCAGGTTAAAGCTTTAGAAAGGGTGTTGTACCTATCTTAACCAAACAAAATGTTGTGAAGAATATCTATGATGTTTATTATGTACCAAATTTCAAGCATAATTTTTTGAGTGTTGGTCAGTTAGACACACATGGTTATGATGTTAGCTTTCACAACACTACTTGCACGATTTCTGATAAACATAATTTTCTTGTTGCAAATATTCCTATGACAAAGAACAAGTTGTATGAATTATAGTTGAAAAGTGAGAATTTGTATGCACATAATGTTTCAATGTCAACTGACTCTAATTTGTGGCATTTGAAATATGGTCATTTACCTATCAAAAGTATGAGTTTGTTGCAAAGACATACTATGGTGAAAGGTTTGCCTACTTTGTTTGATCATATCTCTTACTGTACAAGTTGTATAATGGGTAAACATAAACGAGATAGTTTTTCTTCAGCATCTAATAGAGCCAAATAACATCTAGAGTTAGTGCATATAGATTTTTGATGTCCAATGTAATAAAAATTAGTTGCTGGCAGTCTCTATTTTCTTACTTTCATTGATTATTTTAGCAAGAAAATTTGGCTGTATTTCATCAAGTACAAATCTGAAACTTTTTCCAAGTTTAAGGAGTTCAAAGCTAAGGGTGAAAAACAGAGTCGCAAGTTTATTAAATTTCTAAGGTCTGATAAAGGAGGTGAGTATGAATCTAACAAATTCATTGATTTTTGCAAACAACATGGTATTAAAAAACAAACTACAACTAGTTATGGTTCGCAGCAGAATGGAGTTGCAGAAAGAAAGAATCAAAAAATTATGAATATGGCTCGAAGTTTTCTCAAAACACGAAATTTGTCTAAATATTGTGGGCTGAAGTAGTTGTGTGTTCAATATATATTTTAAATAGATCACCAACTTCTAGTGTTCAATTTTTTTTACCTGAAGAAGCATGGAGTGGACAAAAGGTAACTGTTTCACACTTTCACGTATTTGGTTGTATTGCTTTCGCTCATGTTACAGAAAATTTGAGAAAAAAGCTTGATGCTAGGAGTGAAAAGCATATTTTTATAGGATATAGTGATCAATCTAAGGCATAAATATTTTTTAATCCTATAACTAAGAAGTTTGACGTAATTCAAGATGTGAAATTTCTGGAAGACAAGTCTTTAAATGAAATGGAGAACAATATTTGTCCTAATCCTTTTATTATATTAGAAGAACATCAAGCACCTACATCAACCACTCCAATATTACAGATTCAAGAAAAAACCAGTAATAGTTCATCAAGCAGTAGTAGTTCACCATATTTTGAGTTTGATTCTGATAATCCTAAAATGAGAAACTTAAGTGATATTTATGCACAAGACGATGTTGATGATATTGTAAACTTTGCATTTCTTTCATTTCAACCTACTTCTTTTGAAGAGGCTATAAAGGAAAAAGAATGGGTAGATGCAATGAATAATTAGATCAACGCTATTGAAAGAAATCAAACTTGGGATCCAGTTGATCTACCTAATGATAAAAATTCTATAGGTGTCAAATGGGTTTTTAAAACAAAGTTAAATGAGAGAGGAGAAGTTGATAAGCACAAAGCAAGATTAGTTGCCAAAGGTTTTTCTCAGAAACCTGGCATAGATTATGGTGAAACATTTGCACCTGTAGCAAGAATTGATACTGTTTGATTTATATTAGCTTATAGCAACAAAAAATAAATGGTTGATTTATCAAATGGATGTAAAGTACGTTTTTTTGAATGGTGTTTTGAATGAAGAAGTGTATGTTGATCAGCCACCTGGTTTTGAATTTAAAAATCAAGAACATAAGGTATATAAGTTGAAGAAAGCATTGTATGGCTTGAAGCAAGCTCCAAGAGCTTGGTACAACCGAATATAGCATTACTTGCTAAATAATGGTTTCAAAATCCCACTTTGTATATCAAGAATGATCATCAAGGTAATATTTTGATACTGTGTCTTTATGTTGATGACATGATTTATACAGGTAACATGCAGTTAGATGAATTTAAAGCTACAATGAAAAATAAATTTGAAATGACATATCTTGGATTAATGAGATACTTCTTAGGTATCAAAGTGAAACAAACACACAATGGTATTTTTTTGAGTCAACAGAAGTACGCTACTGAAATTTTAAATTTTTTTAAGATGGACAGGTGTAAACCAATGGATACTCCTATTGAGTTTGGTACAAAGTTAAGTAAAGATGATTTAGGTACTATTGTTAATGCGACTTTGTATAAGTAACTTGCTGGTAGTTTTATGTATCTTACTACAACTAGACTTGATATAGCATTTGCAGCTAGTTATATTTCCAAGTTTATGGAATCTCTGAAAGACTTTCATTGGAAAGCTAGAAAAAGGGTGTTAAGATATATTGCAGGTACATCTACATATGGTTTATCGTATGCATCCTCTACAAACAGTAAGCTTGTTGTTCATACAAATAGTGATTTTGTAGGATGTATTGCTGATTGGAAAAGAACTTCTAGCTATGCTTTTCTATTTGGCAGAAATTTGATCTCGTGGTCATCCAAAAAGCAACCCATAGTTGCACTATCTTCAACAGAGGCCGAGTACGTTGCAACAAATTCAACATCATGTCAGGAAATGTGGCTAAATAGACTTCTCTCTAACTTTGGATACACAAAAAATGAGCCTATTTCAATCCTTTGTGACAACACTTCCGCTATTTCCTTATCGAAGAACAATCTCTTTCATCAAAAGAGAAAACATGTCGACACTCATTTTCAATTTATTCATGAACTTGTGAAGAATGGTGATATTGCTCACAAATTTTGTGATTCCACGGAACAGTTAGAGGATATCTTCACCAAACCACTAGGAAAAGTTAATTTTGAATTTCAATGTCAAAATTTAGGCACAAAACATTGTAACCCTCAAGATTAAGGGGGAATGTTAGAGAATTAATATTTACACCATTGTTGTAGGATTAGTTTAGTTAATAATCCATTGTTGTAGAATTGGTTAGCATAACAGTTTCTTCATTCTAACTATTTCTTAGTTGTACAAATATCTCTGTCATTCAATAAAATATAGTGTGTTATTTTCAGTGTCTTTCTTGTTGCTCTTCTTTTTGTTGTTGTTTCTATTTTTTTCATGGTTGTGGACACTAAAAAAGTAAAATGGCATGGATAAAATTATTAAAATTATATTTCTAAACCATGTATATATGTGTGAATTTGTAAAAACTGCTTTAGGTAATAATCACATAAGATCATGTATATATAGGTGTGAATTACTTACCTCATGGTTAAAAAAAAAAAAAGAGAGAGTGAAAATTACAATCTATATAATTTATAAATTATGAGATTGAGAGAGTAAATTGGAAGTGGACACAATGGACTAATAGTGGTACATTCACTAAAGAAGATTCAAACCATGATTTTGGTCGGTGAAACTAGAAGTGGACACAATGGACGAATAGTGGTACATTCACCCTATCACTGATAAATGCAATAAAAATTTTCACTCCATCCCGGATAAATGCTATACAAAATTTCAAAATAAATGCCAAACTGTTTTTATAACATACCTTGTCAGTTGAGATTGAGGTAGAAATTTCAGAAAATGAAATGGTATTCCCTCACACACCAATGATAGAATATAATGTTCATATGTTTCCACCATTAATGTTGAGAAATATACTTATATTTGTTTTTATTTTAAATTATTATAAAATAGACATTTTATTATTATTATTATAAATATATCGATTATAAATATATTGAGCCAACATTACAAAAGTTTAGAAACTTTCTTACATTACATCTACACATGTATTCCCACACACACCAATGATAGAATATATTGTTCAGATGTTTCCACCATTAATATTGAGCAATATACTTATATATATATATATATATATATATATATTTTAAATTATTATAAAATAGACATTTTATTATTATTATTATTATAAATATATTGACTCGACATTACAAAATTTTACAAAATTTCTTACATTACATCTACACACATACCCTATACTGGGTTGTAGAGCGCCTCTCACGTAATAAAGAGTTTTATGTGCTAAAGGTGAGTACCAAGGCCTTAATCTTGGTTGGGGAAGAAATTCAAGGAATTAAACCATATATGAAGATTCTTGAACCCTACACCTTAAAAAAGATAAGAACCTAATAATTATACTCCAGTTGGTGGGGGAAACCTCCTTTTCCAATGAATACAATGTACAAAACAATGTTTTTTTTTATCCCATCACTAGGTATGCTTGGCATAAATATAGGAGATAATGGGCATAATTATAATAAAATGGGACCATGAAAGGTTCTAGCTGGCCTCATAGTATAACAACTAAACTTAAAATGAGTTATTATTAGTGCATTTATGCAGGACCCAAGGGCCATAACATAAAACCCCTAATTTAAAAAATATTTACCCTCAAATATTGTGGTTGAGAGTGTTTAATCCAAGCCCAATTTTGATCCTGCTTTAAAACCCATAATGCCCAGTTTCCCTGCAAAGGCACTTCCTTCAACCCTACATAATCAGCTCTATCAAGATATGAATCCTTTTAATAAATAGTACAGTGGGAGGAGGAAAAAGGGTTAAACATCCAACCCTTTCCCTCTATTCTCAACACAAACCCCTCTATATTGTTCATCCCTTATGGAACACAATATATTTCGAAACATTTTCCTGAATATTAAACTTAACCCTTTTACCTTTCTTCTAGCGCTATTCACATAGTTCGACTTTTCCCTTAAGCTCTAGAGGCTTCTTTACTTTCTGTACCCGTCTAAACCTTATATTTGGTTGAAATAACACATGGAGCCAAAATTCCCCAATGCTTAGGCCCTTTAAGTTGGTTCTCGGTGGAATTCGTTATAGTAGTTACAACCCTTGATCTCTAGCTAATGCCAATATTATATTCACATCACTTTATCTGAATATATCGCCTTTCCATATTACCTCTTTGTATGAATTTTGTCTCCAAATTTTGAAATTGGAAACAAGAAACATTCAAAATGACATCCATAAATGACACCATAGGGGGATTTTGATTTAATTTTCCCTTAATTAAATTGGAAGAAAAACTGTAATTTCATCTCATGACAACTTGTATTAGTTAACTAAGTCAAGAAGAGTAAGTTAGGTTAGGAAATAAGAGTAAGGAATTCATAGACAGTGATATTTCCCATCAAGCAGCAGTAGATGCTCAACTTCTTGATACATGGAAGAAGATTATAGCAAAAGCGAGAAGGATCTTGTTAGAGGGAGTTCAAGATCATATTGTCTCGAGTCTCCATGGGAAGGTGAATCCATATTCTATGTAGAAGGCCTTAACATATCTGTTTGAAAATATTAGCAACCACAGGAAGTTTGCACTGAAAACAAGCTCAGAAAGATCAAGGTGGAGGAAGGAGAGACAATACCAAAATACTTGAAGAATTTCACTCAATGTCAAGATGATCTTGGAAGTGTTGGTGTGACACTAGAATAGGATGATTTGGTGAGCCTAACACTTCTAGGCCTTCCCAAGAGCTGGCATGGAAACCAAGACTCAGTGAATGGGAGGGATAAGATACTAGAGTTGGATTGATTGTGGTCATACTTGGTACAAGAAGAGATAACGTGAAGCACCAGAGACAAGACTTCTTGCAGTGATGAAGAAGAATATTTTACATTAGTTGGAAAAGGAAAGAAAGTTAAGAGAAAGAATTCCCAAGAAGAAGACGGAAGGAGAGAAATTTCCAAGATCATGTGTTTTCACTGTCACGAGCACGGGCACTATGCCTCGAAATTTCCATAGAAGGAAAGAAAGGAGGAGCCTACAGTTGCAGGAACAATTGAAGCGCTAGCTTCACCATTTGAGCTTTATCTTAATCTCATTGCATGCATGGTCATTATTGTAATGTGATGCATGTGGTATCTAGGAAATGATGCCTTGTTCCATATGACGGGGAATAAATATCTCTTCTTTGACTTGGATGAGAAGGACCTCCAGTAGAACATAGAGTTTGGAGATGACAAAAGGTATAACATGACCAACATAGGTACAGTTACCTTTCAGAGGGATTTTGGCTCCCCTCTCAGACTAAGAGTTGTTTTTTACGTTCGAGGACCAAATAAGAATCTTGTCTCCATAGTGATATTAGAATACCATGGTTATGATGCCATGTTTAGAAAAGGAAAGGTGTTCCTTAGACACATTGCCATGGGACAAGTGAAACAGATTGGCGTACGAGTCAAGAACCTGTATGCTCTTGAGGTTGAAGATGCACGCAAATATTTGAGGAGAAAAGCATAGTTTAGTGACTTGGTGGTTGATCGAGAGCGTAGATTACCTCTCAAATTGCAGCCTCATAATAAATCGCAGAAGGTTTTGGATCAACCATAATTAGAGAATCAGAGAGGAGACCGAGTGGAAACGTCCACTCAAGCAGGGACCTCCAGGAGGGAAAAATTTCAAGCTAGATAGTCAGAGGGAGAATATGCAACAATACCTCAAGGTGAGAGGTGGGGAAATGTGAAGACATAATCCAAAGAGAATAAATTTTGGCAGGATCCATTGAGATGGCTTGTCTCTTAGATCAAATCTGGCTACAGGTGGCCCAAAATACATAGTAACATAAAGGAGAAATAGAAATTGATGCAGTCAAATGTTAGAAAGACAATAATCAGAGTGAAATATGTTAGATACTCGAACGCATATCAGAGTTGCAATAGTGCAGAGGACACATATGCAGAGACTGCAGTAGCATAGAGTTTTCAGTGGATAGTGAAATAACTAGCAGCAATCATAGACTCTGATGAAAGATGAATCTTACTAATTTAGTTTTTTGAGGCCTTTCAGTTTTAGGAGTTGCAGGAGAAAACAATACTAGATAAGTGTTGCATGAAAAACATTCCAAAGGTACCAGATCAATATAGATTAAATTTTTTTCTTGTTGAGAGGGAGTGTTGAAATTGGAAAGAAGAAACATTGAAAATTGCATCCAAAAATGGCACCCAGAAAATGGAACCCAGAAATGGCACCATAGGGGTCTTCTGATTTAATTTTCCCTTAATTAAAATGGAAGAAAAATTGTAATTTCATCTCATGACAACTTGTGTTAGCTAACTAATTCAGGAATACTAATTTATATTACGAAATTTGAGTTGGAGTTCAGAGAGGAGGCATGTATATTTCTCTTATGATTTTAGGGGGTCCAGTTACAATTATTTGTGAGTTGTAATTAGTTAAGTCAATTAATTGAGTTAAAATCAGTTTAACTAGTTCTAACTGAGATATGAGCTAGTTATAGGTCCAATGAATTAAATTTGATTTAATTGACAAGTAGTGATCAATCAGTTAAATTACAAGTGGACATAAATATTTTTTGCATGTTAGTTCTAAGGAAGGCCTAGTTGAGATTGAGGTAAAAGGGAAGATAACTATCAATTGTATAATTATAAAATTGTATAGGTCATTAATGAGGTCATCGAGAAGGCTTGAAAGGATTGCACAATCATTATTTGGGATTTTACTAATTAATAGGGGCTCCGTTAGCCCAGGAACATGTAAAATAAGTAGGTCGAGCCTAGGCAAGATAACGGTTAAATATTGGACCAAAATTGTGTAGATCTCAAGCTAGATTCAAGCAAGATCAATGTGAGACAATCAGCAAAGTGCATAGGTTTTGTAGGAAGGGAGATAACATTGTATTGTTTCATGGTCTTGAATTTATACAATATACAGATACTTTCCCCAAATACATCTTGTGTTGTGCGATTAATTGTTTCTTTCTCTTACTTGTTATGTGATTGCACGATCATATTAGGTTTCCACAAATTTCTAGATTGATTTAGTAATTTTTTTTTAGTACATTAAAAGATCAGATTGAATCACTTTGGATAATTTCTACACCAATTTCCCACTAGATGGTGCCCACTTGATATTATGCTTAAAATTCCTTTACCTTCTAGGTATATGATTTTGGGCTATATATATATATATATATATATATATGCTCACTAGACTAGAGCCTTAATTCACAGAGTTGCAGCCTAGCCCACGTTTTTATAATGAACCTCTCCAGGAAATTTATTTTATGGGAAACGAAACATTCCCCGTCAGCTATAGTACACTGTCAATAGTTTTTCCCACTATTTAGATACATGGATCTTTACGATGACTTCTTGATCATTTAATTCACTTAAAGGCTTTGACGGACTAGGGCCATGAGAATTTTCTTGTCAAATACAAATCTCGTGAATAGTGGGATGCCTACTAACTTGCTATTTCTAAAAATAGTAATTCGAAATACCTTATGGGTTTATGGGATTATGGGGTCCCAAATTGATGTTATTAAACAACAACTACGTCTCTTATATATGTTAACTAATGTTTCACATCAATTCAAAAAATATAAATAAGTGTTGTTTTCTATTGGAAAATCCTTCCACTTGTTTTTTGACTCTCGACCCTGGTCTCTTTGCATACCAATGATTCCTCCCCTCACTCTGGTCTTTCATCTGATATGTCACTCTTATATTTCACTGCAACTGGATCATTTATCACTTTGTTTATTAATGATCTCAGCTTTCCAGCCATGTTTGGGAAGAATCAAAGGATTTGTGCCTTCTCACTTCTCCAAAGTGCTATAGCTCCAATCCAAACTCCTCAGTTCTGTTTCTCCTCTGTAATTCCTCTTCCAATATATTTTCATCTACATACCTTTTTTTGCTACTCTGATACTCCAAATGATATATATAAATTCATGAACCCTTCTTGATATTAATACTTGCAATATCAAATAATTTCACATGAATTTATATATGCCAGATTCATAGATAATAAATAAAATATTGGCCTTCCCTAATACAAAGATACATACTCCAAATTACATTCAAATAGGGTGTTTATGTATTATATACAAATAGTTAAAAATGTCATCTCATTCAGATTAACAATAGATCTCCTCTTAGCCTTGGGGTCCTATTCGACCCTCAAATTATCTCTCTCTATTCTTCCTATGATCACCCTATGCCTTTTGGCTTACAAATATATACAAAAATGGATTATGAACTAGAATTTTTCAAGATCCAAAATTTCTTCAACAATTTCTATCTCTAAGTCCTTAGATTCGCAAAATCCTCTCTTAAATCCAACTAACCCTCAAATATCTATAACTCTCCCAAATACTCTTTAGATATCTCATTTAGAGAATATATAATTACATCAATCCTCACTTTAAGTCTTTTATATACAATTAGTATAGAAACTTAGGAAAATATATTAAATTAAACAATTTCACTCAATTATAGAACCAACTCCCTCAGTAAATGAAAAAAACCTAGTCTAGTCAAAACATATTTTATAATGGAAGTGGAATGCACCTGCATAAGACTCGCAAGATGTAAAAGATTCATTGTCTCTTAACCATGTGCTCTCATAAGTCGATGTAATCCTCTCTGATCTAAAATTTTGACTTGCAATAAATTAGTTGCAATGTAATGATGTTTTTGTCAGATTGTTGTTTCCTTCTTCTTTCCTGGTTTCCAAACCTTGTGTTGCAATCTTCCTCCTTCAATGCTGATGTATATTTTCTTGGTTAACTATAACCTGCAATCAAATTTCCTTCTATTTTTAAAATACCTCCTTTCAATCACCTTCACCATCACCTTCACCATCAAATTTCTCATCTTCTCAATCTACCTATCCAATTGATCCTCTTGTTTAATCTTCTTTTCAATTGTTGGTTGCTAACCTTTACAAGGAATTTGTATTGTTGTTATCATTTTTGACCCTTTATATTTCTTCTCAACAAAATCGTGTGTCCACGATTGCATATATTTGAGATTCAATTTCAGGTTGTCTACCTACTCTAACAACTTTATATTTTTCATCATGTTAAAATGACATATTTTCCATAAATAAGTCATACCTTTATGCAAGGTTTCCTAGAAATTTTTTCTCCATTCTTCTGCCTCCTTTTCATCTTTTTCCAGTGAAATTCTTATTCCCTTTTAGTCTTGTATATCTTCTTCCAAAGTTCCTTATACTTCTCCAGCTGAAATATCTTCAAACCAACATATCATTTCTTGTTCTGCTCCATTATCTTGGAAGTTTACACTCTTTGTATCTACATATCCTTTCAATTTTATTTCCTCTCTGAAATGATAAATTTATAAGCCTATCTATCCATGCATTTCTCATCTCCTGCAAACACAAAACACTTATAAAGTTTAAAAACATGAGGTTTTAAAGTCTCTATGGATACTTCCAACATCTCGTACTCATACATTAGTAGGAACATGAAACCATTTATCAAGTTCTCATATGTGTCTTCTACTGCAACAACTTCTTCCTCTTTCTGTTTAATGTCAGAATACTCAAATTCAACCAAAAATTCACCATTTTCATCTATTTCATCATCAAAAAATAAAAAATTTCTCTGTCTAAGGCATCTTGTTTGAAAATAAAAACCTTTCCAACTCAAAATTTTCTTCCATGAATAAATTTATCCACTTGCTGCAATCTCCACACATATTTCCTTTTAAAACAATTATATCCTCTTTTCCTTCTCTACAAAAACACTCAATATTTTTTCTTCATCCTTGTACTGAACAAAGTAAATGCTCTTCTCATCTGTTGTAAAACTACAACCATGATCCAATTATTATATTTTCATACAAAAGGCTCTCTATTCTCAATTGATGTATCAGTTATCATGTGTTGATCCTAAAAATATTTCTTGAGTCAAAATTTTCATAATTTTCACTTTCTCCTAGGACTGATCCCTACTCAAGTTCACAATAAACTTTCATCCCATACCCAATTTCTCTGAATTCGTCCTTCATCCTATTACATATCATCTACTTGAATTTCCTCTGTAAATAAGGCCATATTACGTTCTTCTTCTTCATTAACCAACCATGCCACTAGTCCTGTAATAGTTATCTAAATTATTGAATTATGCCTTCAACAAAAACATCTCTCTCTTTAACTCTTCATCACTCATCATCCTTATGCGAGCTGATATGGAATTCTTCTTTATCTAATTATGAATTCTCCTCAAACCTTGGACATGACTATAAATAGTCATTCCTTCTTTTGAGAACAGTCCTTGTCCACTTGTGACATCCAAAAAGCCTTCTCCTCCTCCTCCTCTCTCTCTATATATTTTTCTTTTTCTATGTCTTTTTTTATGGGAAATTATATCCAAAATCACTATCGAACTGCCTGCAACAACTTATACCCAACTTTATATGTTGGAAGTTGTCCTCTTTCTCTAGTCCTCTATAGTAGAACCTCTTCTTCTTATTTTCTTGAGCATGCCTACTCCTCAATTTAAAAATATTTCAAGATGCTACATCTTCAACTGCTCACCTTCCCTTTAGAGAACCTCTATTGTCCTCATCTCACCAATCCATCAACTATCAGGTCTTGTCACAATTCTCCTTCCAAATTTTGTTGTTAAATTCTCGTCTTCTCTAAACATAACTAATTATAATCGACACCTTTAATAATTGTTTACAACCTCAATATGTACAATCCTCTTCACAACACCTCTTTGTATTGCTACAATTTCACTACTATTATCAATAATTCATTAGCCATAAGAAAAAAAGATATTTACATTATTACTTCGTTACTGTAGTTTTCCTGTACTCCACCATCTAACTCTTGTAGTCATTCATTCAAGACTCATGCAAATGATTATTTCAGAACTTCTTTATTCTCAAAAAATTCTTCTTCTTAAGTGGTTCCCAGGAAAATTCTTCCTTACTTCCTCATGCAATAAATGTGTTCTACACAAAACTTCATTCACTACCATCAATTTTCTATTCAAGTTTAAAAACAAAAATTTACCTCAACGGGACCCACTTCTCTCATCTTAAAAATCTTTCGAGCTCAGGATTTTCTTCCATGACTACATTTTTCCATTTCTTGCAATCTACGCCCATATTTCATTTTAAAACAATTATATCCTCTTTTCCTTCTTGACAAATACACTCAATATTTTTTCTTCATCCTTGTAATGAACAAAGTCAATGCTCTACTCATCTCCTTTAAAACTTTAACCATGAACCAATTATTATATTTTAATACACAAGGATATCTAGTCTCAATTGATGTATCTGTTATCATGTGTATCCTCAAAATATTTCTTCTCAATATTTTCATAATTTTCACTTTCTGCTCGGATTTATCCCTGCTCAGGTTCACAATAAACTTTCATCCCATACTCAATTTCTCTGAATTCTTCCTTCATCCTAGCATACATCCTCTACTTCAATTTCCTCTATAAATAAGGCCATATTACCTTATTCTTCTTCATTAACCAACCATACCACTAGTATTGTAATATTTATCTAAAATGGTTGAATTATACCTTCAACTCAATCATCTCTCTCTTGAACTCTTCATCACTCATCATCTTTAGGCCAGCTGACATGACATTCTTCCTTATCTGATTATGAATTCTCCTCAAACCTTGCACATGACTATCAATAGCCACTCGTTCTTCATTTGTGAACACTCCTTTTACACTTGTGATATCCAACAAGCCTCCTCCTCTTTCTTTCTCTCTATCTATGTCTTTTTATATGTATTTTTTTATGGGAAATTCAATCCACGATCACTGTTGAACTACTTGCAACAAATTCTACCCAACTTTATATGTTGGTTGTTGTCTTTCTCCCGTTCTCTATAGTAGAACCTACTCTTATTATTTCCTTGAGCATGTATGCTTCTCAACTTAAAAATATTTCAAGATGATACATCTTAAACCGATCAACTTCCCTTTAGAGAACCTCTATTATCCTCACCTCATTAATCTATTATCTATTATTTCTTGTCACAATTCTCCTTCCAAACTTTGTTGTTATATGGTTGTCTTATGTAAACATAACCAATTATGACTAATAACTTCAATACCTGTTTACAACCTCAAATTGAACAATCCTCTTCACATCACCTCTTTGTCTTGCTACAATTTCACTACTATTATTAGTAATTCACTAGCCATAAGCAAAAAAAACTATTTACCTTATTACTTCGTTACTGCAGTTTTCCTATACTCCACCATCTAACTCTTGTAGTTATTCATTCAAGAATCATGTAAACGATTGTTGTAGAACTTCTTTATTATCAAAACATTCTTCTTCTTAACTGGTTCCCAGGCCGATTATTCCCTACCTCCTCATGCAATAAATGTCTTATGCACAACACTTCATTCACTGTCATCATTTTTATATTCAAATTGAAAAACAAAAATTTACCTCAAAAAGACCTGCTTCTCTAGGGGAATTACAAATTTTTTTTGTTAAAATTCCCCTGCTCCAGGCTATGAGGGATGTGCCAATCTATGAAAAAACACTCAAAGAATATTGTTCTAAAAATCCTGGAAAGAAATCAAGGGACCCACTTACTTACCATCCATGTGATGGGAAAATTGTATGACATCATGCTGGGAAAATTATGCCTATAAAATATGGGGACCCAGGGAAGCCAATTCTGACAGTAAAAATTAATGGGGTTCAAATCCCAAATGTGCTGGTAGATTTGGGTGGTGCCATAAACATCATTACCTCTAAAAATATGCATGCATTCGGTCTTAGAAACCTTAAACCCACTCCTACTATCTTGGAATTGGTAGATAGATCTACAGTAAAACCAGTAGGGAAGTTGGAAGAAATTACAATTTTAGTAGACTCATGGCACTATCCCGTGAATCTCTTAGTATTACAAAAACAGTCCCCAACTGGTGGCCATCCTTAATTCTGGGAAGACCTTGGCTTTCAATCGCAGATGCCTATATTGGGTTTCGGTCTGGAAATATGGCTATATCTAATGTGAACGTCACGAAGAACTTCACTATTTATCCTCTTGCAGAACCAAGCCCATCAGAGAAACCACCAGTCAAATGAAAACCTTTACCAATGGAAGGATTTGAATCTGAAAACAAAGAAATTAGACTAGTCCTTACCATTGGGTGGGCCCTTCAATTCAAAATAGAAACAGAGGATGATACTATTAACACTTTTATTAATGATACCTATTTTGTTTCTGATTCAACTCGTCAGATTCTGAAATTTGCCATGAGCTATGAAATGCAGGAAAATATTAAACTAGAAGATGAAATTGAGAACATGCCTACGAATTCTTCCCACGATGGTATTCCCATTGAAATTGAGCCAGGGAAAAAATTGAACATCATACCAAATATTTATAGTCCTAGACAAAACAACTCCTAAAAGTTCTTCAAAACCATAAGGATGCCTTCACCTTGGATTATATAGACATTAAGGAGACTCTTGCTAGTTTATGCACTCATCATATATACATCAAAGAATATTTTCATCCTGTAAGAAAACCTAAGAGAAGAATGAACCCCACTTTAAAGAACATTGTCAAAGATGAGAATCAGAAGTTACAGGATGTAGGATTCATTTACTCCATCTCAGATAGCCAGTGGGTGTCTCCACTGGTTATTTTTCCCAAGAAGAATGGTAAATGGAAAATTTGTGTGGAATATAGAGAATTGAACAAAGGAACTCAGAAAGACCATTTCCCTTTGTCGTTCATTGACCAAGTCCTGGAGACTTTGGCTGGGAAGAAGTTTTTGAACTCCTTCCTGGTTAGGTTTAGCAGGTATAATCAGATCCAGATAGCCCCTTAGAACCAAGATAAAACTGCCTTTATATATCCTTGGGGAACCTTTGCATGCAGATTCCTGCCGTCCAGTCTTTGTAATGTTCTTGCATGTTCCAGAGGGCAATAATTAGGATGTTTTTTGATCTAGTTGACGATAGCATTGAGATTTATATGGATGGCGTTACTCCATATGCAGATTTATTTGAAGAAGGATTGGAAAATTGAGAAAAATTACTCGAAATATGCAAGAAGACACATGTTTCTTTGAGTACAATAAAATGTCACATGATGAGTGAAGAGGGAATAGTTCTGGGACACCTTTTCTCAACTGTTGGAATTTGAGTTGATCTGGCCAATATAAAGGTAATTTTTCATTTTCCTGTACCTAACATACCCACACAAGTACATATTTTTATTGGTTGAACTAGATATTACAGGAGTTTTATGGAATTTTTTTCTAAAATAGCATCCCCACTTTTTGAGTTGCTAACTAAAGATGTGGAATTTTTATGGACAGATGATTGTGAAGCAGCTTTTATAGAAATCAAGGAACTTGTTTGTGCAGCTCTTATCCTGTGAGGACCAGATTGGGCACTTCCATTTCACATCCATGCCAATGCCTCTTAGACAATATTTGGGGAAGTTCTAGGACAACAGGAAGATAAGAAACCACATGCAGTTTACTATGTCAGTGATAATTTGACTCCTATTGAAATAAACTACATGGTAACTGAAAAGGAATTCCTAGCTATTATCTATTCCATCAACACATTTCGACACTATATAAATAGGTATCCTACTTTCGTACATAATGATCACGCATGAATTAGGTATTTGATAAATAAACCTATTACCCCTAGTCACATTACAAGATGGTTGCTATTTCTTCAAGGATTTTATATTACAATAGTAGATAAACCAGGGAAGAATAATGTCATTTATGATTTTCTGTCTAGATTGGAATAATGATGAAGGCACACCCATAGAGGATATATTTCCAGATGAACATATTTTTTCAATTTCCACTAATCCTCCACGGTATGAAGATATTTCTAACTATCTTGCTACAAGAAAGGTGCCTCATCATTTGTCATGCAAGGAACAAAAAAATAGCATTCATCATAGTGCCTGATACTCCTGGATAACAGGATATCTCTTTGATACAGTGGTCGATAAGAAATTTTGACACTGCGTATCTGAGGATGACATCTATGAATTACTGAAGGTTTCTCATGATGGTCCTTGTGGAAGGCATTTTTTAGATAAGAGGATAGGGCATCAGGTATTAAATATGTTATATTATTGGCCCTCTATCTTCAAGGATGCTCAAGACTATGTCTGTGGATGTGTCAGTTTCCAACAAATGGGTCAACCTAATCAGTCAGATGAAATTCCACCGTAGCCCCATGTAGTCCTTGAACCTTTCGAAAAGTGGGCTATCTATTTTGTTGGTTAGTTTAACCCACCTTCACATCAGAAGGTCCACATTTTGGTCTGCATAGACTATGTGAATAAGTGGGTGAAAGCCAAGGCTGTTTTGAAAGTAACAATGAAGGTTGTTTCACATTTTCTATTGGAAGATATTTTTTCTCATTATGGTGCTCCGAGAGAGATTGTTTAAGATGGAGGAGCGCAATTCACATCACACTTGATAGAGAGGCTTATGCGGAAATATGGAATAAAACATAGATTCAAATCACCGTATCATCCCCAAGTGAATGGTCAGGTGGAAAGCACAGAAAAGGTATTGGAAAATATCTTGACAAAGAATGTGGCAAGACATCGTTGGGATTGGGATGAAAAAATTCGTGAAGCTCTCTGGGCATACCGAACAACATGGCAGAACACAACAAGGTTTTCACCAGTTGAGTTGGTTTATGGGAAACCCCCCTTGTTTCCAATATAATTTGAGATAAGTAATCTCCAAACAACTATTGAGGTAGGAATGGATCTGTCAAATGCCCAGAAACACCGACTGGAATAGCCAAATGAATTACATGAAATCCATTCGATGGTTTTCTAGAATACTGCTGTGATTCAACAACAGAGAGAAAAATGGCATGATAAATTTATTAAAAATAAGGAGTTTCACATAGGACATTGGGAATTACTCTATGCTTCATGGTTTAAGGATTTCAAAGGAAATATTTTTATCTCGTTAAATGGGACCTTATGAAGTGGACATAATTTTTATAATGGAACAGTCAGACTTGTCACAATTGATGATACACATGCTTCTTTTATAGTAAATGGACATCGTCTGAGACTGTATCACCGCCCGACTTCTAAGGATGCATTCATTAAACATATCTCTAAAAAATACGGTCTGAAGGTTGTTAGTGCATATAATTCCTTCTCTGCATCCTTGAAATTAAAAAAAATAATAATAAATAAATATATATCTATATCTATATATATATATATATATATATATATATATATATATATATATATATGAATAAAATACTGTTACTACTCAAATATTTTTTTGGAGGAACTACTACTGGTATGCAATTTTGCGGAGATGAAATTTTTTCGAAGTACCTAGTGTTGTTACTCCTTTGATGTTGTTACTCTGGAAATTTTCAAAGTATTGAGTGTTGTTACTCCAGAATATTTTTCTAAATACCTGGTGCTATTACTCTTATGATGTTGTTAATTTTGAATTTTTTTTCTAAGTTTAAGCTGTTGTTACTCGATAAAGTTCTCCAAGTACCTGGTTTTTTTACTCCTTCGATGTTGTTACTCCAGAAATTTTCTAAGTGTTGGGTGTTGTTACTCCTTTCGTGTTATTACTCACCCCGTGTTGTTATATTGAAATTTTTTCTAAGTGTCCGTTGATGTTACTCTGTCAGTGTTGTTACTCCCTCACTGATGTTACTCTGCCAGGTTGTTAGTCTACCAGGCGTTTACTCTTCTGAGGTAAGTCGCCATGTATGTCCCCGTTGAATTTTACGGATTTGATTGAATATTCCATTGAAAAGACATTTGGCGTGCCCGTGGATATTCATTTATTAGTTTGGGGGGGGGGTGGTAGGGGGTTCTCATAAAGAAATAATGACATAATCAAATCACAATAATGATTTTTGAACATCATCATTAGAACTCGTGCCGATAGTACATCCCAGGATTTTCACCATTGTTTCGCATAATTATTGAAATGCATTGGGACTCGAAGTCAGTACACTATGACAAGCTAATCAGTTCTTTCTAAATCTTGTGAAATAATTACCATCACCATTTATCATTATTACCATAATCTATTTTTATTTTCCTCGTTTTTCAAAATACTATCCATTTTTATCTTTACCATTACCCCATTCCATTTTCTACCATGCTATCACCGCAAAGGATTAACTGCTGATACTCCCTCCCAATGGTCCTCTGCTATTCCAAACTACTGCTACAGAGCTTCTGCGCGATGGGAGGATTGGCCATGAGACATGGTACTGAAAATACAACAGGTTTTTATAGACGCGAGCTGGGATGTATATTTCGAAAGATTGCAAGGATTTGATGAGACAGTTACAAAAAAATTTGATGTAAATCTGGACGGGAATAATTCTAGAGTGTTGGGCTTAGAAATTATTATTAGAGAGGAGGTCATTTTAGCAGTTAGTGGACTACCACAGTGAGAGAAGAAATGTCTTTCACGAAAAACTCCCCTGCCATAATTTTCAGAGTTGTTTCTGTAAGCTGGAGAGCGGACAGTTTAGAAAGGGACAGGATACGATCGAAATTATTTTCCACATCCATGGGGTGAGGTGGCATATTTTGTTCTAAGGTATATAACTTGCAAGGGGAAATTTATTACCCTGTTTAAATATCACTTTAAGATCCTAGCTCACCTCCGATATCGGTAGGCACAAGTTCAATACCTAGACATGCCTTTCTTTCTTTAGAAAAATCTCCAGCTTATGGCACAATCTTCTCGGCACTCGTGGCAGGTATTGGTGATTCTTATAAATCATGGGCTAGTTCATCTATTGGTGACACATACATTGGCTCAATTTCATGTTCCCTAGGCACAACTTCTTGAGCTGACAGAGGAAGAAGTAGAAGTTGTGATAGCTACGAGAGAGGAAGATGAGCTAGAAGAAATGGAGGAAGAAGAGCCAGAAGAAATGGAAGAAGAAGAGCCAACATCTCTTGCGGGATCATATGAGGAAGATGAGCCAGAAGAAATGGAAGAAGAAGAACCAACATCTCATGTTGGTTCAGCAGAAGAAGATGATTCAGAGGAAATGGAGGAAGAAGAACCATCATCCCTTGTTGGTTCAGTAGAAGAAGATGAACCATAGGAAATGGAGGAAGAAGAAGCCACAGTTGATGCTACTACACAAGAACCAGCATCTCCTATTGGTCCATTAGAGGAAGGGGAACCAAAAGAAATGGAGGAAGAAGAAGAAATCGTTGATGTTGTTACACAAGAACCAACATCTCATGTTGGCCCATTAGAGAAAGAGGAAGCAGAAAGAATGGACGTAGAAGAGGCCACAACTGATGCTATTACACAAGAACTAGCATCGCCTGTTGGCATGGCAGAAGAAGAAACAATGAATATAGAAGGTGGTACAGTCAAGGTTGTTACACAAGATCGAGCCTCGCCTATGGGACCAATTGATGTGGATATTATGTAAACAAAGGATAGAGCCAACATTGTTCCTTAGGAATCAACAACCACTATTGAGGCACAAAGAGAATCAACACCAGTTGGAGGATTCAAAAGTGATGTTGTCACACAAGAACGAGCACCACTTGTCCAAGAAAATTTGCACCTTGAAGTAGGTAGTGGCACTGCACAAGAACCACCACTAATTCAGAAGAGCCAGGAAATTATGGAAAATATAGCCCCTATAGTCAACACTGTTCCACAAGAACTAGTGTCGACTTTAGGAAAAAACTGTGATGAAGAAGAAGGCTTGGTCAAAACAAAAAATAAAGATTGTGAAGAGAAATAACTTGAGGTATAAGACATGACTAGAACAGACATAAAGGATAATTTACCTCATTCCCTATTTCTTGTCACTCTCCTGAGAGGTGCAAAGAATTTTTTCTCTCCTTGACGCCTTATGGAAGAAGTAGTGTCCCTCCAGTATTAGAATTTGTCGGGACAAGTTCAGATAAAATTGTTGGTAAAACCATTTGCAAACCACTGCCTGCTGATTCACATCCAGAGCGACCCGAAGAGTTCAATGTGGAAACAAAAGAACCCATGTTGACAGAAGGACAGATGACGGATGATGCCACTCCATCAGTGGAAATTACCCAGACTGAAGCTGATCTGTAGGGGTCGAAATCAATGCCTGGGCCTTTAGAAGAAAACCTTGCAATATAATGAGAATAGAGGATGGATGTCTAAGGCATCGCCCAAGTGGTTCTAGAAATTCCTGAATGAGAAAAGTAAAATGAAGGGACTGCTCCCAAGGAGAGGGGAAAATTTAGGGTGGATTTGGTGAAAAAGGATCCAGTCGAGACATTTGTTGATAACAACCAACCAATTCTTAAACTAGCTATGGTGCTAGTAGAAGAGGTTGTTGTCAAGAAAGAATTTTTAGACCAGTGTGAAAGAAGGAGACCACCTCTCAAGGAGAGATACCAGCTTCAATTCAAGGAAACTATGCAATTTAAAATGGAAATGTATAGTCTAAGGAAGTGGATATCACAGCTAAAGAATAAGGTGAGGAAACACAAAGGGAAATTTGTGAAGCCAAAGTTCAAGGTTGTCTTTACTGCTACACAG
Organism: Pinus albicaulis; assembly: GCA_034641835.2. Lineage (NCBI taxonomy): Eukaryota > Viridiplantae > Streptophyta > Pinopsida > Pinales > Pinaceae > Pinus > Pinus albicaulis. The sequence continues at coordinate 724,048,100 of CM076571.1, read as the reverse complement.
GCCGACCCTATAGAATATCTATTCGAATCTAGATAATTTCTCCTATCTTCCGAAATCCAGAAATGGAAAGTTGTTGTGACCTGTATCTAGTAAGGGACCATCACATTGAAAGAAAAAAGAGAGGAGATTAACAGGGTCCATGAGCAAGTAGCTCAGACCATTACTGGGTATATAAATAAGCTAGATAGAGCAAGGCAGAAGCAAGAGAAGCAAAGGAAAAAAATTGACAGCTTAGAGGAGAAGGTACTGATGTTGAAAGATGATAATGCAGAAATGTTTACCTTGATAGAGAAGGTAATGGCCTGTTGACCTCTCACTCATATTTATGCATTGTTTCTCCATGAAAAAATCCTTTTTTTTTCCCGAAGAGAATTCATAGTGAGATTTGTCATGAAATCGAAGATCGGATACAGTTTCTTCGCATCCTGAGGATTCATGATGTTGTGAATCAACATTTGATGTGTGAAATATACACTCGTGACTATTTCTTGAGTGATGAACATACCTTCAATCCAATCCCATTTGTGGGAGATGTACATTTAATATATTTTAACTCCTACACCATTAATCAGGTTAAGTGGAAAAAGGCTTTTGAGACATTTGAAGAGAACCAAGCTACAAGGCCACTTATGCTAAGAAGAGAGAATGATTAGTCTATGAACATATACAATAAATATGCCAACTTTTTATAGATTGAGGGACCTAGGGAATGAATGTTGGCCACACAAAAATGGTGTACTGATCTCTATACCAAACAGGTGGTTACTTTCAAAGATGATGCTTGTGATGGATGCCAAAGGATATGTATGTTGTCATCATCAACTATCAGAAACCAAGAGCCTTTTGGGGAGCCTCACTTTGCAAGAGCATTAGAGAGTTTGCCACAATACATTTCATGCACCCATACTTGCGGTGTCTGGTGGATGGGACTGGGATTTCAATTCCCCATTGTTTAGTTGCCATCAAACTAGTATACTCCGGTATACAACATGGGCAATGATTGGTGGAAGGAAATTATTCTAACATATGGATATAAACCCCCATGGACAGAGATGGAAGATAAATATGACCTCACTCATCTTCATGCCAACCATAGTCGTTCCAACCCAGACCTACTGAGGTGAAGATCTACATGAGGACATGCAGAAAGACCAGTTGGGGGGAGATTTTGGGAGCCAAACCTGTACATGTATTCCTTCCACTTTTTAGCCACTTTATTTACACATTTTCATCATTAACATTCAATTCATGTACTAAAGTGCAAAGGTAAACCCTTCTACATGTCTTCTTGTAATATTTATTCAATGAATTAAAGTCACGAGGATTATTACCTAAAGTGATTTATTGATTTAGTTATTTTCACAGATTCGGTGGTCGGATGACCATATCCACAATTTGAGGAACAACTCCAAGTTGGCAGCGCTATTTTGGGCAGTACTACAGTAGCACAATGACTCCAAATCCTTTCTCTGCATTCTTTAGCATATATTTTTTCTATTATAATGTTGTATAATTTTAGGGACTAGCTGCTAGGATTTCAGGAACAATCATTGTAAACATTTGTATAAGAAGGGCTCTGATACTGTGAGTCGGGGGTTGGCTATGCAAGGAATTGAGATCTGTAACCAAAAATTATTATTAAGTTAATGCAAGATATATTCCTATTACTCTTGTGAGTTTGTGAGTACATCACAGCCCTCATCAAAGAGTTGGGCCCACTCTCTTGATCAGGTGTTGAGTGATTTCTATGTTTTGTTAATTCTGTTTTCTATTTTGTATATTTTGTAATTGTTTTGACAGTAGACATAATTGATCATATCTTTATTTCGTTGAGTGCACTGCAATATTTACAATTCATTACTGATATTCCTTTATTGTTGTTACAGTGACTGTTTCTTTGCTTAATTTATTGAATCCACAATTGATATACAATTGTGTTATTGTCATCTGCATATATTTTTCGCATTAGCCTCGCAATAAAAAACACACCTGGATTGATAGTTAGTGTGGGAAAGAGTTTGAATAGTCATTCACACTTGGACACCAATAGTATTCATAAGATTTACATGGACATTCTCAATCCGAAGAGATATCATAAGAAGAGTCGTATTGCTGACCCATCTGTCTAGATTCATATCAACCAACATTGTCACATAGAAAGGCCTTGACTATATCTTTATCTCCCCACAATATCAGAGCACAATTATGGTGAGACCAATCATATACAAAAACCATCATCATTGTCTCTCAAGGTACATACTCTAATTTAGTGTTCAATGAGTATGACCTTCTTTGGAATATTAATTTCTTGGATATCTAGTCCTCAAAGAATATCGGTCCATGACTAATCTTGTATGGGATTCCATACCACATCCTAAAAGGGTATCGGATGCCATATGGTTACTCAATCCTCCATTATGTCCTCCCAAGTGAAGAAAATAATGATGAGCCTAACTATCCCTCTCCACTAGGGAGGATATATCAATTAAGCTAAGCTTGTTTGTCAAGTACACATGCTTCTTGTGAGGAAGATCTTTCTTCAATATGTCAGATACCTGCAGGGAAAATTTTAGGGGCTAATATTCATAGGTGGACTAATTTTCCATGCTTTAAAAAAAAATATTCGCCAATTTCCATTTTTTCTAAAATGATTCACACAAATTTTATTATACACCATTATTTTACCTTAAAAATCACCAAAATATTATATTGAATAATATAAAAGCATTGGAAATATAAATATTTCTACAAAAATATAGCCAAAAAATTTACAATTTGCATATTAGGGACTAGTAATATTCGCCAAGGTTTATAAACATTAAGATAAACTTCCATCCTTAAAATTTTCCCTGACTACCTGTTCATCAGTGGAGATATACTACAGCTACAACAACAATTTTGAAATAGCTCCCAAATTTAACGATGCTTTGTTTTATATGATTTGTCTTTCAATGAAATACTGGTTCTTTAGATAATCATATACATCTGGTGTTGTCAAAAAGTATCACTATAGGGTCCATTGGTCCATCAAATAGGTCGAATAGAAACTTCCTTAACTAGACCGCTTCTCTTCTTACTTCACATGCCGCAACATATTCAGCCTCAACACTAATCAAAGAAAATGTGTTTAGCTTTCTACTCATCCATGAGATCATGGATGATACCAAATTGAAACATTCTCCTGTAGTGCATCTTCCATCCTACTCACTGCCTCCCCAATTGGAATATGTATATCCAACCAAGTGGACATCATTCCTCTTATCATATTTCAGGTAGTAGTGGATATTTCCTCACAGATATCTCAGTATAGTATTTGATACTATCCAATGATCATGTTTTAGATCCACTTGTAATTTACTATTAATGTTTACTGCAAAACTTATTTATATTCTAGTATTCACTAGGAACATCAGTGAGGCAATCAATTTTCTATATTTGGAAGATCCACGTGGATTGATCTAGAACTCCTTGGTATTTTCAAGTTTTTGATAATCAGAGTGGTCATATGTTTTCTCTCCATCATATCAAACCTCTTTAACATATTTATCACATACTTCCCTTGACTTAGATAAATTTCATTAGGTCCTTGCAAGACTTCTAGTCCCAAATAGTAATGCATCAACCCTAGATCCTTCATGTCAAAATTTTCTACTAGTTTCTTATTACATTCTTCAATTCGACCTTCTACACCTATTAATAGAATATCATCTACATATATAAGAATTATTACATGTTCTCCATCTACAACCTTCATATACAATTTCATATCAACATAAATTTTTGTGAAGCATATTCATTGAAGGTATGAATCCATTATAGAACGACATGCCCTAATTGGTGCTTGCTTGATTCCATATAATGATTTCTTCAATCTGCAAACATATGTGATCTTGTATTTAACTTAAAATCCAAACGGTTTCTCTATATATACTTCCTCATCAATTGTGCCATTTAGAAATGTAGTGATGACATCCATTTGATGTATGTTCCATCCCAATGATGTTGCCACAGAGAGCAATTAAAAAATCATTGTATACCTTGTTTTTAGAGAAAATTTCTCTTCATAGTAGGTTCCTTCTTGTTAAGAGAAACCGCTAGCCACAAATCTTGCCTTATATTTATTGATACTTCCATATGCCGCATGTTTGATCTTGTAGATCCATTTGGAAGTTACCATTGATTTGTCTTCGGGCCTTGGTAAGATCTCCCAAAATCCATTCTTCATTATAGATTAATACTCTTCATTCATGTGATCCTTCCACACCTGATGATTGACAACCTCTTAGAAAGTGGATGGTTCAACTTCTATTAGTTTTTTCATGTATGAAACATTCGCAGAATATCTCTTAGGTTTCTTATTTGATCTAAATGAGTCTAGCATTGCCCCATAACATTTTTCATCATGAAGTTTATATTTAAACTAGTTTGGTATCTTTCTTGATTGAGGGAGGACCACAAGTTGAATGGTTTCATCGGGACCCTCATCTTCATGATGATATTATTCTTCTTTCCTATTAAATTTCCCTTCAAATACTATATGTGATTTCCTGGAAGATTTATAACTAAAATATATGTTATTCGTCAGCAGAGTCCATGGGAACTTCCTTATATTTTTTTAATGCAATAATCTCTTCAAATATGACATATTTACTTACTTCTATATGGTTTCCTTCCTTTATGTATATTCTATATGCCTTATAAAAAAAATTGTAACCGACAAATGTTCCTTTCATGCCCGATGGATCAAGCGTCTTTCTTTTGTCCTTTGGTATATGAATATAGACAAGACAACCAAAGATATAGAGATGGTATACAATTGGTTTCTTCCCAGTGAATACTTCTTTGGGAGTCTTTTTATCTAGTGAGATGTGGGGACTTCTTTTTTGAATATATACTATTGTATTTGTAGTTTCTCCAAGAGGAATTTTGGTAGATCTTGATCATGTAACATCACCTTTACACTTTCTTCAATGACCCAATACTTTATTTATGCAACTCCACTTTTCTTGGGATTATATGGAACTAAAAAATCCCTCTTAATCCAATATTCTAGAATTATATACTATTCTTGGATGTATACACTCCTCTATTATTAGATCTTAATATGTTGACTCTTCTTCTTCCTTCTGTAATTTTGAAAATAATTTGTCCTTGGTTTTCATTAAGTAAACCCAAGTCTTTCTTGAATTTTCATCTCTGAATTTGACATAATATAGATTGCCTCCAAGTGGTTTAGGATTCATAGGGCCACATACATCGGAGTGAATGAGATCCAAGTTTTCTTTTAACCGTGAAGCACTGCTTCCAAATGGTATCTTGGTATTCCTACCCAATTCATATCCCTTACATAATCCTTCATGATATTATTTCAGCTTAGGTATTCCATCTACTATGAATTTTATATATGGGAGGATTTTGAAATGAATATGACCAAATCTTGTATGCCATAATTCACATGTGAAAGTTTTAGTGTGAACCAAGGCTTGACCTGGAGGAGATATCAGCCTTTCAAGTCCTCCTAGAATACCAATGAATCTAGAATTCTCTATATTTGAGTCTTTACTCCATACAAAAACCTTTCCATCAACGAAGGCTATTCTATCACCCTTATCTTCTAGACTTGAAATGGAAAGTACGTTCTTATGTAAACCTGGAAAAAATAGAATGTTGTTGAGGTGAATGTTGCTTCCATTCTCTAGCTCTATATAAGTTGATCCAATGCCTCCCATCGAATAGATCTTGTTATCTCCAAGTTCCACTGAATAAGAATATTTTCCTTTTGATATGGTCTTCAATTTTTTGTGATCACCTATGATTTTCCTAGATGCACCACTATCAATTACCCAAATGTTTTCATCTTGGAATGTGTCAGTGAGTGCCAAGAAAATACCGTCATCCTTTTCTTTGATTACTTCCTTCTTTGAAGATAATAAGAGACTCCATACTTCCCTCACGCCTTTATTGAAATAGATTGCTATCTCTTAACACTTCTTGAAGAAATTATTTAATGTGAGGATATCTTCATGATGCCCTTAGCCAACCTTAGCTCTAATACCATGTTGAGAATTCAATAGGGAAATGGAGTTTAATTCTATTTTACTTGATAGCGTCTTGTGTTTCATTTTTACTTATTATCTTTGTTACTTATTATTATATGTGTGATGCATCAAACAAATAACAAAAAAATAAGAACAATGACACGGTATATAGGTTTCAAACTAGGGCTAAAACCTCTCCTATTGAGAGGAAAACCATTAAATCTCTACACTAAGCAACATATGACCATAATTTAATTAAATGTGAGAAAGAGAGACTAATAAGTCTAAAAAGGTGACAATTAACCCCTTAAAATATGCCTAATGATGGTTCTCATTAGAGGGAGTATAATTTGATTGAAAAATTCCATGACCTTATGATTGATACCAATACCCTCCAATACCAACACCAAACTCTTGAGATGATGTTCCAACTTCGATCTAGCTAAACCAAATCAAATCTCTTCAAGTAGACTTCCATGGCCTCCTACTGCAAGATTCTTGCCCTCGTACTATAGATCTGAAATTTTAGCCTCATTGCAACTATTGCTACCACACGTGAGAACTTTGATCTTCTTCTAGAGCCCTCTTCTGACCTTCACTTGCCTTTCCTTGACTCCTGGAGTTTGAGAGATACCATTAGTGACCTTTTCTTGACCTCTTTTCCTCCTTTTTCTCCAAGATTTAAATTGTATATTGATGCCCTAGGTTTACACAGAAACTCTAGTCCTCTTTAGCATGTGAGAGAGAGAATTAGCTCCAAAAAAAAATATCCTTTGTCCTTCCTCTTCTTCGTTGCATTCTCCTTCCTCTTCTTCACTAGAGTGAGTGATGAGTGTGTGTTCCATAAGGAGAATGAGTTCTCTTCTATATATAGGATCTTCAAGGTGTATGTGGCGCTTCCTTTTAGGCCAAATTGGCAACTTCTAGGCCAACGTGGTCCTAGAGCATATTCTGACACTTTTAAAGACAAAAATAATTTTCTTTACAAGTTACAAAGTGCCGATTGGGGTCTTCAACCTATGAAAATGACTCTCTTGACTTATTGACTTAGGAAAAACCCTAGAAGCACTAAATGGGTACTTGACCTATAAAATAAAATAACTTGAGCATGAAACCCCTGCTCCAAAATAGTAATAGTATTTTTTCTTTTCATTTTATAATTTGCAATAATAAAAAATACATTTCATACTTATGAAGACGGAACCTAGTTACACATTTTTCAAAAGTGCTTCCTTCAGTCTTCCATGATCAACTCTAACAGGATATGAATCCATTTAATTAATAATATAGTGGGAGGATCCAAAAGGGTTACAATACCACCCTTTCCCTCTATTATTATTGCAATCCCCTCTATATTGTTCGACACTTATGCAACTGTATACATTTTAGAACATATGTGCTAATATTAAACTCGACCCTTTTACCTTTTTTCTAGCATTGCTTGCATACTTAGACTTTTCCCTTAATCCACACAAGCTTCTTGACTTCTTGTAGCCATACAAACCTTCTCTTTTGTTTAAAATATCTCCTAGAGCCAAAATTACCCAACACTTAGGCCCTTTAAGTTGATTCTTGGTGGAATTTATTATAGTAGCCACAACCCTTAATCTCTCACTAAGGCCAATATGTATACTTGTGGAACTTTATCTTAATACCCCACCATTCCATATGACTTGGTCCTATGAATTTGGTTTATAAATTCCCAATATAGGGTGTCTTATTTCTCTTCTTCTTACAACTCTTGTACCTTCTAGGTATAGGCTTTCAGGCTCCGTGACTTTCTATGGGCACATGCCTCGTAAGTGATCCAATATTATGGTTCTTCATTATATGCATATGGTATTTTATTTTTAGGTGCTCATTTTGTTTTGGATTTTAGTTTAATTTTCGTATTCAATGGCTGTGGGTATTGGCAAGAACTCATTGAATCTATTGTTTTGGTAAAATTGAAGGTTTCTCCTGCTATCTAGCCTAGACCCTTGAGCATTATACAGGGACATGTTGTAGGAGTAGCTCATTACCTTCTGGGTGGAATCTTCACAACATGGGCATTCTTCCTGGCAATAATTTTTGTAGTAGGATAATGGCTAGGAGGATTAGAAAAGCATTATGGAATCAAGATTTTCAAAGTTCAGCCAAGGCTTGGCCCAGGACCCAACTACGCATATATATATATATATATATATAGACACAAATGCACACATGGCATCTAGTCAGGTGGCATGTGAGGGGTCCCCCTTGGCTTGAGGGGTTCAAATTTTATCGCGCAACCAACAAACCCTCCAACTACTCGCCCTTTCGAAAATGACCTACTTGCGCATATAAAAGTCTTACCTGAAGTAGTATGGGGGGGTGATGGAACCAGGCTTGCACACCCTAAAGAAGAAAATAATGATGTGGCCCTAATAAAATCAATTGTAGATTTATACCAATCATACAGATATATGCACAATAATTAAGAAGCTATAAACATAATCGCAGATCGCTTCAACATAGATATATTATAACAGAACCAGATCTAGATCTAATAATGTGTGATTACTTAAGCAGATTCATCAACCATTTATATGAAAAACAAACATACTATATATCCTTGCGCAAATAAAAATAAGAACACAGAAGCAATGTGATCTTAAAGACAGAAACAATGGACATATCATTCATATCAATAACATAATTTTTCACCAAAATCATTCTTCGTATTAATTCATATCATTTCAATACATAATACTTTACCCTTACACATAACCCTTCTGCACACACAATGAGTGGAGTTTTCACAACCAGGACTAGGTCTTCGCGCACACAGCCAACAGGAACCTTTCTACCTAACCCACAAAAAACCCTTATAAAGTATTACAGACACATAAATAGTCAGATCATAATATCACATCAAGTTTAATTAAGTTACCTCCTTAGACTCGATCTATCTCTTTATATTCTTCTGGCACGCAGATACTATGGTCTCAAACCATGGTTTGAAGCCCATAGTTTACCCTTAAACCCATTTACATCAAAAATAGGTAATTTGACATGGCCCTGATCTGGATTTATGCAGGAACACAACATAATACATATATAACCATAAATACAAATATATAATGGAAATAAAACTTCATTCCATTAATATCAAAGAGCTGAAATTTGCTTACAGACAGAATGGAAATAAACTAGCTAGGGCGTTGGTATCTTATCTTTGAGAAGAGATGTGGTGGCTACATTCCTCTAAAATATCTTAAAATGAAGCTCGAGGGCCTACTTATTATTTAGAAACAATGGAAAACCCTAAACATCCAAAACTCTAACCGTAGGAGATGAAGCGCCAGAACTATGGGCCCCTTTTAGGTAAATTGGTGTATCAACTTCCCAGGGACGTAACTTTGGCATACTAACTTTGTTTGATGCAAACCATACCTCGTTAGAAATATCTATTCGAGGACTACAACTTCTAATGTGAGAAACCTAATTCCATGGACCCATTTTGCTCCTAGTGTTCCCAAAAAATGTCGTTAAGGGCCTCAAAACATCTCTGGAAGTTCAGGACCTGAAAAACTGCTACAAATATCAAGTTGTGTTGAAATTGAAAAAATGAAGAGACAATATTGGGGCCCAAAGCGGAATAGGAGGGTGGCCACCAATATCCACTTGGATAATTCCTCCCCCCTTAGGAAGCAATGGTCCCCACTACGTTGAGTTCCTCCATGAGACGAGGAAAATTCTGCTGAACTTGGTCCCTGGTGAAAAACTTGCCTTGGCATAGGATTTGGCAGCTTTGAAAACCAGATATAGTTGGATATTTTGTTGGCGATTGTTCTTGATTTGCATTTCCATGATACAATCTATGGTGGCATGTTCCATGTAGTCTTGGTTTAACTCTATTGGTGTGAATTTTTTTGCAATGTCAGAGGTGTCCAATAGAAGTGGGAGGTAGGGACGAAGGCAGTTCACATTGAATATTAGGTGAAAACCAAGGAATGGTGGAATAATAAGCTCAAAGGAATTAATCCCTACATCCATGGTGATGGTTTATGGCCCATATCAGAGTGGGGTTCAGTGAGGCGCTCGTTGTGTAAATGTAGCCAGAATTTTTTGCCCCCCTGGAAATTGTGTGGCACCCGATGTTGATCATTTCATTGCTTGTACGTAGTATTGGCTCTTTATAATATGTCATGAACCTGTTGGCAGATGTTATAAATGTGCTCAATGAAGCTATTTTCTTTTTCAACTTTAGACTGGACATGAGTCGAATCAGCTTGAGTAGCCGCAAATTGCATGCCTACATCAATGGGACATAATGGCTAGAATCCCAAGCCCACTTGAAAGGATTTGTGGCCATTTGAGATGTGGAGAGCCTGGTTATAAATGTGTTGTACATAAGGGAGGCTCTCATCCCATGTTCATGGAGGATTTGAATTCTACATGCGCAGAATGTGTACAATCATCCTGTTTACGAGCTTTGTCTGGCCATCAATTCGGGGATGGAAAGTTGTCGACTTAGCAAGCTTGGTATCCAGAATTGGCCAAATGCTCAACCAAAATGTGCTGAGGAAATTGTTATCCTGGTCTGAGATGATACACTGTGGGATCCAAAAGTGCACCCACACTCGTTCAAAAAATATTTTAGCAGTGGCTTATGTTATGATATTATTCATGCACGCCACCATCATGGTCATCTTCGAGAATCTATTGATGACCATGAAAACAAAATCATTTCCATGCTTACTAGAAGGAAGGCCCGACATGTAATCCATGGAGATGGATTCCCAAGGTCGAATAGGGGTAGGTAGCAGAGTATAGAGGCCTTGATTCTTGATGGTCAGTTTGGAAATGGCACAAGAAATGAGGGATTTGATGTACTTCCCGACATCCTGTTGAAATTTTGACCAAAATAAATGCTTATGCAGTACTCCCACTGCTTTCTTGACCCTAAAATTCCCAGTGACTCAACCGTAGTGTGCTTCCCATATCATCTTGGCATGCTTGCTTGAAGGAACACAAAGGTGTCCCAGGTAAAATAATAATGCATCTTGGAGGTGAAAATTTTGAACTTGCATACCCCTCAAGAGTGCCTTGTATGTGTGGCCAAATTATGGATTTCTCCTGTAGAGAAGCGACCAATAAAAAGTATCGTGCCCAAAAGAGTTGAGAATGGTGTTTAGCACCACAATCGGTGGTCGACTGAGGTAGCATGCAACATTATTGGTGCTACCCTTCTTGTACTTGATGTTCAAATAAAACGGTTGTGGATATGTGAATCACTTCTAATGGCGATCGTTCTGCAACTTCCCTTGTGTGTGTATGAACTGCAAAGGTCGGTGGTCTGTGTGGATGATTGTTTCCTTCCCCAAAATGTAATGCTTCCATTGTCGACAAGCCTGCACAATGGAATACATTTCTTTGTCATATGTGGGATACTTGCGGACTGTGTGGGACAATGTATCGCTATGATATGCCACTGGATTCCCCTAATGAGTAAGAATTGCCCCAATAGCATAGTCAAAGGCATATGTCTCAATCTCAAATGGTTGTTGCAAGTCTGGTAATGTGAGAACTTGGGTTGAAGAGAGGCGATGTTTCAATTGTACGAACGCCTTCTCTTGAGATTCTGACCAAAAAATATTTTATTTCGCTTCTTGCTTGGTGACTTAACTCAAGGGCCAAGTGATATGAGAGAATCCCAACATGAACCTGCAGTAGAAATTAGCAATACCTAGAAAGTTGTGAAGCTCTACTAGAGTGGTTGGGGCTGGCCAATATCGAATGACTTGGATCTTGGTTGGATCCACATGCACCCCGCTTTCATCAATAATGCATCCCAGATATTGAATCTGGGTCATGCCAAAACTTCACTTCTCCAAACTGGCACACAACTTGTGTTGTTGCATTGTTTGGAATACTTTTCGAATGTGGTGGAGGTGCTCTTCCCAAGTCTAGCTGAAGATAAGAATGTGATCCAAGTACACCACTACAAATGAGTTGGTGAATCACTGCAAGCTATCATCCATCAACCTCATGAAGGTTCCAGGAGAATTTTCCAACCCGAAAGGCATGACCAGCCATTTGAAAATTCCCTCCTTGGCTTTGAAGGTAGTCTTCCACACATTGGAGGGTTTGATTGGTGCCTAGTAATACTCATACTTCAAATTGATCTTGATAAAATATTTCTCCCCTTTGAGTTGGTCCAGAAGGTCATCAATCCATGGGATCAGGTACCTATTCTGGACAGTGATCTTTCTCAGGGCCCGATAGTCAATACAGAGTCTCCAAGTCCCATCCTTGTTCTATACCAACATGATCGGGCTCCCACAGGGTGATGAAATTGGTTGGATGTGACCTTTTCGTAGTAGCTCTTGAATCTGCATCTTGATTTCATCGTTCCATAGAACATATCATTGATAGATCGCTCCATTCGGTAGCAGCGCACCTGGGGTCATATCAATGGGGTGCTTGACCTAACAGCGTAGAGACACCCATGTGGGTGAGGTGAAGATGTCCCCACACTCCTCCACAATGTTGTCCATTTGTTTTTGTCGTGAAGAGGATCCCTACGTGGAGGTCATGGCCATAGTCTTCTTCTTGCCCTAGGGGCGGATCTTCAAGAAGACAAATTTCCTGGTTTTGGAAATGAGCTTATTGCATTGTTTTGGAGTAACCAAAGAGATAGTGATAGGTGGTGGTACCTATGGTATTCTTTACAACTTATTTCCCAAAGTAAAAATAACAATGTGAGGCCGAGACTCATACATAGCATGTCGCTTCCACAAGTATGGTTGGCATAATAATACATCACAAGCATCAAGAGGAGAAATGTCACATAATACCTCATCCATGAAGGGCTTGATGGTGTAGGGAATGCAACATTGTTGGTTGACATGGACATATCGTCATGGGTGAAGCCACCCGATGGTGTGTGGTTTTGGGTGTGCTGTGGTCGATAAGCCCAACCACTTCACGATGTCTACAAAAATGAGGTTCTTTTGGCTCCCATTGTTGACAATTAACTATAGCGGGGAACCCTTTATCGACATCTAGAATTGGAAGAGACAATACTCCTCCTTTGGATCTTCCGGTTCCTCCTTCTAGATCTTCGCAGTGGCAACAATGGCATTCGACTCCACATCAATAATATGTTTCCCTTTTTCATTCCTCTTGTTAGGTTCTGATTCAAAGTCAGAGCATGCATCTGATTTAGAAGCCCTCATCTTGGCCACCATCAACTTCTTGGCTTGACACTCACTTGTGTTGTGAGTGGAGATCTTATGGAACTCACACCACTTTCCCGTGTCCTTCTTTGGCTTCATGGTGTTGTTATTTTCTTGCATCTTTCACAGGTTTTCTTGGGCTGCGATGCCTTGGATTTTTCCTTTGTTCTAAAGTGTGGGGGAACCTTTCCCTTGCTTTTGATTCATAGATCCAAAGTCTTGCTTCTTCTATTTGACTTTCTACTCAATCTTGGCAACATACCAGTATGTCGTACAAAGCAAGGAGATGTTGCGAAACTCCATTTCCTCTAGAATGTATCTGTGTAGACAACTACAATAATTTAGCACCAAATGTTTCTCTGAATATTTGAAACCCAACTTTGTGCATAGGGTATCGAACAGATTCGTCATCTCATGCACATCTTGATCCTTTTGTTGTCACAACATGGTCCATTGTATGTACATGTCCTCATAGCTCCCCATGAGATAGTATTGTTCCTTGATGGTGTCTCGGAAAGAATTCCAAGTTGGTATGGCTAAGAATAAAGAGGGTTTTCTCTTGTCCTTTTTCTCACAGTAGGTTTCCAACTAGTCCTTGACATGGGGGGTAGCTTTGAGGAGTGCAAAAATAATCTTCTCTCGGTCAGAAAAGTCATGAACCAAGAAATATCCTTCTAATAGATTCAACCATATATCTATGTAATCTAAATCTATTTGAACCTTAAATATGGGAATGTCAAATTTTACTTATACCTTAAAGGAGGTCACACCTCCAGAGTGGCTGTTAGACATAGATGCGCTGCCAGTGGGCAGTCATTGAAATATCTGGTGAAATTTATACATCATCACATTCCCTTGTTTTTAAACATCCCCCTTGAGAAATATTTGATAGGATCTCCTGCTCCCTCATATTTATTTTCCTCCCCCATGGGCGGCCGTCGGGGTTTGCGAGGATGATCTTGCAAAGGTTCAACTAGATCGAGCCCTAACTCCTTATACCTCGACCTTGTTTGGGACATGCAAAGAAGGATCAAGAAAAATTAGACCAATATGATACCACTGATCCGGATTTATGGAGGAACACAACATAATACACATATAACCATAAATACAAATATGCAATAGAAAAAACACATCATTTCATTAATATCAAAGAACTGAAATTTTTTTACAGACAGAATGGAAATAAACTAGCTGGGGCACTGGTAGCTTATCTTTGAGAAGAGATGTGGTGGTTAAATGCCTTTGAAGTATCTTACAATGAGGCTCGAGGGCCTATTTATTATTTAGAAACAATTGAAAACCCTAAACATCTAAAACCCTAATGCTAGGAGATGAAGTGCCAAACGTACGGGCCCTATTTTCTGTAAATTGGTGTTTCAACTTCCCGGGGATGTAAATTTTGCATACGATATCCATTTGATGCACACCATACCTCGTTAGAAATATATATCCAAGGAATACAACTTTTGATGTGGCTAACATCCATCCATGGACCCATGTTTCTCCTAGTTTTCCCAAAAAACATAGTTTAGGGCCTCAAAATGGCTCCGGAAGTTCAGGACTCGAAAAACTGCTAAAAATAATAAGTTGCACCGAAACTGAAAAACTGAAAGAGAAAATGGTGGAGCCCCAAGTGGAATTGGCGAGTGGCCACCAATATCCACCTGGATTATCCCCAAATCCCCTTGACTCATTCGCGCAATGCGCATGTACAAAACTTGTGCAAAAAGATACCAAAAAGTGTAGCATAGGGGACCTCACTCCAACAGCTACCATGTGGCAGGCCACAATGAATTTCTAGAAGTTAATAAAGCAAATCTTTGAAGCCTGCTATATTTTGATGCAGAGGTCAGATAAGGATGAAACTTATACTGTTAGGAAGGTATTAATTAGATGAATACAATGGTATTCTATATTTTGTATTTTGAAGAGTTTGAAGGTCTAGACCCCATCTACATGACTAGAACCTTGGAGGATTGGTCAACATAGTAACTACCTCCTTCTACTGTTAGAAAGGGCTAGGAATAGAAGGGGGTTTGTTACAACTAAATTCATTATCCCCAAGCAATCCAAACATAAATACTAGGATCCCACACAAGTATGAAGAATACTTCCTTGAACAAAAATTCTCCCCATAAATTCGTTATAAGGTTCGAGTTTATAGCTCCTAATGATACCCTTCATTAGCATACTCTCCATCATACCCTAGATTTTGGAAGTGATGCTTTGATATCTGAGATACAACTAGAATACCTCCTGTGGTAAACCATATCATGGTACTACATAATGAACTATTGAAAATTGTGAAGTCTTGTGGGTATAAAGTATTAGCTACATAACATTCTAAGGCACTTAGATTTTTCCACACGCTAATATGTGCTTCATATATTCCAACCTTGACAGGGCTTATACAATGTCCCTTATCCCCTAAATCATCATCATACCCCCAATTTTTTTATTTTGACCTCCAATGATATAATCTTATTGATCTATCTATAGCTACATGATTTTCTGGAGTTCACATCTAGGAGATGAAATAATCAGAAGATAAATCACCCAGCAATTGATGATGTAATGATGAAAAATATAGTCCCGTGTCTTATCTGCTACCAAATACTCCCTCCATGAAATATCCTATTCTAAAATATCTGCCCCTATTGCCTCAATATACATTATTTGTCTTTCCTTACCCAATGCCTGCTACTCACTCATATATCTTGATTTCAAGTAGATTTTTTGATCCACTCCACACAACTTGCTAGAGTAGATATCCTCTAGTAAAAATACTTCTACTTGTCTTCCAACAAGGTTGAGGAAACTTTGAAACAATTTTCCCAATATAAGATGCTCATTTTCCCATTTCCCTAATAATATTTAAACGCCATTACACTAGATATCATGTGATGTAATCATGTACGCTAATGCATCTGTAAGGAAATGCATAATCTCAATCATCTCTTCACTCATTCTGAAACTATAATCACTTCCCTACAACATTGGTAGACCTACTATCAAATCCCTGGTTGTAACTACCCAAATCTTTAGCTACTTTAGTCTCTTATAATTTAGATGATAAAAATGTTATCAAGAACTTGATTTTCAATGCTCCTACCTTTCCCTCCACTGTTTCCTTCATTTTACAAAACAACAATCACTTGTAGAAGATTTGACTTCCAATGCTCAAAGGAAAAAAAATCTTGGATATTTTCCCAAGAAATTGGATATCCAATTAATAAGAATTCTCATAAGGATGTATGCTGCTATTCTAAACATCTCCAAAGAGTCTCCCTTTTGTTTCCTTATTATTTGGTTCTTACCCTTGTTACAATATCTTGTGACCTACAACCGTATTGAAATTAGTTCTTTTTCATTCAGCTATTTTTTAAACATGTTTATGTTCTAATCAACTATTTTTTTTTTAGAATTCGTGAGAAATAGGTGAAACAATCTTCTCCTTCCTTCAAATAGGCAGCAATTTTTATCGCAACAACTTGAAAATGGAATCATCTTCTCTTCAAAATAAAGAAAAAATATTTTTCATGTAGGTTTTAACAATATCTGGATGAGACTCTTTGATGTTAGTAAAGAAGAATAGTTTATAATACCTTGAACCTCTTACAAAGGTAGGGCCCTCAATGTCATGCAATCCTTGCATGTTGTCTACAATCAAATATAGAACCTTACTTAAAATTTCATCATTTTAGGAGGGCACAATAGTAGTTACCCTTAAGGTTTCATTGAGGCAAGAAGAAATTACAAGTCTTACCTATTTACACGGGTGTTATAAAAGCCTTTGTTTGAACAAGGCAAGGATCAATGGCTTCAAATCCAAATCAAAAATTTCCAATTAGATTGGTCTACCTTGGAAAAGCATCAATATTTCTCATCCAATTTAGAGAAGACATCTCCTTTCTCCATAAACTTCAAATCTAATGAAATCATGAAGAGACAATTTCCCACTTTCACCTTTTTGTATATTCCTTGGTTGCTTGTGTTGAAGAGTAGCATGGAACCCATTTGAGAAATGTATGATTTTTATCTTCTTTATCTTCTTCATGAAAACATTATTTTCAAATAACCAACTTGTTGCATCTGTAAAAAAAATTCACAATCCCTAGCCATATGTCCATAGTTAGCACATAAAAAGCAATAAGCTTTAAATAAATGTATGTACTTGAATAATTTATTTAGATGTGATGGTCCTTGATAGTTATACATGTCAACCACTTTACAATCCATGACAATATGTCCATAGTTAGCACATGAAAAACAATAACCATTAAATAAACGAACATACCTGGAAGATTTATCATTCTTATTTGGAGGTGGAGCTATAGTCTATTGTTGTCCTTTGTTCTTGACTACTCTGGTCTTGGGTTTTGGAATTTCAACATTCTTCTTTAGATTTTCATTCTGATCGACTTATTAGTTAGGATCATCTTGCAATGATGTGGAGTCTCTACCTTCATCAACTAGAGCTTTACCAACTTTAATTGCCTTCATTTTTTCTTCTTCATCTATCTTATCTTGTAAGTGTTTTTTTTGCGATTCCTTGAGTTTTTTGATCTCATCAAATGTTGCATGAAGTTATTTATTTTGAGCCAGATCTTCTTGAAACCATATTTTTAAGGTATCCCTTCCTTTTTCTGCCTCCTCAACCTCTAGCTTGAGAAGATTGATCTTCTCTACTTCTATGTTGAGAACCTATATTTGTTCCTTCTACTTCTCGATCTCAATCCTAAGCTTTCTTAGTTCAGCTGAAGATGTTTCCAATTCCTTCAATTCCTTTTTCTTATGGTAAACTCCATATATGTATCTTTGATCATATTCCTTTCTTTCAATTTATGTTTCATGCATATGTTGTTTGATCCTGCTAACCTTTGAAAAGTTTGTGTCAAGTTCTTATTTCTTTCTTTGGGATTGTCTCTTGAAGTCTCGTGACTCTGTATTCTTGACTTCTTCCAATCGAACTCTAAGGTTGCTATTCATCTTCTTATAATATTCATTCTCCTTGAAGATTTATTTTGATGCCTTGAATTTTTCTTCCAAAAGTCTTGTCCTTTCCTTTGCCATTAGAGGAGATGTAAGCCTAAAAGTGCCCATGAAATTTTTAGGTAATTTCCATGTCATAATATGTAAACCAATCAAAATGATTTAAATTTAAAAAGAGGTACATATAAATATCTTTGAGGGAAAAGAATAAAAACTACTTTTTTTAATTGTATTTTTGACTTATCTCCTTATAGTTTTACTCAAATTTCAAGTGTAGACACTCATTGGGTGAAAAATTAATATCCACATCTAACAAGTACCCACTATGGATACTTTTGAGAAGACCCACATTGATAAAAAATGAAAATAATCATTGGATGTGTAATTTAATTTTACATCTAATGAGTATATAAATTTGAATTTGAAGTTCTTCTTTTCCCTCCAAAATTCATGATTCTTATTTTATTATTTTAACTATTATTTTATTATTTTTCCTTAGGAGGCCACTTTTAGGCTGAAATTTCCTCTAATGAATTTTGATTTCCTTTATCACTTTGATCACTTAATTTCGAAACTCTGCCTAAGTCATTTCTTCAATTTCTTCATCATGATCAAAAGAATCTGAATGTTCAATAATATATTGGCCTAATTTCTTTGGTGAATAGAGATTATGAAGCTTTCCAAGAGAGCTTTAGTTGTTAAACATTGACCAACTTTTGTTTTCACGGAATTTTGTGAAAAATTAAAAATTATATCCATGGCCCTTGAGTTATACCTTTTAGCTTCATCAGTAGATGTGTCCCTAGAAACAACTGATTCCCATACTTCATGTGCCTACAAATGTACTTCCATTCTGGATTCCAACATCTCATATTTATCTACATTAAGATCAGCGATTGGTACACAATACTCAATTTATTTAGATTTTGTTGCACCTGTACCTTCCTTTGAAATCCTTTAAACTCACTTCTTTGGCTTTCCCATCTCTGTGCTCTAAAAACTTCCTTCCAACGGTCAAGTTGTTACTGAAGGAACGATGCACTGATACCAATTGTTGAGGGTGAATCTATATTTCTTAGCAATGAGCACCTTTTAATTCTTTTCAGTGCATTAGTTATTCTTCAGTTATTATCAATGTTCTCCCTTAAAAATTATAAACAATAATCAATAGTAAAAAACACCATACAACAACGTAAAAAGATAAAACAGTAGACACGAAGGCTTTTAGGTGGAAAACCCATGTCGGGTTAAAACGACTGAACACTTCTCTAGTAATTGTATTCTTCTCTCTTTAAAATAAACATAGTTACATGATGATTTAAGCTACAACTAAGGGATGTTCCAACCCCAAAATTCACATGCCACAACCTATAAGGCACTTCTAAACCCTAATATCAGGTTGCAACTAGAAGGACACCAAAACGCCCTGTAGATCAGGCCACAACTTGATAAGCTCCCCAACACTCTATTTACCAAATGATGTCGGAAAGGATCCTTCGATGCCATGTCATTTTATCACCCACAACTGAATGGATTCCATGACACCCTATGCAAGATACAAATTTCCATAGCACCACCCTCCCACCCTGAAGTGTTGTCAGACGAACACTTGAAGGTGACTCTGATCACCAAGAAGAGTCGGTAGATCACCTTTCACAATTTCCACACTAGACCCCCGATATTCTTAATCAATGTAGAATATTTGTAATGAAGATTTAGAATAAATATCGAATCTTGGTAGCCACTTATCACTATTCCCACAAATTGATTAATACAAAAATTTTCATATCAATTTATCACTATATCATTGTCACTGCAAATCACTGTATAATTGTCTACTACCAAAAATTTCACTTCACAAATGAATAGTCATCAACACATTGTCATTACACTTCTCATGAATGAATAATAATAAATGATGTATCATTGTCACCATCATATCAGGCTTCATACAATGCAACAACTATCTAGCACTATTATCAACTGATGGCATAACCCAAGGTTTCTTAGGTCATCCCAATGCTCTACAATCATTATTCTCAAATTTTGTCCCCAGAGAGCTACCAACATATATGTAAGCATGTTGTTTCACTGGTCAAAATCTACAATCCATCATTCTCCAATAGGTTGTAAACTTGATGATGTTTCGTTCACTAATTTCTACCCTGCAACGTCACAGTCAAGTTATCCTAGGTTATCATAGACATTGTCAACGCAAGGTTCTACTAGTCAAAGTTAATATATCAATGCAAAGTCACTAGTTGAAAATCATGAAATTAGTGACTAGGTGACCGAAAAATTTAGTCAGTGAAATTATTTAAAGTGAATTACTACTAAATTTAACAAATTTTAAGTGACCGAACTAAAAATGACTAACTTAAATGACTAATTAAGTCTAGGGATAAAAAATACGACTACATAGTGAGTGACTAAACTAAAAATGACGAAATTAAATGACTAATTTAGTCTAGGACTAAAATATATGACTAGATAATAAGTGACTGAACTAAAACCGACTAACTTAAATGACTTAATTTAGTCTAGGACTAAAATATATGAGTAGATAATAAGTGACATACTTAATAATGATTAACATAAATCACTATTACAGTCCAAGAATAAAAATATGACCAAATAAGAAGTGCAACAAGTAATGAATTAGTCATTTATGCTAGTAATTCTCAATTCTGTCACTCCAGAAATGGAAAATTGCAATTTTGATACGAAAGTGTCACATTTCACTACAACAGTCTTTGAATCCATCTGCAATGTTAAAATTTAGAGACAAATGGGTCTCTGAATCCATCTAAAATGTTATAATTTTGAATAGCCTTTTGTCTCTAAAGTTTAACTTTAGAGGGTTGTTTCTACTGTCACCTTAGCAATGAATCATCTCACTTTGGATTACGTATTGAATATTGGGGATATCCCAAAGCACAAATTTATGGAGTCTTATGTGAGACTAAATCTCTAGCACTAAAAACCATTTCCCCCCTCATATACATTAATATACGTATGAAATGTTCCCTCAAACCTGGTTAAATGTGCTCTTTATACACTTGTAAGCATCATATGTGATTTGAAAGCCTCCTAATTTATTCTGTGTATATATAAACACACATGATTCTTATTAACGACTATTAGCACCACCACATTTTCACCCTAATCTATTTTTTAACAATTAAATATATAAGTATACATAAAATTAGAAGGAATGCGTATTAATGCAGAATAAAGATTTGAACATATGGAAGTGGTTCATTTTCGTAATTAACATTTACTAATTTGGAAGAACATAATAAAATTAAATTAAACAAATCAAATAATTTCATATAGCTATATGAAATTAAAAATTTATATTTCCATCTAGTTATATGAAATTAGCAATTTACAAGGTGCAAGGGACATAAATCCTCCACCATGCATGCTAGTATCTTAAGGTCCATTTTTCATGTTACAGTCGCATTTGTGATCTTTTCATCCTCTTGTAATTGTCTAAGAATTTATTTCCATATCTCATTATCAACATGTATTTGTATTTTGTTTTAAAATCATTTTAGTTTAGAGAGATTGTTTTCACTATTTGCCTAATTTTTTCTAACAAAATAGAAAACAAAAGGACTTATAAAAGTCGATAAAAAAGATAAAAATATAGAAACAAAAGACCAAAAAATGAATAAAAAATAGAAATACTTTTAAAAAAAAATCTAATATGTGTGATCTCTTCAACGTAACAACCTATGCCACCCTTTTCAAAGCAAAGGACTAGAAAAATGAATAAAGAAAAGAAATACTATTTAGAAGTCATGAAATGTGTGAAATATGCCTTATTATAAGCTATAACATTCTCTTCATTACCCATTTTTCACCCAATTAAGAGTTCAAAGCGCCCTCTTTGTTTCCCTCTTATTTTTTTTAAAGTGACCTCGATTTTTCTTTTTTCTTTTATACTTCCCTCTACACATTTATCAATTTGGTCGAATTTTAACATTATTTATTTGTTGGGAGTTTAAATTTCATGGTTTAAATATCTGTTTCGAATCTGTCATTCTGGACCATAAGGTAATCATCCCATCAGAATATGTCCTTCGAGGTATTCATCTCAAATGTTGAATCCCAAACATTGAATGCGTTTGCTAGATTTTGATTAACCCCAAACATTGAATGCATTTTCTAGATTTCAAATAGGGTATTTTATTTAGAATGTTGTGTATTCTAATAAATTTTGCGAGAGATTCCCATAGGATAACCATGATTTTTATTTTTTTTCATTTTGGTAAAGGAGTGTTGTGAAGTGGAGCAATATGGAAAATTGGGGGAATTAAAGAGTTCAATTGGTCTAGCTATGGCAGGGACAAAACCTCAATTCACTTAGTCTCTTCAGTGTCAGATAGTGAATGTTGGAAGAGAGAGGGGGAATGTTGCAGTCAACAATAGGCACTCACAGAGGCCATTACCTTTCGAATGTCGATGGATGAGGCATTATTCAATGAACCATCATTCAATGAGAAACACTTCTAGTACCAGCCTTAATTCTACTTCTTCTCTTCTTCCTCTCTCCTCGCCTTTGTCCTCATCCCTAAGAAGTTTTCGAGGAAGGGTACATTTTCTTATGTTAATATAATGTAATGGAGGAACAATTTTGTGGATACACTTGATCTCTATGGATTTTTCCTAGAAACAGAGCCTATCACCATTGAAGCTCACATTGGAAATGGAATTTGTCTCCAAATACAAGGTCTCATTTTGAAGGAATTTGAATGTTTTGTAGAATCTCTTGCGCTTTATCCCTAGAATTATTATCCTCTCACACACTATGGAGTTTTCTACAAAGATGAAGGGAACTTGCCTGATGCAGTTGAGATTTGTTTCTCACATCTGACACTATTTGTGGTTTTTTTTCTTTTATGTACTTATTTTTTGTGTTACTTGTTTGTTCAAGCTTCTTTATAGTAGTAGGTTTTTTATATTGTATTTTGAAACCGAATTAATTTGAATATTATTAGGATAACCAAAATATATCTACAGTAACTATGGCATCATTATATAAATGTGAAAATTACATGATCTCAGTTTTGAAAAAAAAAAATTATGTCAGTCCTTATACATTCTATACACACAAATTTTTGGATAGCACCGTTAGATCTGTGAAGTTTCATTAATGTCAACTTTTCAAAAATTTGTTGTTAATGTACCGAGCCTTTTTAAGGAATCTGTACCTCTTATCATATCAATCAATGTTGATTCCATGGCATGGATATCTACTAACTCATGGGGTAACATCTCTACAAACATATTCTAGAAAGAAACCCAGAACATAACTGATAGGATTTTTAACTTGCTTCCTTTTCATAAAATAGGAACTCTTGATTCTTTGGCATAACATCCTCACAACATTCAGAGTCTCGGTTATTAACTTATTTCAGAAATTTTTATTTCTTGTAAAGTATCGCTACATTTTATAACTACCCAAAGGAATGAGTTTGTTTCAAGGATATAGATTTACCCTCTTTACCCAATATATCACATTGGATTCATTTTCTTGTCAGTTTATCATATTTATTTATTTATTTAATGTGCCATTTAGTGTATATTTTCCACGAAATTCTGATATAATATTATGAAAAATCTATAAAAAAAAATTCCTTTTCACACAGACACATAATTTCTCTGCCAAATAGCAATGGAGTAGAACAGAAATAGGTTCACAAAATTTACACAATAAAATACACAATTCTTCTAGGGAAACTGTTGCTTGATTTATAATTTTATTAAGGAAAATTGAGAAACAAAATAGATACACATACAAGGTAGTTCTAACATGAAAAAAAGGATAATTTTTCTGCATGTCCTAGGCTTGAGACTTCTAGATGACAGCTGACGTGCTTCTCTCTCCTATATGCACTAGAGGCTCAAATTTCCCAACACAAAACCTTAGGAAATAATATACTATTTCCTATCAATGGCTAAGATCCTTTTAAATAAGGATTTCCCCTATTTATATGCACACTCCAAAGAGAAAATTTCCTTCCTCAATAGTTCATGCAAGGAACACTTGGCTCGTTCCTCGATGAGATCTCTTTCTCACAAAATCGTGCTCAAAAATTGATTGATTAATTGTGTGCCTTTTATATCGTTATAATATTTTGGATTAGGCTATTGTTAGTGAGTTTTCTAAATTAGGAGTTGAATTGGAGATTTTCTAGTTAACAAAACTAAACACTCTTAGTTCTCTAGATCATCCTAAAATTTAGGAGGCTAACTCCACTTATTCCCTCAGTTCCCAATTTAAATCACATTAGAGGATAGATAAATAATCCTCCAAAAAATTTCATTAGTCAAACTACTTCTTGAACTCGTAATGATAACTAGAACTCATATAAGTCTAAGAATATTTCCAAATTGATTCCTTGAATCAAGGCAAAGATCAAGGAAGCCATTCCTTGGCTACTTTTCAACACTCTCTCTTAGTGAGGAAGGGATTTTTTACAACTATAAACTTATTTCTGTGATGAAAAAAACTACCCCTTTCTAATGACTTGGTCAGGATTTATGCCATCTTCTCCCATATTGGAATGTATTTTACCTTGACTATCCCCTTCTACACATAATCTCTAAGATGGTGATACGGGATCTTGATATGCTTTAAGAGATCATCCAATGTTGGATTCTAGGAGAGTTTAATGCAACTATGGTTATCATAATATATCATGGTAGGCTCCATCCTCTTTCTATAAATTCCCATCGGTAACTTCTTCATCCAAATAGCCCTGCAAGCTGCCTCACTAGCAACCACGTACTCAACTTCTGTTGAAATTAGTGAAACTAATCTCTTCTTCTTGCTATACCAAGAAACTATAGCTAACCCAGTACTCCTCTTGTCTGTGGAGCTCCTTTCCCATTATACATCAGCGAAGCCCTCAAGCCTCACTTAATCAACCTTTTTGTACCATAATCAATAGTTTTTTATTCCTATGATATATCTAAACACATGCTTTGTAGCAATACAATGCACTCTAGTAAGTTCAACCATGAATTTACTTTGTTGGTTGACTCCAAAACAAATATCAAGTTGTGTGTTGACAAATTACATCAATGATCCACTGATTTTTTGGTATACTCTAATATCCACTCGCTGTATTGTAGTACTAATTAGAATTTGGATCAGGGAAAAAAATTAGCTAAAAATTAAAAGTGCTCAAAATTGTTTCAGACCTGA
Source organism: Pinus albicaulis (assembly GCA_034641835.2). Lineage (NCBI taxonomy): Eukaryota > Viridiplantae > Streptophyta > Pinopsida > Pinales > Pinaceae > Pinus > Pinus albicaulis. The sequence goes on along the minus strand of CM076571.1, from coordinate 724,022,646 downwards.
GCGATCGGATAGAGTTCGTCGCTAGGATTCTTGTGAAACTCATTTCATCAAAATCCAAGTTCGTATGACTGAGTTATGGTCCGTTGTTTGCTTTTCGAAATAGGAAAAAATGGACAAAGAAAGTACAGGGATGATGTGGCAGCCCAGTCAGCTCATGAGGAAAGTCCTCCAACAATAGCCAATAAGATCGCGCCAAGTGGCACCTTCAGATTTGCGAATGTGGATTATGGGGTAAATTTTCTCTTATCCTAAGTCTAAATCAAATTATATGATATTGGTGTAATTTTATATTATTGGAATTTTTTATTTAGGGCCAATGAGGGCATGAAACATGGTGCAACAAGGGGCTACCACATGCCCCCACCCCATGGCCTTAGAGGTTGGCAAGTTCGAATGTTGTTTGGTGGATATATTATATATGGTATTAAATTTTCATATAACCTCAGATTGAAACCATATTACACAGCGGAATTAAACCACAATTAAAGGAGATAACAACTAATTTGGAGGAGGCTCTAACTTGGTGGACGAATCTAAGGTTGGCAGTGGAGTTATTATAAGTTTTTCAAAAATTCATGGTTGGATCAGGCATCGAACACTCGACCTACTCCACACTACACCGATGATTTATCAACTCCCCTAGCACATGGTTCTTCACCACAAAGGCCACCACTTGTATTTGAATTTGATCACGCAAAAATGTGGTGATCCAAAAGGGGCCAGCCCCCTCCCCATATGGCCACAGTTCAAGGACTAGGCGTTATGTGATCAATCTAATGGAAAATTTAAAACCATGTTTAATTAATATTAAAACGTTGTTAAACCACATTAGAATGGGATTAGCGCTAAAATGCGCTTATATTTAAACAACGCTTATTTTATTATTAAAATGCACTTATTCACTAATTAACCGCATGATTATTTTTGGTGGAAATTTTGGCAGAGCATGCCAATTTAGGCGGATTTCCAAATTTAGTATTTTAACTAGTAGTTTTCCAGAATTAGTGGAGGAAATTAGGGAAAATTTGGTTGTGCTCTATATTGAGCATCATTCAACCAAATTTCGAAAATCAATAGTCATTTTTTAATATCTTGGACATTATGAAGCTATTTGTGAAAATTTCAGAGGCATTTTTAGACTTCCAAGTGTGATTTTTCTATAGGGAAGTTTCATGGAGCCTAGTGCCACCAAGTGTTGGAGGCAAATCCAGAGGAGCCAAAGGCCATTCTGAGTGAATGAATAATGAATTTTGGATGATTGACATGTTCTGGAGATAGTGAGACAGGTTATAGGTGCATATGAGGACTTATAAGGGTTTTTTTGCCACATTATAGCTCAGGGAAGCTCAAGGCCACCAGTAGAAGAGGTCAAGCCAAAGGGAGCCATAGTCCATTTATAGTGATTGAACAATCAATATAGGGGTATTTTGGTATTCTGAGCGCATTGGTAAAGTTTGCAAAACCAATGGAGTTTAGCATCATCTTGTAAAATAATTTTATCATCTTAATCCTAGAGATCCTAGTCCATTGATGGAGGCCCAAGGAGACGTAGCCAAAGTGTTGAGGGTGATCTCCTTTATTATACTACTATTGTGTGCTGCTGGTTAATTTTCTACAAATTATGTTTTTTTTTCATTCATTTAATTAGCTAAAAACAATTTTTAATTGAAGACACATAAATCATGTAAAAAAAACATAAACTTGACACAATAATTCAATTACACAAATGGATGTATGAGCATGATCCTCAGATTATTTAAATGAAGTAGAAGGTGATTGCACAAAAAAACAAGTCAGCCACCTATTTCAGATCAAGATGGTGTCATAGCTTAGATTAGATCATTCTAGCCAAGTATAGCTAGGGTTAGCTATTGGTTGTTAAATTGTGCAAGGAGAAATTAATAGTTTGAAAGTTTATGTGTGAAGGAGAAGTTAGATTGAGAGCTTGGTTCTGAAATCACAATAAATAAGTTTGTGAAGCTTTGTGAATTGTTTGTGAAGCTCTTTAATTCATTACATTGTGATGGAAACTTCATTAAGTGGTGATTCTAAACCATCCTCCTTTTCAAGGCTCTGTGATAAAGAGATGAAGCAGGACTTATACATCATGAAATATATGGTGCAAAAGTTGTATCAAGATGTAAAGGAGAACACTACACTTCAAGAGTAGTTGGTTTCCTTGAATAAATAGAAGCAAGAACTTCTTCAAAAGATGCATGAGATGGAGACTCAGCTCCATGATGCCAAAGAATCCTTAGCCAAGAATGTGCTTGAAGAAGAGGAAAATAACTCAAGTTTGTCTTCAATTTACTCTCAAGATAAATGTGTAGGTTATTTTGAAAAACAAAATAGAGGGATAGGGTCCAAATTGATGATAAAAACCGGCTATGAAGGTAAAGGATTAGGTAAAAATGCACAAGGCATAGTTGAGCCAATTATGGTTGAGGAAAGGCCTAAGTATTTGGGTCTTGGCTATGGACAACTTTGTGGAGAAAGCTCTAAAGCCATGAAGGCACTTGAAACAGTTCCAAGGAGGACTTTTGTTGCAGGTTCAAACCCTAAAACATGTAAATTTTGTAATCAATATGGATGCAATTGTTTGAAACCCATGTTGTAGCAAGATGCTTTTAGACATGCAAGTTATGGCAAACAAGAGAGTTGTGAAAACTCGAATGAACATTTTTGTTGGTATTAAAAAGAGAGCTAGAACCTATTCAAGTGAATCTCCTCAAGAAGGTGATAAAGATGAAGATTCAAAGAATTATTCAGGGTATAATTCTTCCTATAATCATGTTGTTTATGATTATGTTAAGCATGACAAATTAGCATGCATGAATGGGAGAAAAAGTTGTTGTTTATATTGTGGTTTGTGTAACCATCAAGTTTCAAGATGCTGGAAGAGAATGATAGCATACAATAAATAGTCAAAGCAAAGGTGAATTGAACAGAAGATGCAAAAGGTTTTCACTCATTTCCAGAAGAAGGGACATCTCATTACCCAATGTTGGACACTACATCCAACCACCCATCCAAAGTAATTGAAGCAAGGGGAGAAAAATAATGGCAAGAATGGAACAAGAGATTCCATCATTGATGTGAGTCAAGATGATTCACAAGAAAAGGATTTTTAGCAGGAAAAATCGCCATTGAAGTGGATTGGTAATAAATGGCTCGATTTCTTGACCAAGTAAGGCATGCATTTAATTTGTACATAGATGAAAATTTAAGCCATATGTATGCATGAATTTATGTTCGAAGTATGACAAGTTGCAATAGATTATCACAACTTGTATGATGCAAGATTGCATGAGAATGTTGTTCGGTTGAATGCATTTCTGTTCGTTGCAAAATTTCACCAAGATGGTGTAAAATATGGGTATGTCACTCATTTATGTTACAGAAATTTATCATTCAATTCAGCTCTTATGATCGCCCATATGTTTTGGGTTTATGTACTTATTTGTACTTGAAAGAGAGAGTATAAAGTGTACATATGCATGAGACTTTTTATGTGTAAATAGAGAATATGTGATAGGTTAATTGTAAATATATACATGCATGAGTGTTATCAATATGTATCATGTGTTTATCGACTTGTGTTGATTGTCTCACACACATTTCATATTGATTTATGTCCATTGTGTTGCATATTTCATGTCGACTTGTGTTGTTGATGTCGCATGTTGTTTGTCGACTATGTTTGTTTATTGTGAGTAGATATTGGATACACCAATGTGCAAGAAGATCGCCATGTACTTGATGTTACAGGAGGTGACAATCATTTATTTAAAGGAGAAAAAAATATTTGGTCATCATTTCAATTCTTAAATAATGTTTTCTTTTCAAGATTGATTATATGTTCTTGTGACAAGACGTCGTAGGAAGTTTCAGGTCTATTTAGTGAGAAGTGGAAAAGATGCAAAGTGTTTTGTAACCATTGCAGAACAAGCTGGTTTCTTGTGTTGACACCAAGAGTTCACTCATATTGCAAGCTTAATTTGGATAAAATGATTTCCAAGAAGAATCTTGTATGCATTTGATGCAAGAGGGACTTCATTCTCAGTGGGAAGGCTAACATTTTTCTAAGCACATAGAGATCGATTTGTTATAGAAGGGTATGTATCAGTTTAAAATAGCCAACAATGTTGAAGTGATAGCATCAACCAAAGAGTAGTGGTTGATGGACATGGCTAGTTGTGATGGAAGTCATGTCAATGTGATTGTCAAAGAATACTTGTCAAGTAAAATTAGCTGATATAACTTGAAAGTAGAAGAGTGTTGAAGCTCAAGCAGATAATTATTAGCTTTTATCATTCCAAAATCCCGTCAGTGGGAAGGAGTGATCAGAATTTGGATAAGGGCCTAAAATTAGCTAAAAATTCAGAGTGTTCAAAATTATTTCATACCTAAATGATCGGATATAGTTTGTCTCCAAGATTCTGATGCAATTCGTTTCATCAAAATCCAAGTTCGTATGACTGAGTTATGGTCTATTGTTCACTTTTTGAAACACAAAAAAGATGGACAGAGAAGGTACATGGATGATGTGGCTGCCCAGTCAAATCATGAGGAAATTCCTCTAGAAACAGCTAATGACATCGCACCAAGTGGCACCTTCAGATTCGCCAATGTGGACTATGGCGTAAATTTTCTCCTATCCTAAGTCTAAATCAAATTATATGATATTGGTGTAGTTTTATATTATTGGAATTTTTTATTTAAGGCTAATGAGGGCAGGACAAGTGGCGCAACCAGGGGCTACCACGTGCCCCCACCCCATGTCCTTACAGGTTGGCAAGTTCAAATTTTTTTTGGTGGATATATTATATATGGTATTAAATTTTCATATAACCTAAGACTGAAACCATATTAAATGGCAGAATGAAACCACAATTAGAGGAGCTACCAACTAATTTGGAGGAGGCTCTAACTTGGTGGATGGCTCTAAGGTTGGTGGCAGAGTTATTATAAGTCTTTTCAAATATTCATGGTCGGATCGGGGGTCGAACAACCGACCTACTCCACACTACACCGACGGCTTACCAACTCCCCTATCACGTGGTTCTTAACCACAAAGGCCACCACTTGTATTTGAATATGATTGCGCCAAAATGTGGGGGTCCAGAGGGGGATAGCCCCCTCCCCATATGGCCCGATTTCAAGGACCAGGAGCTACGCAATCAATCCAGCAGTAACTCTAAAACCATGTTTAATTAATATTAAAATGTGGTTAATCCACGTTAAAATGGGATTAGCGCTAAAACACGCTTATATTTAAACAATGCTTATATTATTATTAAGATGAGCTTATCCACTAATTAAACATGTAATAAGTGTTAGAGGAATTTTTGGCAGAGTGTGCCAATTTAGGCAAATTTCCAAATTTAGTATTTTAACTGGCAATTTTCCAGAATTAGTGGAGGAAATTGGGGAAAAAATGATTGTGCTCTATCTTGAGCATCACTCAGCCAAATTTCGAAAATGAATTGTCATTTTTTACTATCTTGGACATTCTGAAGCCAATGGTGTAGATTTTAGAGGCATTTGGAGACTTCTAGGTGCGATGTTTCTATAGGGAAGTTTCATGGAGCTCAGGGCCACGAGGTTTTGGAGGCATAGCCAGAGGAGCTAGAGGCAATCTCGAGTGAATGAATAGTGAATTTTGGATGATTGACATGTTATGGAGATAGTGAGATATGTTATAGGAGAAAATGAGGACGTCAAATGGTTTTTTTGCCACATGATAGTTCAGGGAAGCTCAAGGCCACCAACAGAAGAGGTCATGCCCAAGGGAGCCATGGTCCATTTTCAGTGATTGAACATTCAATATAGGGGTATTTTGGTATTCTGAGCCTATTGGTACAATCTAAAAACCAAATGGAGTTTAGCATCAACTTGTAAAACAATTTGACCATCTTAATCCCGGAGAGCCTAGTCCATTAATGGAGGCTCAAGGAGACGTAGCACAAGTGTTGAGGGTGAACTCCTTTATTGTATTTTTGTTTTATGTTGGTGGTTAATTTTATGAAAATTATGTTTTATGTTCATGCATTTAATCAGCTAAAAATAATTGTTAATTGAACACACACAAAGCATGTAAAAAACACATAAAATTGACACAAGAATTCAATTGCACAAATGGATGTATGAGAATGAGCCTTAGATTATTTAAATGGAATAGAAGGTGCTTGCACAGCAAAAAAATTCAGCCACCTATTTCAAATCAAGTAACAACCACCTTCCTCCAGTTTGTGACTTTCAGTGTGGCCATGGGCCTCCAATATTGCATATGATATTTTTGGAGAATCTCTAATGTGTACTTTCCCCAATTATCTCAAAATCACCCTACCAATACTCCAAGCCAAGGAAATAGTTCACATGCCTCATATCCTTCATCTCAAACTCCTTTTCTAGGTCCTCCTTGTAATCCTAGATCAAGCTCTCATCTTGATTCAATATAAGGCCATCGACATAGAGAACTAGAATGAGCGGAAACCCTCCAACCATGATACAGTACAAGTTGGCATCTTCTTCATTATTAGTGAAGCCCAATCCTAAAATTTATTTTTCAATCAAAGTGTAACATGCTCTTAGAGCTTAGTTGAGCCCATAAATATCTCTCTTCAGCCTACACACATGTGTTTCTTTGTAGAACTTCTCAAACCTCTCTGGCTGCTCTATATGGATATCCTCCTCAACAACTCCATTAAGGAATGTTGTGCTCACATCCATATTGTGGATCATCCACCCCATCTATGATGCAAGTGCTAAAATACTCTTGATGCATTAATACACTTATAGTGGGGAAAAGGTATCCTCATAGTCTATGACATTAAGATGTGAGAAGCCTTTTTCCACACACTTGGACTTGAACTTCTCCACACTCCCATATCCTCCATGCTTCAACTTGTACACCCATCTAGATCCAACTATAGTTTTCCCCTCAAGTCATGGAACAACTTCTGAAACATCATTCTTCTTGAGAGAGGAATACTCCTCCACCATGTTCTTACAATAAAATTTGTCACCATGACTGCCGATTCAAATATCTTTCCATCCGATGGATTGTCTCAAGTGAATCCCCTATAAATCTTGAAGTAAGATAATACCAGGGACAAAAGAAATTTTGGTTTTAACTGCTTAAAACCACTCTTTCAGCATCTACATAGTTTTCCTAAACAAAATTCATGCATGCATAATTTCTTCCACTGCAAATTGCGTGGATATATGAGGTTTCTTCTACTATAAATTGTGCAGGTCTGGTCATGTAGGTAAACCTAAGAAGGTAACTTCTAGAAGCTTTGGTTGAGGAATCTTATCCAAATTATAAACCTTGAACCACTACACACCTGCACCGTATCCCTTTGTATATGGAACTAATCCCCTTTTCTTCAGGATCGTATGCTTAGAGAAGTGGAACTAGAAACCTCCTCATCCTTCCTATAAATTCCACTTAGGAGTAAAGGAATGGGAGATGATTGAGGCTTGGATTTGTAAACTCATGCTATTGGTTTTGGGTATGAAGAGCTTGTCATCTAGGGCAACCGTGTTGTAAGCTTTTTTCTGTTTGATTTTTAATGCAAAGTAATTTTTATTTCCTAATTGCATCTATTTTTGATGTTATTTGTGTGATTCCTTGATCACTGACATGGTTTATAACTGATTATTGATTCATTTATATGTTGTATCCAAGCTTAATTATTTCATTTACCTTTGATTTTATACAGGAGATTCTTTTGTCTCTTTTAATTTTTTTGACTTTGTAGATCTCTTTTGGAGCATCATGGAGAATTTGTGGAAAGCATTCGGAAAGAGTCTAAAGCATTGAGGAAAAGTTGGTTGTGGAAAGCGTTGAAAGGACATTTACATGGAATTCATCAATACGTAAGTGATCCTTTACATACTACATGTTTTAGTTATAGGCTAAGAAAAGAGTTATTGATTTTTCTTTTTGTTTTTAGTTTTCTTTTAGGATTCTAACAAGATCACTTCTATCCACAAAAGGGATGTATCTGGGTAACAAATTGGTAGCTCCGCAATGGAAGGATTGTTCACCTTTGTGTCATGGTGTAACCTTTAATTCCTTTAGATCCTTTTAAGAATTGAAATTTCTTGTTTGAGACATTTTTTTTTCTTAATTTTCTCTATCTGCATGGTTTTTGTTCAAACACAGAGTGCAAATCTACATAGTTATTCTTCAGCAATAATGGACATGCGCACTAAAATTCGTTTTCTACCTACACAACCCTATGAAAGTTTTGAAAAAGTTAAGGTTTCTTTGCTTCAAGTCTTTTTTTTTTATGATCATGTTAGCTTGTTTACAGTCTCATTAAGTCTCTGTTAAGTTGATTGGGTGTTTTGAATTTTAGTTTTTGAGAAATCCCTAATTTGATTTCCTTTGGTCATTACTTCGAGTTTTGCCTTAGTTTCTTAATTATTTGCATATTTTTTCTTTCATTTTTATATATTTTGGAATATTTTTGCATAATTTTACATATTTTTCCTTTCAGTTTCTAAGTGTTAATCACCTTTGAGTGCTTTAACATTACAACTTTGGAATTTTCACCCAATTTTATTTAATTACACTTGATCGGTTCCTTAGATTAAATTAGTGAAGGAAAATAGTCTTGTTGTTCTTTTGCTAATTTGGAATCATATTGTGTTTGAGAATTCTCTTACATATATTACATTTGCATAGTTAGAATTCTCATTTTCAGAATATGAGCATGAATTGTGCATAGATTACAACTACATAGTTTACATTCTAGAAAACTAAACCATATATTTAGATCAGTTTCTTTGATTGTCTTTTTGAGGAAAATCACTTATCTTTACAATTTTGGGTTTTGTGTTTTTTTTGGTTTGTTGATATATCAAAAAAGAGTCTTTCGCTTCAAGAATTGGCTTTTTGAATCCCTTTTCTTTCAGTGAATCTCATCATATATTGATTTATGTCTTTTGTAAATATTCATTTCATCAGTTGAAAAGGTACCATCTTGCATTGTTATTTTTCTTGCTAAAATTAGTGCATTAGAGAATTTGTTATATTTTCTCTTATTTATCAATTCTTTCATTGTTAGAAGTGGATGTAACCTCTGCCCTTAATTTAATTAGGATTCATTGAAGTGAAAATATTTCATTATCATATTCAATTGCATTTAGTTTTGGGTCAAGCCATAAACATCATTGGTTTCATATCCATTTACCCTTTGAGTAAATAACAACCAAATAACATGACGCTAATTGAAATTAATCTAGAATATTTTATATTTTCTAGGGCTCATTCCACCAACTTAGATTAGGTTAGTCCTTTGGAATATGGAAGTAGTTAACTTTCCAAAGAAAATATACAAAAATTAGTATCTTGCAGTAGGGAAAAAATCCAATTCTTTCAATTTTTCTTTGGGAAGCTCTTCTTAAAAGAGTCAAGAAAGAGGTCACATCGGACCCAGTGGAGTAATAATACCTAATTCATTGGTAAATATAGAAAATGTGCATGCATTACAAATTGTAAACCTCAGATTAACTATGTCAAGGAGCCTGGGATCACTTTTTGAAACCTTAGATTTCCCATGTCGAGGGGCTTTCAAGGGGATTGAGCTTAGTTACTCTTCCCTTGCGTGTATATCAGACCACAGAGTGTTCCGCCACATTTGATTGTATCAGTTGGTAAATTTAGTGGCTATAATATTAGGATTTTTCCCTACATGACTGTGGAGGGAAGGTCCCACTCTACCTGGAACAGACATTAACTATACTCACTTAGAATTTTTGAAGGCTAATCTTCACTCAAGATGGCATAGTTGAGTTACTTTCACCATATTGTTTCATTAATTAGGTTGCCAGGTTTACTAGTTCCATCCACTAGTTTTTCACATTGATTTGTCCGACGTTGGATTTTATCACCAACTAGTGATTTTGTTGTGAAAACAAATTTTTTGTTTGTGGTTTGACTCCCATATTTTCTAGCACATGTTCATTTGGTTTTTTTTAAACTTTTTAGAGACCTTAGGTGTGGATTGTGAATTTGAATTGTTAAAACTTTAAAATTGTTAATAAAATTCACTGAAGTTGAATCTAATGGCAACAGTTGCAGAATTTACCAACCAAGGAACCCCTCTTAAGGGGAATCCTATTCTATTTCCTTGCTTTGAAAATTTTAGTCCTCCTTACATGGCTACATTGTCATTATCTCAATTTACCATAGGTTTACCAGTATGTTTATTTTCAACTTCATTGGCCTCAAATACTCAAATTGTTCCACCTCAAATGGATGCTTCACCTCAACCAATTTCACCATCTCAACATCACCTAATTCATGTTGACCCTTTACCTTCTTCACCCAACATGCCCTCATCCCTTTCTTGTTCTTCGCTTGGTAAATGCCTTTATGCTAGTAACCAGGCGGCTAAGAAGAAGAATAAATGGAAGAAGAAGAAGAAGCAAGATAAGGAATAATTAAACCAACCAACCATGGTTGTAAGTGTTGGTAATGTTGAGGAAACCTACAAAATGCATCGTAAGCCCAAATATCCTTGAAAGCTTTATAAGGGCTACCACACTCTTATCAATTTTCCTGGTATTCCTAAGGTCTTGGAAGTATGGTCAGAAAATTCTTATCAACTTACTGTTGATCCATCAACCAATGATTTTCAAATTCTTAGGGAAAAGGGTAAATTTAAGTTTTCTTGTATGTTATGAAAAGGGATTCATCATAGTCACCTTTTCCCTCGCATGGATGGAGCCTCAAAATTTTTGGAAAACCTTACTATTCCACAACAACAACTTCCAACTTGTTACTGTAAAATTTCTCCAAACCTATTATTAGTTGACAAAGTGATTGATCTAATTCCAAGTATAGTCAATCCCACTGATCGATTGGAGAGTGAAAATCATATCAGTAAGGTTAATGAACCACTAGTTGATTAATTGGTTGGCTTTATTTTACATTATGTCTATCCCACTCTCCCTGTAGGTAGTGAAATTGATACCACTCAGGTTCTTCTTGTTACTTTAGATTCTTCCACACAAGGGGAAATTTTATGTTTCTATCGAACCCCCTCCTTGAACTGAGGTGTTTTCCTTTGAATGGAGTAAATTTACGGAACCTTGTATTCCTTCTTCCATCCATTTCCAAGACATTGTGAAGGCTTGTGGTAAGAATGTGTGTCATACAAATGTAGATGAATATGCTTCTATTAGTATTGTATCCTTAACTACTTGGAAAGCTTTGGGTTCCCCTCAGCTTGTGCTGGTGACACATAATATGAAAGCTTTTAACAGAACCATTAGTGAACCTTTAGGGGCGCTTCCTAATATTCCTATTAAATTGGAAGGTAAAAATTTTTATATTTATTTTATGGTAGTCCAAGGTGATATTTAAGATAGGAAATTTCTGAGAGGCGGGGTGAATTAGTAATTTAACATTGCTTAATTTTGCTTGTCTTTATTTATTATTCAAACAATATTTCATGTTGATGTTACATTGAATTTATTTTTCAGGTGTCATGAAGAGAGTTTTCATATTATTTATCAAGAGTTCAACGTAATTCGCATAGCATTCATAATCAATACACAAGATATGAGTGAAACCATGAAGGGAGAAAACAACAACTATTAGGCTGAAAGTGATGTGAAGGAAAGCTTCTACTCCTTATTACATCATATTTTTGTAGGCTCCAACTTACGAGAGGCTACTACCTCCAAGGAAGCTCTAAATCCCACAAATTTTCTGTAGGCTACAACCCACAAGTGGCTTCTACCTCAAGGCTAGATTTGTAGCCTGAGGATTCTGACAAGGTGAGGGGATTTACTATGAGGACACTTTTGCACTGGTTGCAAGGTACTCATTGATTATATCTATATTTGCACTCTTAGCACAAATGGGTTAGCAGTTACATCAAATGGATGTGAAGACTACATTTCTCAATGGAGTTATTGAGGAAGAAGTGTACATTGAGTAACCGAAAGGTTTTGAGACATTTGACATGGAGTTTCATGTGTGCAAACTCAAGAGAGAATTGTATGGGTTGAAGCAAGAAACTCATGCTTGGTACACTAGGATTGAAAACTATTTCGTTGGTTTGGGCTTCACAAAGAGTGAAGCAGATGCAAACCTATACCAGATTGTGGTTGATGGTAAGATTTTTACTATCGTACTTTATGTTGATGATATTATTATGACAGGTGTTGAGAAACAAATAACTTCTTGCAAATAAGATATTTCAAGAGAGTTTGAGATGGAGGACATGGGACTCCTTCATGATCTCCTTGGTTTGGAGATATGGCAGTGGGATGGGGAGATATTTGTTTCTCAAGGCAAGTATGCCAAAGAGATTCTAAGGAAGTTCCACATGGAGTGTTGTAAACCCATGGAGACTCCTCTTGCAGGAAACTAGAGGAAGGAGGATGCTACTTTAGGTTAGGTAGTGGATGCTACTGTTTATAGGCAGCTTGTGGGTTCACTCATGTACTTGGTGAACACACGACTAGACATATCTTACATATTTAACCAGCTTAGTCAAGCTATGGTTAAGATGACCAAGCTATTTAGAAGGCAGGAAAGCATGATTTGAGATATCTCAGGGGAACTCAGAGTATGGATTATGGTATAGATGGACAGAGAGAGTGAAGCTTCAAGGATTCATTGATGCAGATTGTGCGGGCAGTCCATCATACAAGAAGATCACATCAGGAGGGATCTTTAGCATAGGATCGACAACAGTTTCTAGGTACGGCAGGAAGCAAAGATCAGTTGCACTCATTCTAGCCAAAGCATAGTACATGACAACCAGTTAGGCAGCATGTGAGGCCATCTGGATGAGGAAGATACTTGTTGGTTTTTTTGGTCATCAGATGGATCCGACAGTGACACATTGAGATGAAATTTCAAGTTGTCTACCTACTCTAACAAATTTATATTTTTCATCTTGTTAAAATGACATATTTTCCATAAATAACTCATACCTTTATGAAAGGTTTCCTACAATTTTTTGCTCCATTCTTCTGCCTCTTTTTCATCTTTTTCTAGTGTCATGCTTATTCCCTTTTAGTCTTGAATAGATTCTTCCAAAGTTCCTTATACTTCCCCAGCTGAAGTATCTTCAAACCAACATATCGTTCCTTGTTCTTCTCCATTATATTGGAATTTTCCACTCTTTGTATCTACATATCCTTTCAATTTTATTTCCTCCTCTGAAATGATAGATTTATAAGCCTATCTGTCCTTTCATTTCTCATCTCCTGCAAACACAAAACACTTGTCAATTTTAAAAACATGAGTTTTTAAAGTCTATGTGGATACTTCCAACATCTCATCCTCATACATTATTTGGAACATGAAACCATTTATGAAGTTCTCATATGCTTCTTCTACTGCAACAACTTCCTCCTATTTCTGTTTAATTTCAAAATACTCAAATTCAACCAAAACTTCACCATTTTCATCAATTTCGTCATAAAAAAATAAAAAAATTCTCTGTCTGAGGCATCTTACTTAAAAATAAAACCTTTCTAGCTCAGGATTTTCTTCCATGACTACATTTATCCACTTCTTGCAATATCCACCCATATTTCCTTTATAAGACAATTATGTCCTCTTTTCCTTCTCTAAAAAAACACTCAATATTTTTTCTTCATCTTTGTACTAAAAAAATTCAATGCTATGCTCATCTCCTGTCAAAATACAACCATGAACCAATTATTATATTTGAATGCACAAGGCTCTCTAGTCTCAATTAATGTATCTATTATCATGTGTTGATCCTCAAAAAAATTCTTCTCAACATTTTCATCATTTTCACATTCCCTTAAGATTGATCCCTGCTCAGGTTCACAATAAACTTCCATCCCATACTCAATTTCTCTAAATTATTCCTTCATCCTAGCACACATCCTCTACCTCAATTTCCTCTATAAATAAATCCATCTTGCCTTCTTCTTATTCATTAACCAACCATACCCTTAGTATTGTAATAGTTATCTAAAATGACTGAATTCTTCCTTCAAATCAATCATCTCTCTCTTGAAATCTTCATCACTCAGCCTCCTTATGCCAACTAATATGGCATTCTTATTTATCTGATTATGACTTCTCCTCAAACCTTGCACATGACTATCAACAACCAATCCTTCTTGTTCTGTGAACACTCCCTATCCATTTTTGATATCCAATAAGCCTCCTCCCCCTCTCTCTCTCTCCCTATCCATTTTTGATATCCAATAAGCCTCCTCCCCCTCTCTCTCTCTCTCTCTCTCTCTCTCTCTCTCTCTCTCTCTCTCTCTCTCTCTCTCTCTCTCTCTCTCTCTATCTATCTCTCTCTCTCTCTCTCTCTCTCTCTCTCTATATATATATATATATATATATATATCTGTCTTTTTTTATGGGAAATTTTACCCACAATCACTGTCAAACTTCCTGCGACAACTTATACCCAACTTTATATGTTGGAATTTGTCCTCTTTCTCTAGTCCTCTATAGTAGAAACACTTCTTATTCTTTCCTTAAGCATATCTACTCCTCAACTTAGAAATATTTCAATATTCTATGAAGCATTTACTGCAGTGTATTGGTTTATTTTCTCCTTCTTGATTTAATTTATACAGGTTATTTTCAGAAATTAGATTCAGAAAATACCGAAAATAAACACAACTATAGCCTACACATGTAGATCATTTACTGAATAATTCACTCATGCAAAAAAGTGACCCAAAACAGGAAAAATGGTTTAGCAGTTATGAGGGTTTTATTATTAAGTAGTTCTGAGTACAACAAATCTGGGTTCCAACCTTGGAAAAAACGACAAAGAATAAAATAATTAAAATGTACAGCTAACCTCAAGGTATAGTTCCAAATATATGACTGATCCACACCCTAAAACGGGATTTGCAGGACTCAGCCCTTATCTAACTCTACAAACCCTCAGTGCTGTCCCTGAAGGCCCAATGTCAGCCCTGCTAGCCTCTATTGCCACTGTGTTGCACCAGAAGGGACTGTGTCACCCATAGAAGGGTCTCACAGCCTCATGTTGGCCTTAAAAGCCCCTCTGTGTGTTTTCTAAAGCCTCCTAGTGCCTCTGCATTGTCCTGCAGAGCACCTCTGTAGTGGCTGTGCAGCACCTACATAGCTACTACTCTGTTTCCTATCGTTGTCCTTCTTGCTGCTCCTATTTCCTCTTGCTGTCTCTTGGATTTTGGAATCAAATCATTCACTCAACCAATACTACCCCTCACTGCAGCAAATTCCACTAGATATTCTTATCAAACCTACCCTAGAATTCCAAATCTATTCCTCAGTTCTACATAAATTGTGTGTCTTCAACTGACCCTCAATAATTTCTCTTATACCTTTTCGTTGAAACCTTCAACAACCAAGATTAAATCATCCATCAATGGCTGAGATTAAAATTTTTCTTGATCTTGTGACTTAAGACAATTTCAGAACATGTTTTAATTAATTCACTTTAATTATTTTATTTTCCCAAGTTAGAGTTAGGAAATCCATTAAAAATAATTAATCATTTGAATAACTTGAGCAAAAATTGAAATTTCTCAAATCCATTTCTGGGTCTTGTAGATCAAGTGTACTCTAGTCCCTCCACAGATTTTGGGAGCTAAAGAATAATTGATGCTACCCCAAATACAAAAACTCTCAAGGCTCCCTCTTAGCATTAGAAGTGTGCTCTAGCAATACATCACACCATGCATTACAAGATCTTGAGTACTTGGTCTGTGTTGTTGATGCTTGGCTTGCTACCCTCCATCTACTGCACTACTTCTCTCTGTACTGTTGTCCATGCCACTACCATTGACACTGCCACATCTGTACTCTAGCTTCCTCTCAAATTTTTGCATCATGCTACCCATAGCACTGCCACTACTAACTGTTGCATTGCAACTAAGTTACTAAGAAGTAAGAAACTAAAATACTCTACCAAACTATTTGATAGACACGTCAAGTTTCACTCCACCACTAAAGCTCCCTGGATGTTGAATCATGTTGTCCTCTTGGAGACACTTTCATGCTGCAACACTGCACTACGTGAGCCCAACTTCTCTTCATTGCTGAAGTCCCATCAACCTCTCTGCACTACTGCCTCAAAGTTGTTGCTCTCAGTACATCACGCTGCTCATTTTTCATCTCTTCAACTCCCTCTTTCTCTTCAATGTGGTCATTTGCAACCATCTCCCAACTCATCTTGCTACCATATTAGGGCTCCCGTAGCTCATATGTGATCCAAGGGTAGGGCTGACTCAAGGATCCCGCCATCCGTCTATGGATACTCTATATATCCATGTCACCTTACCTCTTCTCTCGAGCTGCATGAGCACTCATGGATGCTTCATCATCAAAGCCATCTTCATTTGTTGTTGCAGCCTTGGAATCAGAAGCTCCTTTTTCATTCTTCTTAGGAAAAATGCTAGAGAAATGGCCAAGATCACCACAGTTAAAGCACCAGACCTTAGAGAGGTTCTTCTTCTTCTTCCCCTACTTCTTTTCCCTTGATGCAAGGGTTGCGTACTCCTCTTCCTTCTTCACTCTACCTAATCCACTTCCTCCACCGATAAACTGTTTCTTGGTGATCATCCTGATCTCCTCTTGGTGGAGATAGCCCACATATCTACCCCTGATGGTAATGTTGCCCTTCCCATAATGCTATGAACAAATGTTTCCCATTCTTCAAAGACAACATTTATGGTTGTCCTCACTAGGAGCCCTTTGTCTCGAGTAGCACCCATGCCAATCAGTTGGTCATGCATTAGGGGAATTTTGAGGTCTAAAATGGGCCTCCTAAGGAAATTATAAAATAATAATGGAAATAATAAAATAAGATTTGATGACATCATCAAATTTTAGAGGGAAAAATGAAAAAACTACTTTTTCAACTTATCTCCAAAATTTTTTACTAAAATTTTGAGTGGGAGTACTCGTTGGATGCAAAATTTAATTCCTCATCCAAGGAGTTCCCATGTTGCATACTTTTGATGGGTCCTTCTACATGAAATATGAGAAATACATGAAAAACGTGATTGTAATCACGTTTTTTTTTTTTAATGTATTTCTCATTTTTCATGTAGCAAGGTCCATCAAAAGTATGCAACATGGGTACTCCTTGGATGAGGAATTAGATTTTGCTACCAACGAGCACTCCCAGTTGAAGTTTGAGTAAAAAATTTGGGAGATAAGTTGGAAATACTAGTTGAAAAATTAGTTTTATTATTTCTCATTTTTTTATCTTTTTAGCCTTTTACTTAAAAAATGGTGAATCATCCCCCATAGTTGACATAATCTTCTTGAATCCTATTGGTTTTATAAAGTGTATTTTTATTGTACATTTTTCTTAGGAGGCCCATTTTAGACCTCAAAATTCCCCTAATGGGATATCTTGGAGTCTGAAGAAAAATGGATCTATTTCTTCACCCTTCATCATTTGGAACATCTGTATCTTATTCTAAAGAAGCATTCTTCTTTGCATAGAGCCTCTTTGGTACATCTCCTAAAAATCATTCCACATGACATTTGTTGTATTCTTACTAGAAATATGCAGAATCACGTGGTCCTTGACTCTATCTATGATCAATTTCTTTTTATGTGCTTGATTTTATTCATACTTCTTGAGTGGATATCCATCGGTTGGTCCAGCAAGTGTCTAATCTGCATGATCTTTTAGACTATAATCATCTAGAACTAAGAGGATTCTGGCCTTCTAGATTCCATAGTTGGACTGCCATCCAATATTTCTTGATCCCTCAGTCCATATCGTGCCATATTTGCTCATATCTGAATAAACTGACTTCCCTCTTAGAAGTCTTCCACCAAATTTCAAATGGATAGTATTCTATAATCCTTCTGATCGAATTTCATATTTTTTTGGCTCAGATCTGCTAAATAATTGTCTTCCTCCTACCTTTGTTTCATTAGTTAGCCATAGTTCTGCACCTGCAGAATCTCTGCCCCACCAGCATTGTTGAAGATCTGAAGCACTACTTCCAGAACTTGGCTAAATTCTTCTGGAACAAGGGAAGTGACTGGACAACGTCTTCCTGATTGGCCTAGTGCAGTCCCAACATGGCTTAGAAGTGGACTGCATAACCCCAGACTGTGTGATGCAATCCTTATGTTGCCCTAGGAAGGGTCTGCGTAAGCCCAAAGGCCTTCTGCAGCTTCAACGCTCTCCTAGATCTGCTTTCCCTTGTTGCTAAGATGCCCTTTCCAGATCTGCTGCTTCTACTACCACCCTACAAAAAAAAAAATTCTTCAGCTAATTGCTCAAGATTCAGTTTGATCTACTATCGCTCTGATACCATGTGAAAATATACTGCAGTGTATTGGTTTATTTTCTCCTACTTGATTTAACTTATACAAGTTATTTTCAGAAATTAGATTTAGAAAATACCGAAAATAAACACAACTACATCCTACACATGCAAATCATTTACTGAATAATTCACTCATTCAACAAAGTGACACATGGATTTTTGGACATAAGTCCCCAGAAAAACCCAAAGCGGGAAAACCAATTTAGTAGTTATGAGGGTTTTATTATTAAGCATTTATGAGTACATCAAATCTGGGTTCCAACCCTATAAAACCCAACAGAGAATAAAAGATGTAAAATCTGCAGCTAACCTAAAGATCTGGTGCCAAATATCTTACTGATCCACACCCTCAAACGAGATTTATAGGAATCATCTTGGATCAAACTCTAGCGTTATAGGTCAATTTGGGCACCATTCCCAATTACCTAGTTATCTGGGCATCATCTCTAGGACCAATGATCAAGGGTCTATCATTCCCTATCATTTGAGTTGCTACATGCCCTAAGACATGAAACAAGACAAATCAAGCAAGACTTTCATCAAGCAAATGTTTCCATGGTTTGAAGATTATTATATAGCATATGAGAGCTCACCAACATAGGCTCTAAGGGGCCTAAGTGCATTGCATATGCAGTTAGCCCCATGCAAGGCTACTCTACAAAGCACTTCTCGACATTCACATGTGCGTTGGTCACATTGGGAGCAAAATTCTCATTGTTCTAGAATATCCACTTGGCCAGTGAATTATAGAAGATTTCACATGTGTCAACCTTCGAATCCAAGTGTCCATTTGACATCTACATGACTGGAAACATGTCTTGCCTATTATTGGAAAGTCATTGATTTCAAAACAACCTACAGTTCATCTATAAATTGAGCACAGATCTAAGTGCTTGAAGAGGAAGAATTTGAGTAGAGAAATGCTGGAGAATTTTCAATTGAGAGCTAGATTTGTGTACCACTACTAGAGAGATTTATATTGTGATGAGGCTTGGGAACGTTGCTGAAAGGTCACTTCAAATTAGTCACTAGGTTGTAACCTCTCCTTCTATCATCAATAAAGAGTACTACTCTTTTTTCCCTATATGAATCTGTATTGACTTTGATTTTCCATATTGAAAGATCTTAGTTGATGTATATGGTTTATGCTTTACTGATTTAGCTAACTAGCTTGAATAGATATCTATATTATTGCATCTTTTATTGTTTCAGTGTTCTTTCTTGCAAGAAGAATTCAGCCCACAAACCGCTTGAATTTGAAGTTGCAATAGAAGTGACAAAAGGATCCATTTGGAAGCGACTGAAAAAGTAAGCCTCCAATCCTCTATGTGTATCTATTCTGGGTTAGGAAAAATAGTCGTATAGTCTTTCACATGTTGTTCTAGACTAGCACCAGTCTAGGGAAGCGTGATTTATCCGTAATTCACAATTCTGGCCCAAAAAATTGGCGACTCCACTGGGGAGAATTTCTCTTAGTTCTAGGTGTTTAAGCCTCTGATTTGCTTTGTTTATCCACCCAGTAGTTGTTACACATAAATATTAAAACTTTTCAAAGCTTAATTTGCAAAGACAGTGAGTTAAACAGTAGTTTTTTTCTTTGTATATTGCGCCTAATGCACCCTTAGACTGGATACAGTGCTTTGTAGAGCACTATCTCCCTTCCTAGCTTGTGTTGCAGAGCACTGTCTTCCCTTCGAGACTGTGTTGACTCCTGAAAGTACCCAAATTCCCTTGAATTTTCCTTTGAAATTTTCTTCAATTTTGTTTGCTGCTGTGTTCTGAAAAGTTTGAAGCTCAATTGACTAGCGACTCTATATACTTCTTCTCCTTTGACTGAAAATTTGTTCAACGTTGTTTTAGAAAAAATTTTCTTTATCATTGACAAGTTGATTTCAAAGCACTTTTTATGGTCACATTAAGAATCATTTTCTTTCGAAATAGGAAATTGTCGTAAAATATTCATTTCCTTGATAGGAGAAATTGTTGTTGAAATCCTCATTTTTCCTTCAAAAGAGAAATTGTTGTTTGTATTCTTCGTTTCTCGGAAGTAAAAATCATTTGAATTATTGATTTAGTGCACCTAGTTTCTTTTCAGCATTCATAACATTAAGGAATCTAGAAAGAAAAACTTGCATTTTCATGTAGAATAATGTGTGTTTTGTAAAAGGAACATTAGGAAATCTACATTTAGTTTGTGATTCATTGATTTGTTTTTGTTCATTGATTTGTTTGCTCACAAATTATTTGCTCTCTTCCCTTAGTAGCTAGGTTCTTCATTGAAAAAGCTTAAAGTGAATGTTTGTTTATCATTATTAGCTTGCATTTTAGGAATTTTATACACATCATCACGGTGAACCTTTGAAAGGAAAATTGTTAAGCAAGATCAACATAAAATTAATCTCAATTTACTTAACAATGCATTGAAACCATAACGATAACATTTAGAAGGTCTAGGATAGAGACATGTTCCGGCGTCATAAAACATAGTAGTTGTTGTTAAATTCTCTGTGATACATTCCAAGTGTGATACCTCACTCCACGTACTTAGGTATATCATAGCTCGTCCATGTAATTTCAGGTATATCGGGTGGTGTTACAGTACGATAAGTATAAAGGGGTGCTCTCACTGTGCGCTTTTGCATCAAACAGTGCTAATAAGTACTTGGGCCTCCATGTACCTTCAAGTATATTTGGGAGGATAACATTTAGGTGCCATCCATCCATAGTGAACCGAGTCAGCTGCCTTGAAATTGTGATACACCAAACACATCATTCGGGGAGATTACTTGCCCGTACTTCTTGGTTTGCCAGGAGGTATTTTGTAGTTCACAGTTTCTTGGTAAACCTTTTTTCCTAGCATTACCCTTCTTTTGTTTATTTGTTTTTGGATAAAATAAATCACTAATCATGGAAGAAAAAAATCCTATCCCCCATATTTCATGTAGATTAGCTTTAAAACTACCTTTACCACCAGAAGTTACTTTTGGTAGGCGAAGGCGATCACAATCTGACGAATCAAGTACAATTTGTACCTCTAGAGAAACATTATCTTTTAACCCAGAGTTAGCTCAAATTTTTTCCACGAATCCCGATTCATCTACTGTTGTCTAAATGGAGTATTCACAGCTACCCGTGGTCATGATCCATTCAATCGTTGATACCATACCTCCTCGACCCAACGTTGTTCAATCACAAATTGATCCAGATCCTGTCTCTTCTTTTCTCTAACATCTGAATCCTAAATTCGAACAACCAGAAGTTGTTCCTACCTTGATCATCCCAAAAATTTCTGTAGCTATTGAAACTCCTATATCACATAGTCAACCATCTGAAATATATTTTAGGCCTGACGGTGATGCTCCTCCTTTTGGTTTAATTGCGATTGAATAAATCCCACAAGATGATACACCTTTAACTCCAACCCATTTTAGGGAGGACATTTACCTGTACCAGTGTTTTCCTCAATCGTTTTCATCTGCTTTTGTTGATCCTGTTTCCATTTAATCTCCCGTCGATTTTTGAAGGTATACATTTGGTTAAACAACCATGTCTGAACCAACATCTTCAATTGGGCTTGTTCTTCCAATTACGTCAGATCCTACCCTCGCAACTCCGTCGATGTTCACAACCTCACTAGAGTCATATTTTCATGGTGGCCCTTCAGTCTCAACAGGTTACAAATCATTTTCTAGCACTTTCTCTGGTGCATCTTCACATTCATGGTCTTAGCCAATGCCATCATCTAGTATTTTAACTGGTAGTCCTATCGTTAGTACTGAATGACTTGATTCATTACATACATCATCAGGGCAATATAAGGTCAGTCCTTTTGGGTCAATTCCTTTAAGTACCATATCAACTGGGCTCCCAGCATTTGGAGAAAATTATTTTCCGTCTTATTATCCTCCTTATGCTGGGGAGCAACCTATGGTCACCCAATATGACAATACCCAGTCACTTTTTGGTAAAACTAATGTTGACATGAATGTTTGTCAGTGGCAACCCACTCTGCCTATCCAACCACAAACTTTTGTACATTCGTATCAACTGGTTCAACCTATTACACCCACTTCATTACCACTTGTTAATACATCTATACCCCTATTACAGAATGAAAATATTGTACATCAACCTTATCAAGCGGGTTCTTCGACTCAATATCATCAAATGTTGGGTCGAAAGACTCAAAATCCTTTGGTTAATTTACAGCAACCTGTATCGGGAATAATTTATTCACAAGATGGTGTACCATTTTATGGGATGTCACAAATGCAACCTGGTTATACATATCAACCGAATCCAACTTATACTAATTTGGGTTATAACATTGGTGGATAGATCCCTTGGAAACCACAAGCACAAATTCCTCAAACTTCATTTCAATAAGTATCATATCCAGGTTTTGGTCAACAAAATTCTCAATCGTTTGTTATGCAAAACAACCCCTATTTGGGTTACCAACAACAAATTCCATAAGTTGGTGCTCAAATGCCTGTTGCCCCAGAAATTATATCTTACCTTGGCTATGCGCAACCTGACCTTAATCGAAAGTTTCCTTTTGTTGCAACCGTGGAATTACCAAATTTAAACTGGTTAACCAATGATCCTATAAATTATGCTCCTTGGTGGCCAGTGATACCCCATAAATTACCCTCTGATATTCCTAAATTCAATGGAAACCTTGGAGAAGATCCATCAACTCATGTCATGAATTATCATTTATGGTGTTCATAAAATTCCCTGAATGATGATTCTATTCGACTACGTCTTTTCCAGCGTACGCTTACAGGTCTAGTTGCTAAATGGTACATTGAGTTACCTAGAGCTTCTTTCGACAATTTCACTGCTTTAGCTATTGTCTTTTTGACCCATTTCCAGTTTCCGATCAGATACGAAACTGGAATGAAACTCTTGAACAACTTAAAACAGACTAATGCTACTCATGTTTTTTATGATATTCATGAGTGGCGTTTTCGTCGACGAATGGTTAAGAAATTTGTTCCCGATCAGCTCCTTGCTGAATGGTTCATTAAGTCCCTATTAACATCTATAAATAAGGATGTCGCTAAAGGTGTCATCATCATAGAAGAGAAATTTATCACTCATGCATAATATTTATACTTGATTTATACTCAGTCCGGCATGCTTTATGAAAAAATTCCTAATGCGCCGTGAACTAATTTCAATGTTCCTCCTCAAATAAAGGACTCTCATGCCAGAGATGACTTGATAGGCACTGCAAACACACACCACGCTACTGCATCTGATCCTGCTCCTACTTCCGAAATTAATGCCATGTCATTTGACAAAGGAAAAAGTGACAAGTAACCAGGAGGTAAGAAAAAGGGGAAATCAAAGAAAAAACAAAATTCTAACCCGCAGGAAAGATCATCTGATCAACCGTCTGGACCATGGAAACCTAGTTAATCTATAACAAGGAACACTTTGTTAAGGATTGTCCTCACCATGCTGAAGTCTCAAAAATCATCAAGACTTCCCATGCATCATCTGTGTTGACAAACCCATTTCCAAATCCAGACACTAATTTGGTTGTTATGGATCCAACTCCTAGTTCCAAATTGTTAATGTTATCCACCAAAAAACCTTCACAAGATATTTTGATGTCAACGTGGAATAAATAATATGGTAGTCCGGCCATTGATCAACCTACTACCTCGAAAAAAAATCCATCTAATGAATCAGTACCACCTACTGTTATTCTTGAATTGACAATTAAGCCACCGAAGGGAGTAATTCATAAATCGACATATAATCCTCGAGCAAGAGCTGCACAAAATTATAATATAGTTGAAGATTTGGCTCAAACCCCTTCATCTATGTCTGCCCTTGACGTATTACAAAATTTTCCCTCCCAGAAGCAGGCTTTATTTTTTTCCATTGGTGGAATTGATCTGACTGATTCTAAAATTGTCGTCTTTAACCATACAAGCTATGTGCCGCAATTACCAGAAAAATTGGCATTCTCCATACAAGTAAATGTTCTCAATCACCTTGTTCATCACACTATTATTGATGAGGGAGCATCTATGTGCATTATGTCTCTAAATTGTTGGAAGTCACTTGGCTCGTCACGATTATCATAATCATCAACGACATTGAAGGCTTTTGATGAACATACATATAAACCTTGTGGTATTATCAATAACCTGCATGTTGAATTAGGGGGAAAAAAATGAATATTGATGTCAAGGTTGTTGACAGACCCCTTGACTATAATATTTTACTTGGAAGACCATGGGTATATGAAATGACTGCCATTGTTTCTACATACTTTAGAATAATTTCCTTTCCACATAAAGGTACAATCACAGTCATTAATCAATTATCCTTTCTTGCCTCCGCTTCGTAGGTAACTGGAAGTGTTCCATTTTTTCACTTACCCCAACTAGAAATTCAGAACATTGGTGTAGGACTCTTAAAGGATTCCAATCTTATGGGAACCTTTGCATTACCGCCGCCTGCGACGTCGACAAAAATTGCAAGTATAGAGACCTTCTACATTATCTATTCCACTCTATCTGGCTTAAGGGAGAGTACTTGTGATTCTGATATTTCTATGTTGATGATGTTTTACCGCCCAGCCCTATTGAGCTGGCATAGCAATCAATATATTTGGCTTGGGTGGAAAATTCAAAATCAATGTCGCCGAGTGTTTGAGTTGATTTCTCCTTAGATTTTGTTACTCCATCTGATCCATTTTCCTCAAAGTTTTTGATAGATGAAAATATTTTGGAAGCTATGATGTCAGAAGGAGAACCATGGGAATATTATCATCATCATTCCCATATTCTTGATTATGAAGAAAATAATCTCAATGAACTATATCACCCATGCGTCAAAACTTTCTTTTCAAATTCTTTACCGATTAACGCAATTAACTCTGATCGAAATTTATCCAATATTGAAGAAACAATTTCTATCAATATTTCGACCAAACCTAGTGTTGTAGAAAGTACTCATGTCGGTGTATCTTTTTCTCCATTAGAACTTGATTCATATCGCTCTTTATTTCATGAATTTTGTGACGTATTCGCTTGTTATTACGAGGAAATGCCAGGCATAGATACTAGTATAGTTTAACACACTATTAATATGTATCCTAATGTCAGGTCGGTGCATCAACGGCTTCGTCTGGTTCATCCCAAAAAAGCTACTGCCATCAAAGCAGAATTTGAAAAAATTTTGCGTGCTGGTTTCATTTACCCTGTTCTGCTAACTGAGTGGGTTTCCAATATTTTTCTTGTTACGAAAAAATAGGAACTATTAGAGTGTGCGTCGATTATCGGGATGTTAATCATGCTTGTCCAAAAGACAAGTATCCTACTCGCTTTATCGACCAGATTATTGACGATTGTGCTGGATGTGAAATTTTTTCGTTCATGGATGGATTTTTTGGCTTTAATAAAATCAATATCCACCTAGATGACCAACATAAGAGAGAATTCATCTGTCCCTGGGGCACATTTTCATATAGGAAACTTCCTTTTGTTTTAAAGAATGCTGGGGCAACTTTTCAGAGAGCAATGGATTATGCTTTCAACAAAATCAAGCACATTGTTCAACCATATATAGATGATTTACCAGTGCATTCACGAAATCAGACTGATCACTCGATGCATTTGAGAGCCATTTTATTACGCTACTGACACTACAAGATATGCCGCAATCCACATAAATGTGTGTTTTGTGTTGGTTCTGGTCGATTTCTCAGATTCTTAGTCTCAAAAGAAGGAATTCAAATAGATCCATTGAAGTTACAGGCCATTCTTGATTTTCCTGCACCATCAAACTTACTTTAGATACTGAAACTTCAAGGAAAGGCTAACTTCCTAAGAAATTTCATTCCAAAGTACGCCGAAATGGCTAAAGGATTTACTCTATTATTGAAAAAGGGGGTTCCCTTCCATTGGGATCAAGTTGCAAGCTTATTTTGATGCTGTCAAGGACACTCTTGTCCGAGCATCATTAATGTATCCTCCTAATTATCAAAATGATTATTTTCTATATATCGTCGCGGCTGAAATGACCATCGTTATGGTTTTGGTCCAAGTAGAAGATGGAATTGAACATCTGATCTATTATTTGAGTCATGATCTCAATGATATAGAATTTATGTACTCGTACGTGGAAAATTTTGCCTTGGAAGGTGTTTAAGTTGTCCAAATATTTCGCCATTAATCGTACTCCGAAAGACAACAATAACTTTGGATTGCAACCCCATGACTTATATCTTATCACATCAATTGCTGGGGGGGAATATTCAAAATGGATTGTCATTTTTCAGGAATTTGATTTGGAATTCATCAAATCCAAGTCCAAGAAGTCTTTAGTTTTGGCTGAGCTTCTCTGTGACCTTCCCTCTTATAGTACTGCTACTACATCGAAACCATCTATTCCAGATGAGTCTTTGTTTCTGATCGGATCATCTGATCCTTGGTATGGGGATTTCATCATTTATCTCCAAACCCAAAATTTTCGACCCAATACCTGTTGCTCTAAAGCTATCTTACTAATCCAATGTGAAATATCATCGTTAAAACTCGCGATAGACTTGTTACCTGACACCTTAGAAGAATAAGCGCATCTCTTTAACCTCATCCATATTGATGAAACGCGTCGTGAAGCCCAATTGGCCAACGAACTGCATAAGAGACATATAAATGTGCAATATGACAAAAATTTCCAGCTTCGCATCTTCTCAGAGGGCGACTTGGTATTTCTCTACGATCAAGAAACTAATGTAATAGGTACAGGGAAATTCGAGCCATTGTGGCATGGCCCCTATATTGTCAAAAGAGTTCTTGCTAAGGGTGCCTATGAGTTAGTTCATTATGATGGAATTACATTGGTACAACCTAGAAACAGGTTGTAGTTGAAACTTTACTATGCTTAATCATGAGCGTAGTAATTTTTTGTATTATATTGTATATACGTTGTTGATTTGCATTCACTATCTTAATTTGTTTTTAGATTTTTCTTGACGTTAGTAATCCGATTTACATTTTATGGAAGATGTTTGACTCTTTGGAACTATTTGTTGGATATGCTGATGGTGCTAGTCATCATACGCAGAATATTTCCCTTGCAACATGGGCCATTTTCGCTCCGAGCGGTGAGTTAGTGAGTTTTCAAGGGATTTGTATTGGTAGATCGACAAATAATATCGTTTAGTATAGCACGTTGATTGAACTTCTCTCTGATTCCATTTCATTTGGTATGAACCACATAATCATAAGGTTAGACTCAAAACTTGTGGTATTACAACTTAATAGTGTTTATTCTGTTAGAAATCCAACACTTCTTAGATTGTTCCTAAGAGTTTGAATTTTGGAAAGACATTTTGATTTTGTTCAATATCAACACATTTCTAGAAATTTGAACACTTTAACTTATTCATTATCTAATCAATTTTTAGACAAACATTTTCAACATAGGTAAATAAGAAATTCAGATCATTGAATAGGATTACACATTATACATAGGAAAAAACTCTGAAATCATATAGATAGATAGTTATAGGTTTTTAAAAAATGTGTGCCCAATACACATTGGTCATCTAACCTCAAAATGTATGCAAAATTTCACAAGTAAACTAGTGGTGCTCATGGTAACATGCTATAGATCTAGAAATCCTACAAAGAAACTGCATCCAATGGTTAGGAACCCAAATAGTGTGTCACTAAAGTCGCATAAGAATCTATTCAATCCGGAAATCCAAAATCCTGAAGGTCAACCCCTCTATGTGCTACTGAAGCTCAGCCAAAGTCTTAGCCATATCAAGGTCCTGAAGGATTTCTCTCCTGACAACCCTCTTTGATGATGCATCTGCTTCGCACTCTGGTTCCTCTACTGGTTGAACAAGACCAATATCTGCATTACATCAAAAATTTAGTTTAGTATTGAAAAGAAATAAAAAACACAAAAACATTGTATAAACCTTAGAAAAAAAAACCATCGTCAAATCATTCTTACCTATTGCACCCCATTTGGTGCCTTCTGGTAATACTAAATCTGGATCTCCTTAGAAGTCGACGCCTGCATATGAGTACTTATCGATGGTGATGATTTGTCGCCAGAACTAGGAGAAGAATACAGTAGAGAACACAACGGTCGATTGGCCTGCATGCCGACCCATGAGTTCTACCCATCTCTGCATTCAAGGATCTCTAGGACTAGATATATCCAATGTTACATGTTTTGGTTGCATCAGTGGAATCTGTTCTAAAGCGAAAGAGATAAGGATCGAACCATAACTGAAATTTGTCTTCCTTCCTCCCTTTGCTTTATTCAGTTGTTCCTTTATCTGAGATAGAATAGCTTCATATCAGTTGATGATTGTTGGCTCTAAGCTCTCTAGAGAATACCACATATACGATATTTTTGCTACATGTACCGTAACGGTGCCTTGCAAGTTTAGCAATCGTGAAAAAGATGGTTCTCAAAGGAAAATCCCTGACAGCCCGAATGTTTATTTTTCCATCTTTGCTAGGTTTTCCCCCTGGATATAAATACTACATAACATAATCCCTCACTGTCTCTCCTCCAACGGTAGACCCTGTGAGGCAAACCTCTCCTCAAAAAACCTGTGAGAAAATACACGTCCCCAACTGTTATGGCAACCACGTTATTTTTAATGTGAAATGCCTCTATCGTTAGATTCCATGCTCGAACTAAAAACTCCAAGAGTTCTATTTTTTGCCTCATTCCCGACAATTTGAAGTATTTAAGTAGTCCACAATCTCTTAGGGCTCTTACAGTACCTGGATCATTCAAATATTGTTCTTCATGTTCTCTTTCCCTCCACGTAATCATCATTATAATCCAATGGAAACTTGAAATACAACCATAAGATCCATTAGATTCCATTCACTGCAAAAAACTAAGAAAATTTTGGATACAACATGAAAATCAAAAACTTGAACTGCACCCAACACACTCCCTGGGCTAAGACATTTTGTTGCACATGTAGGTACCCTTCACTGTACCTACTATGCAACACAAATTTCTACATTCAGGGGTGCGTTGCCCTCATTTTGGGCAGAATTTACCCTAGGGGCCTTAAAACCCTAAAAGTATGAAAAGAATGGAAATGAAATTAATACCAAAGGGCATAGGAGGTTCATGGTACCAACCTAGATCAAACAACAATGAAATCCATCCACAAAAATGACCGCAATCAATGACTGAAGTTCGGGGGCAAAATCAGGTTCAGAACTCCAAAATGCAAATGGTAACTATGGAATGGTAAAAATGAATAGCGAAACTACTTTTATAGTCATTTAGTTTTTTGCAAGTTAAATTTATTGCTATGGCTATAGTTTTATTATGATTTTATCATGAAACAGGTATATTTAATCCATTTGATGTTGTTCTGAACAAGAAATACAACTGATGAACAGATTAGTCGTGCAGATTTATTCAAAGAATGACTTGACCACAAAGCATACCTTTTCTCCTTATTTTTCGAGCTTTTTTAAAAATGAAAAAGGATTTGAAGCGCACTTTTGTCTCTTTTTCAAGCTTCGATAATAGTGAAAAAGGAACCCCTGGAGTATTCTTTCAGCTCTTTTCAGACTTCGATAATGTGAAAAGATTGTCGAGCACTTGTCCTTTTGAGCTCGTTAAAGTAAATGAATTGATATCTACTCAGTATAAGTTTAACCCTTTTCCAGACTTAGATAGATTATTTACGAAAAAGGAATACCTTGGTTAAACATGACCAAAGAGGTTCTCTCAGATATTATTTTACACTTTTTTGGATCTGAGTGACAAATTTACGAAAAAGTACTTTTGGAGTTCTCTTTTGTCCCCTTTTTTCAGACTCTTTAAATATGAAAAAGGACCAGGCTATCACTTCCGTTAAGATCGTTAAAACATAAAATAGTGACGGGCTTGTCGATCATGGCAAGAATCGAGTTTCATTCATTGCTAGACTCGTTAAATTATTAAATAGTGATACTTTATTCACCCGAAGGGTTGAATTATAGATCAAGAAAATGTTATCCTCCTCAATCTTGTTAAAAAATAAAGAGGTACTGGTCGACAAATGATCATGGAAAATTTGATAAAAGTAAGAAAATTTTCATTTTGGTAGCAAGTCTCTCTTAAACATGACACTTCTTTCACTCCATGTCCGTGATTATTTGGGTTGGGTAATAATTTTGACGGTTCATTCACACCTATGGTTCATCATACCTTCACTTCAGTTTTGGGTCAATGCTACCAAATCATCATAGTGTCGCCGATATGTTCAAGAGAATTCATCCAGTGATTAAAAACTGATCCTTCTGCAATACTCATAAACCTTCATTTTCATGACCTTCATCCCTGAAATTTGCTATATCAAGTCATACCCTTGTCTCTGAAATCAATAACTCTAGTTTTACAATAAGGTGACTTCATGTCGACAACAAATAAATATCTAGGAAGTTCACTTAGAAACATCATATTCCAGTACCATGAGGCTTGTTACAACATCGACAAAATCCTCACTTCCAGACTTTTGACCGAAATATTTCGTTTGGCATTTGACATCAAATCATCTATTCATGCCTTATGAAATGTACTGCAGTACCTTGAGGGCCATTGACATTAATGGTGGTTCTCTCACGTTTGTTAACAACTCACATCATTGGTTGGTAATCAAACGATGTCTTTCCATGTTCTACTACAAATCATATATACGCATGGATAGACTTGTACCTGAATGATCGAGTGAATGAGATAAGAAGACCCTGGATCTAGTTTCATCCATATGGGCTGCAATTTCAAGATTGTTGTACATATCATCTATACAATGACCTTACATACATATTTCCATCCAAACATGGGCCTATATCTGTAGGCATGTCTGCATCTGGGCAACATTCCAATGAAGACTACTTTTCTTAATTATGTACATGTTATTAGATTGTTTTATGTGTTGAACATGGGAATGCCTACCCTCATCAATTACGATCAAAGAGGATATATCATGATGTAATGTATTGTAATATTGATGTAGGTGACCACTTCTCTTCATTTCCAGACTCATCATAGTGTAAAGCATCTCAATCAAATGTTCTTATTATTTAGATCTCATGCTTTAGGCGGCAATTGTTATAGGTCAATCTGGACACCATTCCCAATGACCTGGTTAACTAGGCATCATCTCTAGGACTAATGATCAAGGGTATATCATTCCCTATCATTTGAGTTGCTACATGCCCTAAGACAAGAAAAAAGACAAATCAAGCAAGAATTTCATCAAGCAAAGGTTTCCATGGTTTGAAGCTTATTATATAGCATATGAGAGCTCACCAAAGCAGGCTCTAAGGGGCCTAAGTGTGTTGCATATGCAAGTAGCCCCATGCAAGGTTGCTATTAAAATTACTTCCTGACATTCACAGGTGCGTTGGTCACATTGGGAGCGAAATTCTCATTGTTCCGGAATCTCCACTTGGCTAGTGTCTTCTAGAAGAGTTCACATGTGTCAAGCTTCGGATCCAAGTGTCCATTTGACATCTACATGACTGGAAACATGTCTTGCCTATTATTGGAAATTCATTGGTTGCAAAAAAACCTACAGTTCATCTATAAATTGAGCACAGATATAAGTGCTTGAAGAGGAAAAATTTGAGTAGAGAAATCCTATAGAATTTTCAATTGAGAGCTAGATTTGTGTAGCTACTGCTAGAGAGATTTATACTGTGATGAAGCTTGGGAACATTGCTGGAAGGTAGCTTCAAATCAGTCACTAGGTTGTAACCTCTCCTTCTATCATCAATAAAGATTACTGCTTATTTTTCCCTATATGCATATGTATTGACTTTCATTTTCCATATTTCAAGATCTTAGTTGATGTTTATGGTTTATGCTTTACTGATTTAGCTAAATAGCTTGAATAGATATCTATATTATTGCATCTTTTGTTGTTTCAGTGTTCTTTCTTATAGGAAGCATTCAGCCCACAAACCACTTGAATTTGAAGCTGCAACAGAAGCGAAAAAAGGAGCCATTTGGAAGCGACTGAACAAGTAAGCCTCCAATACTCTCTATGTATATATTCTGAGTTAGGAAAAATAGTCAGATAGTCTTTCACCTATTGTTCTAGACTAGCACCTATCTAGGGAAGCATGATTTATCTGTAATTCACAATTTTGGCCCAACATCTAGAAACCCTCAGCACTACGACTGAAGCCCCATCGTTAGCCCTAATAACCTCAAATGCCACTGTGCTACACCAGAAGCGATTTTGTCACCCCTGGAAGGGTATCACAGCCTCATGCTGGTCTTAAAAACCCCTCTATGTGATTTCTGAAGCCTCTCAGTGCCTCTGCACTATCCTATATAGCAACTGTGTAGCAGTTGCGTAACACTTGCATAGCTGCTGCTCTGCTTCCCAGCATTATCCTTGTTGTTGCTCCTCTCCCTCTTACTGTCTCTTAGCTCTTGGAATCAAATCATTCACTTAGCCAATACTACCCCTCATTGCGGGAAATTCCACTGGAAATTCTTAGCAAACCCGCCCTAGAATTTGAGATCTATTCCTTAGTTCTACAAAAATTGTATGCCTTCAACCAACCCTCAAGCCTTTCTCTTATAAATTTTCGTTGAGCCCTTCAACGACCAAGATTAAATCATCCATCAATGGCTGAGATTAAAATACTGCTTGATAAATGTGACTTAACACAATTTCAGCACATGTTAATTAATTCACTTTAATTATTTTATTTTCCTAAGTTAGACTTAGGAAATCCATTAAAAATAATTAATTATTTGAATAACTTGAGCACAACTTCAAATTTCTCAAATCTATTTTACGGTCCTGTAGATCAAGTGCACTCTAGTCGCTCCACAAAATTTGGGAGATTGAGCACAACTGATGCTACCCCAAATACACAAAATTTCAACAGTTGCTACATCTTCAACTACTCACCTTCCCTTTAGAGAACTTCTATCGTCGTCACCTTAGCAATCCATTAGATATTAGGTCTTGTCACAATTCTCCTTTCAAAATTTGTTGTTATATTGTTGTCTTTTGTAAACATAACCTATTATGACTAACAACTTCAATGCTTGTTTACAACCTCAATATGCACATTCCTCTTCACATCACCAATTTTTCTTGCTACAGTTTCACTACTATTATCAATAATTAATTAGCCATAATAAAAAAAAATATTTACCTTCTTACTTCATTACTGCATTTTACTTGTACTCCACCATCTAACCCTTCTAGGCATTCATTCAAGACTCATGTACATGATTGTTGCAGAACTTCTAAATTCTCAAAAAATTCATCTTCTTAATTGGTTCCCAGGCCAATTCTTCCTTACCTCCTCATGCAATAAACAACTTCTACACAACACTTCATTCACCGTCATCAATTTTCTATTTAAATTAAAAACAAAAATTTACCTCAACTAGACCCGATTCTGCTGAAAATCCACTTTTACATCTTTATTCTAAAATTTTAGAGGATTCTCTCTCTAATACAATATGATGCAACTTGCAAGCCCAATTTTGAGCCTTCTTTAAAATCGACAATGCCCAGTTTCCTACAAAGGTTCTTATTGGGAATCCATTAGGGAAATCATTATATTTAATTCTCTTTTACTTGATAACTTCTTGCGTTTCATTTTTACTTATTAGTTTTTTTCCTTATTATTATATGTGTGAAGTGTCAAATACTACCAAAACAATAATAACAATGATAAAGTATATAGGCTGCAAGCCAAGGCCAAAACCTATCCTCTTGAGAGGAAAACCCTTAAATATCTTCTCTTCCTTATAGATTCTTCAATTGATGAACACCATGAACTTGTGATTAAGACCAATACCCTCCAAGATGAAGAAAAACCTCTCAAGATGTTGTGGCAACCTTGATCTAGCTAAACCCATTCGAATTTGTTCCAATGGCACTTTCTCAACCTCCTGCTGCAATATTCTTGAACTCCTACTGCAGATATGAAATTTCGGCCTCCCTGCAACTGTTGTTGCCACACATGGGAACCTTCATATTCTTCTAAATCCATTCTATGACATTACCTTTCCTTTCCCTGACTCCTGGAGCTTGAGAGAGACCCTTGGTGACCTTTTCTTGAGCTATTTGCCTCATTTTTATCTAAGATCGAACTTGTATATGGATTCCCTAGGTATGCAAAAAAATCATAGTCCTCTTTAGCATGTACTAGAGAGAATTAGTCCCAAAAAAAATCACCTTCATTCTTCCTCTTATTTTCTACCTTCTTCTTCCTCTTCTTCACTATAATGAGCGATGAGTGTGTGTGCAATAAGGAGGATGAGTTATATTTTATATATAGGCTCTCCAAGGTGGACATGGTTCTTCCTTTTAGGTTGAATTTACTAATTCCAAGTTGACTTGATCTTGGAGGGTATTCCAACTCTTTTAAAGAAAAAAATATCTTTCTTTACAAGTTAAAATTTTCTAGTGGGGTATTCAATTTATAACAATGACTTTTTGACTCGTTGACCTAGGAAAAACCCTAGAAGCAGTCAATGGGTATTTGACCTATAAAATAAAAGAACTTGAGCATGAAATCCATGCTAAAAAATAATAATAATAATTTTTCTTTTCGTTTTATAATTTACAAGAATAAAAAATTCATTTCATACTTATTGATACGGAACCTAGTTACACTTTTTTCAACACTTCCTCTTAACTAGGAAGGTATTCTTAAGAGGTACATGGATATTCTCAATCTGAAGATATCACATAAGAAGATTTGTATTGGTAACCCATTTTTCTAGCTTCATATTAACCAACATTGTCACATAGAAAGGCCTTTACTAACAACTATATCTCTCCACAAGATCAAACCACAATTCTGTTGAGACCAATGATTTAAAAAAACCATCATCATTGTCTCTGAGGGTACATACTCAACTTTAGTTTTCTTCTAGTATGACCTTCATTGGAATATTATTTTCTTGGATATCTATTCCTCAAATAATATCAATCCACGACTACTCTTATATCGGATTCCCTACCACATCCTCAAAGACTATTGGATGCCGTATGGTTACTCAATCCTCCGTTCTGTATTCCCAAGTGAAGAAAACAATGATGTACCTATCTATCCCTCTAAACTAGGGAGGATATATCAATTAAGCCAAGATTTTCTCTCAAGTACACAAGCTTATTTTTAGGAATATATTTCTTCAATATGTTAGCTACATGTTCATCAATGGAGATATACTATGACTACAACCCACAATTTTGAACTAGCTCCAAAATCTAGTGATGCTTGTTGTTTATGTGATCTTTCTTTCAATGAAATATTGGTACTTTAGACAAATATATACAACTCGTGTTGTCACAAAGTATCACTATAGGGTCCATCGATCCATTGAATAGGTCAAAAAGAAACTTCCTTAACCAGACCGCTTCTCTACTTACTTCACATGCTGCAACATATTCAGAATCATCACTAATAAAAGAAAATGTTTCTAGCCTTCTACTCATCCATGAGATCATGGAGGATCCCAAACTAAAACATTCTCCTATAGTGTCTTACATCCTTCTCACTGCCTCCCTAATTGGAATATGCATATCCAACCAAGTGGACATCATTCCTCCTATCATATTTCAAGAAGTAGTGGATAGTTCCTCATAGATAACTCAATATATTATTTTCTACTATACAATGAACATGTTTTAGATCCACTTGTAATTGACTGAGAATTTTTACTGCAAAACATATTTCAATTCTAATATTCACCAAGTACATCAGCGAGCAAATCAATTTCATATATTTGGAAGCATCCACATGGATCGATTCAAAACTCCTAAGTATTTTTAAGTTTGTGATAATCATAGTGATCATAGGTTTTCTCTCCATCATATCAAACATATTTACCATATTTATCACACACTTCCCTTGACTTAGATAAATTCAATTAGGTCCTTGCCAGATTTCTAGTCCCAAATAGTAATGCATCAACGCTAGATCCTTCATGTCAAATTTTGCTGGTAGTTTCTCCTTACATTATTCAATTCAATCTTATACACCTGTTAAGAGAATATCATCTACATACAGAAGAATTATTATAGGTTCTCCATCTAAAACCTTGATATACAATTTCAGATCAACATAAATTTTTGTGAAGCATATTATTTGTAGGTATGCATCCTTCTAGCATTCCTTGCCCTTGGTTCTTGATTGAGTCCATATAATGATTTATTTAATCTGAAAACATATTCCATCTTGTATTTAACTTCAAATCCCAAGGGTTTATCTATATAGACTTCCTCATCAATTGTGCCATTTAGAAATGCAGTCTTGACATCCCTTTGATGGATTTTCCATCCCATTGATGTTGCCACAGAGAGAAATGAACGAATCGTTTTGTACCTTGTTTTGAGAGAAAATATCTCTTTGTAGTTGATTCCTTCTTGTTAAGAGGAACCCCTAGCCACAATTCTTTCCTTATATTTATCGATACTTCCATATGCCTCATGTTTTATCTTGTAGATACATTTGGAAGCTACCACTGATTTTTCTTCAGTCCTTGGTATGATCTCCCAAACTCCATTCTTCATTATAGATTGATACTCTTCATTCATATCATCCTTCCATACCTGATGGCTGACAACCTCTTCAAAAGTGTATGGTTCAACTTCTATTAGTTTTTTCATGTATGCAACATACCCATAATATCTCTTTGGTTCCTTATTTTATCTAAATGAGTCTATCACTTCCCCATAACCTTCTATGTCAAGTAGTGTATATTTCAACTATTTTTGGTATCTTTCTTGATTTAGGGAGGACCACAGGTTGAATGATTTCATCGGGACCCTCATCTTCATGATGAGAATATTCTTCTTCCCTATTAACCACTCTTCAAATACTATAAGTTCTTCTTCATCAGACTCCTGGGAAGTTACTTAGATTTTTTGAATGCAATACTCTCTTCAAATATGACATCTTTACTTACTTATATATGGTGTCCTTAATTTATGTATATCCTATAGGCATTATAGGTATTTTTGTGACCAACAAATGTTCCTTTCATGCCCGATAGATCAAGCATCTTTCTTTTGTCCTTTGGTATATGAATATATACAAGACACCCAAATATACATAGATGGTATGCAATTGGTTTCTTCCCAGTGAATACTTATTTGGGATTCTTTTCATCTAGTGAGATGTGAGGAATTCTATTTTGAATATATACTATTGTCTTTGTAGCTTCTCCCCATAGGAATTTTTGTAGATCTTGATCATCTAACATTGTGTTTACAGTTTCTTCAATGGATTGGTTCTTTCTTTATGAAACTCCATTTTTCTCGAGATTATATGGGACTAAAAAATCCCTCTTAATCCAACATTCCTTATAGAATTATATACTATGCTTGGATGTATAATCTCCTCCAATTTTAGATCTTAATATCTCGACTCTTCTTTCTGTATGGTTTTCCACTTCAGCTTTAAGTTTTTGAAATTTTGTAAATAATTTGTAATTGGTTTTCTTTAAGTAAACCCAGGTCTTTATTTAATTTTCATCTATGGATGTGGCATAATATATATGGCCTCCAGGTGATTTAGGAGTCATAGGGCCACATACATTGGAGTGAATGAAATCCAAGATTTATTTTGATCATGAAGCACTGCTTCCAAATGGTCTCTGGGTATTCCTACCCAATGCATATCCCTTACATAATCCTTCATGGTATTCTTTCAGGTTAGGTATTCCATCTTCTATGGAATTTATAGATGGGAGGATATTAAAATTAATATGACCAAATCTTGTATGCCATAATTCACATGGGATAATTTCAAAGTGAACTAAGGCTTGAGCTGGAGGAGATATCACCCTCTAAAATCCTCCTTATAGAATACCAATGAATAACATT
Organism: Pinus albicaulis; assembly: GCA_034641835.2. Classification (NCBI taxonomy): domain Eukaryota; kingdom Viridiplantae; phylum Streptophyta; class Pinopsida; order Pinales; family Pinaceae; genus Pinus; species Pinus albicaulis. The sequence continues at coordinate 723,984,449 of CM076571.1, read as the reverse complement.
CTCTGTATTTGAGTCTTCACTCCATACAACGACCTTTACATTAATGAAGGCTAATCTATCACCCTTATCTTCTACACTTGAAATGGAAAGTAATTTATTATGTAAACCTGGAAAAAATAGGATGTTGTTGAGGTGAATGTTGTTTCCATTCTCTAGCTCTATATAAGTTGATCCAATGCCTCCCATCGGATAGATATTGTTATATCCAAGTTCTACTGAATAACAATATTTTACTTTTGATAAGGTTTTCAATTTTTTTTTATATGTATGATGTTCCTATATGCAACACTATCAAATACCTAAATGTTTTCATCTTGGAATGTGTCAGTGAGTGTCGAGAAAATACCTTCATCCTTTTCTTTGATCACTTCCTTCTTTGAAGAGAATAAGAGATTCCATAATTCCCTCATGCCTTTATTGAAATAGATTTCTATATTTTAACACTTCTTGATGAAATTATTTAATGTGAGGATGTATTCATGATGCCCTTATTCAACCTTAGCTCTGATACCATGTTAAGAATTCAATAGGGAAATGACGTTTAATTCTATTTTACTTGATAGTTGCTTGTGTTTCATTTTTAATTGTTAGCTTTGTTCCTTATTATTATATGTATGAAAAATCAAGAAAATACCAAAAAAATAAGAAAAATGACATGGTATATAGGACGCAAGCCAGGGCCAAAGCCTCTCCTATTGAGAGGAAAACCATTAAATCTCTTCTCTTCCTTATAGATTGTTTGATTGAAAATTTACATGACCTTAAGACTAAGACTAATACCCTCCAATACCAAAACCAACCTCTTAATATGATGTTACAACTTCGATCTAGATAAACCTAATAAAATCTCTTCTAGTAGCACTTCCTCAGCCTCCTGCTGCAAGATTATCAGCCTCCTACAACAGATCTAAAATGTTTTCTTCCCTGCAACTGTTGCAACCACACATGGGAGCTTTTCTCTTATTCTAGATCCATCTTCTCACCTTCAGTTGTGTTTCCCATACTCCTGGAGTTTGAGAGAGACCATTGGTGACCTTTTCTTGACCTCTTTTCCTCCTTTTTCTCCAAGATAAAACTTTTATATGGATGCCCTAGGCCTGTGCAGAAACCCTAGTCCTATTTAGCATGTGAGAAAGAGAATTAGCTCAAAAAAAAACTCCTTCATCATTCCTCTTATTCGTTGCATTCTCCTTCCTCTTCTTGACTAAAGTGAGTGATGAGTGTGTGTTGCATAAGGAGGACGAGTTCTCTTCTATATATAGGATCTCCAAGGTGTATGTGGCTTTTAATTTTAGGCCAACTTGGAAAAATCTAGGCAAACTTGGTCTTGGATGGTATTTTGACACTTTTAAAGACAAAAATGATTTTCTTTACAAGTTACACAGTGCCCAGTGGGGTCTTGAACTTATGAAAATGACTCTTTTGACTTACTAACTTAGGAAAGATCCTAGAAGGACTCAATGGTTGCTTGACCTATAAAATAAAATAACTTTAGAATGAAACCCATGCTCCAAAATAATAATAATAATTTTTATTTTCATTTTATAATTTACAATAATAAAACATACATTTCATACTTATGAAGACCGAACCTAGTTACACATTTTTCAACAGTGCTTCCTTCGGTCTTGCATGATCATCTCTAAAAGGATATGAAACCATTTAATTAAGAATATAGTGGGAGGATCCAAAAGGGTTACACATCCCACCCTTTCCCTCTATTCTCAATGAAGTCTGCCCTATATTGTTTGACCCTTATGTTACCATATACATTTCAAAACATATGCGCTAATATTAAACTCAACCCTTATACCTTTTTTCTAGCGTTTCCTGCATACTTCGACGTTTCCCTTAAGCCCCACAAGCTTCTTGACTTCCTTTAACCATCTAAACCTTCAAATTTGTTAAAAATATCTCCTAGAGCCAATATTCCCAAATGCTTAGGCCCTTTAAGTTGGGTTTTGGTGGAATTTTTTATAGCAGCCACAACCCTCAATCTATTGATTACTGGCATTATGATGTAATATGTTGATATGTTGTCTTCGTTGGCAACCTATTTGATGACTTTCCTTTTAATAGAAACATATTTGTTAAATATATAAAAATGATGTATCTATAGGTTAGTTCGTATGTGACAGAAAAAGGAATTCCAGTCAGTGACAGAGAAATGATAAAGGTAATGTTTCACAATGTATACGTATTTTTGATGAAGGAAACCGGAGTATACCCGTAGGTTTGACAAAGGCAACCCACATATACATCAAAAATTAGTGTATACATAGTTTTGATGAAGAGAAGTCGCGTATACGTGCGGGTACGAAGAAGGAAAGTCGTGTATGTAATTACACACTCATTTTATGATACCAGGGGTCCTTACCATGGTTTTAGCCCACAGTGTCGAGCGTTGTGTCATATATTTGATTCTGTTCAAGAATACTATTGGCACTTGTGTGGTTTTGGCTCATGGTATTTGGAAAGGCTAAAAATATATAAGGAGAACAAGATCATAGTGCAAAGGGGAGAGTGCATGGATTTCGATTGAATACATCACTCTGAATTATATCTACATGGAATAGGTTACAGTTTATTAATAGATTTGAAATACTGATGCACCTATGAATACAATGTTGGATCAGGATCTCTAGACCTGAAATGACTATGTATTTTCTTGATCTGTTTGTGAGATGTTTAGATCTGTGATTTGGTGCATGTTTTCTGAAGGGAAGGGTATGATATGAGTAAGTCAGTTGATCTGAAATTTTACACAGTCCTGAATATTTACAGATCTACACGTTGGTTCATCATGGTGAAAGCGTGTATACACGCGGTTTTGTTTCAACGAAAGCATGTATGGAACTTAATATTTTTCTGAATATTGTTGAAGAGAATGTTTGATCATTTCTGCTATATTTCTGTTGTCTCTCAATGAAGTCTTTATATAGATATGGGTTTTTTGAATACTGTATATGCTACTAGTTGGCTATGTACAAATATGACCAATGACTTGGTGATTGAATATGATGGATGATGTTGAATGAATAAGGGTTCTGTAAATATGACAAAGTATTCCCGAATGTTTCAGATTCTCTCTAAGTTCAATCAGATTCCTAAACTAAGTATATAAATATCTATATGTAGGTTCATCCATAGGAAATGGGTTATGACTATTTATGTAATTATATAAATATCTATCTATAAAGATCATTGTTTTGTTTAAATATTGGGTTATGGCTATTTATGTTGATCTAAAAATTATGTTGTGTTGAAGCTGTTGGATCCAGTGTGAAAATTAATGAAATGTGGTCTGTAATGATTCTGAGGGTTGAAGCCTTCAGTGTGGAAGTCGAAGCTTCCTGCTAGTAGAATCCGATGATCAATTTAGGGGGTTGTAGCTCCCTTTCAATAGTGGCTAGTAAACAAGATCAAGGGGTTGGAGTTCCCTTCCAGTAGTAGCTGGAGAATGAGAGAAGGTAGCAGCCTTCTGCTAGTGGGTACCTGCATACTGATATGAGTCTGCATCAGAAAAATATTGTAAGAAGTTTTCTATATAATAAATATTGAAGACAAAGACAAAAACAATGGTGGTTTTCTCCCGACTTGGGTTTCCACCTTAAATCTTGGTGTTCATGTGTGATTCCCTTATGTGATGATTTATTCTGTTATTACTGAACGTGTTCACTATTTAGCTATCTGATGCATAACTATTGAAAAGCACTAAGTAATGTTTCTAAATATTTATCTTAACATTAGGTTATTTGGGTATACGTAAGTTTCATTTAGAATATCCATGTACATATGCTAGTTGGTCTAATCAGAGTCACATATAGAAATCAGTAAAATAAAAATAAAATATTGTGATTCTTGTAAATACTAATTCACCCCCCCTCTCAGTATTTTTCCCAACAATTGGTATCAGAGTAGTTCCTTTTGAAGAAGCTTAATCACTAGAAGGAATATCATCCAAGATGAGAAATCAAGATGGAACAAAATCTATCAAACCACCACTCTTCAACAGAGATAATTTAATCTTCTAGTATACAAGAACAAGATCCCATATTCAATCTCTTGGAGCAGATGTTTGGGAAATAGTTGAAGGTGGTTACTAATATCCAACTGTAGTTCCAACAGATCCAGCAACAAGAAAGAACTATGAAACCAATGCAAAAGTTGTCAATGCATTATTGGGAAATCTGACTAAGTCAAAAAATATCAAATTTATGTATTTAAATACAACAAAGGAGATATGGGACAAAACCATTCTAAGCTATGAAGGTGATGCCAAGGTAAAAGGTGCTAAACTCCAAACTCTTAGAATTCAATATGAAAATCTCATAATGCATAATGATGAAAGTATTACTAGCTTCTTCTTACGTCTAAATGAGATCGTAAATAGTATGAGAAATCTAAGTGAAGTCATAAGTGACACCACTATAGTAGAGAAAATATTAAGATCTATGACCCCTAAATTCGAGTCAAAAGTGTCTTTTATTGAAGAGAAGCAGGATCTACAAACTCTTACTTTTTTTCAACTTCATGGGATCATGACTGGGTGTGAGATGAGGAAAGGAGGTCCATCTGAATTCAAAGAATATGCTTTTATAGCTACTGCAAGAGGCAACGACAAGGAAGAACAAAAAGAATAAGGGTATGTATCATAAGAAGATGAGGTAAATTTTGTAAAGAAAATTCAACTTGGCATTGGAAGGTTAAGAGGTAATACTCCTTTCAAATATTTTTCTTGTGGAAGAGTTGGTAATTACGCTGTTAAATGTCATCATAAAAGATAATCATGAAAAGAGAAAGGATTTAACAAAATGTAATAGGAGACGACTTTTCATTAGAAAAATTTACTATACTCATGAATATAGTGATGTTTTATCAAATAGTAAAGAAGGAGAATCTTATCAAGATATTAGATTGCTCATGGCATTTGAAAAATACACTAGTGAGGCTAAAGATACCTTTATGGATGCTTTAGAAGAAAATGATTTTCTTGAATAAATAAATCAACTCAAAATATTCTTGGAAGAGAATAAAATATCCATAGATACTCTAAATATCAACTCATAGAAAAGGAGAAGCACAATGGGAAATTAGAATGTGAAATAGTAAGTCTAAGAAAAGAAATTGAGAAAGTAAAAACTTTAAATCTTAGATTTTCTAAAGGATATGAAACCTTAGATGAAATTATCAAGGTTCAATGCTCTCCTCTTATAAAGAAAAGTCTTGGATATATCAATAAATCTTCTTAATTAGAAAAGTCTTCAGCTACAAGCTATATAAATGCAACAAAATCCAACTAGAAAATCTTCGTCTCTTAGCCAAAGAGCAAAGAAAATGTCTAGGTAAAAAATGACCACTCAAATCCAAGGATAAATAATAAGAGAAATATCATTAAAAAGGTAAATACCAGTAGAAGGTTCTATGATCGCAAAAATTTCTTCTTTAATGAACAATGTTTCTCATGTCATAATTTTCGTCACAAAGCTGCTCAATGTGTTGCATACAAAACCATTTTGACCAGAGAAGAAAGAAAGCAAAGAAATGAGATGAGAATAAAGAAGAATACTTGTAACAAATTTTCTCCTCTTCAAGGAAAAATTGAATGTTCATTTTACAATAACTTTGGACATGAAGAATCTGAATGCAAGAGCAAAGTTTAGCAAAAAGAACAGATATACACAAGTTCTGAGGTATGGAGAAAGGACTTATAGTTTGAAAGTTGTGGCATAGATTTATTTGCAGAAGGAGAAGAAAATCAATGGTTCATTGATAACGGATGTTCAAAACACATGATAAGTGATAAAGATAAACTTATTTCATACAATGCATTAGAGAAGGAAAATAATGTTACTTTTGGAAATGACTCTCCTGCTATCATTAAGGGTAAAGGATATGTTTTTCTAAAAGAAAAGGTTAAAGCTAACAATGTTATGTATGTTGATAGATTAAAGAATAAATTATTGAGTGTGATTCAAATGTGTGATCAAGGAAATGAATTTGTCTTTCATTCAACAGAGTGTGTGGTTCGTGAACTTGACACTAGAAAGACCATAATAATAGGAACAATAACACCAAGCAATCTATATATATTGAAAGGTGGCCAAGAGAAATGTTATCTAGGTAAAAATTAGAAAACTAGATATGCCACATAATATTGGGACATTTGATTTTTTCTCAAATAAGAAAATCAAGTAGGCTCAAAGTTTTTCATGATCTACCCAACATCACTTTACCTGAAAGTACCATATGAAAAGCATTCCAATTCAGTAAGAAAACTAGGGTGAAATTTAAAACCAAAGAAGGATTAGCAAGTAAGCCTCTTCAACTTATACATACTGATTTATGTGGCCGTGTAAGGAAAAATTCACCTCGTGGAGAACAATACTATATCTTATTCATTGATTATTTTTCTAGAATGTGTTGGATCAGTTTATTGAAACATAAAGATGAAGCATTTGAAAATTTTAAGATCTTCAAAGATTTGGTTGAAAATGAATTAGATCTAAAAATCAAATTTCTACACTAACCGAGGAGGAGAATACATATCAGATGAATTATTTGATTTCTGTGAACAATATGGCATAAAAAGACAATTTTCTATAGCTGGAACTCCACAACAAAATGGCGTGGAGGAAAGAATGAATAGAACAGTTCAACAAATGGATCGTGCTATGCTTGATGAATCTAAGACGCCTAACACCTTTTGGGGAGAAGCAGCACATACTGTAGTAAATATTCTCAACAAGGCTCATATTCATGTAAATAGTGATAAAACTCCTTATGAACTCTGGTATGGTAATATTCCCACTGTGAAGCATTTTATAATTTTTGGAAGAAAATGTTTTACAAAAAATAATGATGAAAAACTTGGTAAGTTTGAGCCTAGAGCAAATGAAGGAATATTTCTTGGTTACTCTTCTAGAAGTAAAGCATACAAATGCTACAATAAAAGACTTCAGAATATTGTTGAATGTATTGATGTTTTAATTGATGAATCCCTCACAGCTCCCAAAACGGAAATAACAAAAACTGAGGAAGATGATTATGTATATTTTCCCTCATCAAATAACAAAAATATAGAAGTAGAACCCAATGAATCACCAGAGGAAGATATATCAGAAAATTCTCCATCTAGGTATGTTCAAAAGAATCATCCAGAATCTCAAATTCTAGGAGAAAAGGAATCAGCAGTTCAAACAAGAAGAACTCTTGTAGGATCTCCTAGTTATCTGGCATTATTATCCACCATTGAACCACAAAATATAAATCAAGCTAGTAAATATGAATGTTGGGTTCAAGCCATGAATGAAGAACTTGATCAAATTGAAAAAAATAATACTTGGGAATTAGTTCCAAGATCTCATGACAAAAATGTTATTGGAACAAAATGGATATTCAAAAACAAGTTAAATGAAAATGGAGATTTTATTAGAAACAAAGCTAGAGTTGTTTGTAATGGGTATGCTCAAAAAGAAGGTATAGATGTTGAAGAAATATTTTCACCTATAGCCAGACTTGAATCCATACAAATGTTTCTTGTTTTTTCAAATTTTTAACAATTCAAGGTTTATCAAATTGATGTAAAATCTGCTTTCCTCAATGGTGATCTAGAAGAAGAATTTTATATAGAACAACCAAAAGGATTCATTTTGGGAAATGTGATCTAGATTTATGAAGGAATGCAATAAAATACAGAAATAAACATAAACACATAGATGCAATAGAAATAATACTTAATTTCATTAATATCAAATAACTGAAATATGTTTACAGATATATGGAAATTAACTAGCTAGGGCGTTGGTATATTATCTCTGAGAGGAGATGTGGTAGCGACAGGCCTTTGAATTGTGTTACAATAAGTCTTGAGGGCCTATTTATTATTTAGAAACAATGGAAAACCTTAAACATCCAAAAACCTAACCCTAGGAGATGAAGAGCCAAAATTATGGGCCCCGTTTGGGTAAATTTGTGTTTCAACTTCCTAGGGATGTAGCTTTGGCATATGATCTCTGTTTGACGCACACCATACCTCATTAAAAATATCTATCCAAGGTATATGGAAATTTTGATGATAATAGAGTAAAAAAAAGAGAGAGAAAAATAGAAAAATGAAAGATACTACCAAGCTTACAAAAAAAGGAATTATAAACTATTTTTATAATTTTTGGTTTTGTAATCCATCATAAATATCTAGAACTCTTTCCGTAATAATCACATGCAATAATTTAGTGAATTGGGAGAGGGTGTGAATTAAATTAACCATTTTAATTTAAATATTTTTTTTCCCTCCCTTACTTCAACTCCTTCGATTCCCCTCTCTGACACATTAAATTTATTAAAATATATTAACATTCACTTATCATCTCAACCTCGCTTATTTAAACTCTGATTCCACATATTAAATCTATTAAAATTATATATTTAATATTTTATCATTAAAATTAGATTTTTATATTTTATATTTTTAAAATTAACATTCACTTATCATCCCAACCTCCCTTACTTCAAAACCTTAGATTCCCCTCTTTGACACTATTAAAATTATATATTTATTTTTTTATAAATAAATTTAGATATTTATATTTTTATATTTTTAAAATTAACATTCACTTATCATCCCAACCCATGAATATTGAATTATCATCCAAACCCATTATCTATACTATTAAGAACTATAAATTACATTTATAGTTTGAGTATAATTGTATAATATATAATAATATATGCATATAATAATATTTTAATTAATATATATTATAATATAGTATATTAAAATATATATTTAATTTAGACATCTTTTATTTTAAATGATTAAATTTATATTTCAAATTTAATTGTAAAAGTGGAAAAGTGCAAAGTAATAATGGCCATAATCCACACACTAGGTCTTTTTGTGAGGGATCATTATATTTTAAGTGAGATATGGATATCAATAAAGAGTTTTGTGTGCTAAGGATGAGTAGCAAGACAACAAAACTTTCCCCATCAACTATCAGACTTTGTCAATAGTTGTTCCCGCTAGCTCAGTACCTAACTCTTTAGGATGCACGCTTGTTTATTCAATTCACTTCCAGGATTTGATTGACCATGGCAATAAGAATTTTCCCGTCAACTGCAAATCTTGTCAATATTCATATCCTTGGTGCTTGACGATTTCTAAAACCAATAATTTGAAATACCTTATGGTTTTTTGGGCTTCTAGGTCCAAAACCAGCAATGTTAAATGACAAATCTATCTCTTGGTGTTGTTAAATAATGGTTCTCTTCAATTCAAAACAAACGCCTAAGTGTTATTTTCTGTTGGAAAATCCTTTGACTTGTTTTCCAACTCTCAGCCCCAGTCTCTCTCTTTACCAATGATTCCTCTACTCACTCTCATCTTTCATCCACTATGCCACTATGATCTTTCACTACAACTGGATCATTGATCACTTCGTTGATCAATGATCTCAACTTTCCAACCAACTCTGGGAAGAATCAAATGAATTTTTCCAATAAATTAAACTAAAAAATTCACTCAATTAGAGAACCAACTCCCTTACTAATGAAAAATCCCGAGTCTAGTAAAAAAAAAATTTGACATCGAAGTGAAATTCTCATGCATCAAACTCCCAAACTGAAAAAGATTCATGGTCTCCTGACCATGTGCTCTCATAATCTAATTTCATCCTCCTCGATCCAAAACTTTTACTTGCTGTAAATAAACTACTCTATCATGTTGTTGTTGTCCTACTGTTGTTTCCTTATTCCTTCCCGGTTTCTATTTCTTGTGTTGTAGTCTTCCTCCTTCCATATTGATTCTTAAATGTGTTTCTATTTAATGAATATATGTGTGACATATATGTCAAATGATATAGATTAGGTTGGGTTGTCATGAACCAAATTATTCTGTATTTCCCCTTTTCCTTTTCATAACTGTTAAAGTTTCTTGCAAACCCATCATCATAGCTTAAGTGAGACCTCACCTGCAAGTAGGTGTTGAAAATGTTGGTGTCTGAGGAAGTTTTTCGGTATAACTCTGATTCTTGGGTCACCCTTGCATGCTAATAGATGTATGACACTGAATTTCATCCATGACACCTCAATATATGATATTTGACTTTTAAAGATCCTCTACGTATGTTATTTCTAGATAAGCCAAAGGAAGAAACTACGGAGAAAGCTATAAGCTCTGTTGCAAATAAAAATGTGGATTGTAGTATATCTCTATCTTTCCCTTTATGCCATATGGTATTGAAATTTTGATCAATCTATTAAAAGAGGAGAACAACTTATGCTTGGATAGTTTCCATGAAGAGGCATGAGTTGAAGACATGTTTATTATCTTCTGAATTAAGATGATAGAGAAGACATAGAAGAGTCATCAAAGCCTTGGTTGACTATCTTACCTGATGTTAAGTTTTTCTTCCTAACCAAGAAACTATAATGTTTTGAATGATTAATTAACATTCCTTAGGCAACCATGAAATCATCAAGAATTTGGAAGGTTGAAGCTTCCTTAATAGAGGGGATAACCATAAACATGATATCATCAACAAATTTTTGGTGGGAGGTTGGGAGATGAGGGAGTTGAATTCCCTTTTGCAACACAAGCCACAAGCCACTCAAAGTGATAAAATCTATGTTTGCAATGAACTACTTAGTCGAAAACCCTCCCATTTTTATATTGAAAGACATTAGTTAACACGGGTACTAAAATATTTTATTTAAACCCTAATTTTAAATATTTTTAAAAGGTAAAATAATTACACATATTCCTGACACTGACAAGTGAAAATATAAGATATTTTTATTTATTTCGAACATCAAAATATTTTATTGATGGATGAAAATAATAATTTTTTTTTTTAATTAACATAGACTTGACTTGTGACATTTAGAAAAAAATTAATTAAAAAAAATCACTATCATCTATAAATAAAATATGTGGGTTTCCATATTAAATAATATAATTTTGTTTGGGGCCTTGAAAAAACCATAATTTTATATCATCTTTATATAAAGGGTAAAGAAATTGAAAGTAAAAATAATAATAAGTGATTTTTGCATCCAAATGCCTCTAGATCCCATCATCATAGAAATGTTGTAGTGTAATGTCTTCTTAAATTTTTTGGCTTAGTGAAATTACATAAAAATAAAAATAAAAAATAAAATAAACTAATAAACATAAAATAAATAATTATATTCATAATTAGAATTATTAATAAATTTTTGACTCCACAATTACATAAAAATAAAATAAAATAATAAATAATTATAATTACACCGTAAGGCATCTTTATTTGAAAACAACTCTCCTAGCTGCCACTTTATTCTTTTATACACCATTGGATCAAATCTTAGATGATTGAAATTTTTTAGGCTATTAGATCCATGCCTCTTTCATTTATGCTCTCCTAACTACCTAACTAACTCACCAAACCCTATTAATGTCTCTTCCATCTAACTATGAAAATCATTCCCAGACCTTTAAGATGTCTCTATCATTCCAACTAGAACTAATATGTCGGGAGCAAGGTCCATGCATGGCATACCAGCACCATATCTGGTTCCAGTTCTTGATCTATATCCAGCCATAGTAGTTTCTGACTGAGTCAAACGAGATGGATAGCCACATCCATGTCCATATTCTCATGAGAATTTTAGTTCTGTGGAGGTTGTGGTGAACCAGAGGTTCTGGTGAATGTTGTAGGAAGTGCTACATTGAATCGTTCAAACCCTTATGTACCCATATCCATTCGAAGAAGCACAGGGCCTGTGACAGCGTGTCCTTCACCTCTGCATTTTCCTAATCGTTATTTTAATCGATTGTCTGATGACCAATCCCAAATGATGAGACAAGACCAATTGTAGAGGGTTTGCATGTCTAGTAACAATATGAATAATTAGACATCAACGAATATGCAGGAATTTCCACATCTTCAATCTGGAATCAACGAATATGTAGGAATTTCAACATCTTCAATCCGAAATTTTCACTTGGAAGGGAAAATCTCAACAAGCACCACATAATTTTCTATGTCACAACACAATGGGCAGTGGGCTACAAGGAGGCCGAGCAGAAAATCATCGATTTTCCAACACTGGTAATATTGGTGGGGCCCAGAGCATCCTAGGCACCTGGAATGCGGAAAACCACTTACTAGCTATGCTATTTCATATTTCTGGTGCATCTTTCAATAGATTTATTTTTCTATGGGGATTCATCTACACTTCAAGTTTGTCAAATGGGGCTTATATATCTTATATTTAAAAATATACCTTGCCTAATAGTTATCGAAGCTGACTTTCATATGAAGTTATTGAGAATAATGCTAGAACACATCCATCTTAACATTGAAATTGTTGGAATTTTACAAGAAAAGAACTAGGGTGGAGTGCTAAGGTTTGGAGTTACAGGTGGAAGGTTTTCATGGACTCTTATATGCACTGCAACGAGCTCTGGTGGCAGGCAGGCCCCATCTTGTTGAGATCCTCAGACGAGGGTCAGTACTGGCCCATCATATGAGAAAAACTGGGGCCAATGGGGCCCCTTCTTCTAAAAAAATGGTTCTGGACAAGGGTAAAGGCACTGGTGAGGGGGTGCATATTGTAGGCTCGGAAGTAGTAGGAAAAAGCTGCCAGCATGAAGTAGAAGGAAAAAGGGAAACTCAAGGAGGTGCAAAGTCAAAGGCATTTAGGTGGAATAAAAATAAGGGAGGAAGGAGACAAGGAGAAACCCTCTCCCGAGAAGGAATATCTAAAGAAAGTAGAAGGCAAAACGGCTGCAGCAGGACATCAAGCTAATGGACAAGATGGTTTCGATCCTGTGAGATCTAGCACAAGTGGTAATAAACTGGTGGAAAATGGGCGTTGTAGACTGAAAACCTCAGAATCACTTCAGGTCATCATCACCGATCCAGAAATGCAAGAGTACAGAGATCACATGCCTGTATATTCTCTGACCTCTAAATTTATGGGGTTTTGGCCGAAAGAAAATGTCTTCTGCCAATGGATTAAACAACAATGGAAACTGAAAGACAATGTCCAAATCCGCCTAGGAGCGAAATGATTCTTTACGGTGGTTTTCTCTAATCTCAAGGATAGAGACTGGATTTTTGATGGAGGCCCCTACTTCTACAGGATGGCGAGTCTTTACATAAGACCCTGGAAACCCAAATTTTCCCCGGAACAGGAAAATTTCACTCATGTGCCAGTTTGGATTCGTCTCTTTTCACTCCCCATTGATTACTGGAGGCCCTCAGTGCTTGAACAAATCGGTAATAAACTTAGAAAGTTTGTCCAAGCCTCAAAAGTGACCTTGAAAAAAATGTATACATCATGTGCAAGAATATTCGTCGAAATGGATGTTTCTGGTGCATGGCATGAAGGAATGGAAATGCCTTTGCTGTTTTGGAGAGCACAAATGTTACAGAAGAAAAATATCTTCCACTGGATTCCCAACCATATATAGTGGACGTCTCCCAGGAGGAGAATCGCATCCCTGGCAAGCATATTATGGAAGAACCCCTTGAAGGAACAGAAAATGCATGTGATATAGAAGGGGATGCAAAGATGTCAATAAGTGAAGCATGCATAGAGGATCTAGAACTAAGGGACATCTTGGATAGAGAGGGTTTGGATCTGGTCAATATGGTTGAACAATAGAAGGAATTAGGAATGGAGCACATCCTGATAGAGGAATTGGAACCCCCATTCACTTCACCTAATCAGTGTAGAGGCAACAAGATCTTATGTCTCTTTAGAGATGAAAATCATTGGAGAACAGGGTACCTACCTATGTACCAATGTTTATGGTCCCCAAAGATTGGAAGAAAAATTGAGACTAATGGACCACCTTTCTCAACTCCAGCTGAGGCACATTGGTGTCAAAGGAATTTACGAGGGTGATTTTAACATGATTACCTCGCTTAATGAAAATAAAGGTGGGGTGAGGAAGCTAAACCGAGATGCAGAAGCCCTCAAAGATTTCATAAGGTCGGCCAGATTGGTTCATATTCATCCAAGAAGTGGGATATTCACCGAGAATAATAAATAGGGAGGAGATAGGCAAATTTCCTCTCGGCTTGACTGCTTCCTCTTAACTGAAGACATCATCTTGGCAGGAGTTATAGCAGAGTCAGATATTATTCCCAGTGGTGGCTTTGACCATTGGCCTATTATTCTGGATGCAGCTATTTTTCGAACCCTTAAAAACCTCCCCTTTAGGTTTGAGAAATTTTGGCTGGACCATCCAGACTTCAAATCAAATATCAATCAATGGTGGCAGGAACCCCTCCAGATGATAGGAACAAAGATGTTCCATTTTCAAGCAAGGCTTAAGCACATTAAATCCCGAATCAAAATTTGGAACCACAAAGTGTTTGGAAATATCTTAAAGGAGAAGCTTGCCTTGGAGGAACAAATGGAAAGCTTGCACAAGATATGGATTAATGAGGAAATATCTCAGGATTCCAAACTAGTAGAACAAGATCTCATGAAGAAATGGGAAGAGCGATGTCAATAGGAGGAAATGTTATGGAAACAAAAATCTTGGGTCCAGTGGTTAAAGGAAGGAGAAAAAAACACCAAATTTTTCCATAGAGTGGCTATGGACTATAGAATAACGAATAATATCATTCATCTTAATGATGAGAATGGGGCTTCTTTTGAATCACATAAGGATATCTCAAACCTCTTGGTGAACCACTTTGCTCTTATAGCCAAGGAGCCTATTGTGGATAGGGAAGAGGCCTTAAGGGAGGCGGTTGCTTGGATCCCTCGGATCCTTACCAGGGATCATAATAGATTGTTGGAACGCCCCATCTCAAAGGTAGAAGTTGAAGAAGCAATTCAGGAGATGCCAAATGGAAAATCCCCAGGCCTGGATGGCTTTACTATTGAATTTTTCAAAGCTTGTTGGGATATTGTTCAAAATGATATCTAGGAGGTAGTTGAAGACTCTCGCAAATCCTCGTCTATCCTAAATTCCTTAAATTATACTTTCATTGCTTTGATTCCTAAGGAATCATAGGCCTGTTCTCCAACAAATTCTCTCCCCATAGCCCTATGCAATGTTTTGTATAAAAATATCTCTAAGATTATGGTGAACATATTAAAGACCATTCTATTGATTGTTATCTCTGAAGTTCAGTCTGGCTTTGTTGAAGGTAGACATATTTTGGACAACATCCTTATGGCACATGAGATGATTCATTCCCTTCAATCCTGAAAAAATTTGGAATGATCATCCAACTTGACTTGTCAAAAGCCTACGATAAAGTTAGCTGGATATATTTGGAGGCGGTGTTGGAAGCGTTTGGGTTTGGTCAAAGAAGGATATCTTGGGTGATGGCAATGGTGAAGTATCCAAGTTTTTTC
Organism: Pinus albicaulis; assembly: GCA_034641835.2. Lineage (NCBI taxonomy): Eukaryota > Viridiplantae > Streptophyta > Pinopsida > Pinales > Pinaceae > Pinus > Pinus albicaulis. The sequence continues at coordinate 723,969,083 of CM076571.1, read as the reverse complement.
ATCCTTGTTAATGGAGCCCCCACGGACCCCTTCAATCCCTCAAGGGGGATCCGTCCAGGAGACTCAATCTCTCCATTTCTATTTGTTATTCTTATGGAGGGGTTAAGTCGAATCATAAAGACCGCTAAGGCTAGAGTGGACATTGTGGGCCTTCAACCACTTCAATCTAGCCCTACCACTACTCATCATCATTTTTTTGATGATACTATGCTCCATGGGATTCCAACTGTTAGAGAAGCTCAGGGTTTCAAGTTTATTCTTGACCTCTTCGATCGAGCGTCAAGTATGGACTTAAATTTGAATAAATCAACGATTTAACACTCATTTAGCTATTCAGAGGAACCTCGCGGCCATTCTTGGATTTCAAAGGAAAATCCTCCCATCCAAATACTTGGGAATTCCTCTTACAGATAAACCATGGCAAAAGATCCATCGGGAAAAACTCCTCTCTTCCCTAGAAGAACGAGGGAACTATTGGAAAAAATGGGCTCTGAAATTCGCTAGCAGGCTATTTATGACAAAGGCAGTGCTGCAAGCCATCCCACACTAGATGCTTTCCATTTTACCAGTGCCAAAGGGTCTCCTCTAGAAAATCAGAGACATCCATTGACAGTTCCTTTGGTCTGGCAAAGCTGAAAAAAATAAATGGGCCCTGATGGCTTGGAGGAAGATTTGCAAATCTAAAATCCTAGGTGGTCTTGGCCTCCAAGACCCAGAAACTATTAATAGAGTCTGCAGGGCCAAAATTTAGTGGAGATGGCTGAAGGAACCCACTACCCCCTGGGCAATGCTCTGGAAAGCAAAATATGCGGAGGATTGGTGTCCCCCTAACTTAATCAGATTGATAGGGGAGATCACAGGATCCCCTATTTGGAATTTTTCTTGGACAAATAAGCATATAATCCAGGAACACTGTTTCTGGGAAATACGGAATGGTCAAACAACCTTCTTCTAGGAAGATGCCTGGAAATAATTGCCTAAGTTGGATAGTCCTGAGTATCAACTTGCGAAGAAAAACTTTCAAAGGATGGGAAAAATAAAGGTTTATCATTATTGGACTAGTAACGATCCAGATCCTCAGTGGAAACACTGGTCTTTAGACCTTCTCTCGCAAGATTAAGTAGTCTTGAATCAAATAAATTCTCTACGTCTAAGGGTGGATAACAAAAAGGTGCGAAGCTTGCGAGAGCCCAATCAACTCCGGTGGGACAGAATGGAGGGAGGGGCTTTTAATATTAAAGATGTGACGCACTACCTTGAGAATAGAGACTTAGAGGAGAAAATAAACTGGCATGATAATGTGTGGGATCCCATACTCTGGCCCAAGATCAAAACCTTCCTTTGGCTGCTTATGCACGGGAAAATTCTCACCTAGGAGAATCTTATGAGAAAAGGGTTTACTAGTCTGTCGCATTGCAGCCTCTATGAAGCAAAGGAGGACATGATAAACCACCTCCTAAACTCTTGTAATTGGGAAACTAACTTATGGGATTGGATGGCAGAGATTTTCCATCAATATGATAGAAGTAGGGATTCCATCAAAGGCTCCATTGTAAGGTGGAGGAATAAGTATGCAGAACATGAAAATATTAACCTCTTATGGCATCTCAGGCCAGGGTTCCTTGTCTGCTCAGTTTGGAAGGAAAGAAATAGGCACATTTTCCAGAATGAAGGTCGCCAAATTGACCAAATCAAAATTGAGATCATGAATAATATGAGAGAAACGGTGGTTACCCAGGCCAAATGGGATAGGAATGACAAGCCAACATCCAGTGATAAACACATTTTGGATATGTTTAGGCTTGCAGGTGCTAGTCCCCTAGGTCTGCCTCCTCACCCTTCTGTTCCCTCTCCCTCCCCTCAAAGATGGCAGCTTCCCACCCATGGTTTCTGTAAACTAAACTTTGATGGTGCTTCGCGTGGTAATCTGGGATCGGCAGGTTTTGGAGGGGTTATTAGAAATCACAAAGGTTTTTTTTTTGCATATCCATTGCATCTCACTAGGTGAAGCCACAAATAACGAAGAGGAATTTGCAGCGCTGGAACATGGTCTGAGTGATCTGGTCCAATTGTATGGTGGAAATACCATTGTTAAGGGGGAATCTTTGCATGCGATTAATGTCACCAAAAGTCTGCAAAATGGGAACCAACCGAGCAAGGTCAGAAAGCACTGGCGCCTCTCGTAGGCCATGTCCCTTATCCTTACCCACATTTCGAGGCTAAACGGGATAGTGTTTCAAGCTGTTCACAGATCTTCAAACTCAATGGTGGATATTTTGGCAAATCATGCGGTGGACAACCATGATGACGTTCTTGATGCCAGCTGGCAGGACATGACACCTGAATGCTAGTGAAAGGATTGTGAACAGGCTGCCATGAAGGACTTTACTGGATTATCAGTAGGGGAGGACAAATTTCGCACCATTAAATAATTAAGCATTATGTGGAACTAGAACGCATTTAATCTGATACAGAGACATTATTGCCCTCAGTCCGGTGGTAGAGGTGGGAGACGGCTAAAGTGTAATAGATGGGATCAAGATGGGCACACCATCACCACCTATCCTGGAATTTGGCAGGATGATTTAATGAAAATGTGTGGCACTCCCACTAAGGATGTTTGCACGGGGCTGAAAGATCTTCCCCACTTAATGGCTTATTGGACTAACATAAGAAATGATTGTAACAGTTGGATATCTCAAGCTAGCTACCGAATTAATGGCTTCCATACTATTTATAAGTGGTAGGGTCGCCTAGAGGAAGGCATAGTTTCTGCGTCCCGGGTCTCGTGCCTCTGTTGCTCCGTCTTCTTTCTCTCATTAGTAAGCCTAGAGATAAGGTGTGGTGGCACAATATGGATCACCGTTTATTCCGTAGCTCCAAGGCTGTTTTTGAGGTTAAGGAGGCTGAGGATGGTTTCAACAAGTCTGTCTCTCGCAAAGGTAAATAGACCATTGAGACGCTGCAGGTGGCTGTGGCTAAAGACAAAACAACATTGGACAATAAGTCCATTGAAGAGGAAGTGGATTGGATTTCGGACCCTGGCACCCATTCCACCAGGGCCACACAATTCCTATGTACCTAGGCTTTAGCGTGGCATCTGAAAACCCTACTGGCTAAATCAATGAATACACAGGAGGCTTCGAACTGGGTGAAATTCTAGGTGAGTACTCTAGGGTCAGCCAGAAATTTGGCCCGTTTGGATACTTTAGAGGTGACCTTGAAATGTTTGGTTGAGGAGATGAAGGCTCAGTCTAGGCGTCTTGAAGGTTTCGTGCAAATGTTTGACACCTACCTCAAATACGTGGTGAGTGTGTCCATCCAAATTCATGATGCAACTCATAAGACTATAGTCACCCACCATTTCAAGCCTCAAAAAGCCCTAAGCGAAGAGGAGGCAGCTAGTCTGAGTGCGGCTACAGAAAGTTCGAGTGTAGCTGTCAACAAAAAGGATGTGTCTTTAGGGAGTCATGACTGTTTTTCCTGTCTATTTTTTCATTCCTTTCATGTGCTGCTAGTTTTATGTTTTTCTGTTCATAGCTTCTAGTTTCGGCTGGTTAAGCTTTTTTTGTAGCAAGTTTCAGGGGATGTCTAAGCCTTCGAAGGCTTATTATAATGTATGGTCTATGTTGGATGATGTTTTCCTATGGTAGGCCTAGGGAATTGTTTCTCATTTTGTATTTTTACCAGCTTGGCCGTTTTTGTAACTCTATGTAAAATATTTACCTTCTAATACAATTTGCTGACTTACACAAAAAAAATTGAAATTGTTGCATCAAGGAAAGGTTGAGAAAACAAGCCCTGGTGCTCTTGCTGTGAGGCAAACATAGCCGAAGTTGTACAGTTTTTTTTCAATGGAATTGCTACAAGAAAGACGATAGGAACAATCATCAGCACATCGTCTTCCTCTGTAAAGGTAAACCTCAACAAGCCTTTAGGTTCAAATGGTGCCAAACACCATGCAAGTGTGTCCTAGCTAGTAGCCCTTCTCCTCGAGAGTTATCTGTATAGTATTGCAATGTTGTGAAAATATTAACTTTTAGGTAGGTATGGTAAAATAATTTTTATTAATCTACTACATTTAAAGATTGAAGTTTGATATGATTACTGCAAGCTATAAAATCCAATATCATTGATTTATTTTGGATACAGAAATTGCAAGTGCATCATCTTTAGTAATTTATGTCGAATAAACTAGGGGACAAGGTGTGCATTCACTAGTAAATTACAAGGCTGTGTAAGAACCAAGTATTTTTTAATTCACTTACCATCTATGTGATGTAAAATTGTTCCAAGGATGATAAATCCAAAACCCATGGTCACCCAATGTTTCAGCCTCTGAGCATGGTCCTGTCAATAATGGGTAATTCTTATCTCAGAAGTAGGTACAGATTCCTAATACAAGCATTATTAGCTATAGAAAAACTTGCAATGCCAAATTGTAAATGAAAAAAAGACAAATTGGTGATAAACCTTGAAACAGATGAGAATTTTCCCATAATGTACTCCAATAATGGCAGACAGGATCGCATAGATTGAACTGAAAGTGTAGAAAACAAGCAATCATATATCTTCAAAGTTGAGAGAATGTTCAACTTAGTATCATATGGACGTCAGAATTGAGGATTTAAGGATGAATAATTGAAATAGTTTCCTTTGTAAAGGTAAACCTCAACAAGATTTTAGGTTCAAATGGTGCCAAACACCATGCAGGTGCATCCTTGCGTAGTGGACCTTCCCCTGGAGAGTTCTTTGTACAGTTGTGAAAATATTAACTTTTAGTTAGGTATGGTAAAAGAATTGTTCTTAGTCTACTATATTTGAAGATTTCATTTTGATGATACTTTGATCTGATGACTACAATTATATACAGAAGTGATCAGTATTGCAAAATCAAGTTACATCCTAGAATTTTTCCACAATACATAAACTCAAAATATACATTTAGCTGATTTCATATATGTAATACAACAAATATTTGTGTGACTTGAGATGAGCAACCTTAGAACTTTGCAGCTTCAATGTTCATATTAATCTGAGATGTGTGCTCATTATATATATATATATATATATATATATATATATATATATATACACACAACAGAAAAGACTGCAATTTTATTATAGAGTAAATAAAATTACATTTATTGATTAAGCATGGCTGTGGCTGTTTCTAATGAAAAAGGGAATCTCAAAATTACAAAGTTTCCTTATCCAACTCTAATATTGCAAAATTTCCTTCTCACAATATTATTCTATGTTCAGCCTAATTTTAGTGTTGTCCATGCAAAATGAGTTGTGTGCTCTATCGAAAAAACTGTATCATATAACAAGTAAGGCACAAATATGTGTTGTGGCATATATACATAGCATAAGCACTATGGAAAAAGACTCCTGATATTACATAAAATTGGTTCAAAACTGCAAATGAAGAGATTATATAGCTTATTATTTTCAAGGATAAAAAAAAATATTAGGATAATTGGCCTTCCTTTGTATTCTGCAATTTCCAGTCCAACCTTTGAGAGGGTGTTTGATTTAGCATTTCTTGACATGTAAATATGATTAAAAGTAAATTAAGAGAAATATCTTTGCCTGTACAAAATTTATTGAAAGACAATGGAAAGACAAGAGAGTGTATTTCCTTAGATTTTCCATTCATTCAAAGCATGACCACCTAGAAGTTTCCGTATAAGTGGTTTTGCCATATATATTATGAAGGGAAGAAATTTCAAGAGCTTGAGAGCAAAGAATTCTGCCAAATTGTAGGTTGCCAAGGTTGTGTAGAAGTTTTCTTACAAGTAGATGACTCTTTATTATGTACTTCACATTACATTTATATTATATAAATAACTTATCATTATTTAAGCTTCAGAAAGCTTAGTTTGCCTAGATATGAGGATTAAAAATAGTTGGAGGAATCACTGCACCTTTATAGAATCCATAATTTCCACCTTGGAAATTCTACTTACCTGTTTGTAAAGTTTACCAAAGCATTTTAGTTTTGGGAGAGTTTACCAAAACCTGGAGTTTTGGTGTAACCCCAAACCTCTTCATGTTATCAGACCCTGAACTCAAGTTCTATTCCCATGAGCTATGTCTCAAGGGATTTGGAGGAATAACCACACCTCTATGGAATCCATAATTTCCATCCTTACCAATTTGGAAAGTTTATTAAAACCTAGTATAATAGAAAACCTCTTCATAGTATCAAACCTCTTCAAAAATGAAATAAGATAACAAATCAAAGATTCTTCAAAAATTCAAAGATTAATTCAACTTTTACAAACGTTAAGTATGCCGAATTCTCATCTTACAGATATTCAATAATCTGGAAAAAAATTATTGTAGCTGAATTATGGCATCTATAACATTGGTCTATGTACGGTTTAAAGTCTTACCAACTTGAAGTTCCCAAAAAACACATGTTAAAACCCTCTTAACAAAAAAAACTTGAACTTCCTTACCAAATAATGCTAGAACACATCCATCTTAACATTGAAATTGTTGCATCAAGGAATTTGATACCGTTAAGAACATCATATATCATGGATTAATATGAATTTGAGTAATTATATTGAATTATTCACTTCTAGATGTATGTCATCTTAGTATTACCATAGGTGCTGAGAAATACAAGAATACAAAAGGCTGAGAAAACATGCCCTGCTGCTGTACAGTTGTTTGTTCAGTGGAATTGTTGTAAGAAAGATGATAGGATTAGTTATCAGCACATCGTCCTCCTCTATAAAGGTAATCCTCAACAAGCCCTCAGGTTCAAATGGTGCCAAACACCATGTAGGTGCGTCCTTGCATACTGGCCCTTCTCCTGGAGAGTTCTCTGTACAATACTGCAATGTTGTGAAATATTAACTTTTAGTTAGGTATCATAAAAGAATTTTTCTTAGTATACTAAATTTGAATATTGAATTTTAATCTCATGAGTGCAATCTATAAAATCCAATATCATTGATTTCTGTTGGATACAGAAATTTCAAGTGCATCATCTTTATAGTGATTTATGTTCAATAAACTAGGGGAAAAGGTGTGCATTCATTGGTAAATGAAAAGGCTGTGTAAGAATCATGTATTTTTTAACTCACTTTCCATCTGTGTAATGTAAAATCTAATGATGACAAATCCAAAACCCATGGTCACCCAATGTTTCAGCCTCTGAGCATGGTCCTGTCAATAATGGGTAGTTCTTATCTCAGAAGTAGGTACAGATTCCTAATAAAAGCATGATCAGCTATAGACTACATTGCAATGCCAAATTGTAAAATGAAAAAAAGACAAATTGGTGATAAACCTTGAAATGAAGGAGAATGTGCCCATACTGTACTCTAATAATGGCAAACAGGATCGCAGAGATTGAACTGCAAGTGTACAAAGAGAGCAATCATACATCATACATCTTTAAACTTGAGAACATTTTCAACTTGGTATCATATAGATATCAGCATTGAGGATTAAAGGATGAAGAATTGAAATAGTTTCCTCTGTAAAGGTAAACCTCAACAAGCCTTCAGGTTCAAATGGTGCCAAACACCATGCAGGTGTGTCTTTGCGTAGTGGCCCTTCTCCTCAACAGTTCTTTGTACAGTACTGTAATGTTGTAAAAATATTAACTTTTAGTTAGGTATGGTAAAATATTTTTTCTTAGTCTACTACATTTGAAGATTGAAGTTTGATCAGATGACTGCAAGCTCTGACCTTTAACCCTGTCCATTCAGGATTGAGGTACAAATAATTTATACCCCACACTTGTCTATCAACATAGCCTACAACATTGCAAGGAGGCCCTAGGTGATGCCTTGCACAACATTTACCTGTCATCAATACAAAATACTGAGCTTAACATTAATTCAAGTAAACTTACCTTTAAATATTGTCACATCACTTTTACACAATTTATGTTTGGGACTCCTCACTAAAATCAGTAATTTCTCAAGAGAAATGAAACTAGTGGAAAAGCGAAATCCTCATGACTTCTTAGGAATTTGCTATATGGAATTTGATCTGAGCTATGGAGTAGGACATGAAGTTTCACCTCAAAACATTGAATTAAATTAAAAGTCATGAACATATTTTTACATAGTGAGAAATGCTCTGTCAATCCCCTACCAAAATCAATAATTTCTCAAGAAAAAGCAAAATCCTTACTAATTCTTAGAAATTAGATATCTGATTTATGATCTGAGCTACAGAGTCAGACATGAATCAAGTTTCACTTCAAAACATTCATTCAAATTAAAAGTCATGAAAGCAAGTTTTTTTACAAATTCTTGGTAAATCTAGCTTACCATTGTTTGTTATACTCTTGGTGTTAGTCTTGCCTCTTGCTAAGTCATAAATTCCTGGTAAATCTAGCTTACTTTGTTATACTCTTGGTGTTAGTCTTGCCTCTTCCTAAGTCATAAATTCCTGGTAAATCTAGCTTACCATTGTTTGATATACTCTTGGTGTTATAGTGGCAGTGATAAGAGCCTTGGCAATTGGAAAGTTCATATGACATAAATCCTTATCCTTCATAGGACTTTGACAATACAATAATGTAGAAATCAACATATTTAGAAACAAATTATGTGCTGGTAGAATGTAAGAGATTGCAAGTTTTTTTTTAAAGTGAGATAGTTCAATATTGAAGAATGGTAAAAAACAACTAGGAGAGAAGAAAGAAATATGCACCAAACTTGTGTGGAAGGAAACAATCTTAGCATCAAATGTACTACTTTTTATCTTCAATGATTTTGAATATGTCATGATTACTTTCAAATTTAAATTTAAATTTATGCCTTACGGTGTTTCCTTTACAACATTTGGTGCAATTGCTAGTTAAATATAATAAATAATTAAACCAATCTAGATCCATCTTAATTTTGGATCTACTTAACTTTGAAAGGGATTAAATCCCTTGAGACTAAACTTCTTTTAAACTACAAAAATATTTGATCCATCTTGTCACTTGGTAGATTTGGAGTTAAGATGAATCTAGGCTACTATAAAATTACTCAATGAAAATTAAATTATTAATGTTTTATCATATTTTTAAATAATATTAATTATATATATATATATATTCATTATTAAAACATTTTTTTAATAAATATGTTACTTTTATTTAAAAAAAAAAAAAATATAACGATTAGAAATTCAAGACGTGCACATACTATACTATAAAACATAAATCTTTAAATATATAAATAATGTAAACATATATACACAAATACAATATTCTCTTAATCGTTGTGTGTCGAAATGTAATAGTCTCTTAATCGTAAACTATATAACTTAGATTCATATTGCAAGCTATCTATTGGCTTATAAGGTGGGGGAAATTTCAGTGATAAAATTAATCAATTATAGGATAGTGAATTGGCAGTGCGCGTGAAATAGTGTAGTTATTGAAAAATCATATTATTAAATAACTTGTTAATATTTTAAAGTTATTATAATTATTTAAAATAATTGAAAAAATAAAAATGTCAGGTAAAAATTTTAATTTTAATTTATTAATAATTTTTTATTTTATTTTAAATGATAAATAATAATTTCAATTTTTAGAAAGACATTTTATAAAATTTTGATTTAATTTATTTAAAAAAAAGAGGTTAACCATTTTAATTTAAATAAATTTTTTCCCACCTTTATTTTAACTCTTTATATTTTCTCTCTCCACGTTAAATCTATTAAAATTATATATATATAATTTTTAAAATTAATATTTTACTATACTTTTAGGAGGATTGACTTATCATCTCAACCTATTACTATATTTATAGTTTGAATATAATTCTATAATATATCGTAATATATAGATATGAAAAATATTATTATATCTTAATTAATATATATTATAATATAATATATTAAAATAAATATTTAAGTTATATTGTGTTTATTTTAAATGATAAAATATATATTTCAAATTTAATTATATATGTGGACAAGTGCAAAATAATAATGGCTAAAATCCACATTTTATGTCTTTTGTGAGGGATCATTATTTTTTAAGTGAGATATGGATACTAACATGCTTAGATCCATTTTAATTCTAGATCTATCTAGCTTCTAAAGTGATCAAATTTCTCTAGGTGTAAACCTCTTTTTTTAGTTCAAAACTTGAGGAATGGTTTGCACCTCAAGGGATTTGATCCCTCTCGGTGCTTAATAGATCTAGAGTTAAGTTGGATCTACAATGGTTTCAATCGTGTGCGGCCAAGAAAAATCTATGACTAATATGAGCAACATATGACTAAATTTAATAATAATATGTAAATACATATAATATTAATATAACCATTTTAAATGTGCTAAATATGTATGAGATTTATCGATTCATTTAAATTTTAAATTTACTTAGTTACCTTAGTTTGTTGATATGATAAATATTGTAAAATAACTTTAATGATGAAATAAAAATTTTGAATGCAAAGTGAAAGTGTAAGAATATTGAATGATAGAAAATGTGAATAATAACAATGCAGTCAATTACAAATAGTCTTCATTGTGATCAATCTCAAACTATTCTTATGATCACCCTTGTTAGTTTTGTCATCTTTTCATATCGATTATATGAAAAGGAAAATTGAACTCCTAAACCATTTAATTATTTAGCTCGAGTTGTTGTAGTAAACATCATACCTTGTCTCTCTTGCTCTCCAATATTAATAGGTTTAATTACTATACCACAAAAATTAATATACATTGTCAATAATTTTGTATGCTTACACTGAAATCAATGCATCTAATGCAAGGAATCAAATAAGATTAGAATACAACGTCTACACTGAAATTAATGCATATAGTGCAAGAGATCAAATAGGATTAGAAATCACCATCTACTTTGAAATAAATGCATCTAGTGCAAGTAAGAAAATAGGATTAGAAACCAAGATCTACTGAAATAAATGCATCTAGTGCAAGCAATCAAATATGGTTAGAAATCAGCATCTACACTGAAATCATTGCATTTAGTGCAAACAATCAAATATGATTAGAAATCATCTACATTGAAATCAATGCATCTAGTGCAAGCAATCAAATATAATATAAATTAACATCTACATTGAAATTAATGCATCTAGTGAAAACAATCTAATAGGATTAGAAATCACCATCTACACTGAAATCAATGAATTTAGTACAGGCAATCAAATAGGATTAGAAATCATATACATTGAAATCAATGCATATAGTGCAAGTAATCAAATATCATTAGGAATCAACATCCACACTAAAATCAATGCATATAGTGCAAGCAATCAAATAGGATTAGAAATCACCATTTTCACTGAAATCAATGTATCTAGAGCAAGAAATATTCTTCCCTCTCTCTGCCCAATATATATATGTATATCTCCCTCATCTCTCCTTCTTTGTCTCTTTGTCTCACCCCTCCAAACACACAGGCTCTCTCACTCCATATCTAGCAATCTCTTTGTCCCTCCCTCCTTGTCTCCATCTATCTCTTCTTTGTCTTCACCTTACATCTATATCTCTATCTTCTTTTGTATCTTTATATCAACCCCAAAACATTCACTCTCTTTCTCCAATCTATCTATCTATCACTCCCTCCTCCTCTACCCCTCTCTCTCTCCCTCTTCCCCTCTATCTCTCTCTTCCCCTTCCCTCCCTCTCCCCCACTTCTATCTCTCTTCCCTCCTACTATCCTCTCTCTTTATCTCTCCATATTCATTATCACTCCCTCTCTCTCTCTCCACCTTTCACTCTCTATGTATTTATTCTTACCTACATCTCTTCCCCCCTCCATCTCCATATCTCTTTCCCTACCTCTATTCACTCTTCTCTTCCTTTCTCTCCCACCTCTCTCTATCTCTATATAGATATTCACCTTCCAACTTTGTTACTATATGTCTTTCTTTCTCCTTATCTCCCCCCTTCTCTCTATCTATCCTTGTTTGTCTCTTTATCTCACCCCCTAACATACACACTCTCTCTCCATCTCTCCTTTATCACTCCCCCCCTCTCTCCACTACTCAATCTATACCTTTCTTCTTCCCTCCCTCTCTCCTCATCCAGATCCATATCCCTATCCCTCCTTATCTCTCCCTCCAACTCCATCTCTGTATCCTTCCCTCTCTCCTCATATCTCCCTCCCTCTCTCCTCCTCTCTTTCAAGTCCCCTATCTTTTCCTTCATCTCTATCACTTTCTCTCCTACCTCCCTCTTTCTTCCCCCATCACTCTCTCTCTCTCTCTCTCTCTCTCTCTCTCTCTCTCTCTCTCTCCTCTAAAATCATCTCTCTTCCCCCATCACTTTCTTCCTCTCTCTCAAGTGCACTCTTTTTTCCTTCCTCTCTCTCTCTCTCTCTCCCTCTCTTCCCTCCAATCATCTCTCTTCCCCCATCAGTCCCTATCTCTCCAACTATGTTACTATATCCCTCTCTTTCTCCTTCTCTCTCCTTCTCTCCCCCCTTATCTCCATCACTCCTTCTATGTCTCTTTATCTCACGCCTAAGCATACACACTATCTCTCCATCTCTCCCTTATCACTCCCTCTCTCTCCACTTCTCACTCTATATGTATTTCTTCTTCCCTCCCTCTCTCCTCCTCTAAATCCATCTCTATATCCCTCCCTCTCTCCCCCTCTAACTCCATCTCTATATCCCTCCCTCTCTCCTCCTCTTCTCATCCTTCCTCTCTCCCCCTTTATCTCCTACTTCCCTCTCCCTCACCCCTTCTCTCTCTCTCTCTCTCTCTCTCTCTCTCTCTCTCTCTCTCTCTCTATATATATATATATATATATATATATATATATATATATATATATATATGCTCCATTCCTGTATTCTTATCACTCCCTCTCTCCTTCTCTCTCTTCCACCTCCATCTTTATGTATCCCTCTCCCTCTCTTACCCTTATCTACCTCTCTCACTCCTCTCTCCTCTCTCTCTTCGTTCCTCCTATCCCTCCTTATCTCTCCCTCCAACTCCATCTTTGTATCCTTCCCTCTCTCCTCCTATCTCCCTCCCTCTCTCCTCCTTTCTTTCAAGTCCCCTATCTTTTCCTTCATCTCTCTCACTTTCTCTCCTACCTCCCTCTCTCTTCTGCCATCTCTCTCTCTCTCTCTCTCTCTCTCTCCCTCTCTCCCCCCTAAAATCATCTCTCTTCCCCCATCAAGTCCACTCTTTTTTCCTTCCTCTCTCTCTCTCTCTCTCTCTCTCTCTCTTCCCTCCAATCATCTCTCTTCCCCCATCACTCCCTATCTCTCCAACTATGTTACTATATCCCTCTCTTTCTCCTTCTCTCTCCTTCTCTCCCCCCTTATATCCATCACTCCTTCTATGTCTCTTTATCTCATGCCTAAGCATACACACTATCTCTCCATCTCTCCCTTGTCACTCCCTCTTTCTCCACTTCTCACTCTCTATGTATTTCTTCTTCCCTCCCTCTCCCCCCCTCTAACTCCATCTCTATATCCCTCCCTCTCTCCTCCTCTTCTCGTCCTTCCTCTCTCCCCCTTTATCTCATACTTACCTCTCCCTCACCCCTTCTCTCTCTCTCTCTCTCTCTCTCTCTCTCTCTCTATGCTCCATTCCTGTCTTCTTATCACTCCCTCTCTCCTTCTCTCTCTCCCACCTCCATCTTTATGTATGCCTCTCCCTATCTTACCCTTATCTACCTCTCTCACTCCTCTATCCTCTGTCTCTTCATTCCTCCTATCCCCTCTCCTTTAGTTTATCTCCATATCTCCCTTGTCACTCCCTTATTTCTCCACCTCTATCATATGTCTTTGTTATTCCCTCCCATGTATATCTAGAGTTAACATATATATCATGATATATTAATATATATTATAACATAGAAAACTTAATATTGTATTAATCCAAAGTTATTAAATTTAATAATATTAATATTATAATATATTAATATGAATATTAGATTTAATAATAATAATAATAATAATAATAATAATATTTTAATATTAATGTTAGGGCCAATATTTTTTTTTCTGCATGGTATTAATAATAATTTGGTGGATGGTATTTGACCCATGGTATTTGGTTCAGGGTATTAATATTAAATTTTCCCATGTTATTTGGCCCATAGGCTTCACCTAAATAAAACCTTTTTTTGAGTTTTTGTATAAATAAAGAGGTTTATGGAGTAAATATAAAAAGAGGTTTTATTTATTTACCATACCTTTAGTTTGTTTGTATTTTTATTTATTTACCATACCTATGGTTTATTTATATTTTTATTTATTAACCATATCTATTTTTTGAGTGTTCCCAAACTTCTTCATATTTTAAATTTATATTCTCAAATTTTAAGCAACATTATTTAGATTTTATTTTGTAAATTTTTCATGTTGGATTTGTTAGAGAATTAATCTTTATGTCATTGTTGTAGGATTAGTTTAGTTAATAATCCATTGTTATAGAATTGGTTAGCAGAACGGTTTCTTCATTCTAACTGTTTCTTAGTTGTATAAATATCTTTGTCATTCAATAAAATATAACATGTTCTTTCCATCATCTTGCTTGTTTCTCTTCATTTTGTTGTTGTTTCCATTTTTTTCATGGTGTCACGGCAATTGGGGTTTTGCTTGGGTAAAAGCATTCGAACTTTTTGGAGCGGCTTAGTGCTAGGCATTCCAAGGAGCGGGGAAGAAAGAGCCGCCTATTTGTTGTAGAATCAAGGGCTTGCTTCCTCTTCTTGCTGCGTTTCAGAGTGAGGAGAATCTGTTTCTCTACCGAAGAGAAAAGAGCAGTGTTTGACACTACTGCGTGTGTGGAGAGGATGCAGAGCTTCATTAATGATGATCATACTAATTCTAGGTCAATTTGACTCTATGAATTTAAAGCATGAAGTAATTTGTTATTGTTGTAGGTTTTTGTTGAGCTCGTTCTAAATTTAGCAGAGTGTCTTTCGTCATCTTGCTTGTTATTTTGTCCTTGGAGATATTGTAATGCAGGTTTGTGGGGTCTTATTGTAGCCTTGTGCTGCATAGCTAAGACTTTTTATTGGTTCTTCCACATTTCCACTACCCTTTTTTCTTGTTTGGTCTTGAATTAGAGGAATACTATATTTTGCATGAACATTTGTTGCCAAGTTACAACATGAAGATTGTATTGTAGTAATGCGTGTTGTTTTTAAATTTGTTTTCTACTGGAAAAGAGAGTGCAGAAAAGGTTTTTTAAATATGTAAATTTCTCGTTGCTCCAAACTTGGCTTCGATGAGTCAATATGCCATTCCTATGCCTCTATTTAGTGGGAAAATTTATGATTTTTGGAGCCTTAAAATGCAGGCATGCTTATAAGGCTTAGGGTGTTGTGAATCAGTAGAGTTGGGGTTCACAGAACCTAATGCAAATACAATTTTTGGAATGAATATTGCTCAAAGGAGAGAATTTGATTAACTTAAACAAAAATAAGGTAAAGCAAAGTCGTGCATTTTAAATTCTTTAGATGAATCTATTTTTCCTAAAATCATTGCTGCTAAGAATGCTAAGTCAATATGGGATATACGTAAGGTTGCTTATCAAGGAAATGATAAAGTAAAAATGTTAAGATTACAGACTCTCAGAACACAATTTGAAACACTTAAAATGACTGAATAATAAATCATTAATCATTTCATGACTAAATTTATGGGCGTTGTTAATCAGCTTCAGATGAATGATGAATAAATAGAAGACCAAAGAATTGTTGAAAATTTTCTTAGATGTTTGCCTAAAAAATTTGACATGATTGTTAAGGTCTTTGAATTGAGAGAATTAACAAAATTATCTGTGGAAGAATTAACTGGTTCTTTGTTGGCTCATGAAGCAAGAATTAATTTAGATATCAGTAATTTAGAGCATTCTTTCAAATATAAAGCATCTATGGGTAGAGGTAGCGGCAGAGGTTTTTGTGGTAGGAGAGGAAAAGGTAGAGGACAGTCTCTGTCTCATAATAGGTCATAGGTAACTCAAGCACATTAAGAGCAGTCACAAAATTATCATGGTCGTATATGGATAGATAAATAAAAAATTCAATGTCACTATTGCAAAAAATATGCCCATTATAAGTCTGAATGTCGAAAATTACAGTATGTTTTAAGAAAAAACAAAGCCAATGTCACAAACACTGAATGTGAAACATCAGATGCTTTATTTTTGGCATGCCAAGTGACTATGAAAGTACCTAATAAATATGCTTGGTGTTAGCCACCTATAATATTGGTTATACCAAAAGATGGCTAAGACTTTTTGAGCCTCCAAGGAACAGCGTTTATCACTAAAATTTTTTGGCTCTTGAAGGCTCCTTGAAGGCCTCATGCCTCTGTCCAAAATCTTCATTGTTGTTCCCATTTTATACTTAGAAATCCTGCTGAAATCATGAGAAAAAACTGCAGCAAGACCTTCATTTTCCCCTTTCTCAAACCTTCATGTGCTCCCATTTTTTCTCCATTAAAATTCCCTTGTTTTCATAAATCCCCTTCTTCCATCTATGAAAATCACTTTACATAGTTAAGAACTCATTTTTTACTATTCTGAAACCTCCGATTCCTTTGAAAAACCATTGTAAATCCTTTCCCAATCCACTCTTTTTCCTTTGTAAAATCCAAAAACCCACTTTTCTAAAGTTTTTTTCTAAAAACCAAAATCATGTGTTAAATATCTAATTGGGTTGATTGAAAAGTCCGATTGCGAAATCGTAATCGCAGAAAACACAATGGGTTGATTGAAAAGCCCGGGCCTGAAGTTTCGATGTGTGATAAGCCCCTTCCCTTATATCCCCTGGTCCTATCATCCTCCCACACACCCTGGCATCGCAACCGTGCGCTGAGCAGTCGGGTGCTTATCCAGTTTAGATAATATTTCTCCACAAAGCTTTAAAAAACCTTTGTTATTTACCAAAAGCGTCGGTTTTTATTATTTTATCAAAATATATGCTGATGCAAATTTTGGAGCAATATCCACCATCGATTCAATCCATAGATCCGACAGTGTGGAGCGTGTCTCCCGGTGGACCCCCTAGTCGTGCGTCCTTTCCCCAAAATCACATGGTTTTTATCACACCGCTCTTCGGCGAAGGGCGGTTTTTTCCTGATGGCCAGCAATTCCATACATTGCATGACACGTGTCCTGGACACTGTTCTGAAAAACCACTGTCCATCGCGCATTAACGTTCGGACCAGGACGCCCAGCGATATCGCTGTGCGCCATCCGATCTGGGCCCACTAATCCAACGGTGATTGCTTGCCGAAGTTCCTCGATGGTTAACGAAGATGCGCACAAAATAACCGGGCTATCGTACATATGGCAATGACATATCCGCCGACGATCTGATCTACAGATCGATGGTCCACAATTCATTTCCCAGTCAAACATTCCCCACTGCTGACTTTCCATTGCCCACTCTCGACCGTTGATCTCTGCGCGATCGACGGTTCAGATTCATCCTACTCCTCTGCCTCCTTATTCAATCTCGACCGTCTATCTCTACACGATCGACAACTCGGATTTAATTTTTCTTTCTCCCGTTCTACGATTGCTCCCAATCAATCCTAACCATTGGATGATGCCATCCAACGGCCCCACTCTCTTCACATGCCTTCTGATTCCTTCAGCCTATAAAAGCAGGATTTTTTAATAGTTTTCGTATTTTGCAGGGTTTTTTATCATTTTCTTGCAATTTTCAAAGAAGATTCAGAGGCAGAGGGTGACGACCCTCCCGTCTTCGATTCATCAAAGGAAATCATCCACAGGGTGGAAATGCAGGTTTCCTCAGTGTTTCCTTAGGCATGGATGCCTTATAAACCCTGCACAGCCCCGCACACTAGCAAGAAAGCCATGAATTGGGACAGTCAAAGAGTATCAGTGCCGAAGACCAAAACAAACCAGAGTAGAGGATTAATGGACTATTTAAACGAGATTATGGCCCAGGATGATCATTACAAACCTAATCCCCGATTTAAAACAGAGTTTAAAATAAATCTGAAGGGTTTCACCAACAGAAGGCCTCCATCGCCATAGTTTGAGGCAATTTCACCCTTTTGGCCATCACAACACCACCTGTGCCTCAAAGTTTTCAATCAGAGGCCAAATTTATTGATTAAGACCAGGTGTTCGCCTCGGCACAGCCAGAGAGTTACTTCTGCAAGGAGACTTAATGTAAAAAATATCTGCAGAGTAACTCTAGACATAACACAGAGCCTCAAAGGTCAACCAAAGCTCCCACCGAGCTTAATCTTCATGTAAAAACATTTAATACAGAAGACACCTATGTAAGTTTCCCATTGAGCCCCTCAAAGGCCAAGAAACCATTTAATTCTGTATTAATTGTATTTAAGATCTTTTATCAAATCTCACCTCCTCTTTTCTTCTATAAATACTTCTAAAGAAGATGAGTATTTTTGTTGGTTATTGTTTGATCACAAGCTGTAATATTGAAACTCTTTGAAATCAATACATAGTCCTTTGGAATTGAAGAACAAATTGAAGTCTTGGATATCTTGATGATGTTGTTGCATATTTGTTCCTGAGAAGGCTCTATCATTGGATTCATGAACTTGGCTGTTGGTGAATTATTCTGAACTGTTTCATGTTTTTCCCTATTTTCATTATGTTCCATAATTTCTCACTGCAGTAGGATAGAAAGTATTAGGCTAAGAAATGACTCCTGGAAGCACCTTAGACTTGTTCATCCTTCACTGTTTTATGTTTTCTTCTGCTGAAGTATTTTAGAGGCTTTAATCTTTCTCTCTAGTCTTCATGCTTGTTTATTTCCTTAACAATTTGAATAGTTGGTTTCAGCATGATTTATGGTTCTCCCTGCTTGTCTGTTGCCACTTAAAAACTGTTACTGAAGTCTCCCTTGGAATTTCTTTGCTTATAGTGAATCAGAGAGGTCTGTTTTGATCTTGCCCTTTGTTCTCACTTAAAAAGTTGGCTTAAAGGTCATCATAATTATGATCATAGATGTTTTTAGGTGTTCCCTCTTCTATGACTGTGATTATCAGTAAATCTTATATGTTTTCTAAAAATTCCTTTAGAATAAAATATTTGAGGAAATAGGGTGTTCCCCGAATCTTAGATTTTACTTTGAAAGTTGTTTTGAAATCATTGTTTGCTTAAAGGTGTGATTTGTAGAATTTATGGTTAGCCCTGTGTATCAAAGAACTATTTATTGTTTCAAATTATGCTTTCAAACTCCCTTTGTTGAGAATTAAAACTCTCTTTCCAAATCATTAATGTTCATTCCATTCCAAAAAACAAAAGGATCCTGTGGCCAAGTTAGATTTGCCCTTTGATATCCCATATCCTTTGATAAGTGGGTTATGACCTCTTTTTGACTCCATTGCCCAATGAAACAAATATTTTACTGTCCTATATATCTTTCCTAGACCTTTTGTGTTATGTTGTATCAATTCAATCCAACCAAACAAAAAAACACCTGCACTTAATAACTAGTCTAAAAC
The DNA here is from genome assembly GCA_034641835.2 of Pinus albicaulis. Lineage (NCBI taxonomy): Eukaryota > Viridiplantae > Streptophyta > Pinopsida > Pinales > Pinaceae > Pinus > Pinus albicaulis. The sequence goes on along the minus strand of CM076571.1, from coordinate 723,949,651 downwards.
CAATACTCTAAGCACACAAGATAAATCTTTGCAAACAAACTTTGAGAGATCCCTCTCTAAGAGCAGGAGGACTAGATCATGTAACTCTAAAGATTGGTTCTGATGTTGCCTTGTCTTTTGATTTCCCAAACTATCAAAACACGGGACACCAACATAATGGCAATCACAGTGGGACACTGAGTAAAATCTGCAAAAAAAAGCTCTCACTGTCTAAAGTATAACATAAGTAACCTTCTTCAAGCACTACCAAGCAATGGTAATCATGATAGGACCTTTTGAATCAGTGACAAACTAAGTAACCCTTAGGATTCTCATAAAGCCCCGTCCAACCTTGAATTTTTCAGTTACCAAGCCATAAGAGTAAACTCTATACGTTTTGACACCATAGCTAAGTTTTAGATCAGACTTACAACCCTCTCTTAACCTATAAGACCAAAATAACTCATAAAACCCAAAACATTTCAGTTCGTCTTCATAATAAACTGGTGGTGGACCATAAAACCTTTACCTCCAAAAAGCTAAAACTTCCACCTGGCGACTCCACAATCCTAAGAACAGACCTTAAGACTCCACTAGGAAGACCCCAAGTATTAATAGCATCCTAACAAGCTCAGCTAGAAGGCTTTAATATTAAAATTTTCCTTCTTCTGAAAAGATCAGTTAGCCTCTTAAAGATTGTCATATTTGGTTGAAAATTTTCTTTTTCAACTGGGTATAAAAAACATAGCATAGTGGCTCCTAGAAAGATTCATACTAGAGCTTACCCTGACCCAAACCCACTAGAAGAAGTTGAAAACCCTGAAAGTATACTTAGGAAATCTTCCAAGATAAAATTTTCAACTGTTTTCAGATCACCCTTGAGATCTAATTCAGTCCCTGAAAATCTCGCAGCCCTACACCAATCACAAGTCGACTTAAGAAATACTTTTAGAACTAGGTCACTTGATGATATAATTCAGATAGATTCTGAGTCCTCTCTTTCATCCCCAGAACAAAGTGAACAACCTGGTAGTAGAGAAACCACACCACCTGATTTACATTTCCTTCTCAATTTAGGTATCTCTCATCCAAGGTCAGCTCAAAAATCTATCCTCGGTACATCCACATCTGTCCACCCTTCATCCACTGTCCAAAACACTACACCTCAGCCCAATGTCCATGTTATAAATCCACCCCCACCACCCATCATGGCAGCATGTTATGCTCCCCTAGTTCTTCCTGTACCATTAGTTAATCTTCCACAGGACTATCAGTCCAAAATTCCATTGTATGATGCCAACAATGCTACAACCGCATCACAACATGTAGATAATATGAATGAATACTTTGACAGAAATGAGATCGATGATGATTCTGTCAAGCTTAGGTTATTTGCTCAGAGTCTAGGGGGAGAAGTAATAAAATGGTTCAAAGGTCTATCCCCCCATATTATTAATGATCTCCAAGGCTTCCATCAAATGTTCCTAAATAAATGGGAAGTAAAGAAAACCCCTCTCCAAGTCCTTTCTGACTACAAAAAACTCCATAGAAACACTGGAGAAAGTGTTCAAGCTTACTGCACTAGGTTCAATAGTGTGTATAATACACTTTCCCAACAAGATAAAAAAAACATACACCCAATCAGTTCACCACAACAATCCAATCTTCCCTTTGATCAAATTCAAAACATTGACACTCAACAGCAACAAGAAAATGAAAATAAGGATGGCATACTTTGGAAAATAACTTTTGATGGATCTTGTAATAAAACAAGTGCAGGAGCAGGTATGTGGATTCAAAATACAAAACAGAGCTTTTCATATAAATTGGATTTCCCATGCACTAACAATATTGAAGCACTTCTCCTAGGGTTACAACTGCTTAAACAGTTAGAAGCCCAGAGGATATCAATCTTAGGAGATTTTGAACTTATCATAAAACAAATCAAAGGAGAATACTCAGCTAAAAATCCAAGACTTAGGGAATATCGAAACGCTGCCCTTAATCTATTGAAAACCTTTGAAAAATATGAGCTTATTTTCATTCCAAGAGAATTGAATCATCTAGCAAATGAAGTCGCTTTCAATGCCAGCAATTGTCAAACACCTGAAATAAATCAACAACTCAGTGTAAAGGTAAAAAATAGGCCTGTTGTGCCTGATAACGAAGATCACCGGCAAGTGTTTGATTCTGACAAACACATAGAAGATTTCTTGAAATCAGAAAATGATTTCGACATACCAATATCAGAAACCAGCCATAAAGGAAATTGATTGTATATTGAAGAAATCCCAGAAGCTGACATAACATATACTGCTAATATAAATCATTATGAAAATTCTTTTGAAGCAGAGGTAACTGACAACACAGACCAGGAAGCCTTGGAAGTCTTACAATGCAAAAACGATAAAATTCCCAGGGGTCTAACACCTTTAGAACACCTTTTTGATTGTAATGATGTAGCCAAAGAACCAAGAATGGAGCCTATGGAAACAGATGTAGAAGAACATAACATAGGTAGCCTAGCAGAACCCAAGATGATTAAACTGTCCAAAACCCTCCCAGCTCACATAAAATTGTAGTATATAGAGCTCTTCAAAGAGTTTAAAGATGTTTTTGCTTGGAGATACAAAGACCTAAAATCATATGATGCTAACATCATTCAACACAAGATTCCCTTGAAGGAAAATCAAAATCCCTTCAAACAAAAACTGAGGAGGATGAAACCACTTTTATTACCTTTAGTTAGAGCTGAAATTGAAAAGATGCATGATGCTAGCATTATAGTACCTGTTAGATTTTCAGAATGGGTATCAAACTTAGTTTCTGTTAGAAAAAAGACAAGGGAGATCATACTCTGTATCGATTTCAGAAACCTAAACAGAGCATCCCTAAAAGACAGCGACCCATTGCCCAAAATGGATCATATACTTCAGAGGGTAGTTGGGTCAAAAAGGATATCCCTCTTAGATGGGTTCTCGGTTTACAATCAGGTGCTAGTGCTCCCATGTGATCAAATCAAAATTGCTTTCACTACACCTTGGGGCACCTTTATGTATGTCAAAATGCCTTTTGGGTCAATGAATGCAAGGGCCACCTTCCAAAGGGCCATGGATATAGCCTTTTCTGAAGACATTGGCTATTTCATAATCATTTACCTTGATGACATAACTGTTTTCTCAAAAACTGATGAAGAACATTTGATTCACCTAAGAAAAGTTTTTGAGAAGTGTAGGAAATTTTGCTTGTCATTGAATCCCAAGAAAAAAATCTTTGGTCTCCAAGAAGGTAAACTTCTTGGCCACATAATTTCGGAAGAGGGAATCAAAATAGACCCTACAAGGATAGATGGCATATTGCAGATCAGCCATCCAAGGAGCCTCAAAGAATTGCAATCTTTCATTGGAAAGATTAATTTTCTATGGAGGTTTATTCCTAATCTCGCTGAGCTATTAAAAAACATTACAAGCATGCTTAAGAAAGATGTAGGTGTAAAATGGACTTTACCAACTAAACAATCATTCGAACTGGTCAAACAAGCTCTTACTCAAGCACCAATCCTGATTAGTCCAGATTTTACCAAAGATTTCTATATATTTTCCTTTACATATGAACATACAATAGCTACAGTTTTACTTCAAAAGAATGATTTGGGGCAAGAGAAACCAATATCTTTCTTTAGTAGGGCCTTACGAGATGCTCCTCTCAAATATAACATCATGGAGAAGCAAGTCTTAGCATTAGTGAAAGCATTAAAAAACTTTAGGGTCTATATTTCACACTCTCACATAGTTGCTTTTGTTCCACATACTTTTGTCAAGGACATTCTAAGTCAAGACCCTGACTGTAAAAGGGGAAAATGGATTGCAACTATTCTTGAATATGACTTAGAAATTAGGCCCACCAAACTAGTTAAGGGGCAGGGATTAGAAAAACTTATGGCTGAGTCTAAATTTCAAGCACTGGACATCAATATGATAGATATGTTGGAAGAAATAGAAGAATCTGATGCTCCTTTCATTGAAGAAACGTTTCTAAATTCTCCTTGGTATGCTGACATTATCTATGTGCTTTTATATCTAAATGCCCCTCCTTCTTTGACTAAAACTAAAGATAGATTCTTGAAACAAAAGGCTTTGAGTTTTTTCATATTAGATGGAGTATTATATTGGAAAAATGTTGTTTGAATTTTACTTAAATGTTTACTTGAAGATGATGCAAGAAGAATCATGCATGAAATGCATGATGGAGAATGTGGAGGACACCTCTACTGGAAGGCCACCGCAAACAAAATTATTAGATCTGGTTACTATTGGCCTACCCTTTTCCCAGACACTCAAAATTTGTTCATGTCTTGCCATAAGTGTCAAATCTTTGATGGCAAAAGAAAACTCCTTCCCTTACCTTTACATCCTATTAGAGTTGAGGCACCTTTTCAACAATGGGGGCTAGACTTCACTAGGGAAATTCATCCATCCTCCTCAGCTCAGCATAAGTGGATCCTCATAGCCACTAAATTCTTTACCAAATGGATAGAAGCTATACCCTCTAGAAATTCTAATGACTCTGTCATTATCAAGTTCCTCGAAACAAATATCCTATCCAAATTTGGTTGTCCCAGAAAAATCATAATAGACAATGCTGCTACTTTTAAATCTAAGAAAATTGTCAATTTCTGTTACAAATACCACACAACCTTGGGCCATTCCACTGCTTACTATCCCCAAGGAAATGGAATAGCTGAATCTTCGAACAAGAGCCTTATCAATATCATTAAAAGGCTGTTGAAACAAAATTAGAAATCATGGCACAGTAAGCTGGTTCATGCCTTATGGGATGATAGGCTAACTACAAAAAAATCAATAAACATGTCCCCTTATCAGCTAGTCTATGGCATGGATGCAGTCTTTCCCACCTCATTGGGAGTGCCAGTCATGAAGCTCCTTCAAGAAGTGCATATTGAAGAGAATGATATGCAGAGAAGAGTCAACCAAACAATCCATTTACAGCAGACCAGAGAGGAAGTCTATGAAAGAACACAGTTAGTCCAAGAAAATATGAAGAAGCTATTTGATAAGATGAATAAGGCAAACAATTTCCAAGTTGGAAATGTTGTTCTTAAGTGGGGATCAAGAAAAGAAGAAAAGGGAAAACATGGAAAATTTGAGAACTTGTGGAAAGGGCCCTATATTATTCATGCTGAGAGGGGACACAATGCATTCTTCTTGAAAGAACTGAATGGAGAAGACCTATATGGAGCTCCTGTCAATGGCAGGATGCTCAAGCATTACTTCTGTCAAGAATTTTAAGTTTCAAAGCATTTTATTTTTTCATTATAAATATCATAGTCTAACCATTGCATTCAAAGTTAGAAAAAATAAAAAATACAAAAAAAAAGAAAGAAAGAAAAGAGGGCGGATTGTAAAAAAAATAAAGGTATAGCCCCATACCAAAAAAGAGAAGCAAATCTGAAAGTGTGCAAGCTCAAATGCCACTCCTACAAGAACACGTTTCTAGTTAGTCAAACTGCCTAATCTTGAATAATTAGCTTTAATTTTTCTGCTGATAAGATAGTGAATTCGATTTTCCAAACTGTTCAATCTTGGCTTATCAGTAGATAGATTAGGATAGAAATTAAAGGTTCAAACATGTTCAAAATCTGAACCTAAGTTTTCAAAGAGAGATGACTCAAATATGTTTTATTTTTTCTGAGTCAAACGGATGTAAAAATCTGGTTCTAAACAGCTCTAAATCTGAACCAAAGTAAAAGGAAAGACAGCTCAATAAGAATCAAATCAGAGCTGTAGAAAAGAGGAAGGAAGTGTTTTAAACTTTGAGATCTTAAGCCTTCCATTTTTATTTATTTTTTCTGCAAAATAAATGTCTATGTGCAGCTTGTCTTTATACCATAGATCACAGCAAGTCAAACAGCTTAATCTTGACTTGATTGTTTTTAAATTTATATTTTAGAAATTTAGAAAATGAAAATATGTTGGACATTTTAATCCCAACAGATGGTATATTAGGTAGAGAATCATCTAAACTCAACTATTTAATCTGAGTTCAGGGAGAAATAAGGAGTGGAAATAGATTAGGTTTCTTGCCTTCAAAAGAATAAAATGTTGTAAATAGAGTTTGCCAATCGAAGTGCACTCTAAGAAGAAAAAATGCTAGATCAGTAGGATTGGGTAGGTAGAAATATTGTTGATAAAAGATCCATTGGTTTCCATGGCTGCTACTTATTTCTAGAGCAAAAGAAGATCATTCCAGTAAAGAAATCAGCCCAATGGATGAGGCAACTGATCAGCCTCCCAGAAAATGCAAGTCTGAAAGTTCTTGATACCTTCAAGAAGGCACCATCCCCAAGTGGAGCCACTGTTAGCCACCTATAATATTGGTTATAGCAAAAGATGGCTAAGACTTTTTGAGCCTCCAAGGAACAAAGTTTATCACTAAAAATTATTGGCTCTTGAAGGCTCCTTGAAGGCCTCATGCCTCTGTCCAAAATCTTCATTGATGTTCCCATTTTATACTTAGAAATCCTGCTGAAATCATGAGAAGAAACTACTGCAAGACCTTCATTTTCACCCTTCTCAAACCTTCATGTGCTCCCCTTTTTTCTCCATTAAAATTCCCTTGTTTTCATAAATCCCCTTCTTCCATCTATGAAAATCACTTTACATAGTTAAGAACTCATTTTTAACTATTCCGAAACCCCCGATTCCTTTGAAAAACCATTGTAAATCCTTTCCCGATCCCCTCTTTTTCCTTTATAAAATCTGAAAACCCACTTTTCTAAAGTTTTGGTCTAAAAAAAAAAATCACGTGTTAAATATCTAATTGGGTTGATTGAAAAGTCCGATCGCGAAATCGCAATCGCAGAAAACACAATGGGTTGATTGAAAAGCCCGGGCCTGAAGTTCCGATGTGCGATAAGCCCCTTCCCTTCTAGCCCCCAGTCATACCATCCTCCCATACACCCTGGCACCGCAACTGCGCGTTGAGAAATCGGGCGCTTATCCGGTTTAAATAATATTTCTTCGCAAAGCTTTAAAAAACCTTTGTTATTTATCAAAAGCGTCGGTTTTTATTATTTTATCAAAATATCTGCCAGTGAAAATTTTGGAGCAATCTCCACCGTCGATTCAATCCATATATCCGACGGTGCGAAGCGCGTCTCCTGGTGGACCCCCCAGTCGTGCGTTGTTTCCCCAAAACCACATGGTTTTTATCGCACTGCTCTTTGGCGGAGGGCGGTTTTTGCCCGATGGCCAGCGATTCCATAAATCGCGCGACACGTGTCCTGGACACTGTTCCGAAAAACCACTGTCCATCGTGCATTAACGTTCAGACCAAGACGTCCAGCGATATCGTTGTGCACCGTCTGATATGGGCCCACTAATCCAACGGTGATTGCTTGTCGAAGCTGCTCGATGGTTAACGAAGATGCGCGCAAAATAACTGGGCTATCATACATACGACAATGACATCTCCACTGACGATTTGATCTACAGATCGACGGTCCACAATTCATCACCTAGTCAAATGTTCCCCACTGCTGAATTTCCATTACCCACTCCAGACCATCGATCTCTGCGCGATCGATGGTTCAAATTCATCCTACTCTTTCGCCTCCTTGTTCAATCTTGACCGTCGATCTCTACACGATCGACGGCTCGGATTTAATTTTTCTTTCGCCCGTTCTACGATCGCTCCCGATCAATCCTGACCGTTGGATGATGCCATCCAACAGCCATGCGCTCTTCACACGCCTTCTGATGCAGTCAGCCTATAAAAGGAGGATTTTTCAATAGTTTTCGTGTTTTGCAGGGTTTTTTATCATTTTCTTGCAATTTTCAAAGAAGATTCAAAGGCGGAGGGTGACGACCCTCCCATCTTTGATTCGTCAAAGGAAATCATCCACAGGGTGGAAATGCACGTTTCCTCAGTGTTTCCTCAGGCATGGATGCCTTATAAACCCTGCGCAACCCCGCACACCGGCAAGAAAGCCATGAATTGGCATAGTCAAAGAGTATCAGTGCCGAAGACCAAAACGAACCAGAGAAGAGGATTAATGGACTGTTTAAAGGGGATTATGGCCCAGGATGATCATTACAAACCTAATCCCCGATTTAAAATAGAGTTTAAAACAAATCTGAAGGGTTTCACCGACAGAAGGCCTCCACTGCCACAGTCTAAGGCAATTTGACCCTTTTGGCCATCACAACGCTACCTGTGCCTCAAATTTTTCAATCAGAGGCTGAATTTATTGATTAAGAATAGGTGTTCGCCTCAGCGTAGCCAGAGAGTTACTTCTGCAAGGAGACTTAATGTAAAAAATATCTGCAGAGTAACTCAGATCTCAGACATTTGGTCACAAATAGTCAACCAAAATGTCTGAAGCAACAGCTCTTCATGTAAAAAATTAACCACTCCCAGTCTCCATGTAAGTTCTATTGTGTTTGGCTGAAACCATTCAATCTGTTAATTTTGGTTAAGATCTTATCGAATCTCCTTCTCCACTCTTTCTGTCTTCTAACAAATACACTAAATAAGATGGGCTCCATGATTTTGTGATTTTTATTCCGTATTGTTTTAGAAATCAAAATTTGTAATATTGAAACTCTGAAATCAATACATAGTCCTTTGAAGTTGAAGAACAAATTGAAGTCTTGGAGATCTTGATGATGTTGTTGCATGTTTGTTCCTGAGAAGGCTCTATCATTGGATTCATGAGCTTGGCTGTTGGTGAAGTATTCTGAACTGTTTCATGTTTTTTCCCTGTTTTCATTATGTTCCATAATTTCTCACTACAGTAGGATAGAAATTATTAGGCTAAGAAATGACTCCTGGAAGCACCTTAGACCTGTTCATCCTTCACTGTTTTATGTTTTCTTCTGCTGAAGTATTTTAGAGGCTTTAATCTTTCTCTCTAGTCTTCATGCTTGTTTATTTCCTTAACAATTTGAACAGTTGGTTTCAACATGATTTATGGTTCTCCCTGCTTGTCTGTTGCCACTTAAAAACTGTTATTGAAGTCTCCCTTGGAAGTTATTTGCTTATAGTGAATCAGAGAGGTCTGTTTTGATCTTTCCCTTTGTTCTCACTTAAACAGTTGGCTTAAAGGTCATCATAATTATGATCATAGATGTTTTTAGGTGTTCCCTCTTTTATGACTGTGATTATCAGTAAATATTATATGTTTTCTAAAAGGTCCTTTAGAATAAAATATTTGAGGAAATAGGGTGTTCCCGAAATCTTAGATTTTACTTTGAAAGTTGTTTTGAAATCATTGTTTTCTTAAAGGTGTGATTTGTAGAATTTATGGTTAGCCCTGTCTATCAAAGATCTCTTTATTGTTTGAAATTATGCTTTCAAACTCCCTTTGTTGAGAATTAAAACTCTCTTCCCAAATCATTAATGTTCATTCCATTCCAAAAAACAAAAGGATTCTGTGGCCAAGTTAGATTTTTCGTTTGATATCCCATATCCTTTGATAAGTGTGTTACGACCTTTTTCTGACTCCATTGCCCAATGAAACATATATTTTACTGTCCTATATATCTTTCCTATACCTTTTATGTTCTGCTATATCAATTCAATCCAACCAAACAAACAAACACCTGCACTTAATAACTAGTCTAAAACCAATACTCTAAGCACACAAGATAAATATTTGCAAACAAACTTTGATAGATCCCTCTCTGAGAGCAGGAGGACTAGATCCTGTAACTCTAAAGATTGGTTCTGATGTTGCCTTGTCCTTTGATTTTCCAAACTATCAAAACATGGGACACCAACACTTGGTTGGTAGAAAACGAATGTAGTAATCATACGACTGGTTATAGTGATTTGTTTTCACATCTTAATACATCTTTTAGTTCCTCTATTGGTTTGGGTGATGATCGCCAGGTTAAAGCTTCAAGAAATGGTGTTGTACCTGTCTTAACCAAACAAAATGTTGTGAAGAATATCTATGATGTTTATTATGTACCCTATTTCAAGAATAATTTGTTGAGTGTTGGTCAGTTAGATACACATGGTTATGATGTTAGCTTTCACAACACTACTTGTGCAATTTCTGATAAACATAAGTCTCTTGTTGCAAATATTCCTATGAAAAGGAACAGGTTGTATCAATTACAGTTGAAAAGTGAGAATTTGTATGCACATAATGTTTCAACGTCAACTGACTCTGATCTGTGGCATTTGCGATATGGTCATTTACCTATACAAATAATGAGTTTGTTGCAAAGACAAACTATGGTGAAAGGCTTTCCTACTTTGTCTAATCATATCTCTTATTGTACAAGTTGTATAATGGGTAAAAATAAATGAGATAGTTTTTCTTCAGCCTCTAATAGAGCCAAAGAACAACTAGAGTTAGTGCATACAGATTTGTGCTGTCCAATGCAAGAAAAATCAGTTGCTGGCAGTCTTTATTTTCTTACTTTCATTGATGATTTTAGCAGGAAAATTTGGGTGTGTTTCATCAAGTAAAAATCTAAAACTTTTTCCAAGTCTAAGGAGTTCAAAGCTGAGGCTGAAAAACAGAGTAGCAAGTTTATTAAAGTTCTGAGGTCTGATAAAGGATGTGAGTATGAATATAACGAATTCATTGATTTTTGCAAACAACATGGTATTAAAAAACAAACTACAACCAATTATACTCTGCAGCAGAATGGAGTTGTAGAAAGAAAGAATCAAACAATTACGAATATGGCTCGGATTTCTCTCAAAACATGAAATTTGTCTAAAACTTTGTGGGATGAAGAAGTTGTATGTTCGATATATATTTTAAATAGATCGCCAACTTCTAGTTTTCAAATTTTTGTACCTGAAGAAGCATGGAGTGGACAAAAGGTAATTGTTTCACACTTTTGCATATTTGGTTGTATTTCTTTCTCTCGTGTTCCAGAAAAATTGAGAAAAAAGCTTGATGATAGGAGTGACAAGTATATTTTTATAGGATATAGTGATCAATGTAAGGCATACATATTGTTTAATCCTATAACTAAGAATTTTGTCGTAATCCGAGATGTGAAATTTTTGGAAGACAAGTCTTGGAATGAAATGGAGAACAATATTTGTCCTAATCCTTTTATTCTATTAGATGAACATCAAGTGCCTACATCAACCACTCCAAGATTACAGGTTCAAGAAAAAACCAGTAGTAGTTCATCAAGCAGTAGTAGTTCATCATATTTTGAGTCTGATTCTGATAATCCTAAAATGAGAAACTTAAGTGATATTTATGCACAATACGATGTTGATGATATTGTAAAATTTTCATTTCTTTCATTTCAACCTACCTGTTCTGAAAAGGCTATAAAGGACAAAGAATGGGTAGATGCAATGAATAATGAAATCGATGTTATTGAAGGAAATCAAACTTGGGATTTATATGATCTACCTAATGATAAAAATTCTATACGTGTCAAATGGGTTTTTAAAACAAAGTTAAATGAGAGAGGAGAAGTTGATAAGCACAAAGCAAGATTAGTTGCCAAAGGTTTTTCTCAGCAGCCTGGCATAGATTATGGTGAAACATTTACACCTGTAGCAAAAATTGATACTATTCGATTTGTAGTAGCTATAGCAACACAAAATAAATGGTTGATTTACCAAATGGATGTAAAGTCCATTTTTTTGAATGGTGTTTTGAATGAAGAAGTGTATGTTGATCAGTCACCTGGTTTCGAATTTAAAAATCAATAACATAAGGTATACAGGTTGAAGAAAACATTGTATGGCTTGAAGAAATATCTAAGAGCTTGGTACAGCCGAATAGACCATTACTTTCTAAATAATGGTTTCAAAAGACCACTTTGTATATCAAGAATGATCATCAAGGTAATATTTTGATACTTTGTCTTTATGTTGATGACATAATTTATACATGTAGCATGCAGTTAGATGAATTTAAAACTGCAATGAAAAATGAATTTGAAATGACATATCTTGGATTAATGAGATACTTCTTAGGTATCGAAGTGAAACAAACACACGATGGTATTTTTATGAGTCAACAGAAGTATGCTACTGACATTTTGAAAAAGTTTAAGATGGACAGGTGTAAATCGGTCGATACTCCTACTGAAGATGGTACAAAGTTAAGTAAAGATGATGTAGGTACTATTGTTAATGCGACTTTGTATAAGTAACTTGCTGGTAGTATTATGTATCTTACTACTACTAGACCTGATATAGCATTTGCACCTAGTTATATTTCCAGGTTTATGGAATCTCCAAAAGACTGTCATTGGAAAGATGGAAAAAGGGTGTTAAGATATATTGTAGGTACATCTACATATGGTTTATCATATGTAGCCTCTAAAAATAGTAAGCTTGTTGTTTATATAGATAGTGATTATGTAGGATGTATTATTGATCGGAAAAACACTTCTGGCTATGCTTTTCTATTTGGAAGAAATTTAATCTCGTGGCCATCCAAAAATAAACCCATAGTTCTGTTATCTTCAACAGAGGCCGAGTACATTGCAACAAATTCAGCATCATGTCAACCAGTGTGGCTAAAGAGACTTCTCTCTGACTTCGGATACACATAAAATGAGCCTATTTAAATCCTTTGTGACAACACTTCTGCTATTTCCTTATCAAATAACAATCTCTTTCATCAAAAGAGAAAACATATCGACACTCGTTTTCACTTTATTCGTGAACTCGTCAACAATGGTGATATTGCTCTCAAATTTTGTGATTACAAGGAACAGTTAGCGGATATCTTCACCAAACCACTAGGAAAAGTTAATTTTGAATTTCAATGTCAAAATTTAGGCATAAATATTGTAACCATCAAGATTAAGGGGGAATGTTAGAGAATTAATATTTACACCGTTGTTGTAGGATTAGTTTAGTTAATAATTCGTTGCTGTAGAATTGGTTAGCGGAACAGTTTCTTCGTTCTAACTATTTCTTAGTTGTATAAATATCTTTGTCATTCAATAAAATATAGTGTGTTATTTCGAGCGTCTTCCTTGTGGCTCTTATTTTTGTTGTTGTTTCTATTTTTGTCAGGTTTGTGGGCGCTAAAAAATAAAATGGCATGGATAAAAGTATTAAAATTATATTTCTAAACCATATATATATGTGTGAATTTGTAAAAAACTGCTTTAGGTAACCATCACATATGATCATCTATATATAGGTGTGAATTACTTACCTCGTGGTTAAAAAAAAAAATAGAGTGAAAATTACAATCTATATAATTTATAAATTATGAGATTCAGAGAGTAAACTAGAAGTGGACAGAATGGACTAATAGTGGTACATTCACCGGAGAAGATTCAAACCATGCTTTTGCTCGGTTAAAGTCGAAGTGGACACAATGGACGAATAGTGGTATGTTCACCCTATCGCTGATAAATGCGATAAAAATTTTCACTCCATCCCAGATAAATGCTATACAAAATTTCAAAATAAATTCCAAACTATTTTTATAACATACCTTGTTAGTTGAGATTAATGTAGAAATTTTAGAAAATTAAATGGTATTCCCTCACACACCAATGATAGAATATAATGTTTAGATGTTTCCACCATTAATATTGAGAAATATACTTATATTTGTTTTTATTTTAAATTATTATAGAATAGACATTTTTTTATTATTATTATTATAGATATATTGATTATTATAAATATATCGATTATTAATATATTGAGCCAACATTACAAAAGTTTAGAAACTTTCTTACATTACATCTACACATGTATTCCCACACACACCAATGATAGAATATGATGTTCAGATGTTTCCACCATTAATATTGAGCAATATACTTATATTTTTTTTATTTTAAATTATTATAGAACCGACATTTTATTATTATTATTATTATGAATATATTGACTCGACATTAGAAAATTTTACAAACTTTATTACATTACATCTACGCATATACCCTACACTGGGTTGTAGAGCGCCTCTTGCGTAATAAAGAGTTTTATGTGCTAAAGGTGAGTACCAAGGCCTTAATCTTGCTTGGGGAAGAAATTCGAGGAATTAAACCATATATGAAGATTCTTGAACCCTACACCTTAAAAAAGATAAGAACCTAATAATTATAGTCCACTTGGTGGGGGGAACCTCCTTTTCCAATGAATACAATGTACAAAAAAATATTTTTTTTAATCCTATCACTACGTATGCTTGGCATATATATAGGAGATAATGGGAAAAATTATAATAAAATGGGACCATGAAAGGTTCTAGCGAGCCTCATAGTATAACAACTAAACTTAAAATGAATTATTATTAGTGCATTTATATAGGACCCAAGGGCCATGACATAAAACCCCTAATTTAAAAATTATTTACCCTCAAATATTATGGTTGAGAGTGTTTGATCCAAGCCCAATTTGAGCCTACTTTAAAACCCATAATGCCCAGTTTCCCTGCAAAGGCACTTCCTTCAACCCTACATAATCAGCTCTATCAAGATATGAATCCCTTTAATAAATAGTACAATGGGAGGAGGCAAAAGGGTTACACATCCAACCCTTTCCCTCTGTTGAGAAACCAGCTCCAAAAAGAGAAGAAAAGAGATATCAACACCTTAGAAATAAGCCACTTCAAGGGGGCAACCTCCAATACATTACATGAATGAACAATTCTTGGATGATACAATTTACAAAACCTCCTTTCTAAATATAGGAGTCCATGGGGCCATAATGTAATCCTAGTGGGCCACAATGTAATCCTAGCCGACCTAACAATAATAATTTAAGGGCACAATAATAACAAAATAGGGGTTACAAGGGTACAATAATAACAATAAGGGGTTTACACTAACAATAATAAGGGACTATACTAGTGATATAGGGACCTAACATGCCCCTCTCCTTCAAAAAAGTGTTGTCCTCAATGCTTGAGTAGCTCCAGGTGCTTCTGTATAAAATTCTCATCCTCCCATGTAGAATCTTCGGTGGGTAAGTTCTTCCACTTGATGAGATACTCTGAAATTGATCGATTTCGTAGCTGTCGAGTTCTTGTTTCCATGACCGCTTCAGGTTCCAATATGATTTTCCTTCCTCATCAAGTTCTGGCAATATTGTTTGAACTGGAAGATTTTCACCTATAACCTTCTTTAAGCATGAAACATGGAAAACTGGATGTACTCGCGAAGAAGCGGGAAGCTCCAATTTGTATGCCATAGTACCAATCTTTTGCAACACCTTGTAAGGACCATAGTACTTTGGCGATAATTTATTATCCTTCTTAGCTTGCTTGAGGAACATTTGTTTGTATGGTTGTAGCTGTAAAAATACCCAATCTCCTACATCAAAACTTCTCTCGCTGCGATGTTGATCTGCCTGTTGTTTCATTCGATTTTGTGCCAAATTCGGGTTATCCTTTAAGAGTTGGAGAACTTCTTGCTGATGCTCGATGTGATCTTCCACTGCTTGAACCTTCGAATTTTCCCTTAAAGATGATGTGATCGATGGTGGATGATATCCATAAAGTGCCATAAATGGGGTCATTTTTGCTGCAGTATGGAAGGAAGTGTTATACCACCATTCAGCCAGAGGTAACCACTTGACCCATTGTGTTTTTTTATCAGATACAAAACAACGAAGATATCCTTCCAAACATTTATTTACTATCTCAGTTTGACCATCAGATTGAGGATGATAAGATCATCTATGAGCTAATTGAGTACCCAAACAAGAAAATAACTCCGTCCAAAAATTTCCAGTAAAAATGGGATCTCTGTCGCTCACAATAACCCTTGGGCTTCCATGTAGCTTTGAATTCTGTCCATAAATGTAGTAGCAACTGTACTTGCTTTAAATGGATGAGATAATGCACAAAAGTGTGCATACTTGGTAAGTCTATCAACTACCACCATGATGACACTCTTTCCTTCGGACTTAGGTAAACCTGTGATAAAATCCATTGAAATCTCCTCCCAACGTTGACTTGGAATGGATAAAGATTGTAGAAGTCCCGGGGTCTTAATTGTTTCCACTTTATTCTGCTGGCAAACCAAACATTCCGCCACAAACTTTTGAATATCAGATTTAAGGCCATCCCAAAAAAATTCTTTCTTCACCCTGTGGTAAGTTTTTAAAAATCCTGAGTGTCCTCCTAAAGGAGAAGTGTGCAATTCCAGAAGAATATTTTGTTTTAGTTAGGAATTCTTACAAAGATATAAGCGATCTTTGTACCATAAGGAATAATTTTTCCAACTTAACGTATCAGATGTACTAGGATCTTGCTGCAACTTTTGAATGAGCATCCATACATCTTTTTACTTCTTCCATTCATCTATTGCTTCGGTTATCCAATCTGGTTGGATAATAGAAATGGCACAAAGCAATGCTTCCACCTCTTCATTCTTTCTTGAGAGTGCATCTGCAACAACATTAACCTTTCCTTTTTTGTAGATTGTTTCAAAGTCATAACCCAACATCTTTGTGACCCATTTTTGCTGCTCTTCTGAAGATAGTCTTTGTTCCAAAAAGTGTTTAAGACTATCATGATCAGTTTTTACCTTGAAATGTCTTCCGATTAGGTAAGTTCGCTATTTCTTTAGTGCATGCAGTATTGCTAACATTTCCTTCTCAGAAATAGGTTTCTGTAAATACTTTCCTTTGATTGGATGACTTTCAAAAGAAATGGATCTTCCTTCCTGCATTAAAACAACACCAATTCCATTTCCTAAGGCATCACATTCCACAATAAAGGTTTTTGTGAAGTCTGGCGTAGCTAAGACATGCGCTAGGCACATTGCCTCTTTAAGATGTTCAAAAGCCTTAGTTGCTTCAGGAGTCCATGAAAATGCATCTTTCTTCAATAATGTTGTTAGAGGTGCTGCTATTCTCCCATAATTCTTAACAAACTTGCGATAATACCCTGTTAACACGAGAAATTTGCGCAACTGCTTTATGGTCGTGGGGACTTTCCATTCCTTAATGGCTTTAATTTTGTTAGGGTCTACCTTAACACCCTCGTGAGATACAATATGACCCGGATATTCCACCTCTTGTACTCCAAAGAAACATTTGGATGTTTTTGCATATAATTGTTTCTCTTGCAATATTTTGAGCACCCTATCAACATGTTCAACATGATCCTTCCAAGACCTGCTATAGATTAGTATATCATCAAAAAATACTAGCACAAATTTTCTAAGGAAGGGTTTGAAAATGGAATTCATCAACCCTTGAAATGTAGAAGGTGCATTGGTAAGGAAAAAGGCATGACCAAAAATTCATAATGACCCTCATGAGTTCAAAATGTTGTTTTTGGAATATCTTCAGTCTTCATTCTAATTTGATGATATCCTAAACAAAGATCCAACTTGGTAAAATAAATTGCTCCATGTAATTCGTCCAATAATTCATCAATCACAGGAATGGGAAATTTATATTTAATGGCGAGCTTATTGAGCTCCCTATAATCCAGACACATTCGCCATGATCCATCCTTCTTGTGTACCAATACTATAGGAGCAGAGAAAGAACTTTGACTAGGTTGAATTATACCCGCCTCTAACATTTCTGCAATCATACGTTCAATTTCTCTCTTTTGGATGTAAGGATATCTATAAGGCCTGATGTTTGGAGGAACACTTCCTGGAATCAAATGAATAGCATGATCATGATCACGAATAGGTGGGAGTCCTTTGGGAGTTTCAAACACCTTGGAATGATTGTCCAAGACTTGCTGGAGATCTGCAGGAATAGATGATTTTGATGTTGGAACTTCTAGTGAGCATAATTGTGCAATTTATGCCTCGTTGTTCTTGCTTTAGAAGCTTTGTCATGACATTAGAGCTTATTATCCTTCCTGGCTTCCCTGCAATACCTCGTAATTCAACTTCCTTTCCTTCTAAAAAAAAATTCAAGAAAAGTTCTTGAAAATTAAAGCTACCATCCCCAAAGATTGTAACCATTGTACTCCTAGTACAACATCAGCACCTCCCATAGGAATGGAAAGCATTGGACTAGTCAATACATATTCCCCCATGGTTAGCTTGATATTATGGCATTTCCCAGAGCAATTTATAGTTCCTCCATTTGCAATCATCACTTGACATTTTGGTGTTGGGTATAGGAAAAAATTTAATTCCTTGGCTACCTTACAATGAATAAAATTATGGGTGCTACCTGAATCAATCAACACTATTACCTTTTTCTTCTTGATATGTCCTTATATATTAAGGGTTTGAGGAGTGGTAATTCCTGTTAGTGCATTACATGATATGGTCGGATTCATTTCTTCCTCTTTAGGGCCGGTTCCTGGTGTATATCCTCTTCTTGTTCATTTTCTTCTTCTTCTTCACAATCTATGTAAAATAATTTCTTTTCAGCACACTTATGACCTTTAGTGCAATTTTTATCACAACTGTAGCAAAGCCCTTTTGCTCCTTTTTCTTCCAATTTTTGTGGTGTCAACCTTGTAGGTTGTGGAAATCTAGGCGTACCAACACTTCCTTCTTTATAGAATTGAGTGGTAGGCTTCTTTGTCACCATAATTTTACATTCAACTTTTCTTGCCAACATGAATGCCTTCTCCAATGAATCAGGTTCCAAAACACGAACTTCATGTTCGTTGATCTTTAAAGTACCTATGAAGAGGTCGATCCTGTGTTCCTCTGGAATATCAGTTACCCTTATATTCAATTTTTGGAAGTCCTCAATATGTTGCCCCACTAAACCCTTTTGTTTGAGATTTATCAATTGGCTAAAGAAGGTGTTGCTCTTTGTATCCTCATAATGTGCTATCATTTCCTCCATAAAAATTGACCAAGTGACAATTTTTTTACGGGAGCACAACCATTGATACCATACAAATGTATTTTGTTCTAAATTTAAAGTTGCAATGTGTACCTTTTGTGTGTTTTGCACGTTATGGAGATCAAAATATTGCTCCATCTGTAGTATCCATGTTACAGGATCCTTTCCATCAAACTTTCTCATATCCGTATTTGGAATTTGGTGGTTCTTCCCACCAAAATTAGATTTTATGAAATCATGATTAACATTTATTTTGTTCTCAACATGAGGTTCTTCTACTATCTTTTCACCATTAGGAAACATTCCTTGTATCAACTTTGTCAAGCCTTCCATGTCTGCTTTTAGAACATTCTTCATGTTTTCCATTTTCTCATCGATCTTAGCTTCCATGTCATCCATCTTAGATTCCATGCCAGCCTCTATGCCATCTATCTTAGATTCTAGGCCTTTCTTCAAAACTTCCATGTCATTTTTTGTTGCTCTTTGCGAGAGAGAAATTTGTTGCACTTGCTCTTGTAATTTTGATATGTTATGTTGCCATTATTCATCTTCATGAGTCATAGTAGATATTTCCAAAGGCTTAATGGGTGTTGAATTATTTTTAGGGGCCATTTTATAATCCAATACTGATATCTATTCTACAATATTCCCTTGCAATCAATTCAACTTGATTCTTCAAACAAGACTTATGCAATTCAGAAAAAAAAAATACACACCTTTTAATTTATTTTGAGGAGCTCGATATTGAAATTGTATTATCTTTGTGATTGTGGCTCTTCAATATCTAAAATTCAGCATTGAAGTAGCCCTCTGAATTCTCTTTTGAATGCCATAGGTCTGACTTGATTTGGATTCTCCAAGACAAAGTTTTGTCCAATCTCCCACAATGACCTAATTATGGATTGGTTCAGTATAGCGAACTTGTATGACTCACCACGTGTCACTGTTTCGTCCTTCTCCACTGAAATTGATAGCTAAGAAACTAAATTCTGTGTACTTATGATCACTTTTTACGGCACTCCAATCTGATGCTCAGAGAGAGAGTTATTGAAATGTTCCCACGATCACCTTTTTGAGATGAAATTCGGGAGCCTAAAAAAGCACTACCTTCCACAGATCATATCTCCAAAAATGTTACGAACCGAGCTCTAAAATATTTTGACAGGTTTCCTTAGGATTTCAGCTTCACACCATAAAAAGTTTAGATTCTGAACCTCAGTAGAAAAAACTTTATAGCGCAAATTCCATGATGACCTGTTTAGGAGCCTGAACAATGACCTAACTTCCATAGATCATATCTCTAAAAATATTGCGAACCAAGCTCTGAAAGTTTGGGAAAATATTCCTCAGGATTTTGGCTTCACACCCTAAAAATTTCAGCTTTTGAAACTTCGTAGAAAAAATTTTATGGCGAAAATTACACGATGACCTGTTTGGAGCAGTGAAACCCTAGAATCCAAAGCTCTAATACCAAATGTTGAGAAACCAGCTCCAAAAAGAGAAGAAAAGAGATATCAATGCCTTAGAAATAAGCCACTTCGAGGGGGAACCCTCCAATACATTACATGAATGAAAAATTCTTGGATGATACAATTTACAAAACCTCCTTTCTATATATAGGAGTCCATGGGGCCATAATGTAATCCTAGTGGGCCACAATGTAATCCTAGCCGACCTAACAATAATAATTTAAGGGCACAATAATAACAAAATGGGGGTTACAAGGGTACAATAATAACAATAAGGGGTTTACACTAACAATAGTAAGGGAATATACTAGTGATATAGGGACCTAACACCCTCTATTCTCAACACAAACCCCTCTATATTGTTCATCCCTTATAGAACATGATATATTTCGAAACATTTGCCCAAATATTAAAATTAACCCTTTTACCTTTCTTCCAACGCTACTCGCATAGTTCGACTTTTCTCTTAAGCCCCAAAGGCTTCTTTAATTTTTGTACCCATCTAAACCTTATATTTTGTTGAAATAACACCTGGAGCTAAAATTCCCCAATTCTTAGGCCCTTTAAGTTGGTTCTCAGTGGAATTTGTTAAAGTAGTTACAACCCTTGATCTCTAGCTAATGCCAATATTATATTCACATCACTTTATCTGAATACCCTGCCTTTCCATATTACCTCATCGTATGAATTTTTTCTCCAAGTGTTGAAATTGGAAACAAGAAACATTTAAAAAGACATCCAGAAATGACACCATAGGGAGCTTCTGATTTATTTTTCCCTTAATTAAATTGGAAGAAAAATTGTAATTTCATCTCATGACAACTTGTATTAGTTAACTAAGTCAGGAAGAGTAAGTTAGGTTATGAAATTAAAGTTGGAGGTCAGAGACGAGGCATGTAGATTTCTCCCATGATTTTACGGGATCCAGTTACAGTTATTTGTGAGTTGTAATTAGTTAAGTCAATTAATTGAGTTAAAATTCGTTTAACTAGTTCTAATCGAGAGATGAGCTAGTGATAGGTCCAGTGAATTAAATATGATTTAATTCACAAGTATTGAACAATAATTTAACTGATAATTCTCTATAAATAGTTGCTGGATCCATTTCTAAGGAAATCCTAATTGAGAATGAGATTAAATGGAAGATAACTATCAGTTGTATAATTATAAAATTGTATAGGTCATGCATGAGGTCATCAGGAAGGCTTGAAAGGATTGTGTAACCATTATTTGGAATTTTCCTAATTAATAGGGGCTCAATTAGCCCAAGAATGCGTAATCAAGGCATTCCATGCCTAGGCAATCCAAAGGTTAAATATTGGAACAAAATTTCTTAGATCACAAGCCAAATTTGAGAAGGATTAGAGTGAGATAGTCAAAAGAGTCGAGAGGTTTCTTAAGAAGGGAAATAACATTATATTATTTCATGGTATTGAATTTATACAATATATATATATATAGTGGGGTTTTTTAGTAGTTTCTTTCTCTGGATACATCTTATATTATGCAATTGATTGTTTCTTTCTCTTGATTTTTATGTGATTGTGCGATCTTATTTGGCTTTTGCAAATTTGTAGATTGATTCATTATTTAGTTTCAGTACATTAAAAGATCAAATTGAATCCCTTTTTATAAGTTCTACATCGTATGGGAGCACCAAGAATCACAACAGAGGAGAAGAACCAAAATTTGTTTTTAACAGGGTCATAAGATTTAATATTTATTCTTCAGGACCAACAGTAGATCAAGATGTCTTTCAATGGCTTGAGAATCAAATATTCCCTTGAGGTAAATTAAAATTACATAATATGGAAGGACATGATGGAGGA
This sequence comes from Pinus albicaulis, assembly GCA_034641835.2. Lineage (NCBI taxonomy): Eukaryota > Viridiplantae > Streptophyta > Pinopsida > Pinales > Pinaceae > Pinus > Pinus albicaulis. The sequence goes on along the minus strand of CM076571.1, from coordinate 723,927,609 downwards.
ATTTATCGAGGACAACAGACTGAAGGCATTCATAGACAGTGATATTTTCCATCAAGCATCAGCATATGCTCAACTTCTTGATACATGGAAGAAGATTGTAGCAAAGGCGAGAAGGATATTGTTAGAGGGAGTTCGAGATCATATTGTTTCAAGTCTCCATGAGAAGGTGACTCCATATTCTATGTAGAAGGCCTTAACATATCTATTTCAAAATAGCAGCGACCACAGGAAGTTTGCATTGAAAACAAGCTCAGAAAGATCAAGGTGGAGGAGGGAGAGACAGTACCAAAATACTTGACGAATTTCACTCAATGTCGAGATGATCTTGGAAGTGTTGGTGTGAGAGTAGAACAGGATGATTTGGTGAGCCTAAAACTTCTAGGGCTTCCCAAGAACTGGCATGGCTACCAAGACTCGATGAATGGGAGGGATAAGCTACTAGAGATGGTTCGATTGTGGTCAGACTTGTTACAAGAAGAGATAAGGTGAAGCACCAGAGACAAAACTTCTTGCAGTGATGAAGAAGAATATTTTACATTAGTCAGAAAAGGAAAGAAAGTTAAGGGAAAGAATTTCCATGAATAAGAGGACAACAGAGAATTTTCCAAGATCATGTGTTTTCACTGTCACGAGCATGGGCACTATGCCTCGAAATGTCCATAGAAGGAAAGAAAGAAGGAGCCTGCAGTTGAAGGAACAATTGAAGCGATAGCTTCACCATTTGAGATTTATCTTAATATCATTGAATGCATGGTTATTATTGTAATGTGATGCATGTGGTATCTAGACAATGATGCCTCGTTCCATATGACAGGGAATAAATATCTCTTCATTGACTTGGATGAGAAGGACCTCCAGCAGAACATAGAGTTTGGAGATGAAAAAAGGTATAGCACGACCAACATAGGTACAGTTACCTTTCAAAGGGGGTTTGGCTCCCCTCTCAGACTAACAGTTCTTTTGTATGTTCCAGGACCAAATAAGAATCTTGTCTCCATAGTGACATTAGAAGACCATGGTTATGATGCCATGTTTAGAAAAGGAAAGGTGTTCCTTAGACACATTGCCACGAGACAGGTGAAACAAATTGGCGTACGAGTGAAGAACATGTATGCTCTTGAGGTCGAAGATGCATGTAAATATTTGAGGAGAAAAGCATAGTTTAGTGACTTGGTGGTTGATCGAGAGCCTAAATTACCTCTCAAATTGCAGCTTCATAATAAATCGTAGAAGGTTTTGGAGCAACCACAATTAGAGAATCAGAGAGGAGACCGAGTGGAGACGTCCACTCAAGTAGATACCTCCAAGAGGGGAAAATTTCAAGCTAGATAGGCAGAGGGAGCATATGCAACAATACCTCGAGGTGAGAGGTGGGGAAATGTGAAGACATAATCCAAAGAGAATAAATTTGGGCAGGATCCATTGAGATGGTTTATCTCTTAGATCAAACCTAACTACAGGTGGCCCAGAATACATAGTAACAGAAAGGAGCAATAGCGATTGATGCAGTCAGATGTTAGAAAGACAAAAATCAAAGTGAAATATGTTAGATACTCGAGCGCATATCAGAATTGCAGCAATGCAGAGGACACATATGCAAAGTCCGCAATAGTGTAGTGTTTTCAATAGACAGTGCAATAACTAGCAACAATCATAGACTCTAATGACAGATGCATCTTACTGATTTAGTTTTTTGAGGCCTTTCAGTTTTAGGAGTTGCATGAGAAAACAACACTAGATAAGTGTTGCATGAAGAAAATTCCAAAGGTACCAGATCAAGATAGATTGAATTTTGTTCTTGTTGAGAGGGAATGTTGAAATTGGAAAGAAGAAGCATTGAAAATTGCATCCAAAAATGGCACCCAGAAAATGGAACCCAGAAATGGCACCATAGGGGGCTTCTTATTTAATTTTCCCTTAGTTAAAACGGAAGAAAAATTGTAATTTCATCTCATGACAACTTGTGTTAGTTAACTAAGTCAGGAAGACTAAGTAGATTAGGAAATTCGAGTTGGAGTTCAGAGAGGAGGCATGTAGATTTCTCCTATGATTTTAGGGGGTCCAGTTACAATTATTTGTGAGTTGTAATTAGTTAAGTCAATTAATTGAGTTAAAATCAGTTTAACTAGTTCTAACTGAGAGATGAGCTAGTGATAGGTCCAATGAATTAAATTTGATTTAATTCACAAGTAGTGATCAATCATTTAAATGATAAGTGGATATAAATAGTTGTTTCATGTTAGTTCCAAGGAAGGCCTAGTTGAGATTGAGGTTAAAAGGAAGATAACTGTGAATTGTATAATTATAAAATTGTACAGGTCATTAATGAGGTCATCGAGAAGGCTTGAAAGGATTGCAAAATCATTATTTAGGATTTTCCTAATTAATAGGGGCTCAATTAGCCTAGGAACATGTAAGAAAATTAGGTCGGGCCTAGGCAAGATAAAGGTTAAATATTGGACCAAAATTGCATAGATCTCAAGCCAGATTCGAGCAAGAGCAATGTGAGACAATCAACAAAGTGCATATGTTTCGCAGGAAGGGAAATAACATTGTATTGTTTCATGGTATTGACTTTATACAATATATAGATACTTTCCTGAAATACATCTTGTGTTGTGCGATTAATTGTTTCTTTCTCTTACTTGTTATGTGATTGCGCGATCATATTAGGTTTTCACAAATTTCTAGATTGATTCAGTATTTTTTTTTTAGTACATTACAAGACTAGATTGAATCCCTTTGGATAATTTCTACACCAATTTACAACTACATGGTGCCCACTTGATATTATGCTTAAAATTCCTTTACCTTCCAGGTATAGGATTCTAGGATATATGTATATATATATGCTCACTACACTAGAGCTGTAATGCACAAATGCCCCAACCTCATTTTAATGGTGAACTTTTGAAATCTTATAGGCTCACAGAGTTGCGGCCTTGCCCACGTTTTTATAATAAACCTCTCCAAGAAATTTATTTTACGGGAAACGAAACATTCCCCATCAACTATCATACACCATCAATAGTTTTTCCCACTATTTAGATACCTAGATCTTTACGATGACTACTTGATTATTCAATTCACTTACAGGATTTGACAGACCAGGGCCACAAGAAATTTCTTCTTAAAATAGTCGGATACCTACTAACTCACTATTTCTAAAAATAGTAATTCGAAATACCTTGTGGGTTTATGGGATTCTGGGGTCCCGAACTGATGCTATTAAATAAAAACTATTTATCTTAGATATGTTAACTAATGTCTCATGTCAATTCAAAAGATATAACTAAGTGCTGTTTTCTATTGGAAAATACTTCCACTTGTTTTCTCACTCTCGGCCCTGGTCTCTTTGCATACCAATGATTCCTCCCCTCACTCTAGTCTTTCATCTGCTATGTCACTCTGATCTTTCACTACAATTGGATCATTTATCACTTTGTTTATTACTGATCTCTGCTTTCCATCCAAGTTTGGGAAGAATCAAAGAATTTGTGCCTTCTCACTTCTCCAAAGCACTACAGCTCCAATCCAAACTCCTTAGTTCTATTGCTCCTCTATAATTCCTCTTCCAATATATTTTCATCTACATACCTTTGTTTCACTACTCTGATACTCCAAATGATATATATAAATTCATGAACCCTTCCTGATCTTAATACTTGCAATATCAAATAATTTCACATGCATTTATATATGCCTGATTCATAGATAATAAATAAAATATTGGTCTTCCCTAATTCAAAGATACATACTCCAACTTACATTTAAATAAGGTGTTTATGTATTATATACAAATAGTTAAAAAAATTCATCTTAGTCAGATTAACAATAAATATCCTCTTCGCCTTCTGGTCCTATTCGACCCTTAAATTATCTCTCTCTATTCTTCCTATGATCACCCTATGCCTTTTGGCTTACAAATATATACAAAAATGGATTATGAACTACAATTTGTCAAGATCCAAAATTTCTTCAACAATTTCTATCTCTAAATCCTTAGATCCACAAAATCCTCTCTTAAATCCAACTAACCCTCAAATATCTATAACTCTCCCAAATACTCTTTAGATATCTCATTTAGAGAATATATAATTACATCAATCCTCACTTTAAGACTTTTATATACAATTATTATAGAAACTTAGGAAAATATATTAAATTAAACAATTTCACTTAATTATAGAACCAACTCCCTCAATAAATGAAAAAACCCTAGTCTAGTAAAAACAAATTTTATAATGGAAGTGGAATGCACCTTCATAAGACTCGCAAGATGCAAAATATTCATTGTCTCTTGACCATGTGCTCTCATAAGTTGATGTAATCCTCTCCGATATAAAATTTTGACTTGCAATAAATTAGTTGTCATGTAATGATGTCTTTGACATACTATTGTTTCCTTCTTCTTTCCTAGTTTCCAAATCTTGTTTTGCAATCTTCCCCTTTCCATGTTGATGTATATTTTCTTGGTTGACTATAACCTGCAATCAATTTTCCTTCTATTTGTAAAATACCTCCTTTCAATCACCTTCACCATCAACTTTCTCATCTTCTCAATCTCCCTATCCAATTGATCCTCTAGTTGAATATTCCTTTCAATTGCTGGTTTCTGACCTTTACAAGGAATTTGTATTGTTGTTGTCATTTTTGACCCTTTATATTTCTTCTCAACAAAATTTTGTGTCCACTACTACATGTATTTGAGATTCAATTTCAAGTTTTCTACCCACTCTAACAAATTTATATTTTTCATCCTGTTAAAATGGCATATTTTGCATAAATAAGTAATACCTTTATGCAAGGTTTCCTACAAATTGTTTCTCCATTCTTTTGCCTCATTTTCATCTTTTTCCAGTGACATGATTATTCCCTTTTAGTCTTGTATATCTTCTTCCAAAGTTCCTTATACTTCTCTAGCTAAAGTATCTTCAAACCAACATATCATTCCTTGTTCTTCTCCATTCTCTTGGAAGTTTCCACTCTTTGTATCTACATATCCTTTCAATGTTATTTCCTCTCTGAAATGATAAATTTATAAGCCTATCTATCCCTGCATTTCTCATCTCCTGCAAACACAAAACACTTATCAAGTTTAAAAACATGATGTTTTAAAGTCTCTATGGATACTTCCAACATCTCGTACTCATACATTATTGGGAACGTGAAACCATTTATCAAGTTCTCATATGTGTCTTATACTGCAAAAACTTCTTCTTCTTTCTATTTAATGTCAGAATACTCAAATTCAACCAAAAATTCATCATTTTCATCAATTTCATCATCCAAAAATACAAAATTTCTCTGTCTGAGGCATCTTGTTTAAAAATAAAAACCTTTCCAACTCAAAATTTTCTTCCATGACTAAATTTATCCACTTGTTGCAATCTCCATACATATTTCCTTTTAAAACAATTATATCCTCTTTTCCTTCTCTACAAAAACACTTAATATTTTTTCTTCGTCCTTGTACTGAACAAAGTTAATGCTCTTTTCATCTCTTGTAAAACTACAACCATGATCCAATTATTAGATTTTAATACACAAGGCTCTCTAGTCTCAATTGATGTATCGGTTATCATGTGATGATCCTAAAAATATTTCTTGAGTCAACATTTTCATAATTTTCACTTTCTCCTAGGACTGATCCCTGCTCAAGCTCATAATAAAATTTCATCCCATACCCAATTTCTTTGAATTATTCCTTCATCGTATCACATATCATCTTCTTGAATTTCCTCTGTAAATAAGGCCATATTACATTCTTCTTCTTCATTAACCAACCATACCACTAATCTTGTAATAGTTATCTAAAATTATTGAATTATGCCTTCAACACAAACATCTCTCTCTTTAACTCTTCATCACTCATCATCCTTATGCGAGCTGATATGGCATTCTTCTTTATCTGATTATGACTTCTCCTCAAGCCTTGCACATGACTATCAATAGCCATTCCTTATTTTGAGAACACCCCTTGTCCACCTATGACATCCAAAAATCCTCCTCCTCCTCCTCCTCTCTCTCTATATTTTTCATTGCCTATGTCTTTTTTTATGGGAAATTATATCCACAATCACTGTTGAACTTCCTGCAACAACTTATACCAAAATTTATATGTTGTAAGTTGTCCTCTCTAGTCCTATGTAGTAGAACCTCTTATTCTTATTTTCTTGAGCATGTCTTCTCCTCAACTTAAAAATATTTCAAGATGCTACATCTTCAACAGCTCACCTTGCCTTTAGAGAACCTATATTGTCCTCATCTCACCAATCCAGCAACTATCAGGTCTTGTCACAATTCTCCTTCCAAATTTTGTTTTTATATGGTTGTCTTTTGTAAATCTAACTAATTATAAACGATACCTTAAATAATTGTTTACAACCTCAATATGTACAATCCTCTTCACATCACCTCTTTGTCTTGCTACAATTTCACTACTATTATCAATATTTCATTAGCCATAAGAAAAAAATATATTTACGTTATTACTTCGTTACTGTAGTTTTCCTATACTCCACTGTCTAACTCTTGTAGTCATTCATTCAAGACTCATGCAAACGATTGTTGCAGAACTTATTTATTCTCAAAACATTCTTATTCTTAATTGGTTCCCATGCCAGTTCTTCCTTACCTCCTCATGAAATAAATGTACTCTACACAACACTTCATTCACTACCATAAATTTTCTATTCAAGTTGAATTTTTTTTTTTACCTCAACGAGACCCGCTTCTCTCATCTTAAAAACCTTTCTAGCTCAATATTTTCTTCCATGACTACATTTTTCCACTTCTTGCGATCTCCGCCCATATTTCCTTTTAAAAGAGTTATATCCTCTTTTCCTTCTCGACAAAGACACTCAATATTTTTTCTTCATCCTTGTAATGAACAAAGTCAATGCTCTACTCATCTCCTGTAAAAATGCAACCATGAACCAACTATTAGATTTTATTACACAATGCTCTCTAGTCTCAATTGATGTATCTGTTATCATGTGTTGATCCTCAAAATATTTCTTCTCAATATTTTCATAATTTTCACTTTCTCCTAGGATTGATCCCTGCTTAGGTTCACAATAAACTTTCATCCCATACTCAATTTCTCTAAATTCTTCCTTCATCCTAGCATACATCCTCTACTTCAATTTCCTCTGTAAATAAGGCCATATTACCTTATTCTTATTCATTAACCAACCATACCACTAGTATTGTAATATTTATCTAAAATGGTTGAATTATGCCTTCAACTAAATCATCTCTCTCTTTAAATCTTCATCACTCATCATCCTTATGTTGGCTGACATGACATTCTTATTTATCTGATTATGACTTCTCCTCAAACCTTGCACATGACTATCAATAGCCATTCCTTCTTCTTTTGTGAACACTCCTTTTACACTTGTGATATCCAAAAAGCCTCTTCCTCTTTCTCTCTCTCTATATTTGTCTTTGTATATGTATTTTTTTATGGGAAATTATATCCACAATCATTATCAAACTACTTGCAGCAACTTCTACCAAAATTTATATGTTGGTTGTCCTCTTTCTCCAGTTCTCTGTAGTGGAACCAACTCTTATTCTTTCCTTGAGCATGTATGCTCCTCAACTCAAAAATATTTCAAGATGATACATCTTCAAATGATCACCTTCCCTTTAGAGAACCTCTATTGTCCTCACCTCATTAATCTATTAGCTATTATGTCTTGTCACAACTCTCCTTCCAAACTTTGTTGTTATATGGTTGTCTTTTGTAAACATAACCAATTATGATTAATAACTTCAATACCTCTTTACAACCTCAACTTGCACAATCCTCTTCACATAACCTCTTTGTCTTGCTACAATTTCACTACTATTATCAATAATTCACTAGCCATAAGAAAAAAAAATATTTACCTTATTACTTCGTTACTGTAGTTTTTCTATACTCCATCGTCTAACTCTTGTAGTTATTCATTCAAGACTCATGTAAACGATTGTTGCAGAACTTATTTATTATCAAAAAAGATCTTCTTCTTAACTGGTTCCCAGGCCAATTATTCCTTACCTCCGCATGCAATAAATGTCTTCTGCACAACACTCCATTCACTGTCATCGATTTTCTATTCAAATTGAAAAACAAAAATTACCTCAAAAAGAACTGCTTCTCTAGGGGAACTACAAAATTTGTTTGTTAAAATTCCCTTGCTCCAAGCTATGAGGGATGTGCCAATATATGCGAAAACACTCAAAGAATATTGTTCTAAAAATCTTGGAAAGAAATCAAGGGACCCACTTACCTACCATCCATGTGATGGAAAAATTGTATGACATCATGCTGGGAAAATTATGCCTATAAAATATGGGGACCCAAGGAATCCAATTGTGACGGTAAAAATTAATGGGGCTGAAATCCCAAATGTGCTGGTAGATTTGGGTGGTGACATAAACGTCATTACTTCTGAAACTATGCATGCGTTCGGTCTTAGAAACCTTAAACCCACTCCTGCTATCTTGGAATTGGTAGATAGATCTATAGTAAAACTAGTAGGGAAGTTGGAAGACATTACAATTTCAGTAGACTCATGGCACATCCCGTGAATCTCTTAGTATTACAAACACAGTCCCCAACTGGTGGCCATCCCTTAATTCTGGGAAGACCTTCGCTTGCAACTGTAAATGCCTATATTGGGTTTCGGTCTAGAAATATGGTTATATCTAATGTGAAGGTCATGAAGAACCTCACTAAATATCCTCTTGCATAACCAAGTCCATCAGAGAAACCAATGGAAGGATTTGAATTTGAAAACAAAGAAATTAGACCACTCCTTACCATTGGGCAGTCCCTTCAATTCAAAATAGAAATAGAGGATGATACTATTAAAATTTTTATTAATGATCCCTATTTTGTTTCTAATTCAACTCATTAGATTCTGGAATCTTCCATGAGCTGTGAACTGTAGGAAAATATTAAACTAGAAGATGAAATTGAGAACATTCTTACGACTTCTTCCCTCGATAGTATTCCCATTGAAATTGAGCTGGAAAAAACAAAACATCAACCCAAATCTTTTATAATCACAGAAAAAGAAACTCCTAAAAGTTCTTCGAAACCATAAGGAAGCCTTCACCTGGGATTATACAGACATGAAGGGGACTCTTGCTAGTTTATGCACTCATCATATATACATCAAAGAATATTTTCGTCCTGTAAGAAAACCTGAGAGAAGAATGAACCCCGCTTTAAAGAACATTATCAAAGACGAGAATCAAAAGTTACAGGATGTAGAATTCATTTTCTCCATCTTGGATAGCCAGTAGGTGTCTCCGCTGGTTATTTTTCCCAAGAAGAATGGTAAATGGAAAATTTGTATGGACCATAGGGAATTGAAAAAAGAAACTCAGAAAGACCAATTCCCTTTGTCATTCATTGACGAAGTCCTGGAGACCTTTGCTGGGAAGAAGTTTTTCTCCTTCCTGGTCGGGTTTAGCAGGTATGATCAAATCCAGATAGCCCTAAGAACCAAGATAAAACTGACTTTACATATCCTTGGGGAACCTTTGCATACAAATTCCTGTCATCCAGTCTTTGTAACGCGCTTTCAACGTTCTAGAGGGAAGTACTTATGATATTTTTTTATCTAGTCGACAACAGAGTTGAGATTTATAAGGATGACATTACTCCATATACGGATTCATTTGATGAAGGATTGGGAAATTTAGAAAAATTACTCGTAATATGCAAGAAGACACATGTTTCTTTGATTACATTCAAATGTCACATGATGAGTGAAGAGGGAATAGTTCTGGGACACCTGTTCTTGGCTGTTGGAATTTGAGTTGATCCGGCCAACATATAGGTAATTTTTCATTTTTGTGTACCTAACATACCCACATAAGTACATAGTTTTATTGGTTGCACTGGCTATTACAGGCATTTTATAGAATTGTTTCTAAAATAGCATCCCCATTTTTTGAGTTACTAACTAAAGATGTGGAGTTTTTATGGAAAGATGATTGTAAAGCAGCTTTCATAGAAATCAAGGAACTTGTTTGTGCAGCTCTGATCCTGCGAGGACCAAATTGGGCACTTCCATTTCACATCCATGCCAATGCCTCTTAGAAAATAGTTGGGGAAGTTCTAGGACAACAGGAAGATAAGAAACCACATGCAGTTTACTATGTTAGCAATAATTTGACTCCTATTGAACTAAAATACATGGTAACTGGAAAGGAATTCCTGGCTGTTATCTATTCCATCAATAAAATTCAACACTATATTACTAGGTATCCTACTTTCGTACATACTGATCGCGCGGGCTTCAGGTATTTGATGAATAAACCTATCACCCCTGGTCATATTACAAGATGGTTTCTATCGCTTCAAGGATTTTTTATTGCATAGTAGATAAACCAGGGAAGGATAATGTCATTTATGATTTTCTGTCTAGATTGGAATAATGATGAAGGCACACCCATAGAGGATAGTTTTCCATATGAACATATTTTTTGCAATTTCCACTAATCCTCCATGGTATGAAGATATTTCTAACTATCTTGCTAAAGGAAAGGTGCCTCATCATTTTTCATACAGGGAACAAAAAAATATCATTCATCATAGTGCCTGAGACTCCTGGATAGTAGGATATCTCTTTGATACAGTGGTCGATAAGCAAGTTCGGTGCTGCGTATCTGAGGATGACATCTATAAATTACTGAAGTTTTCTCATGATGGTCCTTGTGGAAGGCATTTTGTAGGTAAGAGGACAGCACATAAGGTATTAAATATGGGATATTATTGGCCCTCTATCTTCTAGGATGCTCAAGACCACGTCCGTGGATGTGATAGTTTCCAACAGATGGGTCAACCTAATTAGTCAGATGAAATGCCACTGCAGCGCCATGTAGTCCTTGAACCTTTCGAAAAGTGGGCTATCAATTTTGTTGGTTAGTTTAACCCTCCTTCACATCAGAGGGTCCAAATTTTGGTCTGCATAGACTATGTGAATAAGTGGGTGAAAACCAAGGCTTTTGTGAAAGTAATAAAGAATGTTGTTTCATATTTTCTATTGGAAGATATTTTTTCTCATTATGGTGCTCCAAGAGAGATTGTTTAAGATGGAGGAGCGCAATTCACATCACACATGATAGAGAGGCTTATGCAGAAATATGGAATAAAACATAAAGTCAAATCTCCGTATCATCCCCAAGCGAACGGTCAAGGGGAAAGCATGGAAAAGGTATTGGAAAATATCTTGACAAAGAATGTGGAAAGACATCATTGGGGTTAGGATGAAAAAATTCCTGAAGCTCTTTGGGCATACATAACAACATGGTGGAACACAACAGGTTTTTCATCATTTGAGTTGGTTTATGGGAAATCGCCCTTGTTTCCAATAGAATTTGAGATTAGTACACTCAAAACAACTCTTGAGGTAGGAATGGATCTATCATATGCCCAGAAACACCGATTAGGATAGCCAAATGAATTACATGAAATCCGTTCGATGGTTTTCTAGAAGATTGCTGCGATTCAACAATAGAGAGAAAAATGGCATGATAAATTTGTTAAAAATAAGGTGTTTCATAGAGGAGATTGGGAATTACTCTATGCTTCCCGGTTTAAGGATTTAAAAGGAAATATTTTCTCTCATTTGATGGGACCTTATGAAGTGGACATAATTTTTTATAATGGAATAGTCAAAATTGTCACAATTGATGATACACATGCTTCTTTTATAGTAAATGAACATTGTCTGAGACTGTATCACCGCCCAAATTCTAAGGATGCATTCATTAAACGTCTCTTTGAAAAATATGGTCTGAAGGTTGTTAGTGCAGATAATTCCTCCTTTGCATCCTTGAATTTAAAAAACAAAAATAATAAATATATATATGTGAATAAAATACTGTTACTAAATTATTTTTTTGCAGGAACTACTACTGGTATGCAATTTTGAAAAGATAAATTTTTTTTCGAAGTACCTAGTGTTGTTACTCTGAAAATTTTGTAAGTGTTGGATGTTGTTACTCCTTCGATGTTGTTACTCCGGAAATTTTCAAAGTATTGAATGTTGTTACTCCAAAATATTTTTCTAAGTACCTGGTGCTATTACTCCGATGATGTTGTTACTTTGGAAATTTTTTCTAAGTGTTGTGTGTTGTTACTTGGTAAATTTCTCCAAGTACCCGGTGTTGTTACTCCTCCGATGTTGTTACTCCAGAAATTTTCTAAGTGTTGGGTATTGTTAACTCTTTTGCGTTATTACTCATCCCGTGTTGTTAAACTAAAATTTTTTCTAAGTGTCCGATGATGTTACTCTATCAGTGTTGTTACTCCCTCATTGATGTTACTCTACTAGGTTGTTACTCTACCAGGCGGTTACTCTTCTGAGGTAAGTCGCCATGTATGTCCTCATCGAATTTTATGGATTTGATTGAATATTCCATTGAAAAGACATTTGGTGTGCCCATGGACAGTCATTTATTAGTTTTTTTTTTTTTTTTTTTGGGGGGGGGTTCTCATAAACGAATAACGACATAATCAAATCACAATAATGATTTTTCAACATCATCATTAGAACCTATGCTGATAGTGCATCCCACGATTTTCACCATTATTTCGCATAATTATTGAAATTCATTGGGACTCGAAGTCAGTACACTATGACAAGCTAATCAGTTCTTTATAAATCTTGTGAAATAATTAGCATCACCATTTATCATTATTACCATAATCTATTTTTATTTTCCTCATTTTTCAAAATACTATCCATTTTTATCTTTACCATTACCCCATTCCATTTTCTACAATGCTATCACCACAAAGGATTAACTGCCAATACTCCCTTCCAAAGGTCCTCTGCTATTTCGAAGTGCTACTACGGAGCTTCTACGAGATGGGTGGATTGGCCGTGAGACATGACCCTGAAAATACAACAGTTTTTTATAGACGGGGGCTGGGATGTATATTTCGATAGGTTGCAAGGATTTGATGAGACAGTTACAAGAAAATTTGATGTAAATCTGGACGGGAATAATTCTGGAGTGTTGGGCTTAGAAATTACTGTTAGAGAGGAGGTAATTTCAGCGGTCAGTGGACTACCACAACGAGAGAAGAAATAGTTTTCACAAAAAACTCCCCTGTCAGAATTTCCAAAGTTGTTTCTATAAGCTGGAGAGAGGACAGTTCAAAAAGGGACATGATACGATTGAAATTCTCTGCCACATCCATGGGGCGAGGTGGCATATTTTGTTCTGAGGTATATAACTTGCGAGGGGTGATTTATTACCCTGTTTAAATATCACTTTAAGCTCCTAGCTCACCTCTAATATCGGTAGGTACAAGTTCAATCCCTAGACATACCTTTCTTTATTTCGAAAAATCTCCAGCTTATGGCACAATCTTCTTGGCGCTCGTGGAAAGTATTGGTGATTCTTACAAATCATGGGCTAGTTCTTCTACTAGTGATGCATGCATTGGCTCAATTTCATGTTCCCTGGGCATAATTTCTTGAGCTGACAGAGGAATAAGTAGAAGTTGTGATAGCTACGAGAGAGGAAGATGAGCCGGAAGAAATGGACGAAGAAGAGCCAAAAGAAATGGAAGAAGAAGAACTAACATATCGTGTTGGTTCAACAGAAGAATATGATTCATAGGAAATGGAGGAAGAAGAACCATCATCCCCTATTGGTTCAGCAGAAGAAGAGGAACCATAGGAAATGGAGGAAGAAGAAGCCACAGTTGATGCTACTACACAAGAAACAGCATCTCCTATTGGTCCATTAGAGGAAGAGGAACCAAAAGAAATGGAGGAATAATAAGACACAGTTGATGTTGTTACACAAGAACCAACATCTCCTGTTGACCCATTAGAGAAAGAGGAAGCAAAAAGAATGGACGTAGAAGAGACCACAACTGATGCTGTTACATAAGAACTAGCATCGCCTATTGGCATGGCAGAAGAAGAAATAATGAATATATAAGGTGGTACAGTCGAGGTTGTTACACAAGAACAAGCCTCGCCTATGGGACCGATTGATGTGGAAATTATGTAAACAAAGGATAGAGTCGACGTTGTTCCTCATGAATCAACATCCACTGTTGAGGCACAAAGAGAATCAACACCAGTTGGAGGATTCGAAAGTGATGTTGTCAAACAAGAATGAGCACCACTTGTCCAGGAAAATTTGGACCTTGAATTAGGTAGTGGCACTACACAAGAACCACTACTAACTCAGGTGAGCGAGGAAACTATGGAAAAGATAGCTCCTATAGTTGACACTGTTCCACAAGAACCAGTGTCGAATTTAGGAAATAAATGTGATGAGGAAGAAGGCTTGGTCAAAGCAAAAAATAAAGATGGTGAAGAGAAAAAAATTGAGGTAGAAGACATGACCAAAAAATATATAATGGATAATTTACCTCATTCCCTATTTCTTTTCACTCTACCGAGAGGACCAAAGAAGTTTTTCTCTCCTCGACGCCTTATGGAAGAAGTAGTTGTCCCTCCAATATTATAATTTTTCGGGACAAGTTTGGATAAAATTTTTGGTACGATCATTTGCAAACCAGTGCCTACTGATTCAAATCTAGAGTGGCCCGAAGAGTTCAATGTGGAAACAAAAGAACCCATGTTGACAGAAGGACAGATGACAGATGATGCCACTCCATCAGTGGAAATTACCCAAACTGAAGTTGATCTCTAGGGGTCAAAATAAATGGCCAAGCCTTTATAAGAAAACCATGCAGTAGAACAAGAATAGAGGATGGATGTCTAAGGCATCACCCAAGTGGTTGTAGAAATTCCTAAACGAGAAAATTAAAATGAAGAGACTGCTCCCGAGGAGAGGGGAAAAATTTAGGGAGGATTTGGTGAAAAAGGATCCAGTCGAGATTTTTGTTGATAGCAACCCACCAATTCCTGAACTAACTGAGGTGCTAGTAGAAGAGGTTGTTGTCAAGCAAGAATTTGCAGACCAGTGTGCAAGAAGGAGACCACCTCTCAAGGAGAGATAGCAGCTTAAATTCAAGGAAACTATGCAATTGAAAATGGAAATGCGTAGGCTAAGGAAGCAGATATCATAGTTAAAGAATAAGGTGAGGAAACACAAAGGGAAATTTGTGAAGCCAAAGTTCGAGGTTGTCTCTGCTGCTACACAGGCCGACCCTATAGAATATTTGTTTGAAGCTCGATAATTCCTCCTATCTTCCGAAATCTAGAAATGGAAATATGTTGTGACCTGTATCCAGTAAGGGACCATCACATTGAAAGAAAAATAGAGAGGATATGAAGAGGGTACATGAGCAAGCAACCCAAAGCATTACTGGGTATATAAATTAGCTAGATAGAGCAATGCAGAAGCAAGAGAAGCAAAGGAAAAAAAATAAAAGCTTAGAGGATAAGGTGTTGATGTTGAAAGATGATAAGGCGGAAATGTTTACCTTGATACAGCAGGTAATGTCCTGTCGACCTCTCACTCATAGTTATGCCTTGTTTCTCCATGAAAAAATCCTTTTTTTTTCCTGGAGAGAATTCATAGTGAGATTTGTCATGAAATCGAAGATCTGATATAGTTTCTTCACATGATAAGGATTCACGATATTTTGAATCAACATTTGATGTTTGAAATATACACTCATGACTATTTCTTGAGCGATAACCATACCTTCAATCCAATCCCATTTTTGGGAGATGTCCATTTAAGAGATTTTAACTCCTACACCATTAATCAGGTTAAGTGGGAAAAGGATTTTGAGACATTTGAAGAGAACCAAGCTACAAGGCCACTTAGGATAAGAAGAGAGAATGGTTAGTCTTTGAACATCTACAAAAAATATGCCACCTTTTTACAGATTGATGGATGCAGGAAACGAATGCTGGCCACAAAAAAATGGTGTACTGATCTCTGTACCAAACAGGTGGTTACTTTCAAAGATGATGCTCATGATGGATTCCAAAGGAGATGGATGTTGTCATCATCAACTATCAGAAACCGAAAGCTTTTTGGGGAACCTAACTTTTCACGAGAATTAGAGAGGTTGCCAAAATACATTGCATGCACCCATACTTGTGGTGTCTGATGGATGGGACTAGGATTTCAATTCCCCATTGTTTAGTAGCCATCAGACCAGTATAATCTGGTATACAACATGGGAAATGATTGGTGGAAAGAAATTCTTCTAACATATGGATATAAACCCCCACAGATAGAGATAGCAGATAAATATGACCTCACTCATCTTTATGATGACCATAGTCATTCCAACCCAGACCTGCAGAGGCGAAGATCTGCATGAGGACATGCAGAAAGACTAGTTGGCGGGAGATTTTGGGAGCCAAACCTATACATGTTTTCCTTCCATTTTTACCCACTTTCTTTACACATTTTCATCATTAACATCCAAGTAATGTTCTAAAGTGCATAGGTAAACCCCTCTACATGTATTCTTGTAATATTTATTCAATGAGGTAAAGTCATGAGGATTATTACCTAAAGCGATTTATTGATTTAGTTATTTTCACAAATTCGGTGGTCGGATGACCATATCCACAATTCGAGGAACAACTCTGAGTTGGCAGTGCTATTTCAGGCAACACTACAATAGCGCAATGACTCCAGATCCTTTCTTTTCATTCTTTAACATCTATTTTGTCTATTATAATGTTGTATAATTGTAGGCACTAGCTGCTAGGATTTCAGGAACAATCATTTTAAACATTTGTATAAGAAGGGCTCTGACGCTGTGAGTCGGGGGTTGGCTATAAAAGGAATTGAGATCTTAACCAGGATTTCAGGAACAATCGTTGTAAAAATTTGTATAAGAAGGGCTCTGACGTTGTGAGTCGGGGGTTGGATATGCAAGGAATTGAGATCTTAACCAAAAATTATTATTAAGTTAATGCAAGCTATATTCCTATTACTCTTGTGAGTTTGTGAGTACATTGCAGCCCTGATCAAAGATTTGCGCCCACTCTCTTGATCAAGTGTTGCGTGATTTCTGTGTTTTGTTAATTCTATTTTCTGTTTTTTATATTTTGTAATTGTTTTGACATTAGACATAATTGCTCATATCTTTATTTCTTTGAGTGCATTGCAATAATTACAATTTATTACTTCTATTCCTTTATTATCGTTACAATGATTGTTTCTTTGCTTAATTTATTGAATCCACGATTGATATACAATTGTGTTATTGTCATCTACATATATTTTTTGCGTTAGCCTTGCAATAAAAAACACACCTGGATTGATAATTAGTGTGGGAAAGAGTTTGAATAATCATTCACACTTGGACACCAACAGTATTCATAAGAGTTACATGGGCATTCTCAATCCGAAGAGATATCATAAGAAGAGTCATATTGGTGACCCATATGTCTAGATTCATATCAACCAACATTGTCACATAGAAAGGCCTTGACTATAGCTCTATCTCCCCACAATATCAGAGCACAATTATGGTGAGACCAATCATTTATAAAAAACATCATCATTGTCTCTTAAGGTACATACTCAAATTTAGTGTTCACCGAGTATGACCTTATTTGGAATATTATTTTCTTGGATATCTATCCCTCAAAGAATATCGGTCCATGACTACTCTTGTATGGGATTCCCTACCACATCCTCAAAGGGTATTAGATGTCATATGGTACCCAATAATCCATTATTTCTTCACAAGCGAAGAAAAGAATGATGTGCCTATCTCTCCCTCTCAACTAGGGAGGATATATCAATTAAGCCAAGCTTTTCTCTCAAGTACACAAGCTTCTTGTTAGGAAGATATTTCTTCAATATGTCAGCTACTTGTAGGGAATATTTTAGGGGCTAATATTGACAAGTGGACTAATTTTCCATGCTTTAAAAAAGAAAAATTCACCAATTTCCATTTTTTCTAAAATGATTCGCCCAAAATGTATTATACACCATTATTTTACCTTAAAAATCTCCAAAATGTTATATTGACTAATATAAAATTTTCCTTGGCTACCTATTCATCAGTGGAGATATACTGTAGCTACAACAAACAATTTCGAAATAGCTCCCAAATGTAATGATGCTTTTGTTTATATGATTTGTCTTTCAATTAAATATTGGTTCTTCAGGCAATCATATACATCTGGTGTTGTCACAAAGTATCACTATAGGGTCCATCGGTCCATCTAATAGGTCGAATAGAAACTTCCTTAACTAGACCGCTTCTCTTCTTACTTCACATGCCGCAACATATTCAGCCTCAACACTAATCAAAGGAAATGTGTCTATCTTTCTAATCATCCATGAGATCATGGAAGATACCAAATTGAAACATTCTCTTGTAGTGCATCTTCCATCCTGCTCACTTCCTCCCCAATTGGAATATGTATATCCAACCTAGTGGACATCATTCCTCTTATCATATTTCAGGCAGTAGTGGATATTTCCTCACAGATATCTCAGTATAGTCTCAGATACTATCCAATGATCATGTGTTAGATCCACTTGTAATTTATTGTGAATGTTTACTGCAAAACATATTTATATTCTAGTATTCACCAGGAACATCAGTGAGGCAATCAATTTTCTATATTTGGAAGATCCACATGGATCGATCTGGAACTCCTTAGTATTTTCAAGTTTTTGATAATTAGAGCAGTCATAGGTTTTCTCTCCATCATGTCAAACCTATTTAACATATTTATCACATAATTCCCTTGACATAGATAAATTTCATTAGGACCTTGTGAGACTTCTAATGCATCAACCTTAGATCCTTCATGTCAAAATTTTCTACTATTTTCTTCTTACATTCTTCAATTCGACCTTCTACACCTATTAATAGAATATCATCTACATATATAAGAATTATTACATGTTATTCATCTACAACCTTGATATACAATTTCATATCAACATAAATTTTTGTGAAGCATATTCATTGTAGGTATGCATCCATTCTAGAATGACATCCCCTAATTGGTTCTTGCTCGAGTCCATATAATGATTTCTTCAATTTGCAAACATATGCGATCTTGTATTTAACTTAAAATCCAAAGGGTTTCTCTATATAGACTTCCTCATCAATTGTGCCATTTAGAAATGCAGTGTTGACATCCATTTGATGGATGTTCCATCCCAACGATGTTGCCAGAGAGAGGAATTAGAAAATCATTGTATACCTTGTTTTTAGAGAAAATGTCTCTTCATAGTAGATTCCTTCTTGTTAAGAGAAAACCCTAGCCACAAATCTTTCCTTATATTTATCGATACTTCCATATGTCGCATGTTTGATCTTGTATATCCATTTGGAAGTTACCATTGATTTGTCTTTGGGCCTTTGTAAGATCTCCCAAACTCCATTATTCATTATAGATTAATAATCTTCATTCATGTCATCCTTCCACACCTGATGATTGACAACCTCTTAAAAAGTGGATGGTTCATCTTCCATTAGTTTTTTCATGTATGCAACATATGTAGAATATCTCTTAGGTTTATTATTTGATCTAAATGATTCTAGCATTGCCCCATAACATTCTGCATCAAGTAGTATATATTTCAACTATTTTGGTCTCTTTCTTGATTCAGGGAGGACCACAATTTGAATGGTTTCATTGGGACCCTCATCTTTATGATGATATTATTCTCCTTTCCTATTAAATTACCCTTCAAATACTATATGTTCTTCGTCATCAGAGTCCATGGGAGGTTCCTTATATTTTTTGAATGCAATACTCTCTTCAAATATGACATATTTACTTACTTCTATATGGTGTCATTCTTTTATGTATATTCCATATGCCTTATAAAATATTTTATAAATGACAAATGTTCCTTTCATGCCCGATGGATCAACCATCTTTCTTTTGTCCTTTGGTATATGAATATAGACAAGACACCCAAAGATACAGAGATGGTATACAATTTGTTTCTTCCCAGTGAATACTTCTTTGGGAGTCTTTTTATCTAGTGACATGTGGGGACTTCTATTTTAAATATATACTCTTGTCTTTGTAGTTTCTCCAAGAGGAATTTTGGTAGATCTTGATCATGTAACATTATCTTTACACTTTCTTCAATGCCCCAGTTCTTTATTTATGCAACTCCATTTTTCTTGAGAATATATGGAATTGAAAAATCCCTCTTAATCCAATATTCCTTACAGAATTATATACTATCCTTGGATGTATACCCTCCTATATTGTTAGATCTTAATATGTTGACTCTTCTTCTTCCTTTTGTAATTTTGAAAATAAATTTTCCTTGGTTTTCATTAAGTAAACCCAAGTCTTTCTTGAATATTCATCTCTGAATATGACATAAAATAGATTACCTCCAAGTGATTTAGGAGTCATAGGGCCACATACATTGGAGTGAATGAGATCCAAGTTTTATTTTAACTGTGAAGCACTACTTCCAAATGGTATCTTGGTATTCCTACCCAATTCATATCCCTTACATAATCCTTCATGATATAATTTCAGCTTAGGTATTCCATCTGCTATGAATTTTATATATGGGAGGATCTTGAAATGAATATGACCAAATATTGTATGCCATAATTCACATGGGATAATTTTAGTGTGAACCAAGGCTTGACCTGGAGGAGACATCAACCTTTCAAGTCCTCCTAGAATACCAGTGAATCTAGAATTCTCTATATTTGAGTCTTTACTACATACAAAAACCTTTCCATCAATGAAGGCTATTCTATCACCCTTATCTTCTAAACTTGAAATGGAAAGGATGTTCTTATCTAAACCTGGAAAAAATAGAATGTTGTTGAGGTGAATGTTGCTTCCATTCTCTAGCTCTATGTAAGTTGATCCAATGCCTCCCATTGGATAGATCTTGTTATCTCCAAGTTCCACTGAATAAGAATATTTTCCTTTTGATATGGTCTTCAATTGTTTGTGATCACCTATGATGTTCCTAGATGCACCACTATCAATTACACTAATGTTTTCATCTTGGAATATGTCAGTGAGTGCCAAGAAAAGACCTTCATCCATTTCTTTGATTACTTCCTTCTTTGAAGATAATAAGAGACTCCATACTTCCCTCATGTCTTTATTGAAATATATTTCCATTTCTTAACACTTCTTGAAGAAATTATTTAATGTGAGGATATCTTCATGATGCCCTTAGCCAAAATTAGCTCTAATACCATGTTGAGAATTCAATAGGGAAATGGTGTTTAATTCTATTTTACTTGATAGCTTCTTATGTTTCATTTTTACTTATTAGCTTTGTTACTTATTATTATATGTGTGATGCATCAAACAAATAACAAAACAATGAGAACAATGACACGGTATTTAGGTTTCAAACTAGGGCCAAAACCTCTCCTATTGAGAGGAAAACCATTAAATCTCTACACTAAGCAACATATCACCATAATTTAACTAAATGTGAGAAAGAGAGACTAATACGTCTAAAAAGGTGACAGTTAACCCCTTAAAAGATGAATAATGATGGTTCTCATCAGAGGGAATATACCTCGATTGAAAAATTCCATGACCTTATGACTGATACCAATACCCTCCAATACCAACACCAAACTCTTAAGATGATGTTCAAACTTCGATATAGATAAACCCAATCAAATCTCTTCGAGTAGACTTCCATGGCCTCCTACTGCAAGATTCTCACCCTCGTACTACAGATCTAAAATTTTAGCCTCATTGCAAGTATTGCTACCACACGTGGCAACTTTGATATTCTTCTAGAGCCCTCTTCTAACCTTCACTTGCCTTTCCCTGACTCCTGGAGTTTGAGAGATACCATTGGTGAACTTTTCTTGACCTCTTTTCCTCCCTTTTCTCCAAGATTGAAATTGTAAATGGATGCCCTAGGTTTTCACAGGAACCCTAGTCCTCTTTAGCATGTGAGAGAGAGAATTATATCCAAAAAAAAATATCCTTTGTCCTTCCTCTTCTTCACTAGAATGAGTGATGAGTGTGTGTTCCATAACGAGAATGAGTTCTCTTCTACATATAGGATCTCCAAGGTGTATTTGGCTCTTCCTTTTAGGCTAACTTGGCAAATTCCAGGCCAACTTGGTCCTAGAGGGTATTCTGACACTTTTGAAGAAAAAAATAATTTTCTTTACAAGTTACAAAGTGTCCATTTGGGTCTTCAACTTATGAAAATGACTCTCTTGACTTATTCACTTAGGAAAACCCAAAGAAGCACTCAATCGGTACTTTACCTATAAAATAAAATAACTAGAGCATGAAACACCTGCTCCAAAATAATAATAATATTTTCTCTTTTCATTTTATAATTTACAATAATAAAAAATACATTTCATACTAATGAAGACCGAACCTAGTTACACATTTTTCAATAGTGCTTCCTTTAGTCTTGCATGATTAACTCTAACAAGATATGAATCCATTTAATTAAGAATATAGAGGGAGGATCCAAAAGGGTTACAATACCACCCTTTCCCTCTATTATTATTGGAAGCCCCTCTATATTGTTCGACACTTATGCAACCGTATACATTTCAGAACACATGCATTAATATTAAACTCAACCCCTTTACCTTTTTTCTAGCATTTCTTGCATAGTTCGACATTTCCCTCAATCCCCGCAAGCTTCTTGACTTCTTGTAGCCATCCAAACCTTCTCTTTTGTTTAAAATATCTCCCAAAGCCAACATTACCCAACACTTAGGCCCTTTAAGTTGATTCTTGATGGAATTCGTTATAGTAACCACAACCCTTAAACTTTCACTAAGGCCAATATGTATACTTGTGGCACATTATCTTAATACCTCACTATTCCATATGACTTGGTCCTATGACTTTGATCTCTAAATTCCCAATATAGGGCGTCTTCTTTCTCTTCTGCTCACAACTCATGTACCTTCTAGGTATAGGCTTCCGGGCTCCGTGACTTTCTATGGGCACAAGCCTCGCAAGTGATCCAATATTATGGTTCTTCATTAGCTGCATATGGTATTTTATTTTTAGGTTCTCATTTTGTTTTAGAATTTAGTTTAGTGTTCATATTCAATGGCCATGGGTATTGGCAAGAACTCATTGAATCTATTGTTTGGGTAAAATTGAAGGTTTCTCCTGCTATCCAACCCAGACCCTTGAGCATTGTGCAGGGACGTGTTGTAGGAGTAGCTCATTACCTTCTAGGTGGAATCTTCACAACATGGGAATTCTTCCTAGAAAGAATTACTATAGTAGGATAATGGCTAGGAGGATTAGAAAAGCATTATGGAATCAAGATTTTCAAAGTTTAGCCAAGGCTTGGCCCAGGACCCAACTACTCGTCTTTATATATATATATATATATATATATATATATATATATATATATATATATATATATATATATATATATATATAGACACACACACACACATGGCATCCATTCAGGCAGCATGTGAGGGGTCCCCCCCTGGCTTGAGGGGTCCTAACCTAGGTTCAAAGTTTATCGCGCAAGCAACAAACCCTCCACCTACTGGCCCTTTCGGCAATGACCTACTTGCGCATATAAAAGTCTTACCTAAAGTAGTATGGGGGGGGGTGATGGAACCAAGATTGCACACCATGAAGAAGAAAATAATGATGTGGCCCTAATAAAATTTATTGCAGACTTATATCAATCATATAGAGATTTGCACAACACTTAACAAGCTATAAAAATAATCGCAGATCGCTTCAACGTAGATATATTATAATAGAACCAGATCCAGATCTAGTAATGTGTGATTAATTAATTAGATTAATCAACCATTTATATGAAAAACAACCATAATATATATCCTTACGTAAATAAAAATAAGAACAAAAAAGCAATGTGATCTTAAAGACAGAAACAATAGACATATCATTCAGATCAATAACAGAATTTTTCACCAAAATAATTCTTTGTATTAATTCAGTTCCTTTCAATACATAATACTTTACCCTTACACATAACCCTTCTGTGCACACAATGAGTGGATTTCGCACAACCAAGACTAGGTCTCCACGCACACAGCCAGTAGGAACCTTTCTACCTAACCCAGAAAAAACCTTTAAAAACTATTATAGACACATAAATAGTCAGATCATAATATCACATCAATTTTAACTAAGTTACCTCCTTAGACTTGATCTATCTCTTTATATTCTTCTTGCACGGAGATACTATGGGCTCAAACCATGGTTTGAGGCCCATAGTTTAACCTTAAATCCATTTACATAAAAAATAGGTAATTTGAGTTGCCCCTAATACGGATTTATGCAGGAAAACAAAAAAATACACATATAACCATAAATAAAAAGATGCAATGGAAATAACACTTCATTTCATTAATATCAAAGCACTGAAATTTGCTTACAAACATAATGGAAATAAACTAGCTAGGGCATTGGTATCTTATCTCTGAGAAGAGATGTGGTTGCTACAGGCCTCTAAACTATCTTAAAATGAAACTTTAGGGCCTATTTATTATTTAGAAACAATGGAAAACCTTAAACATCCAAAACCATAACCCTATGAGATGAAGTGTCAGAACTATGGGCCCCTTTTAGGTAAATTGGTGTTTCAACTTCCCAGGGACGTAACTTTGGCATACAAACTCTGTTTTATGTGCACCATACCTCATTAGAAAGATCTATCCGAGGACTAAAAATTTTAATGTGAGAAACCTATTTCCATGGACCCATGTTGCTCCCAATGTTCCCAAAAAACGTCATTTAGGGCCTCAAAACGTATCTGGAAGTTCAGCACCTGAAAAACTGCTACAAATATCAAGTTGTGCCAAAGTTGAAAAAATTAAGAGACAATGGTGGGGCCCCAAGTGGAATAGGAGGGTGGCCACCAATATACACCAGGATAATTCCTCCCCCCTTAGGAAGCAATGATCCCCACTGCGTTGAGTTCCTCCATGAGATGAGGAAAATTCTGCTGAACTTGGTCATTGTTGAACCACTTGCCTTGGCGTAGGAGTTGGCCAGCTTTGAAAACCAGATACAGTTGGATCTTTTGTTGGCGAGTGTTATTGATTTTCATTTCCATCATACAATTTGTGGTGGCATGTTCCATGCAGTTTGGGTTTAACTCTGTTGGTGTGAATTTTTCTGCAATGTCATAGGTGTCCAATAGAGGTGGGAGGTAGGGACAAAGGCAGTTCACATTGAATATTGGGTGAAAACCAAGGAATGGTGGAATGCGAGGCTCGAAAGCATTAATCCCTACAGCCATAGTGATGGTTTACGGCCCATATCAGAGTGGGGTCTAGTGAGGCACTCCTTCTGCAAATGTAGCTAGACTTTGTTGCCCACTTGGAAGTTGTGTGGCACCCGATGTTGATCATGTCATTTCTTGTACATAGTATTGGCTCTTTACAATATGTCATGAAGCTATTGGCAGATGTTATAAATGTGCTCGATGAAGCTATTTTCTTTTTCAACTTCAGACAGGACATGAGTTGAATCGGCTTGAGTACCAGCAAATGGCATGGCTAGGTCAATGGGACATAGTGGCTAGAATCCCAAGCCCACCTGAAAGGGGCTGTGGCCAGTTGAGATGTGGAGAGCCCAGTTATAACTATGTTGTACATAAGGGAGGCTCTCATCCCATGTGCATGGAGGCTTTTAATTCTGCATGCGCAGAATGTGTACAATCATCCTGTTGGTGAGCTTTGTCTGGCCATCAATTTGGGGATGGAAAGTTGTGGACTTGGTGAGCTTGGTGTCCAGCATTGACCAGACGCTCGACCTGCTGAGGAAATTGTTGTCTTGATCTGAGATGATAGACCGTGGGATCCAAAAGTTCACCCACACTCGTTCAAATAAGATTTTAGTAGTGGCTTATGTTGTGATATTATTCATGCACACCACCATAATGGTCATCTTCGAGAATCTGTTGACAACCACGAAAAAAAAATCATTTCCATGCTTAGTAGAAGGAAGTCCCAACGTGTAATCCATGGAGATGGATTCCCAAGGTCGAATAGGGGTAGATAGCAGAGTATAGAGGCGTTGCTTCATGATGGTCAGTTTGGAAATGGCGCAAGTAGTGCAGGATTTGATGTACTTCCTGACATCCTGTCGAAATTTAGACCAATATAAATGCTTATGCAGTACTCCCACTACTTTCTCAACCCTGAAATTCCTAGTGACTTTACTATAGTGTGCTTCCCATATCATCTTGGCATGCTTGCTTGAAGGAACAGAAACGTGTCCCAGGTGAAATAACAGTGCATCTTGGAGGTGAAAATTTGGAACTTGCATACCCCCCAAGAGTGCCTTGTATGTGTGGCCGAATTTTGGATTTCTCTTGTAGAGAAGCGACCAATCAAAAGTATCGTGCCCACAAGAGTTGAGAACGGTGGTTACTACCACAATTGGTGGTCGACTGAGGTAGTCTGCAACATTATTGGTGCTACCCTTCTTCTACTTGATGTTCAAATCAAACGGTTGTAGATATGTGAACCACTACTGATGGCGATCATTCTTCAACTTCCCTTGTGTGTGTATTAACTGCAAGGTTCGATGGTCTGTGTGGATGATTGTTTCCTTCCCCAAAATTTAATGCTTCTATTGTTGACAATCCTGCACAATGGAATACATTTATTTTTCATAAGTGGGATACTTGCAGACTGTGTCGGACAATGTCTCTCTATGAGATGCCACTGGATTCCCCTTCTGGGTAAGAACTGCCCCAATAGCATAGTAAAAGGCATATGTCTCAATCTGAAATGGTTGTTGCAAGTCTGGTAATGTGAGCACTTGGGTTGAAGAGAGGTGATGTTTCAATTCTACGAATGCCTTCTGTTGAGATTCTGACCAAAAAATATTTTATTTCACTTCTCGCTTGGTGACTTAACTGAAGGGCCAAGTGATATGAGAGAATCTTAACATGAACCTACAGTAGAAATTAGCAATACCTCGAAATCTATGAAGCTCTACTAGAGTGGTTGGGGCTGGCCAATCTCGAATGACTTGGATCTTGGTTGGATCCACATGCACCTCTCTTTCATTAATAATGCATCCCAGATATTGAACCTGGGTCATGCCAAAACTGCACTTCTCCAAATTGGCACACAACTTGTGTTGCCACAGTGTTTGGAAGACTTACTGGATGTGGTGGAGGCGCTCTTCCCAAATTTGGCTGAAGATTAGAATGCCATCCAAGTACACCACTACAAATGAGTTGGTGAATCACTACAAGTTATCATCCATGAACCTCATGAAGGTTGCGGGAGAATTTTCCAACCTGAAAGACATGACCAACCATTCGAAAAGGCCCTCCTTGGATTTGAAGGTAGTCTTCCACACATCAGAGGGTTCGATTGGTACCTGGTAATACCCATACTTCAAATCGATCTTGCTGAAATATTTCGCCCCTTTGAGTTGGTCCAGAAGGTCATCAATCCATGGGATCGGGTACCTATTCTAGATAGTGATCTTGTTCAGGGACTGATAGTCAATACAAAGTCTCCAAGTCCCATCCTTCTTATGTACCAACATGATCGGGCTCCCACAGGGTGATGAAATTAGTTGGATGTGACCTTCCTGCAGCAGTTCTTGAATCTCCCTCTTGATTTTATCGTTCTCTAGAACATATCATCGATAGATCGATCCATTGGGTAGTGGTGCACTGGGGTCAGATCAATGGGGTGCTTGACCTGACAGTGCAGAGACACCCTTGTGGGTGAGGTGAAGATGTCCCAACACTCCTCCACAACGTTGTATGGTTGTGGGTGTGCTATGTTCGATGAGCCCAACCACTTCACGATGTCTACAAAAATGAGGTTCTTTTGGCTCCCATTATCGACAATGAACTGTAGCTGGGAACCCTTTACCCACATCTAGAAGTGGAAGAGACGATACTCCTCCTTTGGATCTTCCGGTTCCTCCTTCTAGATCTTCACAATGGAAACAATGGCGTTAGGCTCCGCATCAATAATATGTTTCCCTTTTTCATTCCTCTTGTTAGGTTCTGATTCAAAGTTGGAGCATGCATCTAATTCAGAAGCCCTCATCTTGGACACCATCAAATTCTTGGCCCGACACTCACTTGTGTTGTGAGTGGAGCTCTTATGGAACTCACACCACTTTCCCATGTCCTTCTTTGGATTCGTGGTGTTGTTCTTTTCTTGTGGCTTTCGCAGGTTTTCTTGGGCTGCCATGCCTTGTATTTTTCCTTTGTTCTACAGTGTTGGGGCGCCTTTCCCTTGCTTTTGATTCAAGTCTCGCTTCTTCTGTTTGACATTCTACTCAATCTTGGCAGCATACTGGTATGTCATACCAAGCAAGGAGATGTTTAGGAACTCCATTTCCTCCAGAATGTATCTGTGAATACAACTTCAATACTTTAGAACCAAATGTTTCTCCGAATATTTGATACCCAACTTTGTGCATAGGGTATTGAACAGATTCGTCATCTCATTCACATCTTGATCCTTTTGTTGTTGTAGCATGGTCCATTATATGTACATGTCCTCATAGCTCCCTAAGGGATATTATTGTTCCTTGATGGTGTCTTGGAAAGAATTCCAAGTGGGTACGACTGAGAACAGAGAGGGTTTTTTCTTGTCCTTTTTCTCACAATAGGTTTCCAACCAGTTGTTGACATGGGGGGTAGCTTTGAGGAGTGCAAAAATAATCTTCCCCCAGTCAAAAAAATCACGAACCAAGAAATATCCTTCTAATAGATTCAACCATATATCTATGGCATCTTCATCTATTTGAACCTTAAATATGGGAATTTCAAAGTTTACTTATACCTTAAAGGAGGTCGCGCCTCCAGAGTGGTTGTTGGATGAAGATGCGCCACCGATGGGCATTCATTGATGGATCTGGTGAAATTTATACATCGTCGCATTAATTTTTTTTTCAAGGGCCTCCTTGAGCAATATTTTTATAGGATCTCCTACTCCCTCATATTTATTTTTCTCCCCCATGGGCGGCTATCGGGGTTTGCGAGGCTGATCTTGCAAAGGTTCAACTAAATCGAGCCCTAACTCCTTATACCCTGACCTTGTTTGGGACATGCAAAGGAGGATTGAGAAAAAGTAGACCACTCTCATACCAGCATCGATCCAGATTTATGGAGGAACACAACAGAATACACATATAACCATAAATACAAAGATGTAGCAAAAAAAAACACATCATTTCATTAATATCAAAGATATGAAATTTGTTTATAGACAGAATGGAAATAAACTAGCTAGGGCGCTAGTAGCTTATCTCTGAGAAGAGATGTGGTGGTTAGATGCCTTTGAAGTATCTTACAATGAGGCTCGAGGGCCTATTTATTATTTAGAAACAATTGAAAACCCTAAACATCTGAAACCCTAACACTAGGAGATGAAGCACCAAAACTACAAGCCCCGTTTTGGTGAATTGGTGTTTCAACTTCCGAGGGAAGTAACTTTTTCATACGATATCCATTTGACGCGCACCATACCTCGTTATAAATATATATCCAAGGACTACAAATTTTGATGTGACTAACATCCATCCATGGACCCATGTTTCTCCAGGTTTTCCCAAAAAACATCGTTTAGGGCCTCAAAACAAATCTAGAAGTTCAGGACCCCAAAAACTGCTAAAAATAATAAGCTGCACCGAAACTGAAAAACTGAAAGAGACAATGGTGGGGCCCCAAGTGGAATTGGTGGGTGGCCACTAATATCCACCTGGATTATCCCCAAAGCCCCTTGACTCATTTGTGCAATGCACATGTACAAAAATTGTGCAAAAAGATACCAAACAGTGTAGCATATGGGACCCCGCTCCAACAGCTACCATGTGGCAGGCCACAATGAATTTCTAGAAGTTAATAAACCAAATCTCTGAAGCCTGCTATCTTTTTATGCATAGGTCAGATAAGGATGAAACTTATACTATTGGCATGTATTAATTAGATGAATACAATGGTATTGTATATTTTGTATTTTGAAGAGTTTGAAGATCTACACCCCATCTCCATGACTAGAATCTTGGAGGATTGGTCAACATAGTAACTACCTCCTTCTACTGTTAGAAAGGGCTAGGAATATAAGGGGGTTTGTTACAAATAAATTCATTATCCCCAAGCAATCCAAACATCAATACTAGGATCCTACACAAGTATGAAGAATACTTCCTTGAACAAAAATTCTCCCCATAAATTCGTTATAAGGTTGGAGTTTATAGCTCCTAATGATCCCCTTCATTAGCATACTCTCCATCATCCCCTAGATTTGGGAAGTGATGATTTGATATCTGAGATACAACTAGAATACCTCTAGTGGTAAACCATATCATGGTACTTCATACATGAACTATTGAAAATTGTGAAGTCTTGTGGGTATAAAGTATTAGCTACATAACATTCTAAGGCACTTAGATGTTTACGCATGCTAATATGTGCTTCATCTATTCAACCTCGAGAGGGCTTATACAATGTCCCTTATCCCCTAAATCATCATCATACCCACAATTCTTTTATTTTGACCTCCAATGATATAATCTTATTGATCACATCTATAGCTACATGATTTTTCTAGAGTTTACATCTAGGAGATGAAATAATTAGAAGATAAATCACCCACTAATTGATGATGTAATGATGAGAAAGATAGTCTCGTGTCTTGTCGATACCAAATACTCCCTCCATGAAATATCCTATTCTAAAATATCTGTCTCTATTGCCTCAATATACATTATTTGTCTTTCCTTACCCAATGCCTACTACTCACTCATATATCTTGATTTCAAGTAGATTTGTTGATCCACTCCACACAACTTCCTAGAGTATATATCCTGCTGGTAAAAATAATTCTACTTGTCTTCCAACAAGGTTGAGGAAACTTTGAAACAATTTTCCCAATCTAAGATGCACATTTTCCCATTCTTTGTAATAATATTTAAATTCCATTACAATATCTATCATGTGATGTAATCATATGTACGCTAATGCATCCATAAGGAAATGCATAATTTTAATCATCTTGTCACTCATTACGAAACTATAATCACTTCCCTACAACATTGGTAGACCTATTATCAAATCCCTAGTTGTAACTACCCAAATATTGAGCTACTTGAGTCTCTTATAATTTAGATGATAAATATGTTATCGGGAACTTGAGTTTCAATGCTCCTACCTTTCCCTCCTAGTTCCTGCATTTTTACAAACCAACAACCACTTTTAGAAGCTTTGACTTCCAATGCTCAAAGGAAAAAAAAAATCTTGGATATTTTCCCAAGAAATTGGATATCCAATCAATAAGAATTCTCGTAAGGATGTATGTTGCTATTCTAAGAGTCTCCAGAGAGTCTCACTTTTTTTTTCCTTCTTATTTGGTTCTTACCCTTGTTAGAATAAATTGTGACCTACAACCCTATTGAAATTAGTTCTTTTCCATTTAGCTATTTTTTTAACATGTTTGTGTTCTAATCAACTAATTTTTTTTGAGAATTCATGAGAAATAGGTGAAACAATCTTCTCCTTGCACTTAATAGGCAACAATTTTGATTGCAACAACTTGCAAATGGAATCATCTTCACTTGAAAATAATGAAAAAAATATTTTTCATGTAGGTTTTAACAATATCTAGATGAGACTCTCTGATGTTGGTAAAGAAGAATAATTTCTAATACCTTGAACCTCTTACCAAAGGTAGGGCCCTCAATATCATGCGATCCTTGCATGTTGTCTCCTAATCGACTATAGAACCTTAGCTAAAATGTCATCATTTTAGGAGGGCACACTAGTAGTTACCCTTATGGTTTCATGAAGGCAAAGAAGCAATTACAGAGTCTTACCTCTTTACAATGGTGTTCTAAAAATCATTTGTTTGTTTTCCAATTAGATTGGTCTACCTTGGAAAAACATCAATATTTCTCATCCAATTTAGAGAAGACATCTCCTAACTCCATAAAATTCAAATCTAATCAAATCATGAAGAGACAATTTCCCACTTTCTCCTTTTTGTAGATTCCTTGGTTGCTTGTGTTGAAGAGTAGCATGGAACCCATTTGAGAAATGTATTTTTTTTTAACTTCTTTATTTTCTCCCATGAAAACATTATTTTTGAAGAACCAACTTGTGCATTGTTGTACTAATTTAAGAAAAGTGTTGATCACTTCATAAAAATCCATCATTTATTGTTCATCCCATCATGATGGTATCATGCACAAATATGACACAAATGCAATGTCCATTTAATTTAATTCACAATTTTTCTATAAAACTTCATTAGAGAATTTCTTGAAATAATTTTGGCAAAAACATTTAATAAATTCCAACAAAATTAGACAGCTAGTAAATCAGAAATTTATATTGAAAATTTCCACAACAAAAACCCAACAAATTTTATTAATAATACTAAGGAGAATCAATTTTTTTGTGAACATGGTAGTTGTTATGGCAATGACAAAGGTAGTTCTTCAAAGAATCAATTAGACCTTCAAAAATTTAATCAACTACTGTAGTGGCACAACCTCTCTAGGAATAACTCAGTTGTGGCAATAATTGAGCATCTCCACAAAAAAAATAAAAATAAAAAATAAAAAATAAAATCAATGACTCGGCATCCACACCAGTAAATTTAGTTGTTACAATAACTCAAGATCTCCACAAATAGATTCATCTATTACAATAACTCAAACTCTCCACAAGTAAATTCACCTGCTACAATAACTCAAACTGTCCACAAATGAATTCAAGCTATTGCAATAACTCAGCTTCTAAAATAAGTTAACCTCTGGCTGTATGAATTTCGATATAAAATTCTTGCATTTTCTAGTCAATGTCTCAGGCAGACAGCATGCAACTTTGTGGGCGGAGGCTTCGTTTAGTAAATGAAGTACTTTGATCATTCAAAAGAAAAAAATACCCTTTAGGATCAAGACAGCAAGAACTTCAATGTTCACCACTATATATAGGTGAACCATGAGACATGGAAATTCCAAATACTATACCAATACCATTAGATGAAAAGAGAAATGTCATTGCATATGGTTAGGTTTTCACTATACAAAAATCACACGATTTGAAAATAGATTATATATATATATATATATACTAATACTATTGAGATACAAAGTTTAATATTAATAATGATTTCACGAGTCAATAAATTAAATAAATATATAATTTAAGAATATCACAACTATTTGCACTTGAAAATTATGAAAAAAAGCACAACAACATATAATACTATTTTAAAGAAATAAAAGCAAAAATTATAATCCTTTTCCTTATAACTATTAAACTTATTATTGAATAAAGTCAATCAATTTTTCTTTTATTTTTACTATAAATTTCTGCATTTTCTTTATTCTTACCATTCCTACATTAATTTTTGTGCACCCTTACCCTTACCATCACAGCACAGTATTACTCCACACTACACTGAGCTTTTCTTTTCAACCCATCTTCTCTTCTTTCCATAATTAAAATACATTTATTTCTCATCTTTCAAAATTGAAATCTAAACGTATATGTTGTTATTTTCTTCCATAATTAAAATACATTTATTTCTCATGTTTCAAAATAGAAATCCAAATGTCTCATGTGTGTTGTTATTTTGAAGTATGAGTGGAAGTAGTTGATCCTGAATTGTTTTGTGTCGGCACTGAAACGAAAAATGGATGATACGACGAAATTTATTCCAATGTTTTTAATAGTCGGCGGTGCACAACACTTCTTATTTATTGACGTAATGTCTCCATCCATGTTCAATTCAAACGGAGAAACGTGAGCGAGACAACGCAAAACGAGTTCAGAAAAGGGAGAAACGTGAGGGAGAAAATATTTGATATATACAGTAACAGGTTATATCCCGTGCATTTCTGTGTTTTGTACCTGAATTTCTAATATATAAACATGGGAAGAGGTAGGAAGAGAGTCATATCGGGCAAAAGAATTTTCCGTAGAGTTACAAAAGGAAGATGAAAAAAATAACGTCTTCTGGGTCGAAGTCCATAACAACTTCCCATGGGGAGTCCAGCTTGGATAATCTACAGGGGGATGTTGAACTACCAGCAGAGTCAAAGACACTTTTAATAATGAAACAATTGAGAATGTCACAGAAAAACCATGCAGAGGAAGACGGGGAGTACCAGGCCACCGCTTCTAAATTTTTAGAAGGTTTACATGAAGTCGAGGAAAAGATTAAAAAAAAGAGATATCTGAGAGAGAAAATTACTGCAGAGCGTTGGTTCATGATAAAAATAATTTAGAAACAGAAGTTTTGAAATTAAAGGAAGAAATTCAGGCGATATCCACAGAATTTCAGGTAGCAAGTAAAGCTTGGGAGTTGGAAAAGGATGGTTTGTTATCAAAAATTGTAGTAGCAAGAAAGGAGAGTGACAAGATGTCTATTCAAAACGAGATGGTGCTACTTCAATATAGAGAAGAAAAAGTTGGGTTGGAATGTGGGTTGAATGATTCCAAAGCAAGGTATCAAGAATTACTCCTGAAAACTGTAGAAGATAGACATCAGTGGGATTCAGAGAAGGCAAATTTGCAAAGTAATGCTCGCTGTTGCAAACAAAGCTTGAGTCAATGGCTACTGAAAGGGAATTACTAAACCAGCCAAAAATAGCCATCTAAGAACTGAAGTAGAGTCGTTGAATGTCCAGCTCAATGAAAGTAATGCTGCAGTTGCTCAATTGGAAGATCAACTTTCAACAATTGCGGCTGCAAAAAAGTGTTTCTTGAGGAAAGAAACAACTCTCTGCAGACTGAAATGGACAGAATAGCGTTGGTTTCAAAAGAGAAAGAGGTAAACCTCGAGAGAAAAATAGGGGAGCTGAAACAGTTTTGGTTTCTGTCCAGAACGATTTGGATTGCTCCATGGCAACAACAATGGAGAAAGAAAGAAATTTTGATAATTTACAATATAATCTTTCAGAGATTATAGAGGCGAAAAGGCTGCTCGAGGAGAAAAATGACTCAATTTTGAATGATGTAAACAAACGCAGGACAGTTTTAGAAGAAGAAAATGAGCATCTTCAACTGAAAATAAGGGAGTTGGAGACTAATTTGCATTATTACCAACATGGATCTTGAATCCAAAAATGTTCAACTCCACGAAGTGAAGACAAGGCGTCCGCTTTGTCCAACGAAATCAGATTCTCCGCAGAATGGAAAGGAAATGGTTTACGCCAAAACCCAAAACCCATCGCTGTGATGGAAAACCGATCACCCAACACAACAAAACCCAGCACCGCAAAGGCCCAAGTGGAAAACCGGACACTCAACACAACAAAACCCAGCACCGCAAAGGCCCAAGTGGAAAAATCGAACACCGCAAAACCGGATGCCTGTAAAGCGATCGCCGAAACAACCGGCGCCTCAAAAGCCATCGTCCAAAGCACCGGTGCCTCAAAAGCCATCGCCCAAATCGCTGAAAGAACAGGCGCCTCAAAAGCCATCGCCCAAATCGCTGAAAGAACAGGCACCTCAAAAGCCATCGCCCACTAGCACCAGCGCCTCAAAAGCCATCGCCTAAATCGCTGAAAAAACAGGCGCCTCAAAAGCCATCGCCCAAATCGCTGAAAGAACAGGCCCCTCAAAAGCCGTCGCCCATAGCACCGGCGCCTCAAAAGCCATCGCCCAAAGCAGCAGAGCCTCAAAAGGTAAAACCAAAATGGTTGTGATGATTGCCTTCAGATACTTTCATCAGCTATTTAAAAGTTGGAAATTTCTCTTATACGTTAAAGGACATATTGGAGTTGTAACATTTATTATTAATAATGATTATTTTTACCTTAACCTAATGTTTGGCCTAATTTTCCTACCGTAATCATTCCTTGATTTTATCTAATGGTTGTTTAATATATTACATAATTTCTCTGCAATCATTGAATTTTTTATCTTAATTTTCACATAATTGAATTCTTTATCTTAATTTTCACATAATGCCTTTTCTTGCATGCAAATATTAAAAGGCATTAATTAGGTTTTATAGAGTTTTAACTAGCCACTTGGTTCTTTTATTTGGTTATTCTTGCTCACTCACTTGAAGCCTTTGGTGTCGAAAAGTTAGGCACAAAAGCACTTGGAATTCTTTTTTTTCCAAAACCAAATTTTGTTCTCATTTAACTTTTTCATTATTTTTGAAAATTTGTCTATCTCATGTCTTCGTTGTGCTAGACACATATACGTTCAAAAAGGAAAAAAATAAAACATGCAAAGTTGCTTCCATTAAAATCATGCACAAGGGCTTTGATATATGATTATTGTTTAGCTAATTTGTTATTACAGCGATTACACATTAGATAAATTCTAATTACCACATGGGAAATTGGTTACTTTTATGTTCATGGAGAGGTTTAGTGGTTGTTAGGAGTATTAGTTGTGCATATGGGTATGAGGCCACAATCGGAGTGATGTGGAAATACTTATATTACAATGTATGCCATAATATAAACTAGTGGTATATATTACAATGTATGGAGCGTCTTCGTGGTTGTTAGGAGTATTAATTGTGTGTATCGTATGATGTTGTAATGCGAGTAATTGTGCGTATAAACAGTCACGATGTCGCAAGAGTCACGATGGGAGGAACAGGCACCAAGGGACCAAAGTGTGAATGATCATAGTGGTACGGACTAGGGACAAGGTGCGGGAGTTGGAGGAGGTAATACCATGAAGGAGGTAGCGGAGTCGGACGAGAAGTTTGAGTGGTATTAAGTGAATAGGTGGGTTAGAGAGCCATGAATGGCGGTTTTAGGCCACCACACTTCCACTTCAATGTAGATGATAACGCACGGAGTCGAGGATGATTGTGCCAATGGGAGCCGTATGCCAATGGTGCATGGTGGCAATGGGGCGGTATGATTTGTCTTTGGTTCCCTTGGTTATGAATTTGGAGGAGTAACTGACACTGAGAGCCATTCGCGCATTTATCAAATACTCGAATAGATAGGCTTCTAAACAAGCTTACCACAAACACCATTCGTGCACAACACCTACGGGAAGTGTAACAACTTCCTCCGGTCTTCATAGGAGGGAAAGAAAATATGATTCTTCCAGCGGTTAGAATATAATGCGGTCATATAGGTGATTGGTTAAGGCACAAAGTTTCTCTTTAACGTCCCTCAAATAGTCACTAAATAAACCCTTAAGTCTTATGTGTCCATCATTATGCCATTTGTAACATTACTTATTAGGATTGTACATGCATTTTTTTGAGTTGTGTGCCCATATTTATGACACTTGAAGCATTTAATGTTGTCCATACGTGATTCCATGACGATATCTTCAATCATAGAGCTTTATGGCCATTGTTATGGGATTTGAAACATTCAATGTTTGGCCCATGCGGCATATATCATATGCTAACAAAATCATCATGGAACCTATCTCATGATGCTGCAAAGTAGCTTCTAGGATTTTGTAGATAATGATCCTACCTATATCGCAATCCCTAGCCATATCTCCATAGTTAGCACATAAAAAGAAATAACATTAAATAAATGTATGTACTTGAATGATTAATTCAAATTTGATGTTCCTTGATATTTATAATTGTCAACAACCTTACAATCCTTGATCATATGTCCATAGTTAGCACATGAAAAACAATAACCATTAAATAAACAAACATACGGAAGATTTATCATTCTTATTTGGAGGCGGTGCTATAGTCTATTGTTGTCCTTTGTTCTTGACTACTCTGGTCTTGGGTTTTGGAATTTCAATATTCTTCTTTGGATTTTTTCATTACGATCAACTTATTTCTTAGGATTGTCCTGCCAAAGATATAGAGCACTCTACCTTCATCAACTGGAGCTTTACCAACTTTAATTGCCTTCATTTTTTTCTTCATCTATCTTATCTTGTAAGTTTTCTTTGCGATTCCTTGAGTTTGTTGACCTCATCGAGTGTTGCTTGACGTTCTTCTTTCTTTTGAGCGAGATATTCTTGAGACCATATTTTTAAGTTATCCCTTCTTTTTTCTGCCTCCTCAACCTATAGCTTAAGAAGAGTGATCTTCTCTACTTCTATATTGAGAACACGTTTATTTTGTTCCTTCTACCTTCTCGATCTCAATCTCGAGCTTGCTTCATTCAGTTGGAGAGGTTTCCAATTCCTTTTTCTTATGGTCAATTGCGGATATGTATCTTTCGGTATATTCCTTTGTTTCCAATTTATGTTTCGGTACATACGTTGTTTGATCTGCTAACCTTTGCAAAGTTTGTCAATTTCTTATTTCCTTTTTTGGAATTATCTCTTGAAGTCTCATGACTCTGTATTCTTGACTTCTTTCAATTGAGCTCTAAGGTTCTTTGTTCATCTTCTTAGAATCTTACTTCTCCTTGAAGATTTATTTTGATGCCTTGAATTTTACTTCCAAAAGTCTTGTCCTTTCCTTTTGCATTAGAGGAGATGTAAGCCTAAAAGTTCCCATGAATTTTTAGGGTAATTTCCATGTCATAATATGTAAACCAATCAAAATGATTTAAATTTAAAACAAAAGGTACATATAAATATTTTGGAGGGAAAATAAGAAAAAACTACTTTTTAAATTGTATTTTTGACTTATCTCCTTATAGGTTTACTCAAAATTTCAAGTGTAGACCTTCATTGGGTGAAAAATTAAATCCTCATCCAACAAGTACCCACTATGCATACTTTTGAGAAGACCCACCTTGATAAAAAATGAAAATACTGCGTTGGATGTGTAATTTAATTTCACATCTAATGAGTCGTATAAATTGAGATTTGAGTAAACTTTGTAAGGATATAAGCAGTGAAAATAAAAATAATAAAAAAAGATATTTTCTTCTTTTCCCTCCAAAATTCATAACTCTTATTTTTATTATTTTAACTATTCTTTTATTCTTTTTTCCTTAGGAGGCCACTTTTAGGCTGAAATTTCCTCTAATGAATTTTGATTTCCTTTATCACTTTGATCACTTAATTTTGAAACTCTACCTAAGTCATTTCTTTAATTTCTTCATCATGATCAAAAAATTTGAATGTTCAATAATATCTTGGCTTTGATTTCTTTGGTGAATAGTGATTATGAAGCTTTTCCAAGAGAGATTTAGGTTTGTTGAACACTGAACAACTTTTTGTTTTCATAGAATTTTGCAAAAAATTAAAAAAATTATATCCATGGCCCTTGATTTGTACCTTTTAGCTTTGTTGGTAGATGTGTCCCCAAAAAAAGCTGATTCCCATACTTCATGCTTTGCAAATGTACTTCCATTATGGATTCCCAACATCTCATATTTATACGCATCAAAATCGAAGTTGGTACACAATACTCAATTTATTTATATTTTTTTGCACTTGTACACTGCTTTGAAATCCTTGCAACTCACTTCTTTGGCATTCCCATCTGCTGTGCTCTAAAAAATTCCTTCCAATGGTCAAAGAGATCATTTTACTAAAGGAATGGCCTTTCGATGCAATTGTTGAGGTGAATCAATATTTCTTAGCAATGAGCACTTTTTAATACTTTTCGAGCATTAGTTATTCTTCATTTATTATCAATGTTCTCCCTTAAAAATTATAAACAATAATCAACGATAAAAAACACCATACAAAAATGTAGAAACCGATAAAATAGTATCACAAAGGATTTTAGGTGGAAAACCCACATCGAGTTAAAACAAGCTGAACACTTCTCTAGTAATTGTATTCTTATCTATTTTAAAAGAAATATTAGTTACATGAAGATTTAAGCTACAACTAAGGGATGTTTCAACCCCATAATTCACATGCCACAACCTATAAGGAACTTCTAAACCTTAATATCATGTTGCAACCAAAAGGATGCCACAATGCCCTGTAGATCAGGCCACAACTTGATAAGTTCCCCAACACTCTATTTACCAGATAATGTCGGATAGGATGCTTCGATGCCATTTAATTTTATCACCCCCAACTAAATGGATGCCACGACACCCTATGCAAGCTACAACTTTCCATAGCACCACCCTCCCACCCTGAAGTGTTCTCAGGCAAACACTTGAAGATGACTCCGATCACTAAGAAGAGTTGGTAGATCACCTTCCACAATTTCCACACTAGACCCAGATACTCTCAATCAATATAGAATAGTTGTAAGGGAAGATTTAGAATAAATATCGAATCTTGGTAGCCACTTATCACTATTCCCACAAATTGATCACTACAAAAAGTTGCATATCAAGTTATCACTATATCAACATACTTGCAAATCAGCTTTATAGCACTATTGACTACCAAAAATTTCACTTCACAAATGAATAGTCATCAACACATTGTCATTACAATTCTCATGAATGAATAATAATCAATGATGTATCACTTGTCATCATCATATCACGCTTCATACAATGTAGCAACTATACAGCACTATTATCAATTGATGGCATTTAACCTAGAGTGTCTTAGGTCATCCCAATGCTACTGCAATCAATGTTCTCAATTTTTTCCCTAGAGAGCTATCAACATATATGTAAGTATATTGTTTGGTAGTCGAAAACACTACCAATCCATCATTCTCCGATAGGTTGTAAACTTGATGATGTTCCATTCACTAATTTCTACCCTGCAATGTTAGAGTCAAGTTATCCTAGGTCATCATAGACATTGTCAACTCAAGGTTCTACTAGTCAAAGTTAATATATCAATGCAAAGTCACTAGTTGAATATCATGAAATTAGTGACTAGCTGACTGAAATTTTTTTTTAGTGCAATTATTTAAAGTGAATTGCTACTAAATTTAATGAATTTTAAGTGAACAAACTAAAAATGACTAACTTAAATGACTAATTAAGTCTAGGAATAAAATATACGACTACATAGTGAGTGACTAAACTAAAAATGATGAAATTAAATGACTAATTTAGTTTAGGACTAAAATATATGACTAGATAATAAGTGGTGAACTAAACCGACTAACTTAAATGACTTAATTTAGTCTAGGACTAAAATATATGAGTAGATAATAAGTGACATACTTAATAATGATTAACATAAATCAATATTATAGTCCAAGACTAAAAAATATGACCAAATAAGAAGTGCAACAAGTATATGAATTAGTCATTTATGTTAGTAATTCTCAATTTTGTCACTACGGGAAATGGAAAATTGCAATTTTTGATATGAAAGTGTCGATTTCACTATAGGGGTCTTTGAATCCAATTGCAATGTTAAAATTTAGAGACAAATGGGTCTTTAAATCTATCTAAAAATGTTATAATTTTGAATAGCCTTTTGTCTCGAAAGTTTAACTTTAGAGGGTTGTTTCTCTGTCACCTTAGCAATGAATCATCTCACTTTGGATTATGTATTGAATCTTGGGGATATCCCAAAGAAAAAGATTTATGGAGTCTTTTTGTGAGACTAAATCTCTAGCACTAAAAGCCATTCAGCCCCCCTCATATACATTAATATACGTATGAAATATGCCCTCAAACACTAGTTAAATGTGCTCTTTATACACTTGTAAGCATCATATGTGATTTGAAAGCCTCTACGATTTATTCGGTATATATATAAACACACATGATTCTTCTTAACGACTATTAGCACCACCACATTTTCACCATAATCTAGTTTTTAACAATTAAATATATAAGTATACATAAAATTAGAAGGAATTTGTATTAATACGAGAATACGATTTGAACATAGAAGTGGTTCGTTTTCGTAATTAACATTTACTAATTTGGAAGAACATAATAAAATAAAATTAAACAAATCAAATAATTCCATGTAGTTATATGAAATTAAAAATTTAT
Organism: Pinus albicaulis; assembly: GCA_034641835.2. Classification (NCBI taxonomy): domain Eukaryota; kingdom Viridiplantae; phylum Streptophyta; class Pinopsida; order Pinales; family Pinaceae; genus Pinus; species Pinus albicaulis. The sequence continues at coordinate 723,885,940 of CM076571.1, read as the reverse complement.
AACTCCATCTAGTTATATGAAATTAGCAATTTACAAGGTGCAAAGGGATATAAATCTGCTACCATGCATGCTAGTATCTTAAGGTCCATTTTTTCATGTTACAGTCACATTTGTGTTCTTTTTGTCCTCATGTAATTGTCTAACGATTTATTTCCATATCTCATTATCAACATCTATTTGTATTTTGTTTTAAAATCATTTTAGTTTAGAGAGATTGTTTTCACTATTTGCCTAAATTTTTCTAACAACAAAGAAAATAAAAGGACTTATGAAAAAAGTCAATAAAAAAGATAAAAATATGAGAAACAAAAAGACCAAAAAACGAATAAAAAATAGAAATACTCTTTAAAAAAATCTAATATGTGTGATCTCTTCATTGTAACAACCTATGTCGCCCTTTTTCAAAGCAAAGGACTAGAAAAATGAATAAAGAAAAGAAATACTATTTAGAAGTCATGAAATGTGTGAAATATTCCTTATTATAAGATATAACATTCTCTTCATTACCCATTTGTCACCCAATTAAGAGTTTAGAGCGCCCTCTTTGTTTCCCTCCTTTTATTTAAAGTGACCTCGATTTTCTTTTTTTCTTTTATACTTCCCTCTACACATTTATTAATTTGATGGGATTTTAACATTATTTATTTGCTAGGATTTTAAATTTCATGGTTTAAATGTCTGTTTCAAATGCTGCTCATTTTGGACCATAAAGGTAATCATCCCATCAAACCATGTTCTTCCATACGTAGAGTAAAGGTATTCATCTCAAATGTTGAATCCCAAATGCTTTGAATGCGTTTTCTAGATTTTGATTAATCCCAAACGTTGAATGCATTTTCTAGATTTAAAATAGGGTATTTTATTTATAATGTGGTGTATTCTAATAAATTTTTGTGTGACATTCCCATAGGATAACCATGAGTTTTTTTTTCTTTAATTTTGGTAAACGAGTGTTGTGAAGTGGAACAATATGGAAAATTGAGGGGCATTAAAGGGTTCAATTGATCTAGTTATGGCAAGGACAAAAACCTCAATTCACTTAGTCTCTTCGATGTCGGATAGTGAATGTTGGAAGAGAGAGAATGTTGCGGTAAAAAAATAGGCATTCACGAGAGGCCATTACCTTTAGAATGTCGATGGAGTAGTGAGACATTATTAAATGAACCAGTCATTCAATGAGAAACACATCTATTACTAGCCTAATTCTCTTTCCCTTCTCTTCTTCCTGCGCACTCCCTTCGTCCTTGTCCCTAAGAAGGTTTCAAGGAATGGTGTATTGTCATATGTTAATATAAAGTAATGGAGGAACAAGCTTGTGGATGCACTTGGTCTCTATGAATGTGTCCTAGAAATAGAGCCTATCACCATTGAAGCTCACATTGGAAATGGAATTTGTCTCTAAATACAAGGTCTCATTTTGAAGGAATTTGAATGTTTTGTAGAATCTCTTGTGCTTTATGCACTAGAATTATTATCCTCTCACGCCTTTGCGGAAGTTTTCTACAAAGATGAAGGGCACTTTCCCGAGTGCGGTTGAGATTTGTTTCTCACATACGACACTATTTGTGGTTTTTTTTCTCTTTTTATGTACTTATTTTTTTGTGTTACTTGTTTGTTCAAGATTCTTTATAGTAGTATGTTTTTTTATATTGTATTTTGAAACCGAATGAATTTGAATATTATTAGGATAACCAAAATATGTCTACGGTAACTATGGCATCATTATAGAAATGTGAAAATTACATGATCTCGAGTTTTTGATTATGTCGGTCACTTATACATTCTATTGACACAATTTTTTGGATAGCACGAGTTAGACCTATGAAGTTTCATCGATGTCAACTTTTTCATTGTTAATGTCTGAGAGCCTTTTTAAGGAGTACGTACCTCTTATCATATCAATCAATCTTTGATTCCATGGCATGGATATCTACTAACTCATTCAGGTAACATCTCTACAAACATATGCTACAAAAACCCAAAACATAAAGCTGATAGGATTTTTAACTTGCTTCCCTTTCATGAAAAAGGAACCCTTGAGTCTTTGGCATAACATCCTCACAACATTGAGTGCAGGTTATTAACTTATTTCGGAAATTTTTATTTCTTGTAAAGTATCGCTACATTTTTAGAACTACCCAAACGAATGACTTTGTTTTCGGGGATATAGATTTACCCTCTTTACCCAATATATCACATTGGATTCATTTTTCTGTCGATCTTATCACTGTTTATTTATTTATTTAATGTACCATTTCTTGTAGATTTTCCACGAAATTATGATGTCTACTATGAAAATCTAAAAACAAATTTCCTTTTCACACGGACACATAATTTCTCTGCAAATAGCAATGTAGGGAGACATAAATAGATTCACAAAATTTACATAATCAAATACACATTTTTTTCTAGTGAAACCTTCGCTTGATTCATAATTTTATTAAGGAAAATTGAGAAACAAAATTGATACACATACAAGCTAGTTCTAATATGAAAATAGGATAATTTTCCTACATGTCCCTGGGCCTAAAACTTCTACATGATAGTTGACATGCTTCTCTCTCCTATATGCACTAGAGGCTCAAATTTCCCAACAAAAAACCTTAGGAAATAATATACTATTTCCTATCAGTGGCTAAGATCCTTTTAAATACGAATTTCCCCTATTTCTATGCACACCCCAAAGAGAAAATTTCTTTCCCAATATTTCATGCAAGGTACACTTTCCTCATTCCTGGATGAGATCTCTTTCTCACAAACTCGTGCTCAAAAATTCATTGATTAATTGTGTGCCTTTGATATCATTATAAGATTTTGGATTAGGTTATTTTTAGTGAGTTTTCTAAATTAGGAGTTGAATTGGAGATTTTCTAGTTAACAAAACTCAACACTCCTAGTTCTCTGGATCATCCTAAAATTTAGGAGGCTAACTCCACTTATTCCCTCAGTTCCCAATTTAAATCACATTAGAGCATAGATAAATCATCCTCCAAAAAATTTCATTAGTCAAAATACTTCTTAAACTCATACTAATCACTAGAACTCATATAATTCTAAGAATATTTCTGAATCGATTCCTTGAATCAAGGCAAAGATCAAGGAAACCATTCCTTGGCTACTTTTCAACACTCTCTCTTAGTGAGGAAGGTAATTTTTACAACTATAAAATTATTTACTGTGATGAAAAAAAAATACATCTTTCCAATGCCTTGGTCGAGATTTATGTCGTCTTCTCCCCTATTGGAATGTATTGTACCTTGACTATCATACTGCACATAATCTCTAAGATGGTGATATGGGATCTTGATATGCTTTAAGAGATCATGCAGTGTTGGATTCTAGGAGAGTTTAATGCAACTATGGTTATCATAATCTATCATGGTAGGATTCATCCTCTTTCTATAAATTCCCATAGGTAACTTCCTCATCCAAATAACCCTACAAAGCTGCCTCTACTAGCAACCATGTACACAACACGGTTAGAAATCGGTGAAACTAATCTCTTCTTCTTGTGATGGCAAAAAAAATAAAGGTCGCCCATAAGGAGAGCTAATCTACGTAGTCGCTATGTCGACATTTCCAGGATCATGAACTTAGTTTACCTCCACGCGGCCTCCTTTCTCTTCCTCGAAATTTTTATTTATCAAATTCATGGAATTCTGATAAATAACATTATTAACAACCCTTGAATTTTTATTATATCCCCGAAATTTATATTCTACGCCCATATATATCAATAGTCCATTCAAATTTTCCACCATACCTTGGTTAACCTTCGCGCATCTTCCTCATACAAACACCGTCAGAGTGGCTCCCCTCCGGATCGACGGCGCTCGACAATATCGCGTGGTCTCCAATGTCGAACTTTAACGTGCGATGGCGCGCAATGATGGTGGTTTTCGTGGGTCCCACCTTTGCACGTGTCGATGGTTCTATGGAATCGCTCGCGATTGGAGAATACAGCTTACTCCACAATAGCGGTGCGATATGGGGGGCGGGTTTCGCAAATCCACTTCCGGTTTGAAATGGTGTTGACTAGGGGTTCAAGCCGAGTTACGCTATCCTCTTATTTATTAACTCACGTCTAACCTTGGGTTAGGGTTCCAACAAAAAAACAATTTTTTTCTCTTTATTAAGCGGGAATTCTACTATTTAAACAATGTTCACGACCATGGTTTCTCTACAGAGACCTCGCTTTGTGGGTGGGATTAATTCAACGGGGGTTTGTTCGAGATACTTTTGAGAGAAGCAATAGGCAGAGAGATGTTGAATCTACACAATAGTTCAACTCGGTAATTACATTTATATGCACGAGTTCAAATCGCCTCACAATTAAACAAATTCTTCACAAATAAGGATTTGAGACAATTCTATGGCCAATGAGCACTGAAATTATTTAACTGGAAGCAATTGTTAACACACAGATTTTATTTCAGAAATCTCTCTTCTTCTTTCCTCTCCCCCCTTTCTATACATATGAGGGATACAATTTATATACATTAAAATGTGTCTCTTCGGTTCCTCTGTGAGGACCATTTAGAAAATCAAAAGCTTAACTATAATTATTCAACTAACTGAAACATGACAGATGGACTGACTGAACTATTCGACTTCTACAAACTTTTACTAATCTAAATGGTACGGTCAGTGTAGGGTGTTGACACCCTAGTTTGTTACAATTCGATTGTTTTCGAACCCTCCTAGCCATAACATGTGGACAAAACCTCCTACATAGGCGGCTAGTGTCTAATGCCCACGCATCGGACTCAGGGAAATTTTTCTTCATGGGCTCTTATCCATGAGCTCTTCGTGATACGCCTATCTCCTGCAACATTCCTTCGAGTCATCCAAGTGGCATCTTCCTCTGGCTTGTCCTTCCATTTGATTAAGTATTGAAAGTACTCTTGTCCTCTGGTCTTCACGAACACTCTTTTTGTCCAATATCTTCTCTGGTTGCAATGGTTGTCTTTGGAGGTAGCTTCTCTTTCCACTCAATCTGTTCCTCTCTGTGATCTTTCTTACGCACCATCATCTTCATACTTGTACAAATCTTGCAACATTAAAAATGGGAGATATTCCAACATCGAGTGGCAATTCAATCTCATAAGCATTTGTAGAAAAAATTACCAAGTATGTTGCATGGCCCAATCTTTTTGAACTTCGGTTTGTTATATTGCTTCCCTTGGGAATCTCTCCTTTCTCAAGTGTGCAAAAAAAGCAGATCTCAGACTTCAAAAATTAAGCGCTTTCTGCTCAAGTCTTCTCTTGAGTTGTATTAGATGGTGCTTTTGCCTTGTAGTTATTTACTTCACTTATTCATGTATGGCACCGGATATACGAAGAAAATTCCTCACCATCGGCACTTCTCGGTTCTTCCTTTCCCCAAGTTTCTTAACTGCTGATATTCCTACAGGGTGCATTCCATAAAAAAATATGGAATGGACTGCGCATTTCTATGCTCCTATTTGGTGAGTCATTATATGCATATTACTACGCTTTAGGGAAAAATATGATCCCATTTTTTGGGATGCTCTCTGTGAAGACTTCTCAACAAAATTTCCCGGACCCCTATTCACTACCTCGGTTGTCCATCATATGAGGATGATAAGATTAGATGAAACTCGGTTTGGTACCAAGCTTCTTCCATAGTGTCCTCCAAAAATGACCAACAAATATGGTGTCTCTATACGAAACAATGCTCTTGGGCAACCCATGCAATCTAACAACTTCTTTGAAAAACAAGTTAGCAACATGGGTGGCATCACTAGTTTTATATCATGGAATAAAGTGCGCCATTTTTCGAGAATCTGTCTACTATAAAAAAAGGCGCATCATTCCCTCTCTGAGTCTTGGGAAATCCTAGAACAAAATCCATACTCACCATGTCCCAAGGGCACATGCCGGAATAGGCAAGGAAGTGTACATTCACTGCATTCTAGCTCCTTCCTTTGGCATATTGGCGAGTTTTTGCAATTCTTCACAAACTTGTCACTTCATTTTTCTCATCTTGGGCCAATAATAGAAGTGACTCGGCTATTCATAAGTCTTATCGGTACCAAAGTGTCCGGCAAGTCACCACTATGCTTCTCTTTGATCAAATTTTTCTCTCATGGAACATTTTGGTACACACAATTGGTTTCTTACTGAATAGTAAGTCCTTACGCAGAAATAATCCAGCCAACGGCTTCTATAGCTAAGAACAAGATTACAACATACCTCAAATGCTTCCTTAAAATCAGAATCTTCTTTGTACAATTCTTTGAGAAAATCCAAATCCTACAACTTCAAAATTAGTTTCTTGAACAAGCATGTGCATCCTACTCAAAGCATCGGCCCTACTTTATTTGCTGACAGCCCCTATGTGTTTCAAAAAAAAATTAAAACCTTGGAGATACTCAAACCATTTGGCATGCTTATGCTTCAACTTGATTTTGTTGTACAATATCTTGTAAAGCATGATTGTCAAAATATAATACAAATTCTTGTGACATCAAATAATGCCTCCACTTTTTATCGGTGCTGAACAATTGCATAGAATTCCTTCTCATAAGAGGAATACTTCCTTCTAGTGTCATTTACCTTCTCCTTTGAAATAGGGCTACGGGCCTATCATCACCCGACTCAACAGGCTCCAATGGCCTCCCCACTTGGCATCACACTTTAGTTGAAATGGTTTAGTAAAATCGGGCGAGAATCAAAACGAGCTTCTCAATTATCTTTTTCTTCAAAAGTTTAAAGTTTCTTTCTACTTGATCCACTTAAATGGATGTTTTCTCTTCTTTATTGTCTCAATGATGGGTGCATTAATCTTCTGAAGTTTCTTATAAAATTTTTGTAAAAACTAGCAAGTCCATAGAAACTTCTTACCTCAAAAACATTCTGGGTGAAGGCCACTCCACAATTGCCTTAACCTTTTGGGTCCATCTTCAATCACTTGCAGAAACAACAAAACCAGATCACCAACTCTTCTTTCATGAATGAGCATTTCCTTAAGTTTATCAACGGTTTTCTCTTGGTGCAACATTTTTCCAAGACATACTTAAGATGCCTTAAATGTTCTTCTTTAGTTCTACTAAAAACTAATATATCATCCAAATATCTTTGTCACAAATTTACCAATGAATTCTTTCAATACTTCATTCATAAGTCTCATGAAAGTGCTAGGTGCATTTGACAACCCAAAAGGCATTACCATCCATTCATATGGTCTCCCTTCATTTCTTTTCAAAGGCGAGTTTTCCTCATCACCCTCTCTTGTTACGATGCGATGATATCCACTTTTTAAATCTATCTTTGAAAAATATTTAGCACCCTCAAGCAGTCCATTAAATCACCGAACTGCGGGCAAAAGGGATACGTACTTGATTGTAGTCTTATTGATTACTCTAGAATCGGTACTATATCCTCCGGCCCCCCATCTTTATTTGGGCTCAATCTGTACTGAGATCACTGCACATGGACTCAAACTTTCTCTGATCGGCCCCTTGTCCACCAATTCTGTACTTGTCTCCTAATTTCCTCATTTTTAACGTGAGAGTCATTTTGTGAGTGCACTTTATTTAGCGATTTGAACCCGAGGATAAAATCTATCGATTGCGATCTTTCTCACGAGTGGCGGCTCATCGGAGTAAATCATCCACAATAATGCTCACAATAATTGTCTAACATCTCTTGGATTTCTACGGAAAGTCGAAATCTTTGTAAGTAAGAACTACCTTAGGTTTGCAAACTAAAGCAAAAAGTACCTCTTCTTCTTCTATCTCTGAGATATTCCTTCTCACTCGGCAACAAGGCCTTTGGATCAATCACTCTGTTGGATGGCTCTCCTTCTTCCATGGGTATCAATGTATGGTGTACCCCATCTTTGAAGAAATTGTAAGTGTTCTTCTTGCCATCATGTCTGTCTGCTCTATCAAAGCGCAGGTCTGCACCATGATATATGCACACATCCATGGGAATTACATCACACAAGACCTTATCTTTATATTTTTTCCCATTTGCGGCCCTATCTCACCTTTGTTATTTTCACAACCAAGCTGGTGCCCTTTATGTAGCCGGGACATCCTATAGGGAGTTGGATGCTTCCTTGTCTTCAACTAGCTTCTCTATCACCTCGGTGGAAACCAAATTGTACGTATTTGCCACTATCAATGACTAGTTTGGAATCATTTCCCTTGGACTTTTCATATGCTCTAAAAAAAAGTCTTCCTTTGTGCGAGGGCTCGGTGGCCTCTTTGGTTTCTTCAACGGGACCTTGTTAACCACAAGGACTCTCCCCTCTCTGGTAGAATTTCTTCTTCAATTTCTGCCTCTTCTCCAGCCTGGGCAACAACAACATTTCTTGGACCAACACCCACATTCTCTAGACACTCATAGTGCTTATGTCCCACTTGCTAACATCTATAGCACCTCAACTCTCTACCTCTGCCTCTGTCTCTTCCTCCTCTTCCTTTTCCTCTGTAAGAACCCCTTCCACCCCATGCATCATCCTCTGTAGATGCATTCTGAGGTGAGCTACTATTAGCCCCATCCCTGGGGTCGAAAAGTTAGGCACAAAAGCACTTGGAATTCTTTTTTTCCAAAACCAAATTTTGTTCTCATTTAACTTTTTCATTATTTTTGAAAATTGGTCTATCTCATGCCTTCGTTGTGCTAGACACATATACGTTCAAAAAAGGAAAAAAAATAAAACATGCAAAGTTGCTTCCATTAAAATCATGCACAAGGGTTTTGATATATGATTATTGTTTAGCTAATTTGTTATTACAGCAATTACACATTAGATAAATTCTAATTACCACATGGGAACTTGGTTACTTTTATGTTCATGGAGAGGTTTAGTGGTTGTTAGGAGTATTAGTTGTGCATATGGGTATGAGGCCACAATTGGAGTGATGTGGAAATACTTATATTACAATGTATGCCACAATATAAACTAGTGGTATATATTACAATGTATGAAGCGTCTTTGTGGTTGTTAGGAGTATTAATTGTGTGTATGGTATGATGTTGTAATGCGAGTAATTGTGTGTATAAACAGTCACGATGTCGCAAGAGTCACGATGGGAGGAATAGGCACCAAGGGACCAAAGTGTGAATGATCATAGTGGTACGGACTAGGGACAAGGTGCTGGAGTTGGAGGAGGTAATACCATGAAGGAGAGTAGCGAGGGAGTCAAACGAAGTTTGAGTGGTATTAAGTGGATAGGTGGGTTAGAGAGCCATGAATGGCGAGTTTTAGGCCACCACACTTCCACTTCAATGTGAGATGATAATGCACGGAGCAGAGATGATTGTGCCAATCGGAGCAGTATGCCAATGGTGCATAGTGGCAATGGGAGCGGTATGACTTTCTTTGGTTCATTGGTTATGAATTTGGAGGGAGGTAACGACACAGAGCCATTCGCACATTTATCAAATATCGAATAGATAGGCCTCTAAACAAGCTTACCACAAACACCATTCATGCACAACACCTACAGGAAGTGTAACAACTTCCTCCAATCTTCATAGGAGGGAAAGAAAATATGATTCTTCCATAGTTAGAATATAATGCATTCATATAGGTGATTGGTTAAGGCACAAAGTTTCTCTTTAACGTCCCTCAAATAGTCACTAAATAAACCCTTAAATCTTGTGTCCATCATTATGCCATTTGTAACATTAATTATTAGGATTGTACATGCATTTTTTGAGCTGTGTGCCCATATTTATGACACTTGAAGCATTTAATGTTGTCCATACGTGATTCCATCTGATATCTTCAATCATGAGCTTTATGGCCATTGTTATGGAATTTGAAAGCTATTCAATGTTTGGCCCATCGGCATATATCATATGATAACAAAATCATCATGGAACCTATCTCATGATGCTGCAAACTGGCTTCTAGGATTTTGTAGATAATGATCATAACTATAAAAAAAAAAATCGCAATCCCTAGCCATATCTCCATAGGTAGCACATAAAAAGAAATAACATTAAATAAATATATGTACATGAATGATTAATTCAAATTTGATGTTCCTTGATATTTATAACTATCAACAACCTTACAATCCTTGATCATATGTCCATAGTTAGCACATGAAAAACAATAACCATTAAATAAGCAAACATACCTGGAAGATTTATCATTCTTATTTGGAGGTGGTGCTATAGTCTATTGTTGTCCTTTGTTCTTGAATACTCTGGTCTTCGGTTTTGGAATTTCAATATTCTTCTTTGGATTTTCATTCTGATCAACTTATTTCTTAGGATTGTCCTGCAAAGATATGGAGCCTCTACCTTCATCAGCGGAGCTTTACCAACTTTAATTGCCTTCATTTTTTTTCTTCATCTATCTTATCTTGTAATTTTTCTTTTTGCGATTCCTTGAGTTTGTTGACCTCATCAAGTGTTGCTTGACGTTCTTCTTTCTTTTTGAGCGAGATATTCTTGAGACCATATTTTTTAAGTTATCCCTTCTTTTTATCGCCTCCTCAACTTTGTAGCTTAAGAAGAGTGATCTTCTCTACTTCTATGTTGAGAACTGTATGTTGTTCATGCCTTCTCGATCTCAATCTCGGAGCTTGCTTCATTCAGTGAAAGAGGTTTCCAATTCCTTTTTCTTATGGTCAATTGCAGATATGTATCTTTGAGTATATTCCTTTGTTTCAATTTATGTTTCATGCATCTGTTGTTTGATCCTGCTAACCTTTGCAAAGTTTGTGTCAATTTCTTATTTATTTTTTTGGAATTATCTCTTGAAGTCTCATGACTCTGTATTCTTGACTTCTTCCAATTGAGCTCCAAGGTTGATATTCATCTTCTTAGAATCTTACTTCTTCTTGAAGATTTATTTTGATGCCTTGAATTTTGCTTCCAAAAGTCTTGTCCTTTCCTTTTGCATTAGAGGAGATGTAAGCGTAAAAGTGCCCATGAATTTTTTAGGTAATTTCCATGTCATAATATGTAAACCAATCAAAATTATTTAAATTTAAAAAAAGGTACATATAAATACTTTGGAGGGAAAATAAGAAAAACTACTTTTTTAATTGTATTTTTGACTTATCTCCTTATAGGTTTACTCAAATTTCAAGTGTAGACACTCATTGGGTGAAAAATTAAAATCCACATCCAACAAGTACCCACTATGCATACTTTTGAGAAGACCCACCTTGATAAAAAATGAAAATACTCGTTGGATGTGTAATTTAATTTCACATCTAATGAGTGTATAAATTTGAAGTTTGAGTAAACTTGTAAGGAGATAAAAATTTGAAAATAAAATAAAAAAGATATTTTTCTTCTTTTCCCTCCAAAATTCATAACTCTTATTTTATTATTTTAACTATTATTTTATTCTTTTTCCTTAGGAGGCCACTTTAAGCCTGAAATTTCATCTAATGAATTTTGATTTCCTTTATCACTTTGATCACTTAATTTTGAAACTCTGCCTAAGTAATTTCTTCAATTTCTTCATCATGATCAAAAGAATTTGAATGTTCAATAATATCTTAGCCTGATTTCTTTGGTAAATAGTGATTATGAAGCTTTTCCAAGAGAGATTTAGCTGTTGAACATTGAACTAACTTTTTGTTTTCATGGAATTTTGCAAAAAATTAAAAATTATATCCATGGCCCTTGATTTGTACCTTTTAGCTTAAATCAGTAGATGTGTCCCCAAAAAAAATTGAGTTCCCATACTTCATGCTTTGCAAATGTACTTCCATTATAGTTCCAACATCTCATATTTATACTGCATCAAAATCAAGGGATTGGTACACAATACTCAATTTATTTATATTTTTTGCACTTGTACCTTCCTTTGAGAAATCCTTTTAACTAACTTCTTTGGCTTTCCCCATCTCTTTGCTCTAAAAAATTCCTTCCAATGGTCAGTGCATTCTTGAAGGAATGACGCTCTGATACCAATTGTTGGGGGTGAATCAATATTTCTTAGCAATGAGCACTTTTTAATACTTTTTAGAGAACTAGTTATTCTTCATTTATTATCAATGTTCTCCCTTAAAAATTATAAACAATAATCAATAGTAAAAAACACCATACAAAAATGTAGAACGATAAAATAGTATCACGAAGGATTTTAGGTGGAAAACCCACATCGAGTTAAAACAAATGAACACTTCTCTAGTAATTGTATTCTTATCTATTTAAAAGAAATATTAGTTACATGAAGATTTAAGCTACAACTAAGGGATGTTTCAACCCCATAATTCACATGCCACAACCTATAAGGCACTTCTAAACCTTAATATCATGTTGCAACCAAAAGGATGCCACAATGCCCCGTAGATCAGGCCACAGCTTGATAAGTTTCCCCAACACTCTGTTTACCGAGATGATGTCGGATAGGATGCTTCGATGCCATTTCATTTGTATCACCCACAACTAAATGGATGCCACGACACCCTATGCAAGCTACAACTTTCCATAGCACCACCCTCCCACTCTGAAGTGTTCTCGGGCCAACACTTGAAGATGACTCTTATCACCAAGAAGAGTCGGTAGATCACCTTCCACAATTTCACTATGGACCCCCAGATACTCTCAATAAATATAGAATAGTTGTAAGGAAGATTTAGAATAAATATCGAATCTTGGTAGCCACTTATCCATTTGTTCCCACAAATTGATCACTACACAAAAAGTTGCATATCAAGTTATCACTATATCATTGCTTATTTGCAAATCAACTTCATTATGTTGTTGACTACCACAAATTTCACTTCACAAATGAATAGTCATCAACACATTGTCATTACACTTCTCATGAATGAATAATAATAAATGATGTATCACTGTCATCATCATATCATGCTTCATACAATGTAGCAACTATCTGGCACTATTATCAATTGATGGCATAACCTAGGGCATCTTAGGTCATCCCAATGCTCTGCAATCAATGTTCTCAAATTTTTTCCCTAGAGAGCTACCAACATATATGTAAGTATATTGTTTGACTGGTCAAAACCTGCAATCCATCTTTCTCCGATAGGTTGTAAACTTGAGGATGTTCCATTCACTAATTTCTACCCTGCAATGTTAGAGTCAAGTTATCCTAGGTTATCATAGACATTTTCAACTCAAGGTTCTACTAGTCAAAGTTAATATATCAATGCAAAGTCACTAGTTGAATATCATGAAATTAGTGACTAGCTGACTGACTGTAAAGCGATCGCTGAAACAACCGGCGCCTCAAAAGCCATCGTCCAAAGCACTGGTGCCTCAAAATCCATCGCCCAAATCGCTGAAAGAACAGGCGCCTCAAAAGCCATCGCCCAAATCGCTGAAAGAACAGGCACCTCAAAAGCCATCGCCCATAGCACCGACACCTCAAAAGCCATCACCCAAAGCAACAGAGCCTCAAAAGGTAAAACCAAAATGGTTGTGATGATTACCTTCAGATACTTTCATCAGCTATTTAAAAGTTGGAAATTTCTTTTATACGTTAAAGGACATATTGGAGTTGTAAGATTTATTATTAATAATGATTATTTTTACCTTAACCTAATGTTTGGCCTAATTTTCCTACATTAATCATTCCTTGATTTTATCTAATGGTTGTTTAATATATTACATAGGTTCTCTGCAATCATTGAATTTTTTATCTTAATTTTCACATAATTGAATTCTTTATCTTAATTTTCACATAATGCCTTTTCCTGCATGCAAATATTAAAAGGCATTAATTAGGTTTTATAGAGTTTTAACTAGCCACTTGGTTCTTTTATTTGGTTATTCTTGCTCACTCACTTGAAGCCTCTGGGGTCGAAAAGTTAGGCACAAAAGCACTTGGAATTATTTTTTTCCAAAACCAAATTTTGTTCTCGTTTAAATTTTTAATCAGTTTTTAAAATTGGCCTATCTCATGCCTTCCATTGTGCTAGACACATATACATTCAAAAAGGAAAAAAATAAAACATGCAAAGTTGCTTCCATTAAAATCATGCACAAGGGTTTTGATATATGATTATTGTTTAGCTAATTTGTTATTACAACAATTACACATTAGTTAAATTCTAATTACCACATGGGAAATTGATTACTTTTATGTTCATGGAAGCCTATATGTTATGTTAGCAATGTACTATGAAGAATTTCACTTATTTATATGGGAGACGAAACTGAAGTATTATTTTGGAAATGCGTTAATTTTGTGCAACCAAAGTATTGTTTTGGGGGAAGCAACCAAAGGAGTAATAATTATCTGCAATTGTATAGTATATAGTGGTATGACAGGTGGGCCAACAATGGTATGGAGGACTAGTGTGAGAATTTTATTACCAAAAATTTATAAACCAGTGGTATATATTACAACATATGGAGAGGTTTAGTGGTTATTAGGAGTATTAGTTGTGCGTATGGGTATGAGGCCACAATGGGAGTGATGTAACAATATTGATATTACAATGTATGCCGCAATATAAACTAGTGGTATATATTACAATGTATGGAGCGCCTTCGTGGTGTTAGGAGAATTAATTGTGTGTATGGGTATGATGTTGCAATGCGAGTAATTGTGCGTATAAACAGTCACGATGTCGTAAGAGTCATGATGGGAGGAACAAGCACCAAGGGACCAACGTGTGAATCATAGTGGTACGGACTAGGGGCAGGGTGCTAGAGTTGGAGGAGGTAATACCATGAAGGAGGTAATAGGAGTCAGAAAAAAGTTCAAGTGGTATTAAGTGGATAGGTGGGTTAGAGAGCCACGAATGGCAGTTTTGGGCCACCACACTTCCACTTCAATGTAGATGATAACGCAAAGGCTGAGGATGATTGTGCCAATGGGAGCAGTATGCCTATGGTGCATAGTGGCAATGGGAGAGGTATGACTGTCTCTGGTTCACTGGTTATGAATTTGGAGGGAGGTAACGACACAGAGCCATTCGCGCATTTATCAACTATCGAACAGATAGGCTTCTAAACAAGCTTACCATAAACACCATTCATCCACAACACCTACAGGAAGTGTAACAACTTCCTCCAGTCTTCATAGGAGGGAAAGAAAATATGTTTCTTCCACAATTAGAATATAATGCAGTCATATAGGTGACTGGTTAAGGCATAGAGTTTCTCTGTAACATCCCTCAAATAGTCACTAAATAAACCCTTAAATTATGCGTCATACCTTTGAAATAAACTAGACTGGACACCTACTAAGAATAGAGAAATAACATACGTTTTTCTGCCTTCTAGGAGCTCTATATTAAATCTTTTGTATCTATGTAATTTTTGATCTCCAAGGTTTGAACTTCCATCCTGTGGTATCCTTTTGAGTCATATTTCAAACCCCATAGGTTTGATCAAGACTGGATTCTCCAAGAAATAGTTGTGCCTAATCTCCCATGATGTCCTGATTATAGACTGGTTCAGTAGATTGAAATTGTATGAAGTCCCACATGTCACTGTATTGACCGATGACCCTGAAAATGATAGCAAACAAACTAAATTTCATCTTCATTCTATTACTTTTTACAAAATTTGAATCCAATTCTCAGAGATAATGTTATGAGGCATTTCCCAAGGTCATATGTTTCACAGGGAATTCCGAAGCCTCCAAAAACCCTAACTTCCTAAGATCAGATCTCCGAAAATATAGTGAACCAAGATCTATAATTTTGTAACACAATTAATAAGTATTTCGGATCAAATATTGTTTTTTTTCATCTTATGAGTCTTGGTAGAAACAAATTTATAGTGAAAATGACACGATGTCTTATTTTGGAGGATATATGAGCTTTCTTTTTATAGAGTTGACAGGGGCTTCTATAGTGAATGTTAAAGGAGACATTTAGGATTTTAATATATTATTAATTTTTAATTCTAAATGATAAATATTGCATATTTTTTTTTTCTTATGTCCTAAGGAATATGCACTACCTAAATAGATTTGGTTGTTTAATGAGATGTAGGAGTTATATGGGTGCATAGTGGCTTGAACCCCTTCATTAGCATAGTATCTCCACAAAGTATGGCAAGAAACCTTTAATCTTAATTTTAGGTGCCTACAACTAATGGAAATGTGCCAAGTCAGCCTACTTTGGTGTTTTAGCCCACCAATTAAGTTTTTTACCTTCAAACTCAATTATCTCTCTAACTAGGAGGAACCACGTAGCGTACCACATACCATTGGAAATATCTCTTCAAGGAGAATCCAATGTCATGGATATCCAAGCCAAAATAAATTATTTAACCTTTCAAAAACCATAAAAAAATTCATGCTACACCCTCACTCCAGAGAACCCAAACCCTAGGACTTGGGTTTTTAACCATCCAAGAGTGTAGCTGCTATCGAGATGTAATATGACAATTACTGAGAAGCATTCATTACCCATTTGACATCAATGACTGGTGTTTTTGTTTAAATTCAAACACAGTAAACTCCATGGGTTGAAATCAATGACAACACTATCCAAAAATTTACCCCTTTGCCATTGATGACAACACATGTACTCCTCCTGCAAGTACAACTCTCATTGTCTTCATGTTTTACCTCCTCGATATTTCAATCTCTTTCTCAGGTTTTCTCTTCCCCTTTGACATCGATGAAAAAAGGTTAATCCCCCTCTTAATTTTCTTTCTTCACGTGGACTCTTTATCTTCTTGTACTCCCCATGATGAGAATCCTTATTGTAATAATATGTTAATGGTGATCCTTGTGGACCTGTAACCTACATGTGCTCCCCTTGAGAAGAAACCTTCCTCTAGAAATATCTGAAAACATGTAAGCCTTTAATTATTCTTCTCCCCCTAAACTTGTTATGGATTTGAGATGTTTTTCCTGAAGCTACTTTTATTTCCATGTTTTTTTTCTTCTGTCAATGGTAGACCTGTACCACATATTGATGTATAAACTCCCCCTCTTCAATATTCAAGGATTCAACGAGTCGGATTATTCAATATAGTTTATTGTTTAATGAACTATATTAATTTGGGTCATTTTCTGAAGCAACTACTGATTCCTCATTACCTTTTACGAACCCTGAGAGCATAACTGCTGAGACATTCTTGTCTTTATGCACTTCTTTTTTATCCTTTACATGTTCTTCCTATATTTTTACCTGTCTCTTCTTTCAAACCTTCTTATTCTCATCATCAATATTCATGATTGATTCCATTTTTTTCCTGTAGTGACAAGCTATGTGTCCATCATTATGCCATTTGTAACATTACTTATTAGGATTGTACATGTATTTTTTGAGCTGTGTGCCCATATTTATGACACTTGAAGCATTCAATGTTGTCCATACATGATTCCATTTGATATCTTCAATCATGAGCTTTATGGCCATTTTTATGGAATTTGAAACATTCAATGTTTGGCCCATATGGCATATATCATCTGCTAACAAAAGCATCATGGAACCTATCTCATGATGCTGCAAACTGGCTTCTAGGATTTTGTAGATAATGATCGTACCTATAAAAAAAAATCACAATCCCTAGCCATATCTCCATAGTTAGCACATAAAAAGAAATAACCATTAAATAAATGTATGTACCTGAATGATTAATTCAAATGTGATGTTCCTTGATAGTTATGCCTGTCAAAAACCTTACAATCCCTGATCATATGTCCATAGTTAGCACATGAAAAATAGTAACCATTAAATAAACAAACATACCTCGAAGATTTATCATTATTATTTGGAGGCGGTGCTATAGTCTATTGTTGTCCTTTGTTCTTGACTACTCTGGTATTGGGTTTTGGAATTTCAATATTCTTCTTTGGATTTTCATTCTGATCAACTTATTTCTTAGGATTGTCCTGCAAAGATATGGAGCCTCTACCTTCATCAAATGGAGCTTTACCAACTTTAATTGCCTTCATTTTTTTCTTCATCTGTCTTATCTTGTAATTTTTATTTTTCAATTCCTTGAGTTTGTTGACCTCATCGAGTGTTGCATGATGTTCTTCTTTATTTTGAGCGAGATATTCTTCAGATTATATTTTTAAGTTATCCCTTCTTTTTTCTGCCTCCTCAACCTGTAGCTTAAGAAGAGTGATCTTCTCTACTTCTATGTTGAGAACCCGTATTTATTACTTCTGCTTCTCGATCTCAATCCTGAGCTTGCTTCGTTCAGATGAAGAGGTTTCCAATTCCTTTTTCTTATGGTCAATTGCATATATGTATCTTTGAGTATATTCCTTTCTTTCAATTTATGTTTCATGCATCTGTTGTTTGATCCTGCAAACCTTTGCAAAGTTTGTGTCAAGTTCTTGTTTCTTTTTTTAGAATTATCTCTTGAAGTCTAGTGTCCCTATTCTTGACTTCTTTCAATTGATCTCTAATATTTCTAATCATCTTCTTTGAATCTTCATTTTACTTGAAGATTTATTTTACTTCCTTCAATTTTGCTTCCAAAAGTCATGTTCTTTCCTTTTTCCTTAGAGGAGATGTAAGCATAAAAGTGCCCATGAAATTTTTGGGTAATTTCCATGTCATAACATGTAAACCAATCAAAATGCTTTTAATTTGAAAAGAGGTACATGTAAATATTTTGCAGGGAAAAGAAGAAAAACTATTTTTTTTAATTGTATTTTTTACTTATCTCCTTATAGGTTTACTCAAATTCCAAGAGTAGGCACTCATTGGATCCAAAATTAAAATCCACATCCAACAAGTACCCAATATGCATAATTTTGAGAAGACCCACCTTGATAAAAAATGTAGATACATTAAAAAAAATGTTTCAACACATTTTCCAAGGTATCTGCAACATTTATTAATGTGGGTCTTCTCAAAAGTATGCATAATGAGTACTCGTTGAATGTGTGATTTAATTCCACATCTAATGAGTGCCTAAAATTGAAGTTTGAGTAAATCTATAAGGAGATAAGCCGAAAATAAAATTAAAAGTACAATTTTTTTTCTTTTCCCTCTAAAATTCATAACTCTTATTTTATTATTTTAACTATTATTTTATTTTATTTTCCTTAGGAGGCCACTTTTAGGCTGAAATTTCCTCTAATGACTTTTTTTTTTTTCTTTATCACTTTGATCACTTAATTTTTAAACTCTACCTAAGTCATTTCTTCAATTTCTTCATCATGATCAGAAGAATATGAATGTTCAATAACATCTTGGCCTGATAGCTTTGGTGAATAAAGATTATGAAGCTTTTCCAAGAGAGCTTTAGTTGTTGAACATTGACCAACTTTTGCTTTCACGGAATTTCGCAAAACATTAATAAGTGACTAAACTAAAACTGACTAACTTAAATGACTTAATTTAGTCTAGGACTAAAATATATGAGTAGATAATAAGTGACAAAGTTAATAATGATTAACATAAATGACTATTATAGTCCAAGAATAAAAATATGACTAAATAATAAGTGCAACACATATATGAATTAGTCATTTATGTTAGTAATTCTCAGTTATGTCACTCTGGAAATAGAAAATTACATTTTTGATACAAAAGTGTCACATTTCACTACAGGGGTTTATGAATCCATCTGCAATGTTAAAATTTATAGACAAAGGGGTCTTTGAATCCATCTAAAATGTTATAATTTTGAATAGCCTTTTGTTTCTAAAGTTTAACATTAGAGGTTTGTTGCTATTGTCACCTTAGCAATGAATCATTTTACTTTGGATTACGTATTGAATCTTGGGGATAGCCCAAAGCACAAATTTATGGGGTCTTATGTGAGACAAAATCGCTAGCACTAAAAACCATTCCCCCCTCATATACATTAATATACGTATTAAATGTGCGCTAAAATCTTGTTAAATGTGCTCTTTATACACTTGTAAGCATCATATGTGATTTGAAAGCCTCCTAATTTATTCATTGTATATATAAACACACATGATTTTTCTTAACGACTATCATACAACCACCACATTTTCACCCTAAACTAGTTTTTAACAATTAAATACATAAGTATACATAAAATTAGAAGGGATGTGTATTAATGCAGAATAAAGACTTGAACATAGGGAAGTGGTTCATTTTCGTAATTAACATTTACTAATTTGGAAGAACATAATAAAATAAAATTAAACAAATCAAATAATTCCATATAGTTCTATGAAATTAAAAATTTATAATTCCATCTAGAGATATGAAATTAACAATTTACAAGGTGAAAGGGATATAAATCCTCCACCATGCATGCTAGTATCTTAAGGTCCATTGTTCATGTTATAGTCTCATTTGTGATCTTTTTGTCCTCTTGTAATTGTCTAAGAATTTATTTCCATATCTCATTATCAACATCTATTAGTCTTTTGTTTTAAAATCATTTTAGTTTAGAGAGATTGTTTTCATTATTTTCTTAAATTTTTCTGAAAACATAGAAAATAAAAGGAATTCTAAAAGTCAATAAAAAAGTTAAAAATATAGAAACAAAAGACCAAAAAAAGAATACAAAATAGAAATACTATTTAAAAAAAAACTAATATGTGTGATCTCTTCATTGTAACAACCTATGCCACCCTTTTCAAAACAAAGGACTAGAAAAATGAATAAAGAAAAGAAATACTATTTAGAAGTCATGAAATGTGTGAAATATTCCTTATTATAAGCTATAACATTCTCTTCATTACCCATTTGTCACCCGATTAAGAGTTCAGAGCGCCCTCCTTGTTTCTCTCTTTTTTTTTTAAGTGACCTTGATTTTCTTTTGGATTTTATACTTCCCTCTACACATTTTTTAATTTTGTCGGAGTTTAATATTATTTATTTGTTGGGCATTTAAAATTTCATGGTTTGAATCTCTGTTTCAACTCTGTCATTCCGAAACATAAGGTAATCATCCCACCAGACTCTATCCTTATAGACTGTAAGGTATTTATCTCCATTATTGAATCCCAAATGCTAAATGCATTTGCTGTATTTCAATTAATCCCAAACGTTGAATGCATTTTCTAGATTTCAAATAGGGTATTTTATTTAGAATGTGGTGTATTCTAATAAATTTTACGTGAGGGTCCCATAGGATAACCATGAGTTTTTAGGAAGATATGAAGATATAGAATAAATATGGAACAACATCTATCATACCACCACTCTTCAATGGAAACAATTTAATATTATAGAAGACAAGAAAAAGATCCTATCTTTAGTCTCTTGGAGTAGATGTTTGGGCAATAGTTGAAGGTAGTTACCAATATCCAGCTGCAGTTCCAACAGATCTAGCAACAAGAAATAACTACGAAACCAATGCAAATGTTGTCAATGCATTATTGGGAAGTTGGACTGAGTCAAAATTTATCAAATTTATGCAGTTCAATACAACAGAGGAGATATGGGACAAAATAATTCTGAGCTATGAAGGTGATGCCAAGGTAAAAAGTGCTAAAATCCAAACTCTCAGAATTCAATATGAAAATTGTATAATGCATAATGATGAAAGTCTTTCTAGTTTCTTCTTATGTCTAGATGAGATCATAAATCATATGAGAAATATGGGTGAATTCATAAGCGACACCACTCTAGTAGAGAAAATATTAAGATCTCTGACCCCTAAATTTGAGTCAAAAGTGTCTGCTATTGAAGAGAAGCAAGATCTACAGACTTAATTTTTCTCAACTTCATGGGATGCTGACTGCATGTGAGATGAGGAAAGGAGGCCCGTCTGAAGTCAAAGAATATGCTTTTAGAGTTACTGCAAGAGTCAAGGACAAGGAATAACAAAAATAATAAGGGTATGTATCAGAAGAAGATGAGGTAAATTTTGTAAAGAAAATTCAACTTAGCACTAGAAGGTTTAGAGGTAAGATTCCTTTCAAATATTTTTCTTGTGGAAGAGTTGGTAATTATGCTGCTAAATTTCCTCATAAAGATAATCATGAAAAAGGAAAGGATTTAGGAAAAGGTAATAGGAGACGATTTGTCAATGGAAAAATTTACTGTACTCATGAAGATAGTGATAGTTTATCAAATAGTGAAGAAGGAGAATCTGACAAAGGTATTATATTGCTCATGGCATTTGAAAAATACACTACTCAGGCTAAAGATACTTTCATGGATACTTTAGAAGAAAATGATTTTCTTGAAGAAATCAATCAACTTAAATTATTCTTGGAAGAGAATAAAATATCCATAGATAATCGAAAGAATCAACTCATAGAAAAGGATAAGAACAATGGGAAATTAGAATGTGAAATATTAAGTCTAAGAAAAGAAATTGAGAAAGTAAAAACTTTATATCTTAGATTTTCTAAAGGATATGAAACCTTAGATGAAATTATCAAGGTTCAACGCTCTCCTCTTGTAAAGACAATTCTTGTATATATCGATGAATCTTCTCGGTCAGAAAAGTCTTCAGCTACAAGCTATCTAAATGTAGCAAAATCCAACTAGAAATTATTCGTCACTCAACAAAAGAACAAAAACAATGTCCAGGTAAAAGATGACCACTCAAATTCAAGGATGAACAATAATAGAAAGATCAGTCAAAAGGTAAACAACAATAGAAGGTTTCTCATGTCATAATTTTTGTCACAAAGCTGCTCAACGTGTTGCATACAAAACCATTATGACTAGAGAAGCTAGAAAGCAAAGAAATGAGATAGGAATAAAGAATAATACTTATAAAAAAATTTCTCCTCTTCAAGGCGAAATTAAATGTTCATTTTACCGTAAATTTTGACATGAAAAATCTGAATGCAAGAGAAAACTTCAACCAAAAGAATATATATCCACAAGTTCCAAGGTATGGAGAAAGAAGGACTTAGAGTTTGAACATTGTGGCATAGATTTATTTACGGAAGGAGAAGAAAATCAATGGTACATTGATAGAGGATGTTCAAAAAACATGACAGGTGATAAAGATAAACTTATTTCATACAATGCATTAGAGAAGGAAAATAATGTTACTTTTGGAAATGACTCTCCTACTATCATTAAGGGTAAAGGATCTGTTTTTATAAAAGAAAAGGTTAAAGTTAACAATGTTATGTATGTTGATAGATTAAATAATAACTTGTTGAGTGTGAGTCAAATGTGTGATCAAGGAAATGAAGTTTTCTTTTGTTCAACAGAGTGTGTGGTTCATGAACCTGACACAAGAAAGACTGTAATAAAAGGAACAATAACACCAAGCAATATATATATATTGAAAGGTGACCAAGAGAAATGTTATCTAGGTAAATATATAGAAAACTAGTTATGGCACATAATATTTGAACATTTGATTTTTTCTCAAATAAGCAAATCAAGAAGGATCAAAGATGTTCGTGATCTACCCAACATCACTTTACCCAAAAGTACCATATGAAAATCATTCCAATACGGTAAGTAAACTAGGGTGCAATTTAATGCCAAAGAAGGATTAGAAACTAAGCCTCATGAACTTATACATACTAATTTATGTGGCCCTCTAATGAAAAGGTCACCTCGTGAGAACAATATGTTGGAAATACTGAGAGGGGGAGGTGAATCAGTATTTCTTTCAATTAGAGCATTAGTTAATCTTCAATTATTATCAGTGTTTGTAGAACGATAGCAGCAAACAAGAGGAACACAAATGCACATAGTTTTTAAGGTGGAAACCCACTCTGGGACAAAAACCACCTAATGCTTTTCTAATAATTCTTTTCAACTCCAATTGAAAATAAAGCTCCAACTTCCTAGAATCTAGAAAAGCATTCTTCTCTAGCTCCCACTAGATGGACGCTCCAATGATCGAGATTCTCCATTATTCAATGAACAGATTCCCCAACACCCAAGGAGCTACAACTCACCCTAGCACCACCCTACCACCCTATAGAAGAATAAAAGAAGAATGGACTCCCGTACCAGGGAAAATGGTCCACTTTACAATGATATAGAATGATGTAGAAGAAGAAGATATACTAGACCATAACCCCAACTTTGACACAACCAACTAATGATGATCCTAGACCTCCCAACACTGCCTCTTCAACCCTTGGCAGATAGACACTAGTACAATTTGTACAATAATGTATTTACAATGACTAAGTACAATGATACCTTTACAATGATTGTATGTAGTGCTGCCCACTTGAAGACTTCATATGATGAAATTCTTGCTGTTTTTATGCACCTTGTTTTCTGCTCTTGTCATGCTACCCTCTGCTGCACCTTGTTTTGCTTTTCTACCCTAGAAAGTATGGTCCTTTGCAATCCTTGACAACACATGATCTAGCTTTTTCTTGCCTTCTAGGAGCTCGATATTGAATCTGGTGTATCTCTGTTATTTCAGATCCTCAATATCTGATTTTTGGTCCTATAGTATCCCTTTCAGTCTTCTTTCCAATGCCATAGGTCTGACCCAATTTGGATTCTTCAAGAGAGAGTTATACCCAATTTCTCACACTGCCCTAATTATGGACTGTTTCAGTAGAGCACAATTTTACGGAGTGCCACGTGTCAATGTTTCTTCATTAGCCTCTAAAATTGATAGAGAAAAAACTAAAGACTGTGCAATATCTACCACATTTTACGTAATTCCAATCCGATACTCAGAGAGAGAGTTATGAAAATTTTACCAAGGTCACTTCTTTGAGATGAATTTCAGGAGCCTGCAAAAACCCTTACTTCCACAGATCATATCTCCAAAAATATTGCGAAACTTGATCTAAAATGTTTAATATAGCTTCCTCAGGATTTATGATTTTCCTCATAAAAATTTCAGCATATGAACCTTCGTAGAAAAAAAATTAGAGTGCAAATTCCATGATGACCTGTTTCAGATGGCCAAATCCCTTGCCTAAGGAGGAAATGAAGATCACAACATATATGAATGCTTAAGTTCATAGGGGCTTCAACAAGTGAACATGGGAGGCATTTTAGGAGCTTAAAAAATATTAATTATGACTTTTCAATGACCCATGCCCCAACCCCATGGGGTTTTAGCCCACTAACTAGGGTACAAACTTCAAACATGAATATCTCTCAAACCGTGAAGAATTACATGGCGTGCCATATATCAACGGAAAAATCTCGATAAGTAGAAACCATAAAAAACATTATTGACCCAGAATATATTAATTTGGTAGGTCAAACTTCCCATTCGATATTGGGTTAGCCCCTGGTGTTGCTTGGGTTGACATCAATGACAACCGCTGATCAACACAATCCATCCCATTCATTGATGATTTTTCTAGAATGTGTTGGATCAGCTTATTGAAACATAAAGATGAAGCATTTGAAAAATTTAAGATCTTCAAAGCTTTGGTTGAAAATGAATTAGATCTAAAAATCAAATTTCTTAGATCTGACCAAGGAGGAGAATACATATCAGATTAATTCTTTGATTTTTGTGAACAATATGGCATAAAAAGACATTTTTCTATAGCTAGAACTCCACAACAAAATGGTGTGGCAGAAATAATGAATAGAAAAGTTCAAAAAATGGCTCGTGCTATGCTTGGTGAATTTGGGACTCTTCACACCTTTTGGGGATAAGCAACGCATATTGTAGTAAATATTCTCAACAAGGCTCATGTTCATGTAAATAGTGATAAAAATCCTTATGAACTCTGGTATGGTAATATTCCCACTGTGAAGCATTTTATATTTTGGAATAATTTTTTTTATAAAAAATAATGATGAAAAACTTGGTAAGTTTGAGCCTAGAGAAGATGAAGGAATATTTCTTGGTTACTCTTCTAGGATTAAAGCATACAACTGCTACAATAAAAGACTTTGGAAGATTGTTGAATGTATTGATGTTTTAAGTGATGAATCTCTCACAGCTCCCAAAAGGGAAATAACAAAAAATGAGGATGATGATGATGTACATTTTCCCTCATAAAATAACAAAAATATAGAAGGAGAACCCAATGAAGCACTAGAAGAAGATATATCAAAAAATTCTCCATCCAGGGATGTTCAAAATAATCATCCAGAATCTTAAATTTTCGGAGAAAAGTAATCAGGGGTTCAAACAAGAAGAACTCTTGTAGGATGTCCTAGTTATCTAGCATTATTATTCACCATTGAACCATAGAATGTAAATCAAGCTAGTAAATATGAATGTTGGATTCAGGCCATGAATGAAGAACTTGATCAAATTGAAAATAATAATACTTTGGAATTGGTTCCAAGGTCTCATGATAAAAATATTATTGGAACAAAATGGATATTAAAAAACAAGTTAAATGAAAATGGAGATGTTATTAGAAACAAAGCTAGACTTGTTTGTAAATGTTATGCTCAACAAGAAGGTATAGACTTTGAAGAAACATTTTCACCTGTAGCCAAACTTGAAGCCATAAGAATGTTTCTTGCTTTTTCAAGTTTTCAACAATTCAAGGTTTATCAAATGGATGTAAAATCTGCGTTCCTCAATGGTGATCTGGAAGAAGAAGTTTATATAGAACAACTAGAAGGATTCATTCTGGGAAATCTGATTCAAATTTATGCAGGAACGCAATAAAATATATAAATAGGCATAAACACAGAGATGCAGTGGAAATAATCCTTCATTTCATTAATATCAAATAACAGAAATATGCTTACAGACATAATGGAAATAAACTAGCTAGGGTGTTGGTAGTTTTACTCCGAGAAGAGATGTAGCAGCTACAGATCTTTGAGCTGTGTTACAATGAGGCTTGAGGGCCTTTTTATTATTAATAAACAACAGAAAACCCTAAACATCCAAAAACCTAACCCTAGGAGATGAAGCAACAAAACTATGCACCCCGTTTGGGTAAATTTGTGTTTCAACTTTCCGGGGACGTAACTTTGGCATATGATCTCTGTTTGACGCACACCATACCTAGTTAGAAAGATCTATCCAAGGTATATGGACATGTTGATGAAAATAGAGAGAGAGAGAGAGAGAGAGAGAGAGAGAGAAATGAAAGGTACTAGAAAGCTTACAAAAAAAAAGAATTATAAATTACTTTTATAATTTTGGGTTTTGTGATCCATCATAAATATCTAGAATTCTTTCCTTAATAATCACATGTAATAAGTTAGTGAATTGGGAGAGGACATGAATTAAATTAACCATTTTAATTTAAATAATTGTTTTCCCTCCCTTCAACTCCTTCAACTCCTTTGATTCCCCTCTCTGACACATTAAATCTATTAATATTAGATATTTATTTTTTTATTATTAAAATTAGATTTTTATATTTTTATATTTTTAAAATTAACATTCACTTATTATCTCAACCTCCGTTACTTCAACTCCTTAGATTCCACACAATAAATCTATTAAAATTATATATTTATTATTTTATCATTAAAATTAGATTTTTATATTTTATATTTTTAAAATTAACATTCACTTATCCTCCCAACCTCCCTTCAACTCCCCCTCTTTGACACTATTAAAATTATATATTTATTTTTTTATAATTAAATTTAAATATTTATATTTTTATATTTTTAAAATTAACATTCACTTATCATCCCAAACCATGAATATTGAATTATAATCCAAACCCATTAACGATACTATTAAAAATTATAAACCATTATTAGGAAGATTGACTTATCATCCAAACCCATTATCTATACTATTAAGAATTATAAATTATATTTATAGTTTGAGTATAATTGTATAATATATAATAATATATGCATATACGAATATTTTAATTAATATATATTATAATATAGCATATTAAAATACATATTTAATTTAGATATCATTTATTTTAAATGATAAAATTTGTATTTCGAATTTAATTGTAAAAGTGGATAAGTGCAAAGTAATAATGGTCATAATCCACACACTAGGTCTTTTTGTGAGGGATCATTATATTTTAAGTGAGATATGGATACCAGTAAAGAATTTTGTGTGCTAAGGATGAGTACCAAGGCAAAAAAACATTCCTCATCAACTATTAGACTTCGTCAATAGTTGTTCACACTAGCCCATTACTCGACTCTTTACGATGCGTGCTTGCTTATTCAATTCACTTCCAAGATTTGATTGACTAGGGCAATGAGAATTTTCCCATCAACTGCAAATCTCATCAATAGTTAGATCCTTCGTGCTCGATGATTTATAAAAATAATAATTTGAAATACCTTATGGGTTTCTAGGCTTCTAGGGTCCCAAAACAACAATGTTAATGACAAATCTATCTCTTGGCACTATTAACTAATGGTTCTTGTCAATTCAAAAAAATTGTTCGAAAATCCTTGCACTTGTTTTCCAACTCTCGGCCCCAGTCTCTCCCTATACCAATGATTCATCTACTCAATCTCATATTTCATCCACTATGCCACTATGATCTTTCACTAAAATTAGATCATTGATCACTTCATTGATCAATGATCTCGACTTCCCAACCAAGTCTAGGAAGAATCAAATGAATAGTGTTAATAAATTAAACCAAAAAATTTCACTCAATTAGAGAACCAACTCCCTTACTAATGAAAAAACCTTAGTCTTTTCAAAACACATTTTGACATGGAAGTGAAATGCTCCTGCATCAAACTCCCAAAGTGAAAAAGAATCATGGTGTTAGCCATCTATAAAATTTCTTATACCAAATGCTCGCTAAAAAAAAATTTGAGCCTTCAAGGAAAAGATTTTATTACTAAAAAGTGTTGGCTCTTGAAGACTGTTGAAGGCCTCATGCCTATCCTCTGTCCAAAACTTCACTGTTGTTCCCATTTTACACTTAGAAATCCTATTGTTTTCCAAGCCAGAATACTGCTGCAAACACCTTTTTCTTTTTCCCCTTTTGCCAAACTAACCTCAGTTTTTAACCCTTTCATCTCCCATGAAAAATCCATTATTTTCATGATTTTTCCCTTTCCCCTTCATCAAAACCCTTTGATAAGGTTTGAAAATTCCTTTTTTGCCTTATCGGAACCCCTCTAACCCTTTGAAAATCATTCAAAAACCATAAAAATCACATTTTTTATGGTGTGGACTTAAGCCCCCTCGGGCTAAGTCTTAAGCCGCTTTCTTCATAAGCCTTCAGTCTTATTATCTCCCATGTGTCCCACGGTCCCACAGAAGGGCACCTATCCGCTTCAAATAAAATATTTCCTGGCCAAAGTTTAAAACCTTGGTTATATATTAAAAATCATCGGCTTTATTATTTTATAACATTTCCGCAGGTTCCATTTTTAAATCGTTCCGCACCGTCGATCTAATCTGAAGATCGGACGACACGCAGTCCATCTCTCTTGTGGTCCCCGCCATCCACTAACATTTGCAAAACCGCGCGGTATTCATCGCACTGCCTTTGGGCGAGGGCAGTTTTTTCCCGATCGCCAGCGATTCCACTCATCGGTTGACATGTGGCCGAGGCACTATTCATAAAACCGCCATCCATCGCGCGTTAACGTTCAGACATGGACCCCGTGCGATATCACTATACACCGTCCAATCTGGGGTGGGCCATCCAACGACTATAGCTCACCGAAGATGCCCGACAGTTAACCAGGCTACGGCGCGGCATCCAATTAATTTTCGCCGTCGATCTGATCTGTAGATTGACGGTTCATATTTCATCACCCATTTCCTTCGTCCAATCAACATTTCCCGTTTTAACTTTCCATTTCCCACTCCCGACTGTTGATCTCTATGCGATCGATGGCCCTGATTCAAATCTTTCTTCCGCCCTCACTACGCCTTCTCCCGATCAATCTTGACCATTAGATGATGCCATCCGAAGGCCACGCTTCCTCCATGTGTCCTCCGTAGCAATAAACCTATATATGCAGGATTTTTTAATATTTGTTTGTATTTTGCAGGGTTTAAATGCTTTTCTCACCATTTTTGAAGAAAATTTGAATGCAAAGGATGACGATCTTCCTACCTTTGATTCACCAAAGAAAATCATCACAGGCTATTAAAAACATGTTTCATCAGTGTTTCTTTAGGCATTGATGCCATATCTCCCCTACATAGCCCTGTATATCAGAAAAACCATGAATCGGGCACAGTTAGAGAGTATCAGTGACGAAGACCAAAATTTATTAGAAGAGAGGATGGAAGACATATTTCGCAGGGATCACGGCTAAGAATATTTATCAAAAGCCTAATCCCCAATTTAAAACACAGTTTAAAGAAAATCTGAAGTGTTTTATCGACAGGAAACCCTCCACCGCCACAAATTGAGGCAAATTGATCCCTCTAGCTACCACGACGCCACCCGTGTCTCAAAGTATTCAATCAGAGCCCGAATTTATTGATCAAGATCGTATATTTGTCTCAAAACGCAGCCAAAGAGGAAACTCTACCAAGGAAATTAATGGAAAACATCTGCAGAGTTACTTCGATGCCACACAAAACCTCAAAGGTCAACAAAAGCTCCCACCGAGCTTAAATATTTATGTAAATCATTTAATATAGAGGATATGTATGTAATTTTCTTCATTGAGCCCCTCTAAGGCCAAGAAGCCATTAAATATGTATTAATTGTAATTGGAGATCTTTTATCAGATCTCACCTCCTCATTCTTCTATATATACTACTGCAGAAGATGAGTGAGGGGTTGGTTGTAGAACTTTGAAATATATTTGATCCTAAACTTCTGATTGTAAATAGTGTTCAATGGCCCTTGGAGATCTGCTTGTGATAGATTATTTAGGCTGAATAGTGAAGATGATTGCTGAACTGAAACACTAGACCTGAGTACTGTAACAGGTTTGACATCAATAACAAGTTGTTTCTTGGGATCCTGGTCTATATCACTGGTGAAGTGCTCCTTTCTTTGTTATTGTTTTCCTTCTATGTGTGTCATATTGTTCACTATTCTCTGATAAAGAACAACATTTATAGAGTTAGGATCTACTGTACATCAGTAACCTTCTCAAACTGAAAAGTTTTATCTCAATCTTTTCCTCCAATTTGTTTATTTAAGAATGATTTAATACAGTTTAAGCAGTTAGGAATGCTGGAGTTCCCTTGTCCTACTGTTTTCTTTAAACATTGTTCTTGAAAGTTATTTTCCTTATTTTCTTATTCAAGTTAGACTAGAAAAGTGATGGCATGCCCTGTTTCTAGCTTCTATTCTCCAAAGGCAGATTCTGAAAGTTTCCCTTGGTGTTGACTGAAAGCAGACTAGGTTTAAAAGTAATTTATCTAATCTTAATTTTATACTCTGTCTTCTCTTATATGTTTTCATACTTTCTAAAGGTAATTATATGGATAACCGGATTGTTTGTCAATTAAGCTTCTTTAATACAAACTTGCCCAAGAAGTCGATGGTTGGCCCTGCACTTGGTTGGTTTTAAACAGTTACTTAAGAGGCTTTTCTTGTTTGGATTGACTATAAATCCATTTTGAAATTATTATCAGTTTCCACCCCTCCAACACTTTATTGTTTCCATTCCATCACTCTAATCTCAATAATCTTATGATATAGATGACTTTCCCATTGGATCACTCTTGATGTTGTTGCTCAATTAAAGCCCTGTTATGACTCCATAGACCAATGGACTAAAAACCAGCATTATATCTATCTCTTTAGCCAAAGCTATTCTATTCACTTGCAACTTCTCACCTTTGAAACTTTTTGCACTTAGAACTTTCTCCTCAAAATAGTATTCATGCTCAACCATCCAAAAACAAAACAAACCCTTGGCCTTCATAACTAGCCTAATATCATTACCCCAAATTTCAAACACAAATCCATCTTTGCACTTATTGTAGAGATCCATCTCCGGATTCAGGAGGGCTAGATCCTAGAATCCCAAAGTTGGTTGAAATAATGTTGCTTCTGCAGTTTAAGTCTCACTAATCTGCTAAAATTACAGATTCCTAACATTTCTGGCGACTCTGCTAGGGAGGTTTTTTCCTGAGTTAATAGAAGTTCGAAAACACCTTAAAACTCTAGATAACCCCTGGTTTTATCTAACCTTGATCTAACCTTGAAAAATCAGTTGGCTTAGCCGTAAGAGAAGATTGTCTTTGTCTCTTAACCGTAGAAAGGTTTTGAACAAAGTTAGGATATTCTTTGAAACCACACAATTGAAAAATAACTTAGAAAAAATAAAAATATTTCAGATTGGTATTCAATAAACATGGTGGTGGACCATAAAACCTTTTACCTCTAAAAAGAGCTAAAAAATTCCACTTGGAGACTCCACAATCCTTAACAGACCTTAAGACTCCACTGGGAAGAACCCTTATCATTGTAATATATTTCAAACTTAGTTAGAGGACTGTAGGATTAAAATTTGTGTAAACATATTAGTTAACCTCTCAAAGATTTTCATACCTGGTTGAAATTTTCTTATTTATTTCGGTCTGAAAAACACAGCATAGTGGCTCCTAGAAAGATTCACACTAGAGCCCATCCTGACCCTAACCCACCTGGCATAGTTGATAACCCATAAAGTATTCTTAGGAAGTCTCCTAGGATTAAATTGTCAACTATTTTCAGATCACCCTTGAGAGCTAATTCAGTTCCTGATTTTCTTTCAGCTCTGTAACAATCACAAGTTGACTTACTGAATCCTTTTAGAACTAGGTCTCTTGGTGATTTAGATTAGTTAGATTCTGAGTCTTCACTTTCTTCTCCCGAAACAAGTAAACATCTTGGTAGCAGAGAAACAACACCTCATGCTTTACATTTCCTTTACAACCTAGGTGCCTCTCATCCAAGATCAGCTCAGCAATCTATTCCTGTTCCATCCACTTCTGCTCACCCTACATCCATTTTTCAAACCACTCCACTTCAGCCCACTTTCACTTTTGTTAATCCACATCTTGTAAATCCACCCCCACCACATATCATGGCAACATGGTATGCTCCCTTAGTGCTTCCTGCACCATTAGTCAATCTTCCACAGGACTATCAGTCCAAAATTCCATTGTATGATGCTAGTAACGCTACAAATGCATCACAACATGTGGATAAGATGAATGACTACTTTGACATAAATGAAATTGATGATGATTTTTTCAAGTTTAGGTTATTTGCTCAGAGTTTTGGGGGAGAAGTAAGAAAAGGGTTTAAAGGTCTAGCCCCCCATAGTATTAATGATCTCCAAGCCTTCCATCAAACATTCTTAAACAAATGGGAAGTAAATAAAAACCCTCTCCAAGTCCTTTTTGACTACAAGAACCTCCATAGAAACACTACGGAATGTGTGCAAGCTTATTGCACTAGATTCAATAGTGTGTATAATGCACTTTCCCCAGAACTAAAACCTCCACATGGCTAAGATCTAAACAAGTTTCCTGAAGGGTTTGACCCTGAGATGGCCTATCAGCTGAGAGAGAAAGATTTTGCAACTCTTGAAGATATGAAAAAAGGTGATCTTTCTGTAGAAGTCAACTTAATGGAGAAGAGAGCAAGAATGAAAACTAAAAAGAGAGTATCCTTTAGAGAGGAATCCACACCTTCCACTTCCAACTCAAAGATGGAGAAAATGATGGAGGAGATGATGAAATAAATGAGCATAATTAAGAGAGCACAAGCAAGCCAAAAACAAACTGCTCCTCAAAACAAAAACCAGAACCAAAACCAGAATTTTAGAAGGAATCAACCTCCAAACAGACCTAGGGAACATGATCAGCAGATCACTCCTCCCTTTCATCAAAACTATGTAAGTGAGGTTGAGGAAACAGATGAGATAATATAGGAAGATAATATCAACATGTTGGGGGTGGATAATGATGACTTTGAGATCCATTATGATAGAGAACAAGGTCTATACACACCTTATGATGACATAAGAGATGATGATGAGAATTATTATCAAGACATGGAAAATGTCATCATAGAACCTCAAAAATAATATGACCTTAGAAGAAAAACCAGTCAACAGACCCCCAACAACAAAACCTCTGACAAATCTTCACAAAACAGCACTACAACCAGGCCTAGAGTTGTCAAACAAAAGGATAAAATAGTGGCTTTAAATTCTGGTAAAGAAAAAGACACGCAAAACAATGAAAAACAGAGTGCAAACATTAGTAGTACTAACACTTCAGCTAGTACTCCTGTGAAAACAATTTTGTCAAATGTAAATAGGACAAATCAGCAAGCTGATATTGCTAATAGAGTGACAGCTAATAAGGCTGAGACCAACACTTTAAAGATTCAAATTCCTTTCAGCCTGGAGTAGGAAATTTCCAAAATCAAAATCTCTGTTCCCCTGACAGAGTTAGTGACGCAACAAAACTGAATTCGGACCCCTAAGGAGAGATGGTCACTGTAGTTGTTGTTCTGTCTGTGTTTTCCTCATCAACCCCATCCTTTGACTCCACGTGGTCTACTTATATTTTCCTCGGAGATTTATTTATCAAATTCGTGGAATTTGATAAATAAACATTAACCACAACCTTTGCAATTTTATTTATATCTACGAACCTTATAAAAAATGTTAAACCCTTTCAAACATTATATTAATACTCCACGAATTTTAAACAAACGGCTTATAATAAACCGTGGCTCTGGGCCCCACCTCTATGATCGATGGCCCAATCAGACGCACACCCCGTACCAGTTATCTTCCGTGCATCTTTATCCAATGACCACCGTCCGATGGCTCTTTCCCAGATCAAGGGCATGTACGCATATCGCTCAGCATCCTGGTACGAACGTTAACGCACGATGGCACACTTTGAACGGCGGTTTTTGTGGGTCCACCCTTGCCACGCGTCGATGGTTCTATGGAATCGCTCCGATTCTGGGAATACCACTCAATCCGCAAAAGCGGTGCGATATGGGCAATCTGCCTCCACAAATATGCTCGTGGTTTTGGTACAGGGCTTGACCCAAGTTTACGTTGGGTTTGCGTTCTCCTTTGTACGCCTCAACTCAGGTTTGTTACTCGGGTTGGGAATTATAATTACCAACAAACAAATGTAATTCTCTTTATTGAGAGGGATTTCTATTATCATAAAACAGAGCTCGGCGACAATGGTTTTTCTACTCTGACCTCGCTTGCGAGTGAGGTGAATTCACGAGGTTCATCCAAACAATTTACGGGAAATCAAAGACAGAGAACGGAATTACCAGTACACAATCACCCCACAGTTAAACAATTCTTCACAATTATAAATTCAGACAGTTTGGAAATCAACGTGACTTGAAGTTTATTCAACCGGAAGCAATTTCTCAATACACAAAGTTTTATTGCAAAAATATCTTCCTTTTCTCCTCTCTCCTCCTTTTTTAATACATCTGAGGGATTACATTTATATACATAAAAATTTGTCTGTTCGGTTCCTCTCTGAGGATTGTTTTAGGAAACTAAAAGCCTAATTACAATTATTTAACTAATTGAAATGTGACAGATAGACTAACTGAACTATTTGACTTCTACGACTCTAACTGATCTAAATAATACATCCAGCTGAGGTATTGACACCTAGCTGTTACAATTCAAATATTTTCGACCCCTACTAGCCACAACATGTGGACAAACCCTCCTACATTGCTGGCTAGTGTCTAATGCCCCTGCATCAGACTCTCGAGGGCAATTTTCTTCATGGCTCCTGTCCATGAGCTCTTCCACTGATTTTCCTATCTTCTGAAACATCCCTTCAGTCATCCAAGTGGCATCTTCCTCTGGCTTGTCCTTCCATTTTATCAAGTACTAAAAGTACTCTCATCCTCTGGTCCTTCTGAATGGTATTTTATCCAATATCTTCTCTAGTTGCAATGGTTGTGTTGGAGGTAGCTACTCCTTCCACTCAATCTGTTCCTTGCCTGCTGATCTTTCTTCTGCACCATCATCTTCATACTTGTACAAATCTGCAACATTAAAAATGGGAGATATTCCAACATCAGGAGGTAATTCAATCTCATAAGCATTTGCAGAAAACTTTCTAAGTATCTTGCATGGCCCAATCTTTTTGAACTTCAATTTGTTATACTGCTTCCTTGGGAACCTCTCCTTTCTCAAGTGTGCCAAAACCTGATCTTCTACTTCAAAATGAACTTCTTTTCTGCTCAAGTCTGCTCTGCTTTTGTATTTGATGTTTCTGCCTTGTAGTTGTTGTTTCACTTGTTCATGTATGGCCTAGATCTCTGAATCAAATTCCTCAAGTCTACTCTGCTTTTGTATTTGATGTTTATGCCTTGTAGTTGCTGTTTCACTTGTTCATGTATGGCCTGGATCTCTGAATCAAATTCCTCACCATCTACACTCCTTAGCTCTGCCTTTCCCAAATTTATGAACTCTGATATTCCTCTGGGGTGCACTCCATAAAAAATATGAAATGGAATCTGCCCTGTGCTCCTGTTTGGTGAGTCATTATATGTATATTCTGCCTGGGGAAAAATATGATCCCACTGCTTGGGATGCTCTCCTGCAAGACTTCTCAACAAATTTCCCAGACTCCTATTCACTACTTGAGTTTTTCCATCAGTCTAGGGATGGTAAGCTGAGCTGAAACTCAGTTTGGTACCAATTTTCTTCCACAATGTCCTCCAAAAGTGACCCACAAATCTGGTGTCTCTGTCTGAAATAGTACTCTTGGGCAACCCATGAAATCTAACAACTTATTTGAAAAACAAGTTGGCAACATGGGTGGCATCACTAGTTTTATATCATGGAATAAAATGTGTCATTTTGGAGAATCTATCCACCATAACAAAGATTGCATCATTCCCTCTCTGAGTCTTGGGCAATCCTAGAACAAAATCCATACTCACCATGTCCCAAGGCTTGTCTGGGATAGGCAAGGGAGTGTACAATCCTGCATTCTGGCTCCTTCCTTTAGCATACTGGAAGATTTTGCAATTCTTCACAAACTTGTCCACTTCTACTCTCATCTTGGGCCAGTAATAGAAATGACTCAGCTGCTCATAAGTTTTATCAGTACCAAAGTTTCGAGCAAGTCCACCACTATGCTTCTCTTTGATCAAATTTTCCCTCATGGAACATCTTGGTACACACAATTGGCTTCTTCTGAATAACAAGTCCTCCTGCAGGAAATAATCCAACCAATGGCTTCTATTTGTTAAAATAGGGTTACTACATGCTTCAAATGCTTCTTTAAAATCTGGATCTGTTTTATACAATTATTTGAGAAAATAAAATCCTACAACTTCAAAGTTAGTTTCTTGAACAAGCATGTGCCTCCTACTCAAAGCATCAGCTACTTTATTGGCTTGATCACTTATATGTTCCAAAAAAAAATTAAAACCTTGGAGATACTCAACCCATTTAGCATGCTTATGTTTCAACCTGGGCTGATGTATAATATACTGCAAAGCATGATTGTCAAAATATAATACAAATTACTTGGACATCAAGTAATGTCTCCACTTCTTCAGTGCCTGGACAATTGCATAGAATTCCTTCTCATAAGAGGAATACTTTCTTCTGGTGTCATTCAGATTTTCACTGAAATATGCCACAGGCCTATCATCCTGACTCAACACAGCTCCAATGGCTTCCCCACTGGCATCACACTTTACTTGGAATGGTTTAACAAAATTAGGCAGAATCAAAACAGGCTTCTCCGTTATCTTTTGCTTCAAAACTTTAAATTTTCTTTCTGCTTTAGCAGTCCACTTAAATGGTTTTTTTCTCTTCTTTATTGTCTCAATTATGGGTGCATTGATCTTACTGAAGTTTCTTATAAACTTTCTGTAAAAACTAGCAAGTCCATGGAAACTTCTTACCTCAAAGACAATCCTGGGTGAAGGCCACTCCACAATTGCCTTAACCTTTTCTGGGTCCATCTTCAACCCTTCTGCAGAAACAAAAAAACCCAAATATAACAACTCTTCCTTCATGAATGAGCATTTCTTCAAATTTATCAGCAATTTCTCTTGGTGCAACTTCCTCAAGACATGATTAAGATGCCTTAAATGTTCTTCTTTAGTTCTGCTGAAAACTAATATATCATGCAGATACGCTATCACAAATTTCCCAATGAATTCTTTCAATAATTCATTCATAAGTCTCATAAAAGTGCTAGGTGCATTTGACAACCCAAAAGGCATTACCATCCATTCATACATTCCTTCATTTGTTTTAAAGGCATTTTTCCACTCATCACCCTCTCTTATTCTAATCTGATGATATCCACTTTTCAAATCTATCTTTGAAAAATATTTAGCACCACTCAAACAGTCCATCAAATCCTCAACTCTGGGCAAAGGGAATCTGTACCTGATTGTGATCTTATTGATTTATCTGGAATCAGTACACATCCTCCAGCCTCCATCTTTCTTTGGGCTTAATACTATTGGTATTGCACATGGACTCAAACTTTCTGTAATCAACCCCTTGTCCACCAATTCCTGTACTTGTCTCCTGATTTCCTCATTTTCCTTGGGAGTCATTCTGTAGGCTGCCTTATTTGGCGGATTTGAACCAGGGATAAAATCTATCTAATGGTTGATATTTCTCACAGGTGGCAGCTCATCAGGTAAATCATCCACAATAATGTCACAATAATCATCTAACATCTCTTGGATTTCTACTGGCAAATCAGAAATCTTTGTAGAAGTAAGAACTACTTTAGGTTTACAAACTAAAGCAAAGCTTACCTCTTCTTCTTCTATCTGCTGCAGATATTCCTTCCCGCTCAGCAACAAGGTATTTGGATCAATCACTCTACTGGATGGATCTCCTTCTTCCATGGGTATCAATGTATGATGTACCCCATATTTGAAGAACTTGTAAGTGTTCTTCTTGCCATCATGCACTGCTGCTCTGTCAAACTGCCAAGGTCTACCCAGCAGTGTATGACACACATCCATGGGCATTACATCACACAGGACCTTATCTTTATATTTTCCCATTTGCAGCTCTATCTCACATTGCTCTTTTACAACCAGCTGGTTCCCTTTATGCAGCCTGGAAACCCTGTAGGGAGTTGGATGCTCCCTTGTCTTCAACTTCAACTTTTCTATTACCTCAGTGAAACCAAATTGTCTGTGCTGCCACTATCAATGACTAGCTGGCATCATTTCCCTTGGACTTTGCATATGCTCCTAAACAAAGTCTTCCTTTGTGCAGGCTCAGTGACCTCTTTGGCTTGCTTCAATGGGACCTTATTAACCACCAAGGACTCTCCCCTCTCTGGAAGAATTTATTCTTCAATTTCTGCCTCTTCTCCAGCCTGGGCAACAACAGCATTTCTTGGTCCAGTACCCACATTATCTGGACACTCATAGTGCTTATGTCCCACTTGCTGACATCTATAGCATCTCAATTCTCTACCTCTGCCTCTGTCTCTGCCTCTTGTTCCTTTCCCTCTGTAAGAACCCCTTCTGCCCCTTTCATCATCCTCTGTAGATGCATTCTGAGGTGAGCTACTGTCATCTCCATCCCTAGGTGTAGCAGGCTTTCCTCTACCACCCTGACTTCCCTTTCCATGGAAAGTACCTCTCTTCTTGGCAGACTGTTTCCTCAGGAGTTTCTCCTCTTCTTTCAAGGCCATCTGGTAGGCCTCTTCCACTTTCTTAGGAGACAAGAGACCAATCTCATCTTGGATCTCCAGCTTAAGACCATTCACATATCTGGCAGTCTTCTCTGGTGTGTCTTGGAATTGCCCAACCCTTATGCTTACTCTGTAGAATTCCTCTGTGTATTCTTTTACTGTCAGCAACCTCTGTCTCAGGTTCTACATTTTCTTATACAATGTCAGCTGGTAATCACTAGGCAAGAATTTACCCTTTAATTTAGCCATCATTTTGGTCCAGCTCTTGATAGGTTGCTTTCCAACTCTCCTCCTTTCTGCCTGCACTCCGTCCCACCAAAGTACAACATGTCCCTTCATCTTTGTCACTGCAAACTTGACCTTCTTATCCTCTCTTATCTCTTCATAGTCGAAGCACTTGTTCATTCATTAATCCAGTCTACTATTTCTTTTGGATTCAGTCCCCCTGCATAACTCGACACTTCAATTTTAGGCTTAACTGCAGACCCCAGGACAGTTCTGAGGAGCCACATGTCAGGATGAATTTCAACATTTTCTTCATCTTCTTATATCTCAGGTTCACTGATGTCTTCAGGATCTGCGGGCTGTCTTCGCTCCATGGCATCCATTATGGCCTCGACCCTCTGCAACATCCCCAACACCTCAGTGTTGGCAACAGGTCTCCTTCTACCAGCACCTCTACCAACTCGGATTTCCATGTCAACAAAAACAACTTCAAACAATAGCTTTGATACCACGAATGACGCAACAAAACTGAATTCAGACCCCCAAGGAGAGATGGTCATTGTAGTCATGGTTCTGTCTGCATTTTCCTCGTTAACCTCGTCCTTTGACTCCATGTGGTCTACTTATATTTTCCTCGGAGATTTATTTATTAAATTCGTGGAATTTGATAAATAAACATTATCCACAACCTTTGCAATTTTATTTATATCTCCGAACCTTATAACAAATTTTAAACCCTTTCAAACTGTATATTAATACCCCACACCTTTTAAACAAACAGCTTATAATAAACCATGGCTCCGGGCCCCACCTCTATGATCAACGGCCCAATCAGACGCACGCCCCGTACCAGTTATCTTCCATGAATCTTTATCCAATGACCACCGTCCGATGGCTCTTTCCTAGATCAACGGCATGTATGCATATCGCTCGGCATCCTGGTACGAACGTTAACATGCGATGGCGCGCTTTGAACAGCGGTTTTCGTGTGTCCACCCTTGCCACGCGTCAACGGTTCTATGGAATCACTCCGATTATGGGAATACCACTCAACCCACAAAAGCTGTGTGATATGGGCAATCCGCCTCCGCAAATCCACTCGTGGTTTTGGTACAGGGCTTGACCCAGGTTCACGTTAGGTTTTCGTTCTCCTTTGTATGCCTCAACTCAGGTTTGCTACTCGAGTTGGGAATTCTAATTACCAACAAACAAATGTAATTATCTTTATTGAGAGGGATTTCTATTATCATAAAACAGAGCTCGACGAAAATGGTTTTCCTACTCTGACCTCGCTTGCGAGTGGGGTGAATTCACAGGGTTCATCCAAAAAATTTACGAGAAATCAAAGACAGAGAACGGAATTACCAGTACACAATCGCCCCACAGTTAAAAAATTCTTCACAATTATAAATTCAGACAGTTTGGAAATCAACAGGACTTGAATTTTATTCAACCGGAAGCAATTTCTCAATACACAGAGTTTTATTGCAGAAATCTCTTCCTTTTCTCCTCTCTCCTCATTTTTTAAGACATCCGAGGGATTAAATTTATATACATAAACATTTTTTTGTTCGGTTCCTCTGCGAGGACCGTTTTAGGAAACCAAAAGCTTAATTACAATTATTCAACTAATTGAAATGTGATAGATAGACTAACTGAACTATTCGACTTCTACGACTCTAACTGATCTAAATAATACAGCCAGCTGAGGTATTGACACCTAGCTGTTAGAATTCAAATATTTTTGACCCCTACTAGCCACAACATGTGGACAAACCCTCCTACATTGCTGGCTAGTGTCTAATGCCCCTGCATCAATTAGCTTCCCAACATGTATGTAGGACCCAAATTTTGAAGGCTTTAAGAATAGAAGAAAATGAGGACTCAGTCAATCTTAATGATGACCAGCCAGAGCTGATTTTTGGTCCTAATATTGAAGGTCTATATCAAGAGGGACCTTTTCCTCCATTTTATGTAATTTTAAATGTTCATGACAAAATTTTACACAACGCTATGCATGATTCCGGGGCTTCTCATAATTTAATGCCAAAAGCTGTAATGGAAAGCCTGGGTTTAGAAATCACCAGACCTTACAAAGACCTTTACTCCTTTGATTCCAGCAGAGTAAAATGTTTAGGATTAATCAAAGACCTCTATGTTAACTTAGCCCAAATTCTATCCAAATGTTTAGTCATGGATATTGTTGTGGCTGATGTGCCCCCAAAGTATGGAATGTTACTATCAAGATCTTGGGGGGCGAAGTTACAGGGGACTATACAAATGGACATGACCTATGCAACTATCCCTGTTTTCAATCGGAATAGAAGACTTTACAGGGGATACCATATGAAATTCACAATTACAAGTCAAGAAAGACCACAAAACTCCCCCCTGTATTCTGTAAATACATGCCTTGATTCTTTTATTATGTTTAATGATGAAACACTTGGTGAAAAAGTCACTTTAACAGGATTAATGGCCGATAGGGAGGAAGAGGAACACAACACAGAAGTGTCGAAACAATTTTCTGCAGTTACAAGCAGTAGCAAACCAAATAGAGGTCTTGAGCTTCAAGTTAGGTGTCCTTTGATTTTACACATTCACAATCAAGAAAACAACCCTCAAATAAACGAAAATTTTGGGGAATAAAAAAAAATACAACTAAGTGCTGAGATTATACAACAACCCTTGAGCACGTTAGTTGAAGAGGACATTCACCAAACAGATGAAATTAAAACTAGTCCTCTGTGGAGTATGTATTTTGATGGATCCTGCACTAAGAACAATGCTGGTGCAGGTGTTTGGATTACTAACAATGAAAATAACCACACAAAAAGAATTTCCTGCAAATTAAACTTTCAGTGTTCCAATAACATAGCAGAATATGAATCCCTTCTCTTAGGCTTACACCTATTGAAAAAGTTAGGAGCCAGAATAATCAATGTGTATGGGGATTCAGAGTTAGTCATTAGGCAATTCAATGTGGAATATAACGCAAATCATCCTAGACTTAGAGCCTACCGAAACGACATCATGGACCTTTTAAAAACATTCGATGAATCCAAACTGTCTTTTGTCCCAAGAAAAAGAAATATTGCGGCCCACAATTTAGCCTTTCCAGCTAGAACATGCTTAACGCCATATAGCACCAAAGACTGCACAAACTAGATAAAATTTAGACCAGTTGTGCCTGATAATGAGAAATATTGGCAGGTGTTTGACAATGACAAACAAATAGAAGACTTCATGCAATTCAGAAATGAATTCAAACTAAACAGTTCGGACTCAGACTATGAAACAGATTGCAAGGAAGAAAATTTTCTTGATGAATAAGAACCGTCTCCTGAACCTACTAATATAAACATGTTATCTTGCAAACTTGAAAGAGAAACAAAATTTAATGCAGAGTTAGAAACAGAGGAGTTAGAAACTTTGCATTCTAAAGATGAAATTTTTCCAAGAGGTCTGGCACCTGTAGAAGAGTTGTTTGATTCTAACGATGTGGAAAATAAACAAAGACTGGAATCTATAGAGACTGAAGTGGAAGAGTGAAACATAGGTAGTAAACTTAAACCTATGATGATTAAACTATCTAAGACTTCACCAACTCACATTAAACTCAAATACATAGAGCTATTTAAAGATTTTTCTGATGTTTTTGCATGGAGTTACGAAGATCTTAAATCCTATGACACTGAAATAATACAACACAAAATTCCCCTCAAAGAAAACCAAAAACCATTCAAACAGAAACTACGCAGAATAAACCCTATTCAGTTGCCTTTGGTTCAAAAGGAGATCATGAAAATGTATGAAGCTGGTATTATTGTCCCCATTATATATTCTGAATGGGTGTCTAATCTAGTGTCAGTTAGGAAGAAAATTGGAGAAATTAGGCTTTGTATAGACTTTAGAGACTTAAACAAAGCTTCATTGAAAGACAACTACCCTTTACCTAAGATGGACCATATTTTACAAAGGGTGGTAGGGTATAGAAGAATTTATTTGCTGGATGGCTATTCAGGGTACAATCAGATCTTAGTTCACCCTGTTGATCAATTAAAGACAGTCTTTACTACACCATGGTGCACTTTCATGTATGTGAAAATGCCTTTTGGTCTAATGGATGCCGGAGAAACTTTTAAAAGAGCCATGGACATAGCATTCTCGGAAGAAATGGGTTTCTTCATCATTATATACCTTGATGATGTCACTGTGTTTTAAAAAACAGATGAAGAGCACTTAGAACATTTG
Organism: Pinus albicaulis; assembly: GCA_034641835.2. Lineage (NCBI taxonomy): Eukaryota > Viridiplantae > Streptophyta > Pinopsida > Pinales > Pinaceae > Pinus > Pinus albicaulis. Next base: position 723,842,191 of record CM076571.1, on the reverse strand, counting down.
AGAAAAGTTTTCGAGAAATGCAGAAACTTTGGAATATATTTAAACCCTAAGAAGACACTTTTCGGTCTCCAAGAAGGTAAACTTCTTGGGCACATTATTTCTGAGGAGGGTATAAAGATAGATCCAAAAAGGATTTAGGCCATATTGCGAATCTCTCATCCTAGGAACATCAAAGAGTTGCAATATTTCATTGGAAAGATTAACTTTTTGAGAAGGTTCATCCCCAACCTAGCTAAGCTCCTTAGGAATATCACAAACATGTTGAAAAAGGAGCAAGGGGTAAAATGGACCTTGGAAGCAAAGAAGTCTTTTGAGCTGGTAAAACAAGCATTAACCAAAACACCGGTTCTTATAAGTCCTGATTTTTCAAAGGATTTTTATATTTTTTCATTTGCATTAGAACATACCATAGCTGTTGTCCTTTTACAGAAAAATCCACAAGGACAAGAGCAGCCTATTGCATTTGTTAGCAAGGCATTGAGGGATGCACCTATAGAGTATAACATTATGCAGAAGCAAGCTTTTTCTTTGGTTAAAGCTTTGAAAAACTTCAGAGTATACATTCTTCACTCACACATCATTGCCTTTGTCCCAAACTCAGTTGTGAAAGACATTCTAACACAGGACCCAGATGGTAAGAGAGGTAAGTGGATTGCTATTATCTTTGAGTATGATTTAGAGATAAAACCCACTAAACTCATCAAAGGCCAAGGTCTAGCTAGATTAATGACTGAATCAAATTTTGAAGTTCTTGATATTAATATGATTGATGCTTTGGATGACCAAGAAGGATTATCAACTCCTATTGTTGAAAATCATTTTATGAATTCTCCTTGGTATGCTGATATTATTTATGTTTTGCTTAAATTGAATACACCTCCTGGTTTGACAAAAAAAAATGCAAGATTCCTCAAATTGAAAGCCGTAAACTATTGCATTATAGATAGATATCTTTATTGGAAAAATTCAAGTGGTGTATTGCTTAAATGTTTGCCTGATTTTGATGCAGAGAAGGTTAAATACCAGTTCCATGAAGAAGACTGTGGAGGTCAGTTATACTGGAAGAAAACAGCCAACAAAATTTTGAGGGCTGGTTTCTATTGGCCTACACTTTTTCCTGATATACACAAGATGATCATAGCCTATCACAAATGTCAACTTTTTGAAGGCAAAAGAAAACTGCTACCCCTACCTCTGCATCTAATCACTGTTAAAGCTCCATTTCAATAGTGGGGACTTGACTTCATAGGAGAAATCCATCCGCCATCTTCTGCCCAACATAGATGGATTCTCACTGCCACAGACTATTTCACTAAGTGGATAGAAGCCATACCTTGCAGGCAGGCCAATGATTCACTTATCATAAAATTTATGGAGACTAACATTCTCTCCAGGTTTGGATGTCCCACCAAGATTATCACTGATAATGCAGCAGCATTTGGATCAAAGAAGATGGTTGAGTTCTCTCACAGATATCAGATAACATTGGGGCATTCCACGGCCTAGTACCCTCAAGGTAATGGACTGGCCGAATCCTCAAACAAAATTTTAGTGAACATAATCAAGAAACTGTTGGAAGACAACAAAAATTCTTGGCACACAAAGCTAGTCCATGCACTTTGGACTGACAGATTGACTTTGAAGAAATCTATTGGTATGTCACCTTTTCAGCTTGTGTATGGTACTGATGCAATTTTTCCAAACAACCTTGGTGTTCTGGTGATGAAGTTGATTCAAGAGTTACAAACTGAAGAAAATGACATGATCAGAACAATAAATCAGACCATTCATCTTCAACAAACCAGAGAGGAGGTTTACAATAAAGCATTGCAGAAACAGATCAGCATTAAAAAGCTTTTTGACAGAAGAAGAAAGGCCAGAAATTTCAAAATTGGGGACCAACTTTTAAAGTGGGACTCAAGGAGGGAAGAGAAGGGCAAGCATGAAAAATTTGACAACTTATGGCTTGGCCCTTACTCTATTCATTTAGCTGCTGGTAACAATGCATTTTTCTTGCAGGAGTTGAATGGAGTAGAATTGTTTGGGGGTCCTGTCAATGGTAGTATGCTTAAGCATTACTTCTCTCGATCCATGTTATGTTCCAAAAGCCTTTTTATCTTTTTTCCACTATAAATATTTCATCCACCATTGCATTCAAAGTTGTAAAAATCAAAAATACAAAAACAAAAGAAAGAAAGAAAAGAGGGCAGATTATGAAAAAAAGAAAGGTATAGCCCCATACCAAAAAAGAGAAACAAATTCTGAAAGTGTGCAAGCTTAAATTCCACTCCTACAAAACACACTTCTAGTTAGTCAAACAGCCTAATCTTGTCTAATTATTTTTAAATTTTCTGCTGATAGGATAGTGAATTCGATTTGCCAAACTGTTCAATCTTGGCTTATCAGTAGATAGTTTAGGATAGAAATTAAATGTTCAAACAAGCTCAAAATCTGAACCTAAATTTTCAAAGAGAGATGACTCAAATCTGTTTTATTTTTTGAGTCAAAAAATAACTAAATATGGTTCTAATTAGCTCAAAGTATGAACTAGAAAACAAGGAAGAGGCAGCTCAAACAAGAGCCAAAACAGAGCTGTAAAAAGAGAAGGTCATGATGAGAAACTTTTAGATCTTAAACCTTCCATTTTTTATTTAATTTTCTAAAAAATAAATGTCTATGTGTAGCTTGTCTTTATGCCATGGACCAGCATCAAGTTAGACTGTTCAATCCTGACTTGAGTGCTTTTCAATTTCTGTTGTAGAATTTAGAGAATAAAAATCTGTTGGACAGTTTAATCCCAACAGATAGTAGAATAGGTAGAGAAGCATCTGAACTCAACTGTTTAATCTAATTTCAGGGAGAAATAAGGAGTAGAATTAGATTATTTTTATGCTTTAAAAATAATAAAATGTTGTAAAAGAGTTTTCCAATCCAAGTGCACTCTAATGCAGAAAAAATGCTAGATCAGTAGGATTGGGTAGGTAGAAATCTTGTTGATAAAAGAACCATTGTTTTTATGGCTACTAATATGTTTTCAAAAGAAGATCGTTCAGTCAAAGAAAAGTAGCCCAATGGATTAGGCATAGGTCAGCCTCCCAGAGAACATAATGGATGTGGAACAGGTCAGCCTCCCAGAGAATGCAAGTCTGAAGTTCTTGATGCCTTCAAGAAGGCAACATCCCCAAGTGGAGCCACTATTAGCCAGCTATAAAATTTATTATACCAAATGCTAGCTAAAAACTTTTTTTGAGCCTTCAAGGAACAGATTTTATTAGTAAAAAGTGTTGGCTCTTGAAGACTCTTAAAGGCCTCATGCCTATCCTCTGTCCAAAACTTCACTGCTATTCCCATTTTACACCTAGAAATCCTGTTGTTTTCCAAGCCAGAATACGGCTGCAAACACCTTTTTCCTTTTTCCCTTTTGCCAAACTAACCTCAGTTTTTAACCCTTTCATCTCGAACGAAAAATCCCTTATTTTCATGATTTTTCCCTTTCCCCTTCATCAAAACCCTTTGATAAGGTTTGAAAAATCCTTTTTTGCCTTATCGAAACCCCTCCAACCCTTTGAAAATCATTCAAAAACCATAAAAATCACATTTTTTATGGTGTGGACTTAAGCCCCTTTCTTCATAAGCCTCAGGTCTTATTATCTCCCATGTGTCCCACGGCCCCGTAGACGGGTGCCTATCCGCTTCAAATAAAATATTTCCTGGCCAAAGTTTAAAACCTTGGTTATATATTAAAAATCGTCGGCTTTATTATTTTATAACATTTTCGTCGGTTCCATTTTTAAATCATTCCGCACCGTCGATCTGATCTGAAGATCGGACGGTGTGGATTCCATCTCTCCTGTGGTCCCCGCCATCCACTAACAATTGCAAAACCGCGCGGTATTCATTGCACCACCTTTGGGCGAGGGCGATTTTTTCCCGATCGCCAACGATTCCACTCATCGGTTGACGCATGGCCTGGGCACTGTTCATAAAACCGCCATCCATCAAGCATTAACATTCAGACCTAGACCCCATGCGATATCACTATACACCGTCTGATCTGGGGTGGGCCATCCAACGGCTATCGCTCATCGAAGATGCCTGACAGTTAACCAGGCTACGGCGTGGCATGGAATTAATTTCCGCCTTCGATCTGATCTACAGATCGACGGTTCATATTTCATCGCCCATTTCCGTCGCTGAGTCAACATTTCCCATTTTGACTTTCCATTTCCCACTCCCGACCGTCAATCTCTGCGCGATCGACGACCCTGGTTCAAATTTTTCTTCCACCCTCACTACGCCTTCTCCTGATCAATCCTTACTGTTGGATGATACCATCCGACGGCCACGCTTCCTCCACGTGTCCTCCATAGCAATAAACCTATATATGCAGGATTTTTTAATATTTGTTTGTATTTTACAGGGTTTAAATGGTTTTCTTTCCATTTTTGAAGAAAATTCGAAGGCAGAGGATGGCGATCTTCCTGCCTTCAATTCGCCAAATAAAATCATCACAAGGTGTTAAAAACATGTTTCATCAGTGTTTCTTCAGGCATTGATGCCATATCGCCCCTGCGCAGCCCTATATATCAGAAAAACCATGAATCGGGCGCATTCAGAGAGTATCAGTGATGAAGACAAAAATTTATTAGAACAGAGGATGGAAGACATATTTCGTGAGGATCACGGTTAATAATTTTTATCAAAAGCCTAATCCCTGATTTAAAACACAGTTTAAAGAAAATCTGAAGTGTTTTATCGACAGGAAACCCTCCACTGCCACAAATTGAGGCAAATTGATCCCTCTAGATACCACAATGCCACCTATGCCTCAAAGTATTCAATCAGAGGCCGAATTTATTGATCGGGATCAGATATTTGTATCAAAACACAGCCAAAGAGGAAAATCTGCCAAGGAAATTAATGGAAAACATCTGTAGAGTAACTTCAATGCCACACAGAGCCTCAAAGGTCAACAAAAGCTCCCATCGAGCTTAAATATTTATGTAAATAATTTAATACAGAGAATATGTATGTAAGTTTCTTCATTGAGCCCCTCAAAGGCCAAGAAGCCATTAAATCTGTATTAATTGTAATTGGAGATCTTTTATCAGATCTCACCTCCTCAATCTTCTATGTATACTACTGCAGAAGATGAGTGAGGGGTTGGTTGTAGAACTTTGAAATATATTTGAGCTTAAACTTCTGATTGTAAATAGTGTTCACTGGCCCTTGGAGCTCTGCTTGTGATAGATTAGTTAGGCTGAATAGTGAAGAGATGATTCTTGAGCTAGTGCTGCTTGGACTGAAATGCGTAACTAGTTTGACACATCAATAATAAGCTATTTCTTTTTAATAAGCTATTTCTTAGGATCCTAGTCTATATCCTTTGGTGAAGTGCTCATTTCTTTATTGTTCCTTCTATGTGTGTCATATTTCACTATTCTACGATAAAGAACAGCATTTATAGAGTTAGGATCACCTGGCCCTTGATAGCCTTCTGCAGTAGCTTTATCTCAATGTTTTCCTCCAATTTGTTTATTTAAGCTCAAGTGCTTCCGAGTTTAAGCGATTTAGGACTGTTGGAGTTCCTCGTCCTGTTGTGTTTGCTTTAAACATTATTCTTGAAAGTTATTTTCATCATTTGCTTATTAAAGTTAGACTAGAAAAGTGATGGTTTTCCCTGTTTCTAGTTTCTATTCTCCAAAGGCAGATTCTGAAGGTTTCCCTTGGTGTTGGCCGAAAGCAGATTAGGTTTAAAATTACCTTACCTGATCTTAGGTTACATTTTGTTTCTCTTATGTGTCTTCATACTTTCTGAAGGTAATTATGCAGATTACTAGATTGTTTGTCAATTAAGCTGCTTTAATAAAAACTTACCTAAGAAGTTTATGGCTAGCCCTGTTCTTGGCTGGTTTTAAATAGTTACTTAAGAGGCTTTTATTTTTTGGACTGACTATAAATCCCTTGTGAAATTATTATCAGTTTCCACCCCTCCAACAATTTATTGTTTCCATTCCATCATTTTAATCTCAATGATCTTGTGATATAGATGACTTTCCCCTTGGATCACTCTTGATGTTGTTGTTCAATTAAAGCCCTGATATGACTCCATAGCCTAATGGACTAAAAAAAAGCGTTATATCTATATTTTTAGACAAAGCTATTCTATTCACTTGCAACTTCTCACCTTTGAAAATTTTTGCACTTAGAACTTTCTCCTCAAAAAAATAATCATGCTCAACAATCCAAAAAACAAAACAAACCCTTGGCCTTCATAAATAGCCTAATATCATTACCCCAAATTTCAAAGACAAATCCATATTTTCACTTATTGGAGAGATCCCTCTCTGGATTCAGGAGGGCCAGATCCTAGAATCCCAAAGTTGGTTGAAATAATGTTGCTTCTGCAGTTTTAGTCTCACCAATCTGCTAAAATTACAGATTCCTAACACATGGTCTCTTGACCATATGCTCTCATAATCTGATTTAACCCTCCTAGGTCCAAAACTTTGACTTGCAGTAAATAAACTGCTCTATCATGTTGTTGTTATCCTAATTTTGTTTCCTTCTTCCTTCCTGGTTTCCATCTCTTGTGTTGTATTCTTCTCCCTTCCATGTTGATGCTCAAATGTGCTATGTATGTCAAATGATATAGCTTAGGTTGGGTTTTCATGTACCAATTTTTTCTCTATTTCCCCTTTTCCCTTTCATAACCATCAAAGGTTATTGCAAACCCATCATCATACCTTGGGTGAGACCTCACCTGCAAGTAGGTGTTGAAAATTTTGAAAATGTTGGTGTTTGAGGAGGGTTTTTTGGTCTAACTCTGAACCTTGGGTCACCCTTGCATGCTAATAGATGCATGACATTGAATTTCATCCATGACAACTCAATATATGATATTTGACTTTTAAAGATCCTCTAAGTATGTTCTTTCTAGATGAGCCAAAGGAAGAAACTAGGGAAAAGGCTACAAGCTCTATTGTGAATCAGAATGTGGATTGTAGTATATCTCTAGCTTTCCCTTTTTGTTTTAATATTAATATATTAAAAATTAATTTACCTTCCTAGTTTATATGGCAAGTTTGTAGAGATTTAAAGTAAACGTGAGTACCTATGGGATATAGTCAAATTACCAATTCTTCTAAACATTAAAAAATTATATATGAAAATGTAAGTTGAAATACAATAAACATTAAAAATATATATTAAAATGTAAGTTGAATTACAATATTAAAATATAAGTTGAATTACAATACGAGATTTCAGGCTTTGCTAGATACAGTTTCAGGCTTTGTGGTTTTGTTTCGAAATGTAATAGTCTTTTAATCGTAATATATATGTATATAACTCAGATTCATACTTCAAGCTATCCATTGGCTTATTTGTAACTTGTAAGACTAATGTGAAGTGTCATTACGAGAAGGTGGGGGAAATTTCAGTGATATAATTTATCAATTAGAGGTTAGTGAATTGGTAGTGCGCGTGAAATAGTGTAGTTATTGAAAAATCATATTATTAAATAATTTGTTAATATTTTAAAGCTATTATAATTATTTAAAATAATTGGAAAAATAAAAAATTTAGGTAAAAATAAAATTTTAATTAATTAATAAATTATTTATTTTATTTTATTTTAAATGATAAATAATAATTTCAATTTTTAGAAAAATATTTTATAAAATTTTAATTTAATTTATTTAAAAAAGTTAATCATTTTAATTTAAATAATTTTTTCTTTCCTTTACTTCAACTCCTTATATTCCCCCCTCTCCCCCACACACATATATAACTTTAAAATCAATATTTTATTATACTTTTAAAAAGATTGACTTATCATCCCAACCCAATACTATATTTATAGTTTGAGTATAACTGTATAATATATAGTAATATATAGATATGAAAAATATTATTATATTTTAATTAATATATATTATAATATAATATATTAAAATATATACATTTAAGTTATATATTTTTTATTTTAAATGATAAAATATATGTTTAAAATTTAATTATATATGTGGACAAGTGCAAAGTAATAATGGTTAAAATCTACATATTATGTCTTTTCTGAGGGATTATTTTTTTAAGTGAGATATGGATACTAACTAGTTTAGATCCATTTTAACTTCAGATCTATCAAGCGCCTAGAGGGATCAAACCTCTCTAGGTGCAAACCTCTTTTTTGAGTGCAAAACTTGAGGAAAGGTTTACACCTCAAGAGATTTGATCCCTCTCGGCACTTGATAGATCCAGAGTTAAGATGGATCTAGGCTGGTTTCAGTCGTGTGCGGCCAAGAAAAATCTATGGCTAATATGAGCAACATATGATTAAATTTAACAATAATATGTAAATACATCTAATATTAATATAACCATTTTAAATGTGCTAAATATGTATGAGATTTATAGATTCATTTTAATTTTAAATTTACTTAGTTAGCTCAATTTGTTGATATGATAAATATTGTAAAATAACTTTAATGATGAAAAATGATGAAATGAAAAATTTGAATGCAAAGTGACAATGTAAGAATATTGAATGATAGGAAATGTAAATAATAACAATGCAATCAATTACAAATAGTCTTCATTGTGATCAATCTCAAACTATTCTTATTATCACCCTTGTTAGTTTTGTCATCTTTTCGTATCGATTATATGAAAAGGACAATTGAACTCCTAAACCATTTAAATATTTAGCTCGAGTTGTTGTACTAAACATCATACCTTGTCTCTCTTGCTCTCCAATATTAATAGGTTTAATTACTATAACACAAAAATTAATGTACATTGTCAATAATTTTGTATTCTTACACTAAAATCAATGCACACTATTAATCCAATGACTTCAAAGTTAATGTACCATCATACATCCAATTACATCAAATCAGAAATCAGCATATACACTGAAGTCAATGCATTTAATGCAAGAAATCAAATAAGATTGGAATACAACATCTACACTGAAATTAATGCATCTAGTGCAAGCAATCAAATAGGATTAGAAATCACCATCTACACTGAAATCAATGCATCTAGTGCAAGTAAGAAAATAGGATTAGAAACCAAGATCTACTGAAATAAATGCATCTGGTGCAAGCAATCAAATATTATTAGAAATCACCATCTACACTAAAATCAATTCATTTAGTGCAAAAAATCAAATATGATTAGAAATCATCTACATTGAAATCAATGCATCTAGTGCAAGCAATCAAATATAATATAAATTAACATCTACATTGAAATTAATGCATCAAGTGCAACCAATCTAATATGATTAGAAATCACCATATACACTTAAATCAATGCATTTAGTGCATGCAATCAAATAGGATTAGAAATCATATATATTGAAATCAATGCATATAGTGCAAGTAATCAAATATAATTAGGAACCAACATCTACACTAAAATAAATTCATCTAGTGCAAGCAATCAAATAGGATTAGAAATCACCATTTACACTAAAATCAATGTATCTAGTGCAAGAAATATTTTTACCTCTCTCCCCCCAACATATATATATGTATATATCCCTTCATCTCTCCTTCTTTGTCTCTTTATCTCACCCCTCCAAACACACATGCTCACTCGCTCCATATCTATCAATCTCTTTGTCCCTCCCTCCTTGTCTCCATCTATCTCTTCTTTATCTTGATCTTACATCTATATCTCTATCTTCCTTTGTCTCTATATATCAACCCCAAAACATACACTCTCTTTCTCCTATCTATCTATCTATCACTCCCTCCTCTACCCCTCTCTCTCTCTCTCTCTTCTCGTCTATCTCTCTCTTCCCCTTCCCTCCCTCTCCCCCTCTTCTATCTCTCTTCCCTCCTACTATCCTCTCTCCCTCTCTCTCCATATTCATTATCACTCCCTCTCTCTCTCGACCTTTCACTTTCTATGTATTTATTCTTACCTCCATCTCTTTCCCCCTCCATCTCCATCTCTCTTTTCCTTCCTCTCTTCAATCTCTCTCTCTTCCTTTCTCTCCCACCTCTCTCTCTCTCTCTCTCTCTCTCTCTCTCTCTCTCTATCTTCACCTTCCAATTGTTTTACTATATTCCTCTCTCTCTCTCCTTCTCTTCCCCTTCTCTCCATCTCTCCTTTTTTGTCTCTTTATCTCACCCCCTAACATACACACTCTCTCTCCATCTCTCCCTTGTCACTCCCTCCCTCTCTCCACTACTTACTCTATGCTTTTCTTCTTTCCTCCCTCTCTCCCCATCCAGATCTATCTCCCTATCCCTCCATATCTCCCCCTCCAACTGCATCTCTGTATCCTTCCTTATCTCCTCCTATCTCCCTCCCTCTCTCCTCCTCTCTTTCAAGTCCCCTATCATTTCCTTCCTCTCTCTCAGTTTCTCTCCTACTTCCCTCTCTCTTCCCCCATCACTCTCTCTCTCTCTCTCACCCCCCCCCCCTACAATTCTCTCTCTTCACCCATCATTGTCTTCCTCTCTCTCGAGACCTATCTTTGTTCTTTCCTCTCTCTCCCTCTCTCTCTCTCTCTCTCTCACTCACTCTATGCCCTCAAATCCTCTCTCTTCCCCCATCACTCTCTCTCTCTCTCTCCAACTATGTTACTATATCCCTCCATTTCTCCTTCTCTCTCCTTCTCTCCCCCCTTGTCTCCATCACTCCTTCTATGCCTCTTTATCTCACATCTAAATAGACACACTATCTCTCCATCTCTCCCTTGTCACTCCCTCTTTCTCCACTTCTCAGTCTCTATGTATTTCTTCTTCCCTCCCTCTCTCCCCCTCCAAATCCATCTCTATATCCTTCCCTCTCTCCTCCTCCTCTCATTCTTCCTCTCTCTCTCTCTCTCTCTCTCTCTTTCTCTCTCTCTTCATTCCTCCTATCATTTAGTTTATCTCCATCTCTCCATTGTCACTCCCCTATTTCTCCACCTCTATTATATGTCTTTGTCATTCCCTCCCATTAATATCTAAAGTTAATATATATATCATGATATATTAATATATATTATAATATAACAAAATTAATATTGTATTAATCCAAAGTTGTTAAATTTAATAATATTAATATTATAATATATTAATATGAATATTATAATAATAATAACAATATTTTAATATTAATGTTAGGGTTAATATTTTTTTTTTTTACATGGTATTAATAATAATTTGGTGGATGGTATTTGACCCATGGTATTTGGCCCATTGTATTAATAGTATTTTTTCCCTTGTTATTTGGGCCATAGGCTTCACCTAAACGAAACCTTTTTCTTTGATTTTTTGCATAAATAAAGACATTTATGGAGTAAATATAGAAAGAGGTTTTATTTATTTACTATATCTTTAGTTTCTTTATATTTTTATTTATTTACCATACTTCATGAATAAGTATAAAAAGAGGTTTTATTTATTTACCATACTTTTGGTTTATTTATATTTTTATTTATTAACCATATCTATTTTTTGAGTGTTCCCAAACTTCTTCATATTTTAAATTTTAAACTCGAAGTGGACACAATGGACTAATAATGGTAAATTCACTAGAGAAGAGTCAAACCATGATAATGGATGAATAGTGGTACATTCACCCTATAGTTGATAAATGCCATAAAAATTTTCACTCCATCCCCGATAAATGTTATACAAAATTTCAAAATAAATGCCAAAATGTTTTTTATAACATACCTTGTTAGTTGAGATTGAGGTAGAAATTTCAGAAAATGAAATGGTATTCCCACACACACCAATGATAGAATATAATGTTAAGATGTTTCCACGATTAATATTGAGCAATATTCTTATATTTGTTTTTGTTTTAAATTATTATAGAACCGACATTTTATTATTATTATAAATATATTGATTATTATAAATATATTGAGCCGACATTAAAAAAGTTTACAAACTTTCTTACATTACATCTACACATGTACCCTATACTGGGAAAATATATTGAGCCGACAATACAAAATTTTACACTTTCTTACATTACATCTACACATGTACCCTATACTAGGTTGTAGAGTGCCTCTCGTGCAATAAAGAGTTTTATGTGCTAAAGATGAGTACCAAGGACATAATCTTGGCTGGGGAAGAAATTAGAGGAATTAAACCACATATGAAGATTCTTGAACCCTACATCATAAAAATGATAAGAACTTAATAATTATAGTCCACTGGTGGGGGAAACCTCCTTGTCCAATGAATACAATGTAAAAAACAATATTTTTTTATCCTATCACTTGGTATCCTTGGCATATATATAGGAGATAATGAGCACAATTATAATAAAATGGGACCATGAATGGCTCTAGCCGGCCTCATATTATAAAAACTAAACTTATAATGAATTATTATTAGTGCATTTATACAGGACCCAAGGGCCATAACATAAAACCCATATTTTAAAGAATATTTACCCTTAAATATTCTATTTGAGAGTGTTTGATCCAAGCGCAATTTTAAGCCTGACTTAAACCCATAATGCCCAGTTTCCCTACAAAGGCACTTCCTTCAACCCTACATAATCAACTATATCAAGATATGAATCCCTTTAATAAATAGTACAATGGGAGGAGGAAAAAGGGTTACACAACTAACCCTTTCCCTGTATTCTCAACACATACCCCTCTATATTGTTTGTCCCTTATGGAACCCAATATATTTCGAAACATATGCCCGAATATTAAACTTAACCATTTTACCTTTCTTCCAGCACTACTCGCATAGTTCGACTTTTCCCTTAAGCCCCAAAGGCTTATTTACTTCCTATACCTGTCTAAACCTTATCTTTGGTTGAAATAACACCCGAAGCCAAAATTACCCAATTATTAGGCCCTTTAAGTTGGTTCTCGGTGGAATTTGTTACAGTATTTGCAACCCTTGATCTCTTGTTAAGGCCAATATTATATTCACATCACTTTATCTGAATACCACGTCGTTCCATATTACCTCTCTGTATGAATTTGGTCTCCAAATGTTGAAATTGGAACTAAGAAACATTGAAAATGACATCCATAAATGATACCAGAGGGGGCTTCTGATTTAATTTTCCCTTAATTAAATTGCAAGAAAAATTGTAATTTCATCTCATGACTACTTGTATTAGTTAACTAAGACAAGAAGAGTAAGTAAGCTTAGGAAATTCAAGTTGGAGGTCAGAGAGGAGGCATGTTGAGTTCTCCCGTGATTTTAGGGGGTCTAGTTATAGTTATTTGTGAGTTGTAATTAGTTAACTCAATTAATTGAGTTAAAATCTGTTTAACTAGTTCTAACCTAGAGATGAGCTAGTGATAGGTCTAGTGAATTAAATATGATTTAATTCACAAGTATTAATCAATAATTTAACTCATAATTCGTTATAAATATTTGTTTCGTGCCATTTCTAAGGAAATCCTAGTTGAGAATGAGGTTAAAGGGAAGATAACTATCAGTTGTATAATTAGAAAATTGTACAAGTCATGCATGAGGTCATCGGGAAGGATTGAAAGGATTTTGTAATCATTGTTTGGGATTTTCCTAATCAATAGGGGCTCAATTAGCCCAGGAATGCGTAAGCAAGGAAAGCTAAAGGTTAAATATCGGAACAAAATTTCTTAGATTGCAAGCCAGATTCGAGCAGGATTAGAGTGAGACAGTCAACAGAGTGGAGAGGTTTCTCAAGAAGGGAAATCACATTGTATGGTTTCATGGTCTTGAATTTATACAATATATAGAGAGTGTTTTGAGTAGTTTCTTTCCCCAGATAAATCTTGTGTTGTGTAATTGATTGTTTCTTTCTCTTACTTGTTATGTGATTATGCGATCATATTTGGTTTCTGCAAATTTGTAGATTGATTCAGTATTTAGTTTTAGTACATTACAAGATCAGATTGAATCCCTTTGGATAATTTCTACATTCTATGGGAGCGCCAGGAATAAAAATAAAAGAGAAGAACCAGAGTTTGTTTTGAGCAGGGTCATCGAATTTGTAGATTTATTCTTCAGGACTAGCAGAAGATCAAGATGACTTTCAATGGCTTGAGACTTGAATATTCCCTTCAGGGAAATTAAAATTACATAGCATGGAAGGGCAATATGGAGGAAGTTCTCAAGGAAAACATATTGAAGGCATTCATATACAATGATATTCCCCATCCTGTAGCAGCATATGCTCAACTTCTTGATACATGGAAGAAGAATGTAGCAAATGAGAGAAGGATATTGTTAGAGGGAGTTTGAGATCATATTGCCTCGAGTCTCCATGGGAAGGCGACTCCATATTATATTTATAAGGACTTAATAGATCTGTTTCAAAATAGCAGCGACCATAGGAAGTTTGCGCTAAAAGACAAGCTCAGAAAGATCAAGATGGAAGAGGGAGAGACAATACCAAAATGCTTGACAAAGTTCACTCAATGTTGAGATGAGCTTGGAAGTGTTGGTGTGACAATATACCAGGATGATTTGGTGAGCCTAGCACTTCTAGGCCTTGCCAAGAGTTGGCATAACTACCAAGAATTGGTGAATTGGAGGGATAAGCTACTAGAGTTGGATTGATTGTGGTCTGAATTGGTACAATAAGAGATAAGGCGAAGCACCAGAGACAGTAATTCTTGTAGTGATGAAGAAGAGTGTAGAGAATTCCTCCTCAACATCCTTTAATTAAAAAATAAAATAAAAATAAAATAAAAATAAAAAAATATCTATATATATAGTAATATGAATAAAATATTGTTACTACTCAATTATTTTTTTTGCGGGAACTACTATTGGTGTGCAATTTTGCGGAGATGAATTTTTTTTCTAAGTACCTTGTGTTGTTACTCCTCTGATGTTGTTACGATGAAAATTTTCTAAGTGTTCAATGTTGTTACACCTTCGATGTTGTTACTCCAGAAATTTTCTAAGTATTGGGTGATGTTACTCCAGAAATTTTCTAAGTATTGGGTGATGTTACTCTAGAATATTTCTCTGAGTACCTGGTGCTGTTACTCCTATGATGTTGTTACCTCGGAATTTTTTTCTAAGGGTTGGGTGTTGATGCTCAGTAAATTTCTCCAAGTACCCGATGTAGTTACTCCTCCGATGCTATTACTCCAGAACTTTTCTAACTGTTGGGTGTTGTTACTCCTCTCATGTTATTACTCACCCAGTGTTGTTACACTGAAAATTTTTCTAAGTGTCAGTTGCTATTACTCTGTTGGTGATGTTACTCCATCACTTCTATTACTCTACCAGGTTGTTACTATGCCAAGCGGTTACTCTATTAAGGTAAGTCTCCATGTACATCCCCGTCAAATTTTAAATATTTGATTAAATATTCCATTAAAAAGACATTTGATGTGCCCGTGGATGGTCATTTATTAGTTTGGGGGGGGGGGGGTGTTGTCAAAACCGAATAACGACATAAAAAAATCACAATAATGATTTTCCAATGTCATCATTAGAAACCGTGCCGATAGTACATCCCAGGATTTTCACGATTATTTCACATAATTATTGAAATGCATTAGGACTCGAAGTTAATACACAATGACAAACTAATCAGTTCTTTCTAAATCTTGCGAAATAATTACCATCACCATTTATAATTATTACCATAATATATTTTGATTGTCCTTATTTTTCAAAATATATCCATTTTTATCTTTGCCATTACTCGATTCCATTTTCTACCATGCTATCACTGCAAAGGATTAACTATCGATACTCCCTCCCAATGGTCCTCTACTCTTTCAAAGTGCTGCTACAGAGTTTCTACGGGATGGGTGGATTGGCTATGATACATGAACCCTAAAATAAAACTCCGGTCCGCAGTAATGCAGCTACATTGTAGGTTTTTATAGACATAGGTTGGGATGTATATTTCGACAGATTGCAGGGATTTGATGAGATATTTACATCAGAATTTGTTGTAAATCTGGATGGGAATCATTCCAAATTGTGGTGCTTATAAATTACTGTCATAGAGGAGGTTATTTCAGTGTTCATTGGACTACCACAGTGAGGGAAAAAATGGTTTCCATGAAAAACTCCCCTGCCGGAATTTCCAAAGTTGTTCCTGCAAGCTAGAGAGAGGGCGATTC
The DNA here is from genome assembly GCA_034641835.2 of Pinus albicaulis. Classification (NCBI taxonomy): domain Eukaryota; kingdom Viridiplantae; phylum Streptophyta; class Pinopsida; order Pinales; family Pinaceae; genus Pinus; species Pinus albicaulis. The sequence continues at coordinate 723,826,128 of CM076571.1, read as the reverse complement.
AGAAATGAAGAGGATATGGTCGGATTTCTCTACCACATCCATGGGGTGAGGTGGCATATTTTTTTATGAGGTATATAACTTGCGAGGCGAGATTTATTACCTTGTTTAAATATCGCTTTAAGCTCCTAGCTCACCTCCGATATCGACAGGCACAATTTCTCTCCCTCGACATGCCTTTATTTATTTTGAAAAATCTCTAGCTTATGGCACAATCTTCCTGGCACTCAGGGTAGGTATTGGTGTTTCTTACAAATCATGGGTTGGTTTGTCTACTGGTGATGCATGCATTGGCTCAATTTCATGTTCCCTGGGCACAATTTCTTAAGCTGACAGAGGAAGAAGTGGAAGTTGTGATAGTTGTAAGAGAGGAAGATGAGCCTGAATAAATAGGGGAAGAAGAGCCAACATCTCCTACTGGATCATTTGAGGAAGATGAGCTAGAAGAAATGGAGGAATAAGAGCTAGCATCTCCTGTTGGGTCATCTGAGGAAGATGAGCCAGAAGAAATGGAAGAAGAAGAACCAACATCTCTTGTTGGTTCAGCAGAATAATATGATGCAGAGGAAATGGAGGAAGAAGAACCAGCATCCCCTATTGGTTTAGAAGAAGGAGAGGAACTAGAGGAAATGGAGGAAGAAGAAGCCACTATTGATGCTGCTACACAAGAACCAACATCTCTTATTGGTCCATTAGAGGAAGAGAAACTAGAAGAAATGGAGGAAGAAGAAGACACAGTTGATGTTGCTACTAAGAACCAACATCTCTTGTTGGCCCATTATAGAAAGAGGAAGCAGAAAGATGGACGTAGAAGAGGCCAGAACTGATGATGTTACATAAGAACTAGCATTGCATGTTGGCACGATAGAAGAAGAAACAATGAATATATAAGGTGGTACAGTTGAGGCTGTTACACAAGAACCAGTCTCGCCTGTGGGACCAATTGATGTGGAAATTATGGAAACAGAGGATATAACCGACGTCGTTCCTTGGGAATCAACATCCACTGTCGAGGCACAAATAGAATCAACACAGTTGGAGGAATAACAAGTGATTTTGTCAGACAAGAACCAACACCACTTGTCTAAGAAATTTTGGACCTTGAAGCAGGTAGTGGTGCTACACAACAACCACCACCGATTCAGACGAGCCAGGAAATTATGGAAAAGTTAACTCCTGTAGTCGACACTGTTCCACAAGAACTAGTGTTGACTGTAGGACAAAAAGGTGATGAATAAGAAGGCTTGGTCCAAACAAAAAATAAATATGGTGAAGAGAAAGAGTTTGAGGTAGCAGACATGACCAGAAAAAACATTAAGGATAATGTCCCTCATTATTTGTTTCTTGTCACTCTACCGAGAGGTGTAAAGAATTTTAGTTCTCCTTGACGCCTTATGGAAGCAGTAGTTGTCCCTCCAGTCTTAGAGTTTGTTGGGACAAGTTCGTATACAATTTTTGGTACATCCATTTGCAAACCAGCGCCTGCTGATTCACATCCAGAGTGGTCCGAACCGTTCAATGTGGAAACAAAAGAACCCATGTTGACATAAGAACAGATGACGGATGATGCCACTTCATCAGTGGAAATTACCCAGACTGAAGCTGATCTGTAGGGTCGAAATCAATTCCTGAGCGTTTAGAAGAAAACCTTGCAACATAACAAGAATAGAGGATTGATGTCTAAGGAATCACCCAAGTGGCTATAGAAATTACTGAAACAAAAAAGTAAAATTAAGGGACTACTCCCGAGGAGAGGGGACAATGTAGGGAGGATTTGGTGAAAAAGGATCCAGCAAACATTTTTGTTGACAGAAATCCACCAATTCCTGAACTAGCTATGATTCTAATAGAAGAGGTTGCTATCAAGAAATAATTTGTAGAGCAGTGTGCAAGAAGGAGACCACCTCTCAAGGAGAGATACCAACTTCAATTCAAGGAAACTATGTAGTGGAAAATGGAAATTCGTAGGCTAAGGAAGTAGGGATCGAATCTAAAGAAGAAGGTGAGGAAACAAAGAGGGAAATATGTGAAGCCAAATTTCGAGGTTTTCTCTACTGCTACACATATCGACCCTATATAATATATGTTCAAAGCTAGATAATTTCTCCTATTTACCGAAATCCAGAAATGGTATTTTGTCGCAACCTGTCCCCAGTAAGGGACCATCACATTGAAAGAAAACAAAGAGGATATGAAGAGGATCTGTGAGAAAGTAGCCCAGACCATTACTGGGTATATAGATTAGCTAGACAGAGCAAGGCAGAAGAAAAAGAAGCAAAGGAAAAATTTTGAAAACTTAGAGGAGAAGGTGTTGATGTAAGATGACAAGGAGGAATTTTTTACCTTGACACAGTAGGTAGTGGCCTATCGACCTCTCGCTCATAGTTATGCCTTGTTTCTCCTTGAAAAATTCCTTTTCTTTTGCTTAGATATAATTCATAGTGAGATTAGTCATGAAATCAAATATTTGATACAATTTCTTCACATGCTAAGGATTCATGATGTTGTGAATGAACATTCGATGTGTGAATTATACATTCATGACTATTTCTTGAGTGATGACCATACCTTAAATCCAGTCCCATTTGTGGGAGACATCCTTTGAGAGCTTTTACCTCCAACACCATTAATTAGGTTAAGTGGAAAAAGGTTTTTGAAAGATTTGAAGAGAACCAAGCTACAAGGACACTTATGATAAGAAGAGAGAATGGTTAGTTTGTGAACATCTATAGCAAACATGCCACCTTTTTATAGATTGAGGGACACAGGGAAAAAAAATTTCCCACACAAAAATTGTGTATTGAAATCTGTATCAAACATGTAGTTACTTTGAAAGATGATGCTCGTGAGCGCTGCCAAAGGAGATGGATTTTTTCATCATCAGCCATCAGAAACCGAGCCTTTTAGGGAACCTAATTTTGCAGGAGAATTAGAGAGGTTGCCACAATACATTGCATGCATCCATACTTGCAGGTTCTGGTGGATGGGATTGAGATTTCAATTCCCCATTGTTTAGTTGCCAGCAGACCAGTATACACCGGCATACAACATGGGCAATGATTGGTGGAAGGACATTCTTCTAACAGATGGATATAAACCCCAGGGACAGAGATGGAAGATAAATATGACCTCACTAAGCTTCATTTCGACCACATTCATTCCAACCCAGACCTATGGAGGCGATGAGCTGCATTAGGACATGCAGAATGACTAGTTGGGGGGAAATTTTGGGAGCCAAACCCATACATATTTTCCTTCCATTTTTTACCCACTTTCTTTGCCCATTTTCATCATTAAAATTCAATTCATGTTCTAAAGTTCATATTTCAACCCCTCTAGATGTCTTCTTGGAATATTTAGTCAATGAAGTAAAGTCACAAGGATTATTACCTAAAGAGATTTACTGATTTAGTTATTTTCACAGATTCTGTGGTCGGATGACTATATCCACAATTCCAGGAACAACTCTAAGTTGGCAGTGCTGCAAAAGCACAATGAACCTAGAGCCTTTCTCTGCCTTATTTAGCATCTATTTTGTCTATTATAATGCTACATAATTGTAGGCACTAGCTGCTAGGATTTCAACAACAATTATTGTAAAAAATCGTATAAGAAGGGCTTTGAAGCTGTGAGTCGAGGGTTGGCTATGCAAGGAATTGAGATCTGTAACTAAAAGTTATTATTAAGTTAATGCAAGCTATATTCCTATTACTCTTGTGATTTTGTGAGTACATCGCAGACCTGATCAAAGAGTTGGGCCCACTCTCCTGATCAGGTGCTGCATGATTTTTGTGTGTTGTTAATTCTATTTTCTATTTTGTATATTTTGTAATTATTGTGATAGTAGACATAATTACTGATATATTTATTGTTCTGAATGAATTGCAATATTTACAATTTAATATTTCTATTCCTTTATTGATGTTACAATGATTGTTGCTTTGCTTAATTTATCGAATCCACGATTGATATAGAATTGTGCTATTTTCATTTGCATATATTTTGTGCGTTAACCTTGCAATAACAAATGCATCTGGATTGATAGTTAATGTGGGAAAGGTTTTGAATAATCGTTCACACTTGGACACCAATAGTATTCGTAAGACTTATATGGTCATTCTCAATCCAAAGAGATATCATAATAAGAGTCGTATTGGTAACCCATCTGTCTAGATTCATATAAACCAATGTTGTCACATAGAAATTCCTTGACTATAACCTATCTCTCCAAAAGATCAAAGCACAATTCTAGTGAGACCAATCATTTATAAAAACCATCATCATTGTCTCTCAAGGTACATACTCGAATTTAGTGTTCACCGAGTATGACGTTCTTTGGACTATTAATTTCTTTGATATCTAGTCCTCAAATAATATATGTCCACTACTACTCTTGTATGGGATTCCCTACCACGTCCTCAAAGAGTATCGGATTCCATATGGTTACCCAATCCTCCATTTTTTCTTCCCAAGTGAAGAAAAGAATGATGTTCCTATCTCTCCCTCTCAACTAGGGATGATATATTAATTAAGCCAAGATTGTCTTTCAAGTACACAACCTTCTTGTTAGGAAGATATTTCTTCAATATGTCAACTACATGCAGGGAAAAATTTAAGGGCTAATATTAAGAGGTGGGCTAATTTTCCATGCTTTAAAAAAAAACGGTTCACCAATTTCCATTTTTTCTAAAATGTTTCGCCCAAATTTTATAGTACACTATTATTTTACCCTAAAAATCACCAAAATATTATATTTACTAATATAAAAGCATTGGAAATACAAATGTTTCTACAAAAATATCACAAAAAATTTACAATTTGCATATTAGGGACTAGTAATACTCTCCAAGGTTTCTAAACTTTAAGATAAACTTCTATCCTTAAAATTTTCTCTGGCTACCTGTTCACCAGTGGAGATATACTGTAGCTACAAAACACAATTTGGAACTAGCTCCCAAATGTAGTGATGCTTTTTGTTTATATGATTTTTCTTTCCATGAAATACTGGTTCTTCAAACAATTATATACAACTAGTATTGTCATAAATTATCACTATAGGGTCCATCGGTCCATCTAAGAGGTCGAATAGAAACTTCCTTAACTAGACCACTTCTCTGCTTACTTCACATGCTGCAACATATTCAGCCTCAACACTAATCAAATAAAATGTGTCTAGCTTTCTACTCATCCATGAGATCATGGATGATACCAAATTGAAATATTATCCTGTAGTGTGTCTTACATCCTGCTCACTGCCTCCCCAATCGGAATATGTATATCCAACGAAGTGGACATCATTCCTCCTATCATATTTCAGAAAATAGTGGATATTTCCTCATAGATATCTCAATATAGTCTTTGCTACTATCCAATTATCATGTTTATCCACTTGTAATTGACTCTGAATGTTTACTGCAAAACATATGTATATTCTAGTGCTCACCTAGTACATCAGTCAGCCAATCAATTTTCTATATTTGGAAGGATCCACATGGATTGATTCAGAACTCCTTAGTATTTTAAAGTTTTTGATAATCAAGGTGGTCATAGGTTTGCTCTCCATTATGTCAAACCTCTTTAACATATTTATCACATACTTCCCTTGACTTAGATAAATTTCATTAAGTCCTTGTGAGACTTCTAGTCCCAAATAGTAATGCATCAACCCTAGATCCTTCATGTCAAAATTTTCTACTAGTTTCTTCTTACATTCTTCAATTTTACCTTCTACATCTGTTAAGAGAATATCATCTACATATAGAAGAATAATACTAGTTCTCCATATAAAACCTTGATATACAATTTCATATCAACATAACTTTTTATGAAGCATATTCTTTGTAGGTATGCATCCGTTCTAGCATGACATTCCCTAATTTGTGCTTGCTTAAATCCATATAATTATTTTTTCAACTTAAAAACATATTCCATCTTGTATTTAACTTCAAATCCAAAGTATTTCTCTATATAGACTTCCTCATCAATTATGCTATTTAGAAAAGTAGTCTTGACATCCATGTGATGGATGTTCCATCCCAACGATGTTGCCAGAGAGAGAAATGAGTGAATCATTGTATACCTTGTTTTTAGAGAAAATGTCTCTTCATAATAGATTCCTTCTTGTTAAGAGAAACCCCTAGCCACAAATCTTGCCTTATATTTATCGATACTTCCATATGCCACATGTTTGATCTTGTGATCCATTTGGAAGTTACCATTGATTTGTCTTCGGGCCTTGATATAATCTCCCAAAATCCATTCTTCATTATAGATTGATACTCTTCATTAATTTCATCCTTCCATACCTGATGATTGACAACCTCTTCAAAAGTGGATGGTTCAACTTCTATTAGTTTTTTCATGTATGAAACATACCCAAAATTCCTCTTAGGTTTCTTATTTGATCTAAATGAGTCTAGCGTTGCCCCATATCCTTCTTCATCAAGTAGTGCATATTTCAACTTCTTTGGTCTCTTTCTTGATTCAGGGAGGACCACAGGTTTAATGGTTTCATTGGGACCCTCATCTTCATCATGAGATTATTCTTCTTTCTTATTAACTTACTCTTTAAATACTGTAAGTTCTTTGTCATCAGATTCCATGGGAAGTTCTTTATATTTTTTGAGTGCAATACTCTCTAAAAATATGACATATTTACTTACTTCTAGATGATGTAATTTCTTTATGTATATTCTATATGCCTTATAGGAATTGTTGTAACCGACAAATTTTCCTTTCATGCCCGAATCAAGCGTCTTTCTTTTGTACTTTGGTATATGAATATATACAAGACACCCAAGGATACAAAGATGGTATAATTCCCAGTGAATACTTCTTTGAGAGTCTTTTTATCTAGTGAGATGTGGGGACTTCTATTTTCAATATACACTATTGTCTTTGTAGTTTCTCCCAGAGGAATTTTTGTAGATCTTGACCATGTAACATCACCTTAACACTTTCTTCAATGGCTCGGTTCTTTCTTTATGAAACTCCATTTTTCTCGAGATTGTATGGGACTAAAAAATCCCTCTTAATCTAATATTCCTTACAGAATTCTATACTATCATTGGATGTATACTCTCCTCTATTGTTAGATCTTAATATCTTTTCTCTTCTTCTTGTAAGGTTTTCCACTTCATCTTTGAGTTTTTCAAATTTTGCAAATAATTTGTCCTTGGTTTTCATTAAGTAAACCCAAGTATTTATTGAATGTTCATATATGAATGTGACATAATATATATTACCTCCAAGTGATTTAGGAGTCATAGGGCCACATACATCGGAGTGAATGAGATCCAATATTTCTTTTAACCGTGAAGCACTCCTTCCGAATGGTCTCTTGGTATTCCTACCCAATGCATATCTCTTAAATAATCCTTCATGATCTTCTTTAAGCTTAGGTATTCCATATGCTATGAAGTTTATAGATGGAAGGATCTTGAAATGAATATGACCAAATCTTGTATGCCATAATTCATGTGGGATAATTTCAGTGTAAACCAAGGCTCGAGTTGGAGGAGATATTAGCCTGTAAAGTCTCCCTAGAATACCAATTAATCTAGAATTATCTATATTTGAGTTTTTACTCCATACAAGAAAATTTCCATCAATGAAGGCTACTATATCACCTTTATCTTCTAGAATTGAAATTGAAAGTATGTTCTTATGGAAACCTGGAAAAAATAGAATGAATGTTGCTTCCATTCTCTAGCTCTATATAAGTTGATCCAATGACTCCCATGGGATAGATATTGCTATCTCCAAGTTCCAATAAATAAGAAAATTATCCTTTTGATATGGTCTTCAATTGTTGGTGATCACTTATGATGTTCCTAGATCCACCACTATCAATTACCCAAATGTTTTCATCTTGGAATGTGTCAATGAGTGCCAAGAAAAGACCTTCGTCCTTTTCTTTGATTACTTCCTTATTTGAAGATAATAAGATACTCCATACTTCCCTCACGCCTTTATTGAAATAGATTTCTATCTTTTAACACTTCTTGAAGAAATTCTTTAATGTGAGAATATCTTCATGAAGCCCTTAGCCAACCTTAGCTCTAATACCATGTTGAAAATTCAATAGGGAAATGAAATTTAATTCTATTTTACTTGATAGCTTCTAGTGTTTCTTTTTTACTTATTATATTTTTTACTTATTATTATATGTGTGAAGCATCAAACAACTACCAAAACAATAAGAAAAATGACACGGTATATAAGCTGCAAACTAGGGCCAAAACCTCTCCTGTTGAGAGGAAAACCATTAAATCTCTACACTAAGCAACATATGACCATAATTTAATTAAATGTGAGAAAGAGAGAATAATACGGATAAAAAGGTGACAATTAACCCCTTAAAAGGTACCTAATGATGGTGATCATCAGAGGGAGTATACTTCGATTGAAAATTTTTGTGACCTCACGACTGATACCAATACCCTCCAATACTAACACCGACCTCTTGAGATGATGTTCCAATTGCGATCTAGCTAAACCCAATTTTAGTAGAACTTCCTCAGCCTCCTGGTGCAATATTCTCAGCCTCCTACTACAAATTTGAAATTTTAGCCTCCCTGCAACTATTGTTGCCACATGTGGGAACTTTTATCTTCTTCTTGAGTCCTCTTCTAACCTTCACTTTCCTTTCACTGATTCCTATAGTTTGAGAGATACCATTGGTGACCTTTTATTGACTTCTTTTCCTCCTTTTTCTCCAAGATCACACTTGTATATGGATTCCCTAGGTTTGCACAGTAACCCTAGTCCTCTTTAGCATGTGAGAGAGAGAATTAGAGCCAAAAAAAGTATTCCTTCGTCCTTCCTCTTCTTCACTAGAATGAGTGGTGAGTGTGTGTTCCATAAGGAGGACAAGTTCTCTTCTATAAATAGGCTAACCAAGGTCTATGTGGCTCTTCCTGTTAGGCTAACTTGGAAAATTCTAGACCAACTTGGTCCTCGAGGGTATTCCGACACTTTTAAAGACAAAAATAATTTTCTTTACAAGTTACAAAGTGCCTAGTGGGGTCTTGAACTTATGAAAATCACTCCCTTGACTTATTGACTTAGGTAAAACCCTGGAAGTAGTCAATGGGTGTTTTTCCTATAAAATAAAATAAATTGAGCACGAAACCCATGCTCCTAAATAATAATAATATTTTTTCTTTTCATTTTATAATTTACAATAATCAAAAATGCATTTCATACTTATGAAGACTAAACCTAGTTACACATTTTTCAATAGTTCTTCCTTCAGTCTTGCATGATCATCTGTAACAGGATATGAATCCAATTAATTAAAAATACAACGGGAGGATCCAAAATGGTTACAAATCCCACCTTTTCCCTCTATTCTTATTTCAAGCCCCTCTATATTATTCGACCCTTTTGCAACCGTATACATTTCAAAACATATGTGCTAATATTAAACTTGAACCTTTTACCTTTTTCTAGCATTGCTTGCATACTTCGACTTTTACCTTAAGCCCCACAAGCTTCTTGACTTCCTGCAGCCGTCCAAACCTTCTCTTTTGTTTAAAAAATCTCCTAGAGCCAATATTCCCCAATGCTTAGGCCCTTTAAGTTGGTTCTTGGTGGAATTCATTATAGTAGCCACAACCCTTGATCTCTCACTAAGACAAATATGTATACTTGTGGCACTTTATCTTAATACCCCACCTTTCCATATGACTTTTTCCTAAGACTTTTGTCTCTAAATTCCCACTATATGGCGTCTTCTTTCTCTTCTACTTACAACTCATGTACCTTCTGGGTATAGGCGTCTAGACTCCGTGATTTTCTATGGGAAAAATCCTCACAAGTGATCCAATCTTATATTTCTTCATCATCTGCATATTGTCTTTTATTTTTAGGTGCTCATTTTGTTTAGGCCTTCAGTTTAATGTTTGTATTCAATGGTCATGGGTATTGGCAAGAAATCAGTGAATCTATTGTTTGGGTCGATAAAAAATTGATGGTTGCTCCTTTAATCCAGACCAGATCCTTGAGAATTGTACAGGGACGTGTTGTAGGAGTATTTCATTACCTTCTGGGTGGAATTGTCACAACATGGGCATTCTTCCTAAAAATAATTATTGTAGTAGGATAATGGCTAGGAGGATTTTAAAAGCATTATGGCATCAAGATTTTCAAAGTTCAGCCAAGGCTTGACCCAATACCCAACTACTCACATATATATATATATATATATATATATATACACACACACACACACACACAAACACACACACACACACACACACACACACACACATGACAGCCAGTCAGGTGGCATGTGAGGGGTTCGCCCTAGCTTCAGGAATCCTGACTCAAGTTCAGAGTTTATCGCACAACCAACAAACCCTCCAACTTCTAGCCCTTTCGGAAATGACCTACTTGCGCAGATAAAAGTATCACCCGAAGCAGTATGGGGGGGTGATGGAACCAGGTTTGTGCACCGTGAAGAAGAAAATAATGAAGTGGCCCTAAGAAAATAGATTGCAAACTTATATCAATCATAGAGAGATGTGCGCAATGCTTAACAGACTATAAAAAAAATCGTAGATCGCTTCAACGCAAATATATTATAATAGAACTAGATCCATATATGACAATGTGTGATTACTTAAGCAGATTCATCAACCATTAATATGACAAATAACCATAACATATATCCTTGCGCAAATACAAATAAGAACATAGAATAAATGTGATCTTAAAGACAAAAACAATGGATAGATCATTCAAATCAATAACAGAATGTTTCACCAAAATCAGTATTGGTATTAATTCAGATATTTTCAATACATAAGATTTTCCCCTTACACATAACCCATATGTGCACACAATTAGTGGAGTTCGCATGCAGCCAGGACTAGGTCTTTGTGCACACAGCCAACAGAAGCCTTTCTACCCAACCTAGACAAAACCCTTACAAAGTATTACAGACACATAAATAGTTAGATCATAATATCACATCAACTTTAACTAAGTTACCTCCTTAGTCTTGATCTATCTCTTTATATTCTTCTGGCGCATAGATACTATGGTCTCAAACCATGGTTTGAGGCTCGCATTTTACCCTTAAACCCATTTACATAAAATATAGGGACTTTGACCTACCCCTGATTCAGATTTATGCAGGAACACAATAGAATACACATATAACCACAAATACAAAGATGCAGTGGAAATAACACTTCATTTCATTAATATCAAAGAACTGAAATTTACTTATAGACAGAATGAAAATAAACTAGCTAGGGAATTGGTAGCTTATCTCTAAGATGATATGTGGTAGCTACAGGCCTCTGAAATGTCTTACAATGATGCTCGAGGGCCTATTTATTATTTAGAAATAATGGAAAACCATAAACATCCAAAACCCTAACCCTAGGAGATGAAACACCAAAACTATGGGCCCAGTTTGGGTAAATTGGTGTTTCAACTTCCCAAGGACGTATCTTTGGCATACGATCTCCATTTGACGCACACCATACCTCGTTAGAAATATCTATCCGAGGACTACAACTTCTGATGTGAGAAAAATCAATCCATGGACCCATGTTGCTCCCAATTTTCCCAAAAAACGTTGTTTAGGGCCTCAAAATGGTTCCATAAGTTCAGGAACCGAAAAAATGCTAAAAATAGTAAGTTGTGCCAAAACTAAAAAATTGAAAGAGACAATTGTGGGGCCCGAAGTGTTATAGATGGGTGGCCACCAATATCCACTTGTATCATTCCTCCCCCCTTATGAAGCAATGGTCCCCATTGTGTTGAGGTCCTCCATGAAATGAGGAAACTTCTGATAAACTTGGTCCCTGGTGAACCACTTGCCTTGGTGTAGGAGTTGGCCAACTTTGACAAACCAATACAGTTGGATCTTCTATCGGCAAGTGTTCATGATTTACATTTCCATGATACAAAATATGGTGGCCTGTTCCATGTAGTCTCGTTTTAACTCTGTTGGTGTGAGTTGTTCTCAATGTTAGAGATGTCTAATAGATATGAGAAGTAGGATGAAGGCAATCCAAATTGAATACTGGGTGTAGACCAAGGAATGGTGGAATAATGAGCTCAAATACATTGTTCCGTACAGCCTTGGTGATGGTGTACGACCCATATCAAAATGGGTGAAGCTTGTGATGGGGTCCAGTGAGGGGCTCCTCATGCAAATGTAGCCACATTTTTTCGCCCACCTGGAAGTTGTGTGGCACCCGATGTTGATCATGTCGTTTCTTGTACTTAGAATTTCCATTATCCAATATGTCATGAACCTATTGGCGGATGTGTTGAATGCGCTCGATGAAGTTGTTCGCTTTGACAGCTTCAGATTGGACATGAGTCAAATTTTCCTGAGTAGCCGCAAATGGCATGGCTATGTCAATGGGACATAGTGGCTAGAATCCTAAGCCCACCTAAAAGGGGTTGTGGCCGGTTGAGCCGTGGAGAGCCCGATTATAACTGTGTTTTACATAGGGGAGGCTCTCATCCCATGTGCATGGATTCTTTGAATTTTACATGCGCATAATGTGTACAATCATCCTATTGATGACCTATGTCTGGCGATTAGTTTGGGAATGGAAAATCTATGGACTTGGTGAGCTTGGTGTACATAATTGACCAGAGGCTAGACCAAAATGTGATTAGGAACCTACTATCCTGATCTGAGATGATAGACTATGGGATCCCAAAGTGCACCCACACTCGTTCAAAGAAAATTTTAGTAGTGGCTTCTGCTGTGATATTCTTCATGTAGGCCGCCATAATGGCCATCTTCTAGAATCTGTCGACGACCACAAAAACACAGTAATTTCCATGCTTAATAAAATGAAGGCCTGACATGTAATCCATGGAGATGGATTCCCAAGGTCGGCTATGGGTAGGTAACAGAGTATAGAGGCCTTGCTTCTTGATGGTCGGTTTGGAAATGGCGTAAGTAGTGCAGGATCTGATCTATTTCCCAACATCCTATTGAAGGTTCAGCCAATATAAATACTTCTACAGTACTACCACTGTTTTCTCAACCCCGAATTTCCCAACGACTCGAATATAGTGTGCTTCCCATATCATCTTGGCATGCTCACTTGAAGGAAAATAAAGTTATCTCAGGTGACATAATAGTGCATCTTGGAGGTGAAAATTTCAAACTTGTGTACCCCTTTTTAGCCACCTATAAAATTTGTTATATCAAAAGGTGGCTAAGACTTTTTGAGCCTTCAAGGAACAAATTTTATTACTAAAAAGTGTTTCCTCTTGAAGACTCTTGAAGGCCTCATGCCTCTGTCCCAATCTTCACTACTGTGCCTATTCGACATTTAGAAATCTTGCTGATTCCCAAGGAAGAATACTGCTGCAAGCACCAGGTCCCTTTCCCCCTTTTTTCCAGACTAACCTCATCTTTGCCTTTCATCTCCCATGAAAAACCTTCATTTTCATGTTTTTCCTCTTTCCCTTCTTCAAAACCCTTTTTGGTAAGGTTTAAGATCCTTTCTGGCCTTATCGAAACTCTCAAATTCCTTTGAAAACCATTGAAAAACCATTAAAATGCATATTTTATATATATTATGGACTTAAGCCCCTTGGGCTAAGTCTTTAATCCTCCTCTCCATGCGTCTTGGTGCTAGAACCGAGTGCCAACCCTTCAGGTGCTTATCGCATCACCCGATGCCGATTAGCCCTCTACTTTAACTCCCGGTCATATGTTCCCCCATATAACCCATGGCCCCGCAGTCGGGCACCAAGCCACATTATAAATTAATATAAACCTTCGGTTATGTTAATTTTTCGATTTTTATTTTATTTTTAAACTTTTCGTCGGTGCGAAAATTCTAGTAAATCCCAACCGTTGATCTGATCTGCAGATCGATGACGCGCAATCCATCGCAGTCGGTGTTCCATGCCAACCACTCATCATTCCAAAATGGCGTGGTATCCATCGCACCGCTTTCAAGCAGAGGGCAGTGTTTTCCCGATCGACAGCAATTCTGTTTACCGGTTGACGCATGGCTTGGGCACTGTTCACAAAACCGCCATTCATCGTGCATTAAATTTTTGACATGGACCCGGTGCAATATTGGCATCCACCGTCCCATCTGCGGCTACTCATCTGATGGTGGTCGCTCTTCGAAGAAGCCCGACAGTTAACCAGACTGCGGCGTGGCGTTTAAAGGATCTCTACCGTCGATCTAATCTGTAGATCGACGGCCCACATCCCATCGCCCAGTCCCCTCACCCACAACAATGTCGTTGGTCCCAGTGCCACATCAGCGTCCACGCGACAATTTTCTATTGGGCGGGTATCAATGGTTCCTCGTCCAGTCAGCAAATCCGGACTCGGGAATTTTATTCAACATGGTTTAATTAAACTCTTGATGATCGATCACATTTTCTAAAGTTTTTGATGCCTATTCTCCGTCGTTGATCGCTCGGGCCGATCTCATCCGAAAGCCCACGATCGTCCCTTCACCTCCGCTCCTGGCCGTCGATCTCCACGCGATCGACGGTTATGATTTAAATTATTCTTCCACCTTCCCTTTGATTTCCCTGATCAATTTCGACTGTTGGATGTTTCCATCCAATAGCCCTGCTCTTTCCACGTGCTTTCTGAAGTAGCAAACCTATATGCAGGATTTTATAATGTTTTGTGTATTTTGCAGGGTTTTTAATGGTTTTTCCGTCATGTCTAAAGAAAATTCAGAAGTAGAGGGTGATGATCCTCTCGCCTCTGACCCATCAAATAAAATAATTTGTAGGTTTCAAATTCATGTATCATCGGTGGTTCATGAGGCATTAATGCCATATCACCCCTGCGCAGCCCTGCACACTTGAAAAACATAGCAAGTCAATCAAAAATCAAATAGTATCAATGTCGACAACAAAAATATACCAGAGCAAAGGATTGAAGACATGTTTTATGGGGATTACTTATAAGATGGTTTATCAAAAGCCTAATCCCCAATTTAAACACAGTTTGAAGAAAATCTTAAGTGTTTTATCAACGGGAAAGCCTCCACCACCACATCTGAGGCAAATTGATTCCTCCCAGCTACCGAAATGCCACCTGTGCCTCAAAGTATTCAATCAGAGGCCAAAAGTTATTGATCAAATGAATATATTCACCTCAGCACATCCAGAGTGTTACTTCTGCAAGGAAACTTAATGCAAAAAATATCTGCAGAGTAACCCTGACATCACACAGAGCCTCAAAAGTCAACAAAAGCTCCCACCGAGCTTAATATTAATGTAAATTATTTAATACAGAGGACACCTATTGTAAGTTTCTTCGTTGAGCCCCCCAAAGGCCAAGAAACCATTTAAGTCTGTCTTAATTATCTTTAGAGATCCTTTATCAGATCTCACCTCCTCATCCTTCTATATATACTTATGCAGAAGATGAGAGAGGGGTTGGTTGCAGAACTTTGAAATACATTTGAGCTTAAACTTCTAATTGTAAATAGTGTTCACTGGCCCTTGAAGCTCTGTTTGCGTTTACATTAGTTAGGCTGAATAGTAAAGATGATTGTTGAACTGAAACATTGGACTTGAAGACTATAACTGGTTTGACATCAATAACAAGTTGTTTCTTGGGATCCTAGTCTATATCACTGGTGAAGTGCCCCTTTCTTCGTTATTTTTTTTCCTTCTATGTATGTCATATTGTTCACTATTCTCTAATAAAGAACAACATTTATAGAGTTAGGATTTACTGTTTACCAGTACCCTTCTCTCACTAATAAGCTTTATCTCAATGTTTTCCTCCAATCTGTTTATTTAAGAATGATTTAATACAGTTTAAGCAGTTAGGAATGTTGGTGTTCCCTCGTCCTACTGTTTGCTTCAAACATTGTTCTTGAAAGTTAATTTCATCATTTTCTTATTAAAGTTAGACTAGAAAAGTGATGGTCTGCCCTATTTCTAGTTTCTATTCTCCAAAGGCAGATTCTGAATGTTTCCCTTGGTGTTGACTAAGAGCAAACTAGGTTTAAAAGTACTTTACCTGATCTTAAGTTACACTTTGTCTTCTCTTATATTCTTTCATACTTTCTGAAGGTAATTATGCGGATTACTGGATTGTTTGTCAATTAAGCTACTTTAATACAGACTTGCCCAAGAAATTTATTGTTAGCCCTGTTCTTGGTTGGTTTTAAACAGTTACTTATGAGGCTTTTCTTTTTTGGACTGACTATAAATCCCCTGTGAAATTATTATCAGTTTCCACCCCTCCAACACTTTATTGTTTCCATTCCATCACTCTAATCTCAATAATCTTGTGATATATATGACTTGCCCCTTGGATCACTCTTGATGTTGTTGTTCAATTAAAGCCCTAATATGACTCGATAGCCCAATGGACTAAAAACCAACATTATATCTATCTTTTAGCCAAAGTTGTTCTACTTTCCTGCAAATTCTCACCTTTGGAACTCTTTGCATTTAGAGCTTTCCACCTCAAAAAATATTCATGCTCAACCATCCAAAAACAAAACAAACCCTCGGCCTTCATAACTAGCCTAACATCATTACCCCAAACTTCAAAGACAAATCCATCTTTGCACTTATTGGAGAGATCCCTCTCTGGATTCAGGAGGGCTAGATCCTAGAATCCCAAAGTGGTTGAAACGATGTTGTTTCTGTGATTGGACTTTTCCAATGTTGCTAATTACAGATTCCTAACATTTTTGGCGACTCCGCTGGGAATTTGAGTATTTGTGATACCCTTAAAAAGACCTCAGAAAACCCTTGATTCAACAAAATTGTGCAGTGAGTAAAAGCAGCCCTTTTAAGCACTACCAAGAAATGATAATCATAATGAAACTTGTTTGAATCAGTGACAAACTAGGCAAACCCTAAGATTCTTATAAGACTTAATCTAACCTTGAAAGATCAGTTGGCTTAGCTACAAGAGTAGACCATCTTTGTCTCATAACCATAGCTAAGTTTTGAAACAGAGTTAGTACATTCTTAGAAACCACACAACTGAAAAATAACTCAGAAAACACAAAAATATTTCATATTGGAAATCAAATAAACCTGGTGGTGGACCATAAAACCTTTTACCTCCTTACGAGCTAAAAAATTCCACTTGGTGACTCTAGAATCCTTAGCAAACCTTGAGACTCCACTAGGAAGAACCCTCATCATTGTAACATTAATCAAATTCAGTTAGAGGACTATAGGATTGAAATTTCTGTAAACAGATTAGTTAACCTCTCAAATATTGTCATACCTAGTTGAACTTTTCTTGTTTATTTGGGTCTGAAAAACACAACATAGTGGCTCCTAGAAAGATTCACACTAGAGCCTATCCTGACCCTGATCCACCTGAGTTAGTTGATAACCTAGAAAGTCTCCTTAGGAAGTCTCCTAGGATTAAATTATCAACTATTTTCAGATCACCCTTGAGAGCTAGTTCAGTTCCTGAAAATCTTACAACTCTACAACAATCACAAGCTGACTTAGTAAATCCATTTAGAACTAGGTCATTTGATGATATAATCCAGCTAGACTCTGAGTCTTCACTTTCATCCCCGGAGACAAGTGAACCTCTTGGTAGAAGAGAAACAACACCTCCTGATTTACATTTCCTTCATAACCTAGGTGTCTCTCATCCAAGATCGGCTCAGAAATCTATTCCTGGTCCATTCACTTCTGCTCACTCTACATCCACTGTTCAAACGACTCCACTTCAGCCCAGTTTCCCTCTTGTTAATCCACCTCTTGTAAATCCACCCCCACCACATATCATGGCAGCATGGTATGCCTCCTTAGTCCTTCCTGTACCATTAGTCAATCTTCCACGGGACTATCAGTCCAAAATTCCATTATATGACACTAATAATGCTACTACTGTATCACAACATGTGGATAAGATGAATGACTACTTTGACATAAATGAAATTGATGATGATTCTGTCAAACTTAGATTATTTGCTCAAATCTTGAGGGGAGAAGTAAGAAAATGGTTTAAAAGCTTAAACCCCCACAGTATAAATGATCTCCAAGCCTTCCATCAAATATTCCTAAACAAATGGGAAGTGAAGAAGAATCCTCTCCAAATCCTCTCCGATTACAAGAACCTCCATAGAAACACTAGGGAAAGTGTACAAGATTATTGTACCAGATTTAACAGTGTATATAATGCACTTCCCCCAGATCTAAAGCCTCCACAAGGCGCAACATTGAACAAATTTCCTAAAGGATTAGATCCTGAAATGACCTATCAGTTGAGAGAGAGAGACCCTACAACCCTTGAAGATATGCAAAAAGGGGCTCTCGCTGTGGAAGTTAATTTAATAGGTAAGAGAGCGAGAATGAAGAATGAGAAGAGAGTGTCCTTCAGAGAGGAATCTACACCTTATACTTCCAACTCGAAGATGGAGATAATGATGGAGGAAATGAGCATAATCAAGAGAGCACAAGCCAGTCAAAACCAAACTGCTCCTCAAAATAGAAATCAGAACCAGAATTAGAATTTTAGAAGAAATCAACTCCCAAATAGACCTAGGGAAGATGATCAACAAATCACTCCTCCTTTCCATCAAAACTATGTAAGTGAGGTTGATGAAATAGATGAGCAAGTAGAGGATGATGATATTAATATGTTGGGAGTAGATGATGATGAATTTGAAATTCATTATGATATAAAACAAGGTCTTTACACACCTTATGATGACAAAAGAGATGATGATGAAAATTATTATCAAGACATGGAGAAAATCATCATAGAGTCTCAAAGAGAATATGACCTTAGAAGAAAAACCAGTTAACAAACTCCCAACATCAAAACCTCTGAAAAATCTTCACAAAACAGCACTGCAACCAAACCTAAAGTTGTCAAACAAAAGGACAAAACAATGGCTGTAAATTCTGATAAAGGTAGAGAAGAAAGCACTCAAAACATTACAAAACAGACTGCAGACCTTAGCAATACTAACGCTCCAGCTAGTACTCCTGTTAAAACCATTTTTTCAAATGTAAATAGAACAAATCAGCAAGCTGATGTTGCTGATAGAATGACAGCTAGTAAGGTTGAAACAAGTATTTCAAAGAACCAAATTCCTTTCAACCTAGAGCATGAAATTTCAAAGATCAAAATCTCTGTTCCCTTGACTGAGTTAGCTGCCCAAAATTTATATAGGACCCAAATTTTGAAGGATTTAAACATAGAAGAAAATGAGGAAATATTCAATCTTACTGATGACCAACTAGAGCTTATTTTTGGTCCAAAGATTGAAGGTATGTATCAAGAGGGACCTGTTCCTCCCTTTTATGTAAGTTTAAACGTTCATGACAAAATTTTGCACAACGCTATGCATGATTCTAGGGATTCTCATAATTTAATGCCCAAATCTATAATTGAGAGCCCGGGTCTAGAAATCACCAGACCTTATAAAGACCTTTACTACTTTGACTCCAGCAGGGAGCCCAAATTCCAGCCAAATGTTTAGTCATGGATATTGTTGTGGATGATGTGCCCCCAAAGTATGGAATGCTATTATCAAGATCTTGGGTGGCTAAGTTACAAGGGACTATGCAAATAGACATGACCTATGCGACTATCCCTGTTTTCAATCAGACTAGAAGACTTTACAGGGAGTCCCATATGAAATACACAGTTACAAGTCAAGACCGACCACAAAAATCTCCTCTCTATTCTATAAATACAGGCCTTGATTCCTTCATTATGTTTAATGATGAAAAACTTAGTGAACAAGTCACCTTAACATGATTAATGGCCGATAGGGAGGAAGAGGAACATAACGCAGAAGTGTCAAAACAGTTTGCTGCATTTGAAGACTGTAGCAAACTAGACAAATATTTTGAGCTACAATTTAGGTGTCCATTACTTTTGAACACTCACAATCAAGAAAAGAACCCTCAAATAAACAAAAATATTGGGGAATCAAAACAAATACAACTAAGTTCTGAAATTCCAGAACAACCCCTGAGCACGTTATTTGAAGAGGACAGGGACCAGGATGAAACCGAAAATAGTCCTCTATGGAGTATGTATTTTGATGGGTCATGCACTAAGAACAATGCTGGTGCAGGTGTCTGGATTACCAACACTAAAAAAAACCACACAGAAAGCATTTCCTACAAATTAAACTTTCAGTGTTCCAATAAGATAGTAGAATACGAATCCCTTCTCTTAGGCTTACGTCTATTGAAAAAGCTAGGAGCCAGAAGAATCAATGTGTATGGGGATTCAGAGTTATTCATTAGGCAAGTCAATGGGGAGTATAACACAAATCATCCCAGACTTAGAGCCTACCGAAATGATGTCATAGACCTTTTGAAAACATTCGAGGAGTCCAAACTGATTTTTTTCCCAAGAAAGGGAAATATTGCTGCCCACAATTTAGCCTTTGCACCTAGAACATGATTAATGCCATATAACACCAAATACTGCACAACTCAGATAAAATTTAGACCAGTTGTTCCTGATAATGAGAAATATTGGCAGGTCTTCGACGGAGACAAACAAATAGCAGACTTTATGCAGTTCAAAATTGAATTTGAACTTCACAGTTTAGATTCAGATTATGAAACCAGCTGCCCTAATGAGGAAAATTTTCTTGATGAAGAAGAACCGCCTCCTGAACTTGTCGATTTAAATCTTTTGTCAAGAAAATTTCAAAGCAAACATAATGGATTGAAAAGGCAGAAGCAGAGAACTTAGAAAGTCTACAATCCAATGATGAAAGTTTGCCAAAGGGCCTGTCTCATTTATAAGAGTTGTTCGATTTTAACGATGTGGCCAAGAGGCCAAAACTGGAACCTATAGAGACTGAAGTAGAAGAGTGTAATATAGGCAGTGAACTTAAACCTATGATGATTAAACTGTCTAAGACTTTACCAGCTCACATTAAACTCAAATACATAGAGCTGTTTAAAGAATTTTCTGATGTTTCCGCGTGGAGTTACGAAGATCTTAAATCCTAACACTGAAATAATACAACACAAAATCCCTCTCAAAGAAAACCAAAAACCATTCAAGCAGAAACTGTGCAGAATAAACCCTGTTCATTTTCCTTTGGTTCAGAAGGAGATCATGAAAATGTACGATGCTAGTATTATTGTCCCTATTAGATATTCTGAGTGGGTGTCTAATTTGGTGTCGGTTAGGAAGAAAAATAGAGAGATCAGGGTTTGTATAGACTTTAGAGACTTAAACAAAGCTTCATTAAAGGACAACTACCCTTTCCCTAAGATGGATCATATTTTACAAAGGGTGGTAGGGTCTAGGAGAATTTCTTTGCTAGATGGCTATTCGGGGTACAATCAGATCTTAGTTCACCCTGCTAATCAATTAAAGACAACCTTTACTACACCATGGGGCACTTTCATGTATGTGAAAATTCCTTTTGGTCTAATGAATGCTGGAGAAATTTTTTAAAGAGCGATGGACATGGCATTCTCAGAGGAACTGGGCTTCTTCATCATTATCTATCTTGATGATGTTACTGTGTTTTCAAAACAGATGAAGAGCACTTAGAACATTTAAGAAAGGTTTTCGAGAAATGCATAAAGTTTGGAATATCTTTAAACCCTAAGAAGACACTATTTGGTCTCCAAGAAGGTAAACTTCTTGGGCACATCATTTCAGAAGAGGGTATTAAGATAGATCCAAAGAGGATTGAGGCCATATTGCAAATATCTCATCCTCGGAACATCAAGGAGTTGCAATATTTCATTGGAAAGATTAAATTTTTAAGAAGATTCATCCCCAACTTGGCTGAGCTCCTTAGGAATATCAAAAACATGTTGAAGAAGGAGAAAGGGGTGAAATGGACCTTGGAAGCAAAGAAGTCCTTTGAGCTGCTGAAACAACGTTAACCAAAACACCGGTTCTATTAAGTCCTGATTTTTCAAAAGATTTTTATATTTTTTCGTTTGCATCAGAAGATACCATAGCTTCTATCCTTTCACAAAAAAATCCACAAGGACAAGAGCAGCCTATTGCATTCTTTAGCAAGGCATTGAGGGATGCCCCTCTGAAGTATAAAATTATGGAGAAGCAAGCTTTTTCTTTGGTTAAAGCATTGAAAGAATTTAGAGTATACATTCTTCACTCACACGTCAATGCCTTTGTCCCAAACTCAGTTTTTAAAGACATTCTAACACAGGACCGAGATGGTAAGAGAGGTAAGTGGATTGTTGTTACTCTTGAATATGATTTAGAGATAAAACCCACTAAGCTCATCAAAGGCCAAGGTCTAGCTATATTAATGGTTGAATCCAATTTTTAAGTCCTTGATATTAATATGATTAATGCTTTGGATGGTCAAGAGGAAATCTCAACTCCCATTGTCGAAAACCATTTCATGAACTCCTCTTGGTATGCTGATATTATTTATGTTTTGCTTAATTTGAATACACCTCCTGGTTTGAAAAAAACAAAGGCAATATTCCTCAAATTGAAAGCTGTAAACTATTGCATTGTAGATAGATGTCTTTATTGGAAAAATGCAAGTGGTGTATTGCTTAAATTCTTGCCTGATTTTGATGCAGAGAAGGTCAAGCACCAGTTCCATGAAGGAGAGTGTGGAGGTCATTTTTACTGGAAGACAACAGCCAAAAAAATCTTGAGGGCTAGTTTCTATTGGCCTACTCTTTTCCATGATGTGCACAAGATGATCATAGCTTGTCATAAATGTCAACCTTTTGAAGGCAAAAGAAAATTGCTACCCCTACCTCTACATCCAATCACTGTTGAAGCTCCTTTTCAACAGTGGGGACTTGACTTCATAGGGGAAATCCATCCATCATCTTCTGCCCAGCATAGATGGATTCTCACTGCCACAGACTATTTCACTAAGTGGATAGAAGCCATACCATGTAGGCAGGCCAATGATTCAGTTATCATAAAATTTATGGAGACTAATATTCTCTCCAGATTTGGTTGTCCTACCAAGATCATCACTGATAATGCAGCATCATTTGGATCAAAGAAGATGGTTGAGTTCTATCACAGATATCAAATAAAATTGGGGCATTCCATGGCCTATTACCCTCAAGGTAATGGACTTGCAGAATCCTCAAGCAACATTTTAGTGAACATAATCAAGAAACTGTTGGAAGACAACAAAAAGTCTTGGCACGCAAAGCTAGTTCATGCACTTTGGGCTGACAGATTGACTTTGAAGAAATCTATTGGTATGTCACCTTTCCAGCTTGTGTATGGTACTGCTGCAATTTTTCCAAACAACCTTGGTGTACCAGTTATGAATTTGATTCAAGAGTTGCAAACTGAAGAAAATGACATGATCAGAAGAATAAATCAGACCATTCATCCTTAGCAAACCAGAGAGAAGGTTTATAACAAAAAATTGCAGAAGCGGATCAGCATCAAAAAGCTTTTTGACAGAAGAACAAAAGCCAGCAATTTCAAAGTTGGGGAAAAAGTTTTAAAGTGGGACTCAAGGAGGGAAGACAAGGGAAAGCATGGAAAATTTGACAACTTATGGCTTGGCCCTTACTCTATTCATTCAGCTGCTGGTAAAAATTCCTATTTCTTACAAGAGTTGAATGGAGCAGAATTGTTTGGAGGTCCTATCAATGGAAGGATGCTTAAACATTACTTCTCTTGATCCATGATATGTTTTGAAGCCTTTTATATTTTTTCCATTATAAATATTTCATCCACCATTGCATTCAAAGTTAGAAAATCAAAACACAAAAACAAAAGAAAGAAAGAAAATAGGGCAGATTGTGAAAACAAGAAAGGTATAGCCCATACCAAAAAAGAGAAACAAATCTGAAAGTGTGCAAGCTTAAATACCACTCCTAAAAATGCACTTCTAATTAGTCAAATAGCCTAATCTTGAATAATTAGCTTTAAATTTGTTGTTGATAGGATAGTGAATTCGATTTGCCAAACTGTTTAATCTTGGCTTATCAGTAGGTAGATTAGGATAGAAATTAAAGGTTCAAACATGCTCAAAATCTGAACCTAAGTTTCCAAGGGACATGACTCAAATCTGTTTTATTTTCTGAGTCAAAAAAGATGTAAATCTGGTTCTAAATAGCTCAAAATCTGAACCAGAGAACAAGGAAGAAACAGCTCAAACAAAAGTCAAAACAGAGCTGTAAAAAGAGAAGGCAGTACTTTGAACTTTCAGATCTCAAGCCTTCCATTTTTTGTTTTAAATTTTGTGCAAAATAATGTCTATGTGTGGTGTGTTCTTATGCCAAAGACCAGCATCAAGTTAGATTGTTCAATCCTGACTTGAATGCTTTTAAATTTTTGTTGTAGAATTTAGAGAATAAAGTTTGTTGGACAGTTCAATCCCAACAGACAGTAGATTAGGTAGAGAATCATATGGGCTCAACTGTTTAATCTGAGTCCATGGAGAAATAAGGAGTAAAAATAGATTAGATTTCCTTCTTTCAAAAGAATAAAATGTTGTAAAAGAGTTTTCCAATCCAAGTGCACTCTAATGAAAAAAAATGTTAGATCACTAGGATTGGGTAGGTAGAAAGCTTGTTGATTGAAGAACCATTGTTTTTTTGGCTGCTAATATGTTTTCAAAGCAAGATCATCCCAGGAAAGGAAGGGCAGCCCAATGGATGAAGCACAGGCCAGCCTCCCAGAGAACACAATGGATGTGGCAGAGGTCAGCCTCCGAGAGAATGCAAGTCTGAAGTTCTTGATACCTTCAAGAAGGCACCATCCCCAAGTGGAGCCACTATTAGCCACCTATAAAATTTTTTATATCAAAAGGTGGCTAAGACTTTTTGAGCCTTCAAGGAACAATTTTTATTACTAAAAAGTGTTGCCTCTTGAAGACTCTTGAAGGCCTCATGGCTCTGTCCCAATCTTCACTACTGTGCCTATTCCACATTCAGAAATCTTGTTGATTCCCAAGGAAGAATATTGCTGCAAGCACCAGGTCCCTTTCCCCATTTTTCCAGACTAACCTCATCTTTGCCTTTCATCTCCCATGAAAAACCTTCATTTTCATGTTTTTCCCCTTTCCCTTCTTCAAAACCCTTTTTGGTAAGGTTTAAGATCCTTTATAGCCTTATCGAAACTCTCAAATTCCTTTGAAAACCATTGAAAAACCATCAAAATGCATATTTTATATATATTATGGACTTAAGCCCCTTGCGCTAAGTTTTTAATCCTCCTCTCCATCCGTCTTGGTGCTATAACAGAGCACCAAACCTTCAGGCGCTTATCACGTCACCCCTTGTTGATTAGCCCTCTGCTTTAACCCCCGGTAATATGTTCCCCCATATAACCCATGGCCCCACAGTTGGGTGCCAAGCTGCATTATAAATTATTATAAACCTTCGGTTATGTTAATTTTTTTATTTTTATTTTATTTTTAAACTTTCCGCCGGTGCGAAAATTACAGTAAATCCCCACCGTCGATCTGATCTGCAGATCGACAGCGTGCAATCCATCGCAGTCGGTGGTCCCCGCCAACCACTCATCATTCCAAAACCGCGCGGTATCCATCGCACCGCTTTCAAGTGGAGGGCGGTTTTTTCCCGATCGGCAACGATTTTGTTCACCAGTTGACGCATGGCCTGGGAACTCTTCACAAAACCATTGTTCATCGTGCATTAAAGTTCGGACGTGGACCCGGCGCGATATTGGCATCCACTGTCTGATCTACAGCCGCTCATCTGACGGTGGTCGCTCTTCAAAGAAGCCCGACAGTTAACCAAGCTACAGCGCAGCGTTTAAAGGATCTCCGCCATTGACCTGATCTATAGATCAATAGCCCACATTCCATTGCCTAGTCCCCTCGCCCACAATAATGCCGGTGGTCCTAGCGCCACATCAGCGTCCACGTGGTAGTTTTCTATTGGGCGGGTCTCCATGGTTCCTCGTTCAGTCAGCAAATCCGGACCCGAGAATTTTATTCAACATGGTTTAATTAAACTCTTGATGACCGGTCACATTTTCTAGAGTTTTTGACGCCTATTCTCCGTTGTTGATCCCTCTGGCCGATCTCATCTGATAGCCCACGATCGTCCCTTCGCCTCCGCTCCTTGCCATCGATCTCTGCGCAATCGATGGCTCTGATTTAAATTATTCTTCCACCTTCCCTTTGATTTCCCTCGATCAATTTCGACCATTAGATGATGCAATCCAATGGCCCTGCTCTTTCCACGTGCTTTCTGAAGCAACAGACCTATATATGCAGGATTTTATAATGTTTTTTGTATTTTGCAGGGTTTCTAATGGTTTTTCCGCCATGTCTGAAGAAATTCGAAAGCAGAGGGTGAAAATCCTCTTGCCTCTGACCCATCAAATAAAATCATTCGTAGGTTTCAAATTCACATATCATCGGTGGTTCATGAGGCATTGATGCCATATCACCCCTGCGCAGCCTTGCACTCTTGAAAAACACAGCAAGTCAATCACAAATCAAAGAGTATCAATGTCGACAACAAACATATAATAGAGAAAAGGATTGAAGACAGGTTTTATGGGGATTACGTCTAAGATGGTTTATCGAAAGCCTAATCCCCAATTTAAACACATTTTGAAGAAAATCTTAAGTGTTTTATCAATGGGAAAGCCTCCACCGCCACATCTGAGGGAAATTGATTCCTCCCAGCTACCGAAATGCCACCTGTGCCTCAAAGTATTCAATCAGAGGCTGAAAGTTATTGATCAAATGAAGATATTTGCCTCAGCGCAGCCAGAGAGTTACTTATGCAAGGAAAATTAATGGAAAAAATATCTGTAGAGTAACCCCGACATCACACAGAGCCTCAAAGGTCAACAAAAGCTCCCACCGAGCTTAATCTTAATGTAAATTATTTAATACAGAGGACACCTATTGTAAGTTTCTTCATTGAGCCCCCCAAAGGAAAAGAAGCCATTTAAGTTTGTATTAATTATCTTCAGAGATCCTTTATCAGATCTCACCTCCTCATCCTTCTATATATACTTCTACAGAAGATGAGAGAGGGGTTCGTTGCAGAACTTTGAAATACATTTGAGCTTAAACTTCTGATTGTAAATAGTGTTCACCGGCCCTTGAAGCTTTGTTTGTGTTTAGATTAGTTAGGTTGAATAGTGAAGATGACTGCTGAATTGAAACATTGGACTTGAAGACTGTAACTGGTTTGACATCAATAACAAGTTGTTTCTTGGGATCCTGGTCTATATCACTGGTGAAGTGCCCCTTTCTTTGTTATTGTTTTTCCTTCTATGTATGTCATATTGTTCACTATTCTGATAAAGCACTAACATTATAGAGCATTTAATGCTTACTACCTTCTCATTGATAAGCTTTATCTCAATGTTTCCTCTGATTATGGTTGATGAAGAATGATTTAATACAGCTTTACATTTATAATGTTAATTTCTTCACCACTGTTTGCCTCAAACATTGTTCTTGAAAGTTATTTTCATCATTTTCTTATTAAATTTAGACTAGAAAGGATATTACTTATTTAGTTGATATTTTCCCAGGCATATTTTCAAGGTTTCTGTAAAGACCAAAAGCAAACTAGGTTGAAAGTACTTTATCCGATCTTAAGTTAGAATTTTTATTTTCTTATGCTTTATATTTTCTCCTTTGGTAACAGCAAGATACTGGATTTTTTGTCAATTAAGCTGATTTAATACAAACTTGCCCAAGAAATTTATGGTTAGCCCTATTCTTGGTTGGTTTTAAATAGTTACTTATGAGGCTTTTCTTGTTTGGACTGACTATAAATCCCCTGTGAAATTATTATCATTTTCCACCCCTCCAACACTTTATTGTTTCCATTCCATCACTCTAATCTCAATAATATTTTGATATAGATGGCTTTCCCCTTGGATCACTCTTGATTTTGTTGTTCAATTAAAGCCCTGATATAACTCCATAGCGCAATGGACTAAAAACCAGCGTTATATCTATCTTTTAGCCAAAGTTGTTCTACTTGCCTGCAACTTCTCTCCTTTGGAACTCTTTGCATTTAGATCTTTCCACCTCAAACAGTATTCATGCTCAACCATCCAAAAACAAAACAAACCCTTGGCCTTCATAACTAGCCTAACATCATTACCCCAAACTTCAAAGACAAATCCATCTTTGAACTTATTAGAGAGATCCCTCTTCGGATTCAGGAGGGCTAGATCCTAGAATCCCAAAGTGGTTGAAACGATGTTTTTTCTGTGATTGGACTTTGCCAATCTTGCTAATTACATATTCCTAACACCCCCCAAGAGTGTCTTGTATGTGTGGCCAAAATTTGGATTGCTATTGTGGAGAAGATGCCAATCAAAAGTCTCATTCCCACAATATTTGAGAATGGTGGTTAGTGCCATGATCGATGGTCAGCTAATGCAATCTAAAACATTATTGGTGCTGCCCTTATTGTACTTGATGTTCAAATGAAACTATTGCAGATATGTGGACGACTTCTGATGGAAATTGTTTTGCAACTTCCCTTGTGTCTGTATGAACTGCAGGGGTTGGTGGTTTGTGTGGATGATTTTTTCCTTCCCCAAAATGTAATGCTTCCATTATCAACAAGCCTGCACAATGGTGTTACACAACATTTTTTCACCTTCCCCGCAATCCCCATCCTGAACATTGGAGGACCATTTATTTGAATTTTGTGTATTGTCATGCCTTGAAAAAAGTGTCATTTCCTCTCTTTCCATGAGAAGAAAATTTCCTATGTTCATTATTCCTGAAGCATGCTCTAAAAAATATATGATTTTGGGTTGGTGCTAGCAGGCAGTTATGGCCTTGTGCCCATAAAGAAATTAGCACTGGGCCTCATGCCCATTGGTGCTCTATCTCAGTGGACTGCCCACACTGAGCTGTTTTTGGAAATTTTTTTAAAGTAGAAGCGAAGTTTCCATTCTCAACCACTTCATGAGAGGAGTCAACATGGTTTGTTTGACTGAATAATGTCGAACATCTTCCTTTGGCTTCTTGTTTCCTACATTTGAGCAACCTCCCAAAGGATAAGGCCCAAGGGATCCCAACCTCCTCCTCCTCTCCTATAAATACATCTCTCTCACGTAGTTGTAGCTAGATGAAATGGTTGAATAGTTGAACAGTCTGCATTAGGGGAATTTTGAGGTCTAAAATGAGCTTCCTAAGGAAATAATAAAATAATAGGTAAACCAATAAAATAATATTTATGAATTTGAAATTCACTTTTTGCACCAAAATCCATGTAACCATAGTTACATTCAATTCAAAAGTTATACCAAAATAAAATTAATAATTTTTTTTTTTTGATGTGACTATAAATAAGAAAGAGCTTTTCAAGAAAAATTCATTATCATTGAACAACTAATGCATTTTTCCTTTGTACTTAAATAACTTAAAATAAAATATAAATATAAATTTATAAACTCTTAGTTATATTAAATGTTATTAGTTAAAATTTATAGTATTTAAATTGTATAATAAGATGTAATTAATATACTATATAAAAATAATATAATATAATATAATAAATGTATAGGGATATGCATTGTTTCTTTCAAGAAATATGAAATGACAATAATATATTTTTATTCAAAAAGTGTGAAATGACATTTATTATGAGTACTTTACTTTGACTTTAAAAGTACTTAGAGCACTATCATTGTTAACCATGAGTTTTTATCCACCATTGATAATGTAACAAGAAAGTACTTTTAACTCAAGCAATGCCACCTTAACCATTAGGGATGATTTCATCCCCTAAAATGTGATTGGTTCTCATAAAGTGAATTTTGATAGTACATTTTCCTTAGGAGGCCCATTTTAGACCTCAAAATTTCCCTAATGGATATAGCTGGTGTGAGATAGAGCAGAGAGAGACCTATTGTTGAGAGAGAGTCTAGGATTATTGCCTTGCCAAGTCTAATTCTTCGATGAATGATTGAGACACACTTTGACTAGACCCGCTGAAGGAGGCTGAAACGTCAAGCTTCTTTTGGTTGTAAAGTCTTTCTCTCTTCTTATTAATACATTATTGATGCTATGGTTCCTATTTTTCATTTGATAAGATTAATCTTGTGCAATATGTTTAGTTCTCCTTGACAAATTAAATATTTATGAATGTAAGTATTGTTTCGTATGTTACTATCGTTCTTTGATCCTTGTGCAGGCACCTGAGTACTACCACTGAAGGACTGTAACATGTAATGAAGAGATTAGGAGAGTGTTGCCACAGCTATGAAAACTATGTTGGAACAAAGGTAGGACATCTATCCCAACTCAGTTTCATTCATAAACTAGGAATCGATGCATTAACATGTCCTCTTGCTGCTAGACCCAACCTAGGGCTAGAGGGATCACCTCTGTCCACATACGGAATTTACTTGCATAACAAGTTGGTGATTCCACTGGGGATCAATGTGTGTTTTTCATCTCTAGTTGTTCATATAGAATTTTTCTTGTCAAGTTGAATTTGGTTGTTTCATCATTTTTTTTCTTTGTTTGACCTATCTGACTGTTGCCAACCATCTTGTTCAGTTCCAGAGTGTCCAGTCTAACCTCTGCTCAGTGGTTTTTATTTTTTCCCATGGTTTTCCAGCTCAGCACTATTTTTCCTTGAACAGTCACGTTGAATAGCGCATGTTTCTTTTGTCATAGGTGCGCCAACCCCTGTTTAGCACATATTATAGCTAAACAGTCACGCTGAATCTTGTAGGATTGAATTTTGGTCACTTTCCAGAGTTTTGTCAGTTTCTCTTATCTTTGGATTGGATTTTCACCCTTCAATTGGTCTACTGATATTGTTTTGACTCTGTAGTCTCAGTCTTCTCAGCTATTTGTCCATCATCTTACTAGCAGAGTTTGTTGCCCTAGGGTTTCTAGGTGCCTTTTGCCGTTTGTGCTACCCTCTCCTCACTTAGCCTTCTGAGTTGAGTTCGAGTAACATTGATCTTTTTTGTTTCAGTTCATTGACTGATTTTTTTAGCCTTTCTTTCGGTTCTTCGTGTCTTTGGTTTGTTTAATGATCACCTTTGTTCTCGTTTAGCTCTCCATTTTTCACTTTGAGCATAGATTACATTGCTCGTTGGATCATTTCAAAATCCCTTTGTTTGCTTGGAAGAGTACATCTTTTTTTTTAGTGTGTTTCATGTTTTTATTGGATTGATCTCTTTGTTTTAAATCATTACATTCGAAGTGCTCAAAACTAGTGTTTATTTTTATTTTTAGTGTAACAGTGCATTGTGCTTCTTATTCATCTAAAAACAAAAAAATTTCATTCTTTCGCTTAAATTGAAAATGAAAATGTTATTTTTCATTAGTATCTCTTAGCGAACCAGGAAAGAGTTTTTCACTTCCTACTTTGGTTGTATTAGATGCATTAGTCACTTTTTTCTTTTGATTCAATTGATTTCTACTTTGTCATAGATTCCTATCCTTCTCTTAGCTAGCATTCATTAAATGGAAATGATTTTCTTTTACATGTAGTTTGCATTAAGAAATTGAGATAACATTTGGTAAGGCCTTGAAATCACAAAATTAATTCAAGATCAACCTTAAAATGAATTCAATCAACCTAAGGAAGCATTGAAACCTAACGCACATATTTTAGAGGTCTAAGCTAGTGACATGTTTCGACGTCATTAAACCTAGTAGCTGTCGTTCACCATCTAGCATTAGACAGTGCTAGCATGGACTTGTGCTCTTTGTACCATCGCGTATATAAAGGGAGACCCTCACAGGTTGCAATCCTTTATTGATAGGAAGCTGAGTCTGCCGTCTTGTAACCGTGATACACAAAACACAACATTCACGATGATTTCTTGCACGTACGTCAAGTCTTTAATCATTTCTCTTTCATTTGATCACCAAGGTGTATATTGCAGTTCATGGAAACTTGGTACACCCTCTTTCTTATTTTACCTCAGTAGTCATTTTGGTCTTTTCGGGACTCTCTAAAAGTGAAAAGATCATCGAGCACTTGTCCTTTCACGCTCGTTCAATCTGAAAGTGACTAGAGTCATCATTTCCCTCTTTCTTCACTCTTGAAACATGAAACAATAGAGTTTAATTTCAATGTCATAAAAAAAATTTCCTATGATCACATGCTCATTAAAGATATTTTCTTGGCTTGTTTTTATTAGTTCCTTAGTATTTGGTCTTAGAGCCTCAAATAGGATATCTAGTTTCCTTTCCATTTTGAAACACAATCATAGTGGCAGAACCACCAGTTTTTTCATCCTCTTCATTACCTCCTAGTGGTGATCCTTCTCCTGAAGTTTCTTCGAAATCATCTCAACCCACTAGGTCTATGAATTTCTGGCAATCTATCCTTCCAAGTATCTTACCTCTTGCTACTCGATCTCCTCTTGAAGAGCCATTTGATATCAATTTGAAACCTCGGGATGCTTGGTATGGTTTTGGGAATGAGGAATAATGCCCTCCTTTTAGTTTAGAACCATATTTATTAGCTACTTATTTACTTGCTACCGCTCGTCATCTTTTCAACGATCAAGTGGCTTCATCTCACATGGATTCTTCGAGTCTCGTTAGTAGTGAAGAGATTTATGTTTCTAAAGAAGATCATCAACTCCCTCTGGAGAAATTTCCTTATGTGTCAAGTCAACCTTACTCACAACCGGTATCTCTCCCACGTGGTTATCGAACTTTAGGTCAGGTATTTCTAGCGTAATTGCATTGTTGTTTCAAAATCCAATATGGTCCGATACGTCAACTCCCTCCGTGAGCTCGGTTGTCTCGGTATCGAGGGCATCACCCTCGACTCCTATGACATCGAATATTGTAACCTCTATTCCTCTTCGACCAACTTTTTGTGTGGCTTCATCTGCACCGGCTGTCAGTATGACTCTGTCGTCATCAGGGTCCTCTATTGTTCGTAGGTCTATTTTTATCAATCCCATGATACCTATTAGACCTGTCATGAGTGGATCACAACCTCACACTATAGAAATCCCACCTACTTGTAGTGCACCTATGGTTTCTACTTCTATTCCTAGCAGTTATATAGTCGATGAGTATCTGTTGGCCATTCAATAAGAGTATTCTACCTCTCAGGGTCCTTAGCAGCAGAATTACACCCCTCAGGGTTCTTAGAAGTTAGCAACTTTTAGAAATCCTCTACATCATTATGACGTGTATGGTAATTCCATATATTTGCCTCCAATTGATCCCAGTCAATTCACATACCAACAGGGACAATCCTTAGGCTCACAAGGACAACCCTTACAGGGAAAACCTTCGATCCAGCAAGGACAACCCTCTGGTTCGCAGGGACAACCTTATGGTCTGGACGAACAACCCTTATAGGGACAACCTTTGGCCCAACAAGGAAAGCCCTTCATCTCTACTAGTCAATATCATGTTCAATAGGGTGCATCCTATGTTCCTGGGGGGAAATCTATCTGCAACAGGGATAACCTTTTGTGCAACAACATCCAACTTACGTTTAGCAAGGCCAAAATTTTGTACAACAAGGACAACCCTATGGTCTTGCGTTAGGTCAACATGGTATTTAGGGGAAACCTAGCCCGTCCCAACCATCAGGCCAACCTTTTAAATAAGGAAAACCTGGTGGCCCTCAGTATCCAAGCCAACCTGCTCCGTAGGGAGAGGTTGTCTAGCCTCAGTATCTGGGTCAACCTACACCCCAGGGGCAACCCGTTCAGAAGCAAGGTGCCACTTATCTTCCTCTAGGTCAATATTAGGTCATATATAGTGCACCCCAAGGCATTACTTACATCCCTCAAGGTCAATCCCAGATGGTATACAGCTCTCCTCAAGGCACTGTGTGTCTTCCACTAGGTCAAACTTAGGTTTTGTATAATTCACCTCATGGCACTGCTTTCATTCTGTAGAAAAATCCATATGTTTCTTAGCAAGGACTTCAGTGGTATGATTAGAATCAATGTCTTGGTCCTCAACCCACGTATGGGAAATTTTTTTAGGCTTATAACCCCTATGGACAAAATCCTCTCGGACAAAACATATGGGGGAAGAATTTCTCTCAACTTGGTTGGAATCCCAATGTTGGTCTTTATCAACGAACTACAATTCCTTTTAGTACTCAGTTACCTTTCCTTGCTACGCTGGAAGTACCCGATATGTCGAATTTAACGAATGACCCTATCCTTCATAATCCGTATTGACCTCTAGCTCCAACCAGAATTCCTGGCGATTGTCAAAATTTGAGGGTATGTTCGGGTAAGACCCCCAAGCACATGTTATGACATACCACCTTTAGTGTTCCTTTAACTCTTGGGTTTACGATTCTATTAGACTCCTTCTT
Organism: Pinus albicaulis; assembly: GCA_034641835.2. Taxonomy (NCBI): domain Eukaryota; kingdom Viridiplantae; phylum Streptophyta; class Pinopsida; order Pinales; family Pinaceae; genus Pinus; species Pinus albicaulis. The sequence continues at coordinate 723,791,925 of CM076571.1, read as the reverse complement.
TTCCAACAGACTCTCACTGGTGCCGCTGCCAAGTGGTACATCGAATTATCCCATGGTGTCTTCCAAGATTTCAACTCTTTAGCCATGGAATTTCTCATTCACTTTCAGTTACCAGTTCGGTATGAAACTGGGACACACTTCCTAACGTCCTTGAAGCAGGATCAATCTACTCAACTATCTGATCATATTCATGAATGGAGGTGTCTTCATCACTTGATCAAGTTTCAGATTCCTGATCAACTTCTAAATGATTGGTTCACTACCTCCTTTGTTGCTCTGATTTCTAAGGACATTGCTATGGGGGCATGCGTTACTAATGAACAAGTCATTTCTCGTGTCTAGTACCTTGATCTCGTGTACTCACAGTCTGGTACATTGTACGAACTCTGTCTTGATTCCCCTCGACCTGGAACTTCCAAAGCATCGGTGCTGCCATCAATAGACGATATCATCGATTCCCTATCTCAGACTTCTTGGAAGTGTTCTCCTCTGAATCCTAGGAAACAAAAATCTACTCCTTCCAATGATACTCCTTCTCAGTCGATCCCAAAATTAGCTAAAAATACGGAAGTGAATGCCATCAAGGCCAATCTAGTAGATAAAACTTCCAAAGGAAAAATAAGGGTAAATGTAAGGTCAAAGCTGATACCCTGAAATAGGATTCTCAGAAATCTCGTGTTGATGATGGTCTGCAACGTAAACCTAAGTACCCTTGTTTTATTTGTGACGAAGAAAAATACACCAAGGATTTTCCCTGATAGGCTGAAGTGAGTTGATCACTCAAAGTCACCCAAGGCACTCCGGTTGTTCTCGAAGAACCCTTTTCATCACATCAGGCCTAGTTGGTAGAGAAACCTTAGTCCTTTATCCCATTTGGCTCTCAGGTTTTAATTATAAATGGTCCTGCATCCGCTTATATTTCTACCCGATCACAATATTATACCAAACCGTGTCAGACAATAGGGAAGGAAATCGATGATGGTCCTCCTCCCCTGCCTGCTTCTGGCCCTCTTCAGATTGAAAGGCCCAATACTGAGCCTATTTTACTACCACCTTCCAAAGGTGTACTCCATAAGTCTTCTTATAATCCTAACGCCAGTGCTGCTCAACATTACAGTATTGTTGAGGATTTGGCTCAGGTGCCATCTGCTATGTCTACATTAGAAGTAATTCAGAGTTGTCTATCTCAATGGAAGGCATTGCTATCTACCATTGGTGGGGTTGATCCCATTGATTCGAGCCTTATCACTTTCAATTTGGAGAATCCCGTCCCATGTCTCGCTCACTAGCATGCACTGATCATCCAAGTTGGGATTAATGGACTGGGTATCCATTGAGCGGTCATGGATGAGGATGCGTCTACATGCATCATGTCATATACCCACTAGAAATACATTGGTTCTCTAGCTCTGATTTTTATCCAAATGATGTAGAAGCGTTTTATGGAAGGGAATCTAAACCTCTCTGTGTTCTCGCTATTTTACCAATTAATTTAGAAGGGAAATCAGTTAACATTGAGGTTGTAGTAGTTGATGCCAAGCTCAATTACAATATTCTCCTCGATCGTAGATGGACTCATGCCATGTTGTGTGTTTTGTTCACTCTCTTTTGTGTTTTGTGATTTCCACAGGAAGGAAAAATCATCACTATCGATCAGTTGTCTTTTTTCACTTCTTCATCTTCCAAGAGCAACGTTCCATACGTAGATCAAATTCCTACGCCTTATGAGAGCATAGTGCCAGGTCTTTTCAAAGATTCCACCCTCATGGGTATTTTTCCTCTTCCTCCACCCAACATTGTTGAGGTTAACATGATCTCCCGGTATTCTAATCCATGGATCACCCCTTCACCTGAGCAAGTCGATTTGTTTTGTGATTCGATGCCTTTAAGTTCAATCGAGATTGATTATTGTGAACTTATTTCGACTTCGGATCCTCTGCCCTATGATCATGTTCCTTTGAGTATGTCTCTTGACAGTTATTCTCAATCCCTTGGCTCAACAATTCAGATGCGCCCAATCCCTTGAGTGAGATATTTCCCTCCGATGAGGCCATCATGGAAAATATGTCTCTTGAGTATCCTCCTTGGGAGGATAGTCATCATCTTTCATTGTTCGTGCCTAGCCTTGGGGCCATGTCTACTTGTCTCGAGAGGTTTTCTTCTCAATTTCCTTCTCCTCTGCTTCAAACACCCATCGTGACACATGAAGTCTTTGTGGAAGGTAACTTGGGCAACATCACACAAATGATTCCTATCAACATCTCCATTAAACTGGGGGTTGTCAAGAACATCCATATTGGGGTGACCTGTTATCCTGATGAGATCAAGGCCTATACTAGTCTCTTTTGCGAGTTTCGTGATGTTTTCCCATGGTCTTACGAAGAAATTCCTGGCATCGATCCAAGTATAGTGGTGCATGAGATTCCTATCTATCCTTGTGCAAAGCCTGTTCACCAGCATCTTCATCCTGTGCACCCTAGAAAGGCGGCCGCTATCAAAGGTGAAGTTGAAAAATTTCTTCGAGATGGTTTTATCTATCTGATTCCATTGGCGGAATGGGTTTCCAATATTGTTCCTATGGATAAGAAACAAGGTATTATTTGGGTCTGTTTAGACTACCGTGATATCAACCATGCTTGCCCTAAGGATAATTATCTCTCTCCTTTTATTGATGAAATCATTGATGACTATGCTGGTAGTGAGATATTTTCCCTTATGGATGGGTTTCTTAGGTACAACCAGATTAATATTCTTCTATATGATCAACACAAGATCGCCTTTATCTGTCCTTCGGGGAAATTTGCCTATAAAAATCTCCCTTTCAGGCTTAAAAATGTTGGGGCTATGTTTGAGTGAGAAATATCATATTCTTTCCATGAAATCAAATGCATTTTTTAGTGTTATCTTGATGACCTTTTGGCTCATTTGGCTGAGCGTAAAGAGCATCCTGATCATCTCCGACATATTTTTCTTCACTGTCGACGCTATAACATCCAGCTCAATCTGCAAAAGTGCATCTTCTGCATTGAATCCAGTAGACTCTTAGGGTTTATCATCTCCAAAGATGGGATTCATATCGATCCCCTCAAATTTGAAGATATTGTTAATCTCCCCTCTCCTTCCACCTTACATCAGTTGCAGAGTCTATAGGGGAAAGCTAACTTCCTATGTTGTTTTATACCTAGATATGCTGAAGTGGCCAAAGGATTTATGCGATTACTGAAGCAAGGCGTCCTATTCCTTTGGGATGAGATCACCCAAAAGTCCTTTGATGCATTGAAGACGTTGTTGGTCAACGCTCCTCTATTGCATCCTCCAAATTATCATCGTGATTACTCCTTCTATTTGGTTGTCGCGTTTAGCACGATTTCCATGGTTTTGGTACAAGACCATGATGATGGTGGTGAACATGTCATTTACTATATTAGTTGCAATCTTCTTGATACCAACACGCATTATGCAAATGTCAATAATTTGGCGTTGGATGTTGTTCAAGCTATTCAACGTTTTCGTCACTATATTCTATTCTGCACAATGATTGTGATTTCCGATTGCAACCCTATGACTTATATATTGACTCTTCAATTGCTGGGGGGAAAATACTCTAAGTGGATTGTTATCTTCCAAGAGTTCTATTTGGATTTCACTACTACCAAGTCAAAGAAATAATTGGTCTTCATCGATTTGATCTACTCTCTCCCTTCTGGTTCTGCTCTGTCTGCCTCCGAAGAACGCATTTCTGATGACATTATTTTTCTTATTAGTACCCTTGCTACTTGGTATGATGATATCATCATATATCTTTATACTTCCACCTTCTAATCTGAGTTGATGAAGGATGCTCAACAATGCATCTGCGATCATTCGCAACCCTATTGCATAGTCGAAGATACTCTCTACCGCATCAAAGTTGATTCCATTCTCCACCAGTGTTTGAATCTTGAGGAGAATGAAATGGTCCTGAATGATTTCCACAGTGGAATATATGGTGGTCACATTTCTGGATTTGATTCTATATAGAATATTCTTCATGCTGGCAATCTATGGCCCATCATCTCTAAGTACTACATTATTTTTTTCCATAGGTGCCATGATTTCTAGATTTATCAGCAAGACACATGCACCGCCTTCCCATATTCATCTTGTCATTACCGTTGGTCCCTTTGTGAAGTGGGGCATTGATTTTATGGTGTGTAACCCTCACTTAGCTGGGGAGCTTCTTATATTATCGTAGTCAAGGACTACCACACAAAATGGGATGAAGTAATGCCTACACTTATAGCTGACGGTAAGACAGCTACAAAATTTCTATTCAATCATGTAATTACTAGGTTTGGTGTCCCTCAAGCCTTTGTTACCAATCATGGTTCCCATTCTCGACATTACATGGTGGCTGAGTTGACTTCTAAGTTGGTTTTGCGTCATGACAACTCAATTTTGTACTACCCTTAGGCCAATGGCTAGGTTGAACCCGTGAAAAAAGTTATCGTCACTATGCTTCAACGTACGATTGGGATGCACAAATAAAATAGGAATCTCATGTTTTTTTAGCTCTCTGGGCTTACTAAACCTCAGTGAAGGATGCGACTGGATTCAATCCATTCCAGCTTGTCTATGGTCTGGAAGCTACCCTTCCTATTGAATGTGAATTCCATTCTCTCAAAATATTTGTTGAATTGTTTCTGAATAATTTTCCAGAAGAAGAGCATCTTCTATATTTAGAGAGGCTTGTTGAAACTTTCCACTTTGCTGCTCTTGTTATAGAAGAACAGAAAAAGCAGGTCAAAGCTCATTTTGACTAGTCAGTTTCCCCTCGTTCCTTTATAGAAGGAGACCTTGTCCTCATGTACGACCAAGCTCATGATAAGTTGGGGGCAGCCAAATTCCAACCCATGTGGCATTGGCCCTACATTGTTAAGCACGTTTTGCGGAATGGGGCTTATGAGCTAATTGATTATGAAGGTCATCCTCTGGATCAACCAAGAAATGGGTTGTATCTTAAAAATTACTATGCATGAGTCTTTCATGCATGTTTCTTTGTACATAGGTGGGCTAATTTTCTATGCTTTAAAAGTAAATGATTTGCCAATTTCCTTTTTTTCTAAAATGATTCGCCCAAATTTTAGATTACACCATTATTTTGTAATATTCCCAAATGGGAAAACCAGGAATATAGCTCATAATAATGGAAATAACATAAATTATTAACACATTACATGTGATCCAAATAGTATATCCATGGAATTATGTATAAAAATAATAAATAAGTACAAGATCTTAGGGATCAAGTCCCTCAAGATAGGAAAAAGAAGCCTCCAATGCGCAAAAGCACTCAAATCATGCAGTACACTGCTATACAAAACATTGCAGCAAGTACATTGTAGTTTTAGTGACTAATACTGTAGCTAAAACAATATATATATATATATATATATATACATACATATATATATATATATATATATATATATATATATATATATATATATATACATATATATATATATATATATATATATATATATATATATATATATATATATATAAGTTGATCTGATAAGGTCGTGCTCATACAAGGCAAAAAATGGAGATCTATGCTCCCATACAATTTTCTAAGACAACCCAAGAAGGTTTTTCGGAAGCACAAAAAATATAAATGGTGGATATAAAGCCCTAGGGCTGAAGATTCATTGAAACTGAAGCCCATAGAAGGAGGTTGCTGAATATAATGTAGATCTAAATGAACTCCTCTAAAATAATCTCTCAATTAAGGGTTGATCCCTTCATGGAAAGAAAAAACTCCAAATGGAGCACTGAACTTACCCCTCCAATCAGATCACTAAAATACCAAATATGTCAAATAAGCCCCAGGGGCTCCTTTGCTGGCCTTCCCATGGAAGGAAGCCTTCCTCCACTACAAAACTAGCTCAGAAAACACCCAATACAACCTTCCACTGTTGCACCCTGCAACTCAACACATATCTCAATAAAAACTGCACTGTCCCACAAGACTGAAGCTTGGCCTGAAGCCTGAATGTGGAAATGTAGTGCAAAGATCTTACTATGAGGCTTCTCAAGGATAGAGGTTGGATTCCCGACCACGAACACCCTGTGCTAAAGAGCACTTGCAATCTTAGCCAAACAACCAAAGAAGGCTATATGTCTAAACATACCATATATCAAAACATAACATATATCAACATGATGAATATGGCTTCCATCCTCTTCCTTATATGAGTGATGAGCTTTCTAACCCTAAACCCCACTCATTAAAGGCATTATCTCCATGCAAGAAATCTCCCTCCAAAACTGTGTTGTCTCTCCATAAATTTTCACATTTCCATGACAACACTGTTGATTTTGTCAAAGTTGACCCATTCAAGGTGTTCCAACCCCTGTTCACACCTTATCGTGCCATATTAAGCTAAAAATATAATCCACTTTCACATGAGAAGTGGTTTTATTCCTAATAAAGAGATTTATGGGTCTCCCTACCCACTTATTCATCAAACAAGAAAGAAAAATTAAATTTTAATATTCCAATTAGTTGCATGCTAACTTAGGAATATTACAATCCTCCCCTCCCAAATGTTGCTTGTCCTCAAGAAATTGCAAGGATAGATCTGAAATTTTTTGAAAATCTTCATTCCCATGTGAAGCTCCACCCTCCAAGCCATCATCCATATAAAATGAATCACCCTCCAGAATGGTAATTCATAGAAAAACTCCTCCCATATGAGATGTTCCTCCCAAATACATTTGTCAATCATATGGCTCCCTTTATAAGGAAACAAGTGATATAATGTAGCATCCATATAATGTCCCATTCTCCCCTCAAAGCATGAATAAATGTGGCAACTTTAATTCCCAATGGACACATCCAACCAATGTGTCATCCTTCCAATCATGTCCCCAACAATGATAAGAACATTATCAACGTATGGGATCACAATAAAAGTCATGATAGTTTCCATATGTAGTAATGGAGAAGGAAAATGGTCCCTCAAGTGCAACTAGTGTAGTTTTACTCCTAACTACATAAGAATATTGCATGATGAGTGGTTTCCCAGCCACTTGTTTTCTGCCCCAATATTCTCACAAACTTGGAGAAGGTGTATGGTGTATGGTGAAAATTGAGCATACATTGCATAAGATATCATCTCCCCAAAATCTCCTAGGGAGTGGCCATCATCAATGCTTCTTATGGCCTCAAGTAGACCACAAAGTCTAGAAGAAAGAGTGCCCCCTCTTGGAGCTATGCCCTACACATGCATGGCAAGGAAATGAAAATATATAGTAAATGAATCATGATATACAGAAATACAATCTTTACCATGTACTTGGTTCAAGTTAGTAAGGTAGCTCATAGATGGGACTCCTCTCACTCATAATGAGAAATGAAGTGGCTGTGATAGCTCAACCAATGATTCATGTCTTCTCTCATCCTCCAAATAATCCATGCATCTCCTCATATGGTGGTGCATCTCCTCTTTGAAGCCTTCCCAAATGAATCCCTCCAGGATAGTACGGTATGCTCTTATAAAACCAGTGGGTTTGGAGAGCAACCCTTCATATGTTGCATCTAGTAGCTTCTCCTTGAGCTTTGAGGCTCTAGTCAAGAATAATCTACTCTAAAAATAGATGACACCATCTACCACTGCATATCTCCCATCAGATAATTTGTCATCAAGAACTCTGCATGAAAAGAGATCCTTGGAGTATTCCAATAATATATGGGATCTCCAATAAGGGTCAATAATCAATGATGACATCGTTTTTGATATATCATGTGAAGCACTTGTCATGTTTCTACTCTCTTCTTCAACATCTCCCATGCCAAAGTCATACACCGAGATTCTGCAATCTTGCCTCTGTTTCTCCTCCTGCAGCTGCTCATGCTCTAGAGAATGTGGAAGCTATTGGAGTCTAGCCTTCCTTGAGAAGCTATTACCCATCAAATTTTTTTTTGAGTTTGGCCAATGTAAACATAAGTGGGTACCAACCTCTACCAAATATGGAATATTCTTCCAATATGGAAGTATCTTCCGATTCTCAAAAACCATGGAGTGGTCTCCTTGCACCATGATGGTGCCATCCATCCCTGAAACATCTTCTCTCATCGCAAGATGTTTGGTGAGGGTGGGTAATAATGATATTGGGAGAATGTCTCCCTCCTCCTTGAGCCTACCCCAGACTCTTTGCACTTTGTCAAGTCCTCTCAAGGTCCTCACCCCTCCGGGATCAATGAGTGGTGCAATAAGAGGTGAAGCATCTCCCATCATCTCCTAATCTGGTGGTCTCCCAGGTGGAATGCCTCTATGCAATGAGACATCAATATCAAGATTAGACTGCATATATGAGTGGACTACTTTGTCCTTTCTCTCATTGTACAAATCAATATGCCTCTTCTGTGCATCAACCTTCTAAAATAGATAGGGGTGTGTGCTCCTAGTGATGTGATGCTAACCATCCTCCCTATCTTCTTCTTTCATCTTCAATATCTCAAAATCTATCACTGATGGCACATGTTGCTCATGGAATATGCCCTAATCTCCATATGTGAAATTCTTTGGAAATTCTTGCAAGGGTACAAGAATTCCTCTCACTGGAGCAATTGCTCCATCTTCCTCTCCATGAGGTACTAGATCTGCTCCTGATGTGACAATGATGTTACCTCTTACCTTCTCTTCCCATTCATCATGAATGGAGGTTGCCTCATCATCATTAAGATGCTCTTTGTTTAGTTCCTCTTTTGAAAAAGATATCTCCATGTCTTCCTTTTGAGAAGAGAACTCTTTCTGAAGTGGGGATCTTTCCTTTAGCAAGGGATTCTGCAAGTTTTTAACCCCCTCAATAGCATTCTGGAATGGATTTGGGTTTATAGATCCTTCCAACTCATGCAAAGGTTTTTTTTGTTTAGGCTTGGCAAGCTCAACCAAGGATGTTTCAAAATGTTTTGCATCAAATCTTTTCACTAACCTCCTAGTGAAATTTTCATAAGTAGATACATTTACATGATTCAAGGAAGAAGTTTCATAAAACCACCAGGCATAAGCTTTACCTTCAAGATGAAGCATTTCTACTCTAATGGCTTCCTCTTCCAAAACTTGGTTCTGCCACAAATAGGTTTCTAGCTCCTTCACCCAAGCCCTGGCTGTACATTTAAGTGACCCATCAAAAGTAGATAGAAAGAATCTACCCAAAGCATGATGCTTTCAAATATTGCTTCTATTATGATTTCTAGGCCTTCTATCCTCCTTGATATTGCAAAACCCTTGAAATTTTAGATGATCATTGAACCTCTGAGATTGAGATTCATACTCCTGAAGATAGTCACCAAGATTCTCCTCCTTTGGTACATCTCCTTCCTCCATCTCTCCTTCTATGAACATAGGCATGGTAGAGCATTGTAGATCTGATTGTGTGGCTGAATGATCACACCCATAATATGAATAATTGGAGATTTATTCATGTATAAATATTTTTGAGGGATATTCATGTCTTTCCCTCCTCATTCCTTTGATTTCTCTGTTAATCTCTTGCATAGTTTGGAGAAGAAGTTCTGAAGACATCTTTCCCTCCATTTCTCCAAATAATGGAGACTTGCATTTTCCTCTTCTGTAAGCCTTATATTTTCTATGAGAAGCTTCTTCTTCTTTTGATAACATAGATGCAATGTCTTCACAGGCTAAGAAATATTATGCTTTGATACCACTGTAATATTTCCAAAAGGGAAAATCAGGAATATAGCTCATAATAATGGAAATAGTAGAAAGCATTAACAAATTACATGTGAGCCAAAAAACAGATCCATGGTATTATGTATAACAGCAATAAATAAGTACAAGATCTTGGGGATCAATTCCATCAAGATAGGCAAAAGAAGCCTCCAATGCCCAAAAGCACCCAAATCATGCACTACACTACTATACAAAACACTACAACAAGTACATCATAGTTTTAGTGACTAATAATGTAGCTGATACATATACATATATATATATATATATATATATATATATATTTGATAATATCATGCTCATACAAGGCCAAAAATGGAGATCTATGCTCCCATACACTTTTCCAAGACAACCCAGGAAGGGTTTCCCGAAACACACAAAATATAAATGGTGAATCTAAAGCCATAAGGATGACGATTCACTGTAACTCAAGCCCATATAAGAAGGTGGATGAATCTGATGTAGATCTGAAATAACTCCTCCAAAATAATCTCTCAATGAAGGGCTGATCCCTTCATGGAAATAAAACACTCCAAATGGAGCACTAAACTTACCCCTGCAATCAACTCACTAAAATAACACAGATCTGCACTGGAACTACGTTGTAGGGGATAAAATCATCTTGGCCTAATGCCAAATATGTCAAATAATCCCCAGGGTCTCCTTTACTGGCCTCCCAATCGAAGGAAACCTTCCTCCACTACAAAACTAGCTCAGATAACACCCAATACAACCTTCCATTGCTGCACCCTGTAACTCAACACATCTCTCAATAGAAAATATGTTGTCCCACAAGTCTAAAGCCTGGCCTGAAGCCTGAATGTGGAAATGTAGTGAAAATATCTTCCTATGAGGCTTCTCAAGGATATAGGTGAGAATCCTGACTAGGAACACCCTATGCTAAACAACACTTGAAATCTTAGCTAAACAAGCAAAGAAAGCTATATGTCTAAATAGACCATATATCAAAACATAACATATATCAACATGATCAATACGGCTAGCATCCTCTTCCTTATATAAGTGATGATATTTCTAACCCTAAACCCCATTCATTAAAGGCACTATCTCCATGCATGGTATCTCCCTCCAAAAGTATGTTGTCTCTCCATAAATGTCCACTCCTCCATGACAACATTGTTGATTTGGTCAAAGTTGACCCAGTCAAGGTGTTTCAACCCCTGTTCATGCCTTAGGGTGTTTTATTAAGCTTAAAATATGATCCACTTTCACATGAGAAGTGGTTTTATTCCTAATAAAGAGATTTATGGGTTTCCCTACCCACTTATTCATCAAACAAGAAATAAAAATTATATTTTAATATTCCAATTAGCTGCATGATAATTTAGGAATATTACATATTTTACCTTAAAAATAACCAAACTATTATATTGACTAATATAAAATAATTGAAAATATAAATATTTCTACAAAAATATCGCTAAGAATTTTACAATTTGCATATTAGGGACTAGTAATATTCACCAAGGTTTCTAAACTTTAAGATAAACTTCCATCCTTAAAATTTTCCTTGGGTACCTATTCACCAGTGGAGATATACTGTAGCTACAACACACAATTTTGAACTAGCTTCAAAATGTAGTGATGCTTTTTGTTTATATGATTTTTCTTTCCATGAAATATGGGTTCTTTAGACAATCATATACAACTAGTATTGCCACTGATTATCACTATAGGGTCCATTGGTCCATCTAATAGGTCGAATACAAACTTCCTTAACTAGACTACTTCTCTACTTACTTCACATGCCGCAACATATTCAGCCTCAACACTAATCAAATAAAATGTGTCTACATGGCATCGAAGCATCCTTTCTGGCATCATATGGTAAACAGAGTGTTGGGGAACCTATCAAGTTGTGGCTTCATCTACAGGGCGTTGTGGCGTCCTTTTGGTTGTGGCAGGATATTAGGGTTTAGTAGTGCCTTATAGGTTGTTGATTGTGAATTATGGGGTTGACACATCCCTTAGTTGTAGCTTAAATCTTGATGTAACTAATATTTCTTTTAAAGAGGGGAGAAGACAATTACTAGAGAGGTACTCACTCGTTTTAACCCGACGTGGGTTTTCCACCTAAAAACCTTAGTGTCTATTGCTTTATCTTTCTACATTGTTGTATGGTGTTTTTTACTCTTGATTATTGTTTATAATTTTTTAGGAAGAACATTGATAATAACTGAAGAATAACTAATGCTCTGAAAAGTATTAAAAAGTGCTAATTGCTAAGAAATATTGATTCACCCCCAACAATTTGTATAAGAGCGTCATTCCTTTAGTAACATCTTGACCGCTGGAAGGAAGTTTTTAGAGCATAGAGATGGGAAAGCCAAATAAGTGAGTTGCAAGGATTTCAAAGGAAGGTACAGGAGCAACAAAATCTAAAGAAATTGAGTATTGTGTACCAATCCCTGATTTTTATGCAGATAAATACTAGATGTTGGAATCTAGAATGGAAGTAAATTTGCAGGCAAATGAAGCATGGGAATCAGTTGTTTCTAGGGACACATCTACTGACGAAGCTAAAAGGTACAATTAAAAGGCCATGAATATAATTTTTAATGTTTTATAAAATTTCGTGAAAGAAAAATTTGGTCAATGTTCAATAGCTAAAGCTCTCTTGGAAAAGCTTCATAATCTCTATTCACCAAATAAATCGGGCCAAGGTGTTATTGAACATTCATATTCTTCTGATCATGATGAATAAATTGAAGAAATGACTTAGGCAAGGTTTCAAAATTAAGTGATCAAAGTGATAAAGGAAATCAAAAGTAATTGAAGGAAATTTCAACCTAAAAGTGGCCTCCTAAGGAAAATAAAATAAAATAATAATTAAAATAATAAAATAAGAGTTATGAATTTTTGAGGGAAAAGAAGAAAACTATATTTTTTAATTGTATTTTCGGCTTATCTCCTTATAGCTTGTAATATCCCTTTTTCAGAAATTTCTGCAATATGGTCCATAGGGACGCTGTATAAGGAAGGTAATGTAAAAATAAGTAGAAAGGGGGTTTGGATCCCTTTTCTAACTCATTAAACACTCATTTTCCAGAAGTTGAGCCCAAAGAAATGACTCTAGATCGGTTATTCAGATCTCCCCAAACTAGGTCCCTTAGAGAATGCTCAAAGAGAGAACCTACAGTAATACATGAACACAATCATAAAATCTGAAATTATGAATACACCATAAGAGGGACATGTTATGTAGGCAACATTATGTTATTATATCAGCAGTAATATACAATAAAATCATGAGGGACAAGCCACTCAAGATATGAGAACCAATCTCCAATGATCGAGCAATGAAATACATGAGTTGCTGCAACTGCACAAAATGCTAGGGGGCAGTGAATGCACAGTCTCTATGAGAGTAGCAGCTGCTAAATACATAAAAAATGACAATGAGGCTGAAGGAACCAAATAAATTCCCAAGAATGGAAAAATGGGCCTCAATACAAGATTTCTAGCCAATCCAAGAGGGATTGCTATAAATTCCGGATAAAATACAATGTGACAATTAACTGTTGGGGTTAATATGTCACTACAACAATGAATACATATCATGAGGCTATGGTATATATAAAATATAGATTTCCCTCCTCCAATGATGCTCCTTAGTAGAAGGTTGATCCCTCTACTCAAGAACAATCCTACCGATGAGCTCTATGAACTCTCCCAACACTACCTGCATGAAAATAACGTAGTTCTAGCCCTAGACTGCTGTGAGAGATGGTGAATTATTGGCCTAGTGCCAAATATCTAAAATTATGCCCGGGAGTCTCCTCTGCTGCTCCTCCAAATAATATACAAGATATCCACTGAAGAACAAGCCAAAGAATGACTCTATGAGTTCCTCTATGGCTGCACCCAACAACACAACGTTTTCTTCCCAATAGGAAAATGTTGTACTGAAGGAGGTAGCTTTGGAAAAATATCGAAATGAGGAAATGGAGCTCAAACCCTCTCCTTCATTGAGGATGAGGTAGGGATTCCCGACTGGGAACACCCTTGTGCTCAAGAACACTACAACCCTGCTAAATAGCCCAGGTATGCAAGTCTTAGTAGACCCAATGAAAATGATAAGCTAATGCATAATGAAAATGGACTGCCAGCTCCTCCTTATAAAGAAAATTAACTCCTCTCACCATGGGTCCCATTCACACTTCCCACCTATCTCATGGAAGTGGAGCCTCCTCTAAAACTGTGTTGCCTTGTCATGGAGATTCCCTCTCTTGGACAACATTGTTGACTTAGTCAAATATGACTAAATCAAAGTGATCCTGATCCTATTCACACCCTTAGGGTCTTAATCGAGCTGCTTATTCATCCTCCTTTCACACAAGGAGTGTTATTTCTCCATCTAAAGGGGCTAAGGCGTCTCCTTACCCATTTTATTCAACAAAATAAAAATATGAAAACTATAATGTTCATTTTAGCTTAAGGCTAAAATTTGGGAACATTACAATCCTCCCCTCCCACATGTTACTTGTCCTCAAGCAACTGCATAGAGAGAAAAAAATTTCTTCCCCTCCTCTTCTGTGGCCTCCTCATCAACAATCTCCACCACTGCTCAAGATATCCTACAACAAATATGTCCTCCAATGTTTCCTCCCAAGTATGCCAACTGGAATGGTGCACATCATGGAAAGATAGAAGGTGTAGGTGGAAATATTCTTGTTGTGTTATGGCCTCCTCAAGGTAGGAGTGATGAAATGCATGGGAAAATTTTGTCCCCAATGATGATCCTCTAATCCATGCTATCATCCAAATAAAAATCTCAACCCCTGATTCATGCAATGTGTTGGGGCTGAATGGAGAGTTGGGCTTTTGATTCCCAAGATGTTTCTCTCTCCATTTGTGGTACATATGGGGCTGAATCTGTCCTTAGGCTGAAATAGTATGGCCTCCAAGATCGGCCCAAGCTTCCCCATCAAGAAAATCAGCCATGATATGCCCCCTCAAATTCTCCAAGTGGTTTTTCCCGCAAGAAGAGAAAAGTAGCACTGTGGCAATCATGGTTTTCCCATGGTGTCTCTTGCAATATAAGAAATGTACAATGGGGAGAATCATACTCCCAATGGGCTGTCCCAATACCTCCAACACTCTCCAAGTAGTGCTCCCTATAAATGTACTGCCATTAGCAACACAAGGAAGCAACATGTAATGGAAACAGGCTGTCATGAGACAACTAGAGAGTGGGTCACTGCTCCACTCATGGGACCAACGTAGTGAGCCTCCTTCCTAAATAAGAACTAAGAACAAAAATTTCTCTCCCAGCCACTTGTTTGTGCCACAAACATCTCGTAAGGTGAAAAAATGAAAGTACAAATTGGTTCCAATGATCCACACCAAGAAATATGTGGCTTCCCCCACAAACCATCATGAAAATAACCACTCCCATTGTTGCAATGGGGCCACAAGTACATAATAATAAGGAGCATAAGGAGATTTGATCATCCTTATCTCATCAATTTTCTTATATAAAGTAAATAAAGGTAAATCAAAATGAGAACATATACCTTCTTTACCATGTACTCTGATCCTTGAGCTAAAATGGCTCATCTAAATGCTCTCCCTCACCTCCAATGAGAAGGGAAATGGTTGTGCCAAACTCTCTAAAATAATTCAGGCTATGCATCTATCCATATGCTGATATAAATCATGTTGAATTCCCTCCCAAGTGAACTCCTCTAGAAAGACAAGATAGGCCTCAAGGTGCATGGCTAGGAAGTCCTCATGTATTGCATGTAATAGTTTCTCCCTGAGACTAGAAGCCCTAGTAAAGAAGATTCTGTCATAATAATAGATGACCATATCATCCACCATGTATCTGTCATCTCCATCCAGGCCATCCAAAATCATGCATGCACCTAGATCCTTGGAGTACTCTACCAAGAGCTGAGGCCTCCAATCTGGATTTATCCTCCTGAGATACATCGGTGGTAATCTGCAATGTGATGCTCCCCTCATGTTGTTGCCTACTACTTTGACATCCCACATGCCAAAGTCATCCTCCAAAGTGCTTCCATGCCAATCATGCATCTGCTCATGCTAAAATAATGATGGTGTCCTTTAGAAGTTGGCCTCCCATGAGAAGCTGTCATCCAAAAGGAATCTCCCAATCTGGGCGAAGGTAAGCATGAGTGTCCTCCATCCACTCCCATGTGTGAAAGAGTCCTTCCTCAAAGGAAGTGTCCTCTCAAAATCTGTGGAGAAGTCATCCTGCATCATGGAGATGCCATCCTCCAACCCTGCAGCAAACTCTATCCGTGCAGTATAACTAATGAGAGTGGGTGATACTGGAAATGAGAGAGTGTCTCCCTCCTCCTTGGGTTTACCCCAAAATCTCTGCATTGTGCTAGACTCCTCCAATTTCTTTAGCTCTCTCGAATCCAAGAGTGGTGAACCAAATGACAAGATGCCCCTCATCAACTCTAGATCAGGTGGCCTTCCAGGTGGAATGCCTCCATATAGTGAGACATCAAGCTCAGAAGTGGACTGTATGTATGAGTGGACTGATTTGTCCCTCTCTTCACTACACTGTACAGTCTCCTTCTCTTGTACAAAATATTTCTGGCATAGATAAGGGTGTATCATCCCTTGATGCTAATCTTGCTCTTCCTCCTCCATCTCACAATCCCCAAAAATTGTTACATATGGCTCCAGAATTGTTCCTTGGTTTCCACATGTTGGAACATTTGGAAATCCTTGCAAAGATACAAGGGCTCCTCTAATATATGAAATGGCTCCCCTTTCACCTCCATGTGGTGATGGATCTCCTCCCAATGGGACAACGCTATTAGATCTCTTATACTCATCCTCCCCATCAATAAGTGAGACTACCTCATTATCAAGCAGAGACCCTAGATCTTGGTCATCTCTTGAAGGAAGTACCCCCATGAATTCACAAATGGAGGAGGGCCCTTCACACAATGGGGATCTTTCCCTTAGCAATCCATCATACATGTTTACATCCCCTTCAAAAATATGGAATGGAGTTTGTTGCATGGTTCCCTCCAATGCATGAAAAATGTTTGATGTTTTGATACATAAATATTCATAGTGATTTTCATCAAATTTTCTCACCAACCCTTTATTGAATCCATCATATGATTCTACATTTGCATGATAACATGAAATAGAATTTTCAAACCACCAACCATGAGCCATACCTTTGAGTTGCAGCGTTGCTCCTCCAACGACCTCATCTTCTTCCTCCGTTATCCCTGTAGTGCAAGTGGGAAATGAACTACACTATGGATCTGCACGTGTGGATGAATGCTCACACCCATCATAATAATAGCTAGGGCTTGCTTCATCTTCAAACCCTCTCAGAAACTTTATGCAATTCTCCCTTTCTATCTCCTTGAGATCTTCTATGATACCCTACATGGTCTGGAAAAGAAGAAGGGAGACCTCCTCTTCCGTCATTCCTCTTTTTTCGTTTCCTTTTTTGAATCTCCTCTTCTTGGAGAGAAACTCCTCTTTTTGACAGCATTAAATATTGTGCAAAGGCTGAGCCAAGATTGATGCTCTAATACCACTGTAATATCCCTTTTTCAGGAATTTCCGCAATATGGTCCATAGGGACGCTGTATAAGGAAGGAAATGTAAAAATAAGAAAAAATGGGGTTTGGATCCCTTTTTTAACTCATTAAAAACTCCTCTTCCAGAAGTTGAGCCCAAATAAATGACTCTATATGGGTTATTCAGATCTCCCCAAACTAGGTCCCTTAGAGAATGCTCAAAGAGAGAGCCTACATTAATACATGAACACAATCATAAACTCTGCAATTATGAATACACCATAAGAGGGAAATGTTATGCAAACAACATTATATTATTATATCAGCAGTAATATACAAGAAAATCATGAGGGACAAGCCACTCAAGCTATGAGAACCAATCTCCAATGATCAAGCAATGAAATACATGAGTTATTGTAACTACAAAAAATGCCAAAGGTTAGTGACTGCATAGTCTCTATGAGAGTAGCAGCTGCTGAATACATAAAAAATGATAATGAGGATGAAGGAACCAAATAAATTACCAAGAATCGAAATATGGGCCTCAATACAAGATTTCTAGCCAATCCAGGAGGGATTGCTACAAATGCCGGATAAAATACAATGTGACAATTAACTGTTGGGGTTAATATGTCACTGCAAATCTGAATACATATGATGAGGCTATGGAAGATCTGAAATATATATTGCCCCCCTCCAATGATGCTCCTTAGTAGAAGGCTGATACCTCTACTCAAGAACAATCCTCCCAATGAGCTCTATGAACTCTCCCAACACTGCCTGCATGAAAATAATGTAGTTCTAGCCCTAGAATGTGCTGTGAGAGATGGTGAATGATTGGCCCAATGCCAAATATCTAAAATGATGTCCGGGATTCTCCTCTGCTGCTCCTCCAAAGAATATACAAGATCTCCACTGAAGAACAAGCCAAAGAATGAATCTATGAGTTCCTCTATTACTGCACCCAGCAACACAACATTTTATTCCCAACAGGAAAACGTTGTACTAAAGGAAGTAGGCTTGGCCAAATGCTGGAATGAGGAAATGGAGCTCAAACCCTCTCATTCCTTGAGGATGAGGGAGGGATTCCCGACCAGGAACACCCTTCTGCTCACGAACACTACAACCCTGCTAAACAGCCCGAGTATGCAAGTCTTAGCAGACCCAATGAAAATGATAAGCTAATGCATAATGAAATTGAGTTTCCATCTCCTCATTATAAAGAAAATGAAATCCTCTCACCATGGGTCCCATTCACACTTGCCACCTAGCTCATGCAAGTGGAGCCTCCTCTAAAACTGCGCTGCCTTGTTATGTTGATTCCCTCTCTTGGACAGCGCTGTTGACTTAGTCAAAGATGACTAAATCAAAGTGATCTCGATCATATTCACACACTGGTTCTTAATCCAGCTGCTTATTCATCCTCCTTTCACATAAGGAGTGTTATTTCTCCATCTAAAGGGGCTAAGGGGTCTCCTTACCCATTTTATTCAACAAAATAAAAATATGCAAACTATAATGTTCATTTTAGCTTGAGGCTAAAATTTGGGAACATTACATAGGTTTACTCAAACTTGAATTTTATGCACTCATTAGATGCAGAATTAAATTACACATCCAACGAGTACCTATTATGCATACTTTTGAGAAGACCCACATTGATAAAAAATGCAGATACATTAAAAAACGTGTTGAAACATGTTTTTTTAATGTATCTTCATTTTTTATCAAGGTAAGTCTTCTCAAAAGTATGCATAGTGTGTACTTTTTGGATGTGGATTTTAATTTTGCATCCAATGAGTGTCTACACTTGAAATTTGAGTAAACCTATAAGGAGATAACTAAAAAATACAATTAAAAAAAGTAGTTTTTCTTCTTTTCCCTCCAAAATATTTACATGTACCTCTTTTTAAATTTAAAGCATTTTGACTGCTTTAAATAATATGATATGGAAATTACCTGAAAAATTCATGGGAGATTTTAGGCTTACATCTCCTCTAATGCAACGGGAAAGGACAAGAATTTTGGAAGCAAAATTGAAGGCGGAAAAATAAATCTTCAAGGAAAATGAAGACTCTAAGAAGATGATTAGAAATCCTAGAGCTAAATTGGAAGAAGTCAAGAATACTGAGACACAAGAATTCAAGAGATCATTCCAAAAAAAGAAACAAGAACTTGACACAAACTTTGCAAAGGTTAGCAGGATCAAACAACAGATGCATGAAATATAAATTGAAAGAAAGGAATCGAATCAAAGATACATATCACAGTTGACCATAAGCAAAAGGAATTGAAGGAATTGGAAACCTCTTCAGCTGAACTAAGCAAGCTCAAAATTGAGATCGAGAAGCACAAGAAACAGATACAGGTTCTCAACAAAGAAGTAGAGAAGATCACTCTTCTCAAGATACAGGTTGAGGAGGCAGAAAAAATAAGGGATACCTTAAAAACATGGTCTCAAAAATATCTCGCTCAAAAGAAAGAAGAACTTCATGCAACACTTAATGGGTAAAAAAACTCGAGGAATTGTAAAAAAAACACTTACAAGACAAGACAAAAGAAGAAGAAAAAATCAAGGCAATTAAAGTTGGTAAAGTGCTAGTTGATGAAGGTAGAGGCTCCACACCTTTGCAGGACGATCCTAAGAAATAAGCTAATTAGATTGAAAATCCAAAGAAGAATAATGAAATTCCAAAACCCAAGACCAGAGTAGTCAAGAACAAAGGACAAAAATAGAATATAGCACCGCCTCCAAAGAAGAATGATAAATCTTCCAAGTATGGCTAGGGATTGTAAGGTTGTTGACAAATATAACTATCAAGGACCATCACATCTGAATTAATCATTCAGGTAGATACATTTTTTTTAATGGTTATTTCTTTTTATGTGCTAACTATGGACATATGTCTAGGGATTGTGAATTTTTTTACTGGCATGATCATTATCTACAAAATCCTAGAAGCCAGTTTGCAGCATCATGAGACAGGTTCCATGATGGTTTTGCTAGCAGATAATATATGCCATATGGGCCAAACATTGAATGTTTCAAATTCCATAACAATGGCCATAAATCTCATGATTGCAGATATCATATGGAATTGTGTATGGACAACATTGAATGCTTCAAGTGTCATAAATATGGACACATAGCTCAAGAATGCATGTACAATCCTAGTAAGGAATGTTACAAATGTCATAGTGATGGACACATAGCTCGTCACTATAGGAACAAAATGGAATCAATCATGAACATTTATGACGAGAATAAGAAGGTTTGAAAGAAGAGACATGTACAAATACAGAAAGAACATGTAAAGGATAAAAAAGAAGTGCAAAAATACAAGAATGTCTCAGCAGTTATGCTCTTAGGGTTCTTAACAGGTAATGAGGAATCAATAGTTGATTTAGAAAATGTCTCAAGTTAATATGATTCATTAAATGATAAAATATTTTGAACAATCTGACTTGTCGAATCATTGAATTTTGAAGAGGGGGAGTTTATACAGCAGTATGTGGTACAAGTCTACCATCGACAGAAAAACAACATGGACATAATGGCATCTCTAGAAAAAACATCTCAAATCCATAACAAGTTTAGGGGAGAATAATAGTTAAAGGCTTACATGTTTTCAAATATTTCCAGAGGAAGGTTTCTTGTCAATGGGAGCACCTATAGGTTACAGGCCTACAAGGATCACCATTCACATATTATTACAAGAATGCTTCTCATCAGGGGGAGTACAAGCAAATAAAGAGTCCACATGAAGCAAGAAAATTCTCAGGGGGACTAACCCTTTTTCATCGATGTCAAAGGGGAAGAGAAAACCTGAGAAAGAGATTGAAATCTCAAGAAGGAGGAAAAGCATGAAGACAAGGTGAGTTGTCCCCGCAGGAGGAGTACCTGTGTTGCCATCAATGACAAAGGGGAAAATGTTTGGATGGTGTTGTCATTGATGTCAACCCATGGATTTGATTGTGCTTATGTCGAATGGGTAATGAATGCTTCTCATTAATTGTCATATTACATCTTGATAGTAGCTACACTCTTGGATGGTTAAAAACCCAATTCCTAGGGTTTCGGTTCTCTGGACTGAGGGTGTAGCATGAATGTTCTGAGGGTTTTTTAATTTTTAAATAATTTATTTTGGCTTGGATATCCATGACATTGGATTATCCTTGAAGATATCTTTCCAGTGGTATGTGGTACACTACATGGTTCCTTCTGGTTAGAGAGATAACTAAGTTTGAAGGTAAAAATCCCAGTTGGTGGGCTAAAACCCCAAAGTAAGGTGACTTGGCACATTTCCATCAGTTGTAGGCACCTAAAATTAATATTAAGGGTTTCTTGCCATACTTTGTGGAGATACTATGCTAATGAAGGGCTTCAAGCCACTATTCACCCATATAACTCCTACAACTCGTTAAACAATCAAATCTGTTTAGGTAGTGCATATTCCTTAGGAAATAAGAAAAAAATACATAATATTTCTCAATTATAATTAACAATTAATAATATGTTAAAATCCTAAATGTCTCCTTCAACATTCACTATAAAATCCTCTGTCAACTATATAAAAATAAAGCTCATATATCCTCCAAGACAAGACATCATGTCATTTTCACTATAAATTTGTTTCTACCAAGAATCAGAAGCTGGAAAAAATTTCCATTTGATCTGAAATACTTATTAACTGTGTTACCAAATTTCAGATCTTGGTTCACTATATTTTCGTAGATATGATTTGAGGAAGTAGGGTTTTTGTAGGCTCCCGAATTCCATGTCAAACAGGTGACCTTGGGAAATGCCTCATAACATTATCTTTGAGAATTGGATTCAAATTTTGTAAAAAGTAACAAAATTAGGACAAAATTTTGTTTGTTTGGTATATTTTTTAGGGCCATCTATCGATATAGTGACACATGACACTTCATACAATTTCAATCTACAGAACCAATCTATAATCGGGACATCATGGGAGACTGGGCAGAACTCTTTCTTGAAGAATCCAATCATGATTAGACCTGTGGGGTTGGAAAGATGACTTAGAAGGATACCACAGGATGGAATTTCAGACCTTGGAGATCGAAAATTACATAATTACAAAAGATTCAATATAGAGCTCATAGAAGGCACAAAAAGGTATGTTATTTCTCCATTCTTGCTAGGTGTTCTCTCTAGTTTATTTCAAGGGTATGTCATATAATTGAAGGGTTTATTTAGTGACTGTTTGAGGGAGGTTACAGAGAAATTTCATGGCTTAACCAGTCACCTATATGAATGTAATGAATTTGTGTATGATTTAGTGCTATAATGATTGAAGTATAGAAAATAAATTAAGTGTGATATAAATATTTTCAAACCTATGTATCCTTGTGACAATGAGGTAGTAACATTAATCTTGATAGTGTCTTACACTCATGTAAATATTAGACCAGATGAACAATGATAGTGTGTTGAAACGATAACCTATGGCATGTCAAAGACCTACGACTCAATATTATGTGCAATGGCATCACTTGGCATAATAGTAACAATTTGATCTTAACTTGACAGTCAAACCTAGACATAACAAGTATGTTGACACCTTGATTTTGACTTTCACAATTAACTTGACAATGGGATTTGGATTATGACATTATATGATAGTGGTATAGAATTCTATTAAATCAGTATTGGTGGGCTATATGACATCTTCTACATAGATCAATTTCTTTGATAAGGAAAGACCCTCAGTGACTGCAATTCTTGACTTAACAATGATATAAAATATCATAATATGGATTGACATTGATGTGTTGTATTTATTTTAAACTTAACATATGGTTTACCCTGAAATATTACTTGAAAATAATTAACACTTGTGACTTTAGGTTAACTTAACTTGATGGATGAAGACAATAATCACCTTGACTTCTAAGAATGAATTTGACACACTAAGTCATTACATGTATAATGACATTTTTCCCTAAGTTTGACTTAGTATGAGAAGATCATATAGTCATACCACACATGTTGACCTTTTGAATTTGACTAGACTTAACATTGATATATTGAATTTGACTAGTAAAACCTTGAGTTGAAAATTTCTATGATGACCTAGGATAACTTGACTCTCACCTTGCAGGGTAGAAATTAATGAAGGGAACATGCAGGGTTTGATCACTCAAACAACATGCTTACATATATGTTGTTAACTCTCTTTGGACAAAATTTGAGAGCACTAAGCATCAAAATGATCTAAAACACCTTGGGTTATGCCATCATTTGATAGCAATGCCAAATAGTTGTTGCATTATGGGAAACCTTGTATGATGATGACCATGATATAACATTTTTGGTTATTCATTCATGAGTAGTGTGATGACAGTGTTTTTATGACTATTCATTTTTGAAGTGACATTTTTTGGTTGTTGACAGCTATACAATTATTTGTAGTGACAGTGATATAGTGATACCTTGATGTGCAACTTTTTGCAGTGATTAGTTTTTTAGAACAATGATCAGTGGTTAATAGGATTCAATATTTATTCTACATATTCCGTAAAACTATTCTAGATTGATTCAGAGTACAGGGGACCGAGTGTGAAAATTGTGAAACGTGATCTACCGACTCTTCTAGGTGATCAGATTCATCTTCAGGTTGTGGCCTAAGAACACTTCAAGGAGATGGGTTGTTGCTAGGGAAATTTGTGGCTTCCACAGGGTGTTATGGCATCCATTCAGTTATGGCTGATAAATTGATAGGGAAACGAAGCATCCTTTCCAACAAAAACTCATAAACAGAGTTTTGGGGCACTCATTAAGTTGTGGCTTGGTATAAATGGTGTTTTGACATCATTCTGGTTGTAGTAGGATATTAGGTTTTAGTACCGTACTACAGGTTGTGGCCTCTAAATTCAGGGTTGATGCATCCCTTAGTTGTTTTTTTATCTTTCTGCGTTATTGTATGGTGTTGTTTACTATTAATTATTATTTATAATTGTTTAAGAAGAACATTGATAATAACTAAAGAATAAGTAAGGCTCTGAAAATGATTAAAAGTGCTAATTTCTAAGAAATATTGTTTCAACCCCCCGCTCAATATTTCCCACATATCTCCCTCCAAATATATTTCCATGAGGAATATTAATGCAATGTCAAAATTCACATTGTGGTCCCTTGGTGCCTGTTAGACTCCTATACCAATAGGTGTCATTTTTCATGATTGTCTTGATTGAACTATGGAATATGTTCAAACCTTTTTCTTGGACAAAGGTGTTCCATATTCTTGAAAAACCAAAAAATCAAAAAATTTTAAAAATGTAAAGAGGGTATACCCTAAAAGAAAAATCAAAGGGTAAAAATAATAAAAATGGCCAAAAAGTAAAAGAAATGAACCCCATCAAAAACAAAGGCCAAGGAAAGTGTGCAAGTCTAAATGCCATTACTTTTTACTCTGATGTAATAAACAAATTGTGTGCAGCTTGTCAAACTTTTGCCACAATTTATGAAGAGTCAAACTGTTTAAACTTGACTCATTCATTTTCAATTTCATGTTGTAGAATAGAGAATAAATATCTGACCAAACATTTTAATCTTGGCAGATAAGTAGATAGGTAGAGTTAATAAAAGGTGCTCAACAGTTTAATCTGAGCCCTTGGATGTAATAAGGGTAGAAATAGATAGATTTACCATGTAAAAGAAAAGAAGATCGATAAGGGTTTGCAAGTATAAATGCACCCTAATAAAGAAGAGAAAATGGTAGTAGTAGATAGGGTAGGTAGATGGTGTTACAAAGTTTTATCTGATGAATGATGCTGCTACATGTTTTCGATCCTTTACTTTCATCACAAATACTGAAGCAGGAAATACACTGGAAAATCACAGCAAGCAAAGTCAAAATCATTAACTTCCCTCATCACTTTCCCCTTAAAGTTTTACTAATTTCCCCCAAAGTACTAAGGTACTTGGAGATCAAAGGGGCGCAAGGCATTTCCTTGACTTTTGGAGGGACCGGACCCTCGGCCCAATGATCAAAAGACCTAAGTACTTAAGATAATTCATCATTATAATCATTCACCTTTAACCTTTTCCTAAGTAAAATCCCATTTTGCTTAGGAAAATCATGCAAAACTTCCATAAAATCCCTCAAAATAACTTACTATTCTAAGTTTAAGTGTTGAAGATGATATATTGTATTTTACTTCACAAATTGTCACTTTCTTAGATGTGCAAAGTATTTTGAGTTCCCTTGTCCTTTTGTCATATTTACATTTAACTCTATTTACTAAATCCCTAGTAAAAATGCCTTATCCTAAGTATATAATTCCTTTTAAATTAATATCCCAAAAACCCCTCTATTATGTTTTAACCAAAGTAATTACTCCCCAAATATTTATTAAAAACCCGCTATACAAACCCTTTGGTTAAATATATCCTTATAGCATAGTCCCGCCCCTATGGTAATTAAATAATGTTTATTTACTACCATATAAATAGAAATATCGAAATAACGTTTAAACATGTAATTCTATATGTTTAATACAAAAAGGATCAAACCCTAAGTTTTGCTTTTTAAACTAAACTTTGGAAAAATCCCATGCCAACGTGGCTCATCCAGCTGGCATCCCACCCGACACTTTAACTTTAATACCTGCGCCCAACAAAACCCCGCCACGACTCCTTTCTCCATCATAATTACGTGATTAATTAGTTATCAGAACTAATTAATAACTTTCCCTCCACCAATCAACTCCCGCCCGGGGTGATTAGTTAACAATAAATATATTGGGCCCGCACCATTTAACTTCCCGCGATCTCCCCGTCATTGCAACCGTCCGATCGCTCCTCCAAAGATCAACACTCCTCGGCGATTCCGCTACCCATCCTTTGTCAGAACTTTAACGCGCGGGGGATTGGTGTTATTTGACTAGTCACCCATCCACGTGTCGATACTTTAATGGAATCGCTGCCCGCTCATCTAATACCACCTTTGTCCATAAGCGGTGCGGGGACTAACCGCTTACCGCCCGGCCCCCCTGCCCCACGTCAGCCCGTACTAAAGTGACGTCACTCCTCGAAAAACTAAAACCCCTCTTTTGACTTTGGAAATAAAACAAAATTTCATGTTTTTATGTAATTTTCACCATTTGAATGCGACTGTGCTTTCGGCTACGAATTTCAAATTTCCACTGAAATCCACTGTTCTATTCAATTTCGCTCCAGAATTCCGCCAGACCTGTCTCCTGCTACCGCCTGATACCTGTTAAAAGCCAGCTTTCCTCTAAGAACAGGTATTTATTCTATAGCGCTTCGAACTTCAAAATAAATTCTGTTTTCCTTGTTTTCCACTGGATTAGTGATTAAATCTTATCACTGAGATCATTCTCTGAGGTTTAAAACTGTGAATTGTTCCCCGAACCTGCAATTGTGCCAATTTCCCTCATTAAAACTGAAAACACGACATTTCTGTGAAGAAAACCCAGAAACTGCCATTTCTAACACACAAGAACCAAAATGGGAGTTCCTGTAGCCTTGAATGATGCTCCATTTTGAACCTGGTTAAAACCTCACTCCCTTGTCCATTGAGAAATTGCTTGAAAAATCTACTCAGTTGTCCCCTGAAGAGGTGACCAAAAGATCACATCCTTGGATAAACAGTCTTAATACTAGTCATAAGTTTTTTTTTACTCCAAGATTGTTATCAAATCTATTCAAACAGAGGTTAGAAAGCATAACAGTTAAAGAGTATCAGTGGTTAAAGTGTATCAGGTAAAAGTCAGTGAAAGTTAAAATGAAGTTACAGAGCAGTCAAAGGTAAACAGTAAAAATAAATACAGAAGGCAGTAAAATGGTAAAAAGATATGAGAATACTTTCACCAATAGGGATTTTTGTCTAAAGTGAAAGTAAAACAATCAAAAGAGCAAGAAAGTAAAAAGATGAAAAAACATAACAAGAAGGAACATTTTTGCAGAAATTGCATATTTTAGTCATAGTATTGCAGAAACTATTGTGATCAAACCAAGATGAATTTTACAGAAATGAAGTAGGTTTATGTTCTTAAGAGGGCCATCTACAAAAACCTCTCTCACTTTTCTAACAGCCATTATGGTTTTGGAAATAGTAAACAATGTTGGAAAGCACTTTTTGCAGAAAATTCCAGTTTAAGTCATCATTTTGCAGAGAGGATTGTGGCCAATAAAAAATACTTCATACAAAACTGAAGGAGGTTTTTGTTCCTAAGAGACCCATATACAAAAACCTATCTCAGTTTTTTCACAGTGGTTTTATAATGAGAGATACATGTGCATCTTTACAGGCCATGTTTCAGACTCTGTAAAACTCTGTTTTACACATATTTTTTACAGAGACTATTGTGCATAGATGGAGAGGAATATTTGGAAAATGAAAGAGGTTTATCTCACCAACATATTTATATACAATAACCTCTTTCACTTTTTACATATATATTACGGATTGAGAAATAAAAAGATATCATTGGACCCCAAGTTTGCAGAATTGTTGGAGCAGATTGCACAAAGAAAGGAAGCAGTTAGTGACTTGGATGCCTCATCATCAGCTAAGAGTTGGATCAAATTCGAATTCTCCTCTTTGTCATCACCTATCCATACAAAATAGTGCCAAATAGATGAATTAGTTTGAGTGTCCTTTACTTAAGTTCTATTTATGTAAAATAGTTGGAGAGATTTGTGAACCAATTTTGATATTTGTTTCAAGATATTTTAGTTTAGAATTTGTATAAATACTCCACTCTTGGAAGCATTTGGGGTGGATTCTATTACTTTGCTGTAACATTGAGATTTTCGAAATAAAAGCATTTTGGAGAAATTTATTCGTGGCTTACTGGATGACGATTTGAAGCTCAGGACTTTTTGCAGGATTCATGTGTTGGACTGCAGTTCAATAAGTCTTTCTACCCTTTGTCTTAATTTTTATATCAGTTTATAATATCATTATGTCCATTTCTGAATAATTTACATAAAGGATTGAATCAAAATTTACTTAATTGTACTCTGATTTCAGATGTGATTGTTCTTAATGTTTTCCTCTAAATTGGTTATAAGCATGAATTCTTAAATGCTCTTGCTTTGCTAATTTAAACATTGTTGATTACTATAATAAAGAATTCTTCATTGCTCTTTGTTCGTAGTCATCTCATTCCTTTCTTTTGAACATGGTGAAAGATTCTTAGCTGCCTTTCATCCCTTCAAAACCATCCCATCCACTTTAAATTTTAAGGATTGTTCTCTGTCTAGCTATCTTGCCCTGTAAAGCCATATTGTGCGTAGAATAGAAATCCAGTAAAGCCATCCTTTGACTCCATAGCCCAATGGACTGAAAAATTTCAACCTTGCCCTTAGTTTGTGGATTCCACCATTTTTCAAAACAAACTCTTGGATCTATAACTAGCCTAAAAACTTCTAAGAACAAAGATAAATCATAAAGAGAGAGCCCTCTCTGGATGCAGATTGGCTAGATTCTGCATCTGAAGGTTGGTTTGTGGTTACCTCGGGTATACTTTCCTCTTACACAACTTCTAGGGAAACCTGAGTGATAACAGTGCCTATTCCTCCCATCGTGATTGTTGCGACATCGTGACTGTGTATATGCACAATTACTCACATTTCAACATCATACCAATACACACAATGAATACTCCTAACAACCATGAATCTGCTCCATACATTGTAATATATACCACTAGTTTATATTGTGGAATACATTTTAATATAAGTATTGTTACATCACTCCCATTGTGGCCTCATACCCATATGCACAACTAATACTCCTAAAAACCACTAAACCTCTCCATAAGTTGTAATATATACCACTGGTTTATAAATTTTTAGTAATAAAATTGTCACACCAGTCCTCCATACCATCGTTGGTCGACTGGTCATACCACTATATTATACAATTACGGATAATTATTACTCCTTTGGTTTCTTCCCCCAAAACAATACTTTGGTTTCACAAAATTAATGCATTTCCAAAATAATACTTCGGTTTCCTCTCCCATATACCCCCTCCCTCTTATACTCCCTTCCCCAAATAATAGCTCTAGCATATACATATCAGATTTTTTTTTTTACACCATAAGTACATTTTTTTTACCAACATAAGTGAAATTATTCATAGTATATTGCTAGCATAGTATATAGGCTCCCACGAACATAAAAATAATCAATTTCCCATGGGTTAATTAGAATTTAACTAGTGTGTAATTGTTGTAATAACAAATTAACTAGACAATAATCATATATAGAAACCCTTGTGCATGATTTTAATGGAAGCAACTTTGCATGTTTTATTTTTTTCCCTTTTGAACGTATATTTTTCTAGCACAACAAAACGCACGAGATAGACCAATTTTAAAAGATTATTAAAAATCTAAATCAGAACAAAATTTGGTTTCGGAAAAACAAAATTCCAAGTACTTTTGTGCCTAACTTTTTGACCTCAAAGGCTTGCAGTGAGTGAGCAAGAATAACCAAATAAAAGAACCAAGTGGCTAGTTAAAACTCTATAAAGCCTAATGATTTTCTTTTAATATTTGCATGCAGGTAGATTTAACTAATGTTTAATTGATGTAATAACAAATTAACTATACAATAATCATATATAGAAACCCTTGTGCATGATCTTAATGGAAGAAACTTTGCATGTTTTATTTTTTCCCCTTTTGAATGTATATGTGTCTAGCACAACAGAAGGCATGAATTAGACCAATTTTAAAAACTAATTAAAAATCTAAATGAGAACAAAATTTGGTTTTGGAAAACAAAATTCCAAGTACTCTTGTGCCTAACCTTTTGGCCTCAAAGGCTTGTAGTGAGTGAGCAAGAATAACCAAATAAAAGAACCAAGTAGCTAGTTAAAACTCTATAAAGCCTAATGAATGCCTTTTAATATTTACATGCAAGTTGATCTAACTAATGTGTAATTGTTTTAATAGCAAATTAACTAGACAAAATCATATATAGAAACCCGACCCTTGTGCATGATTTTAATGGAAGCAACTTTGCATGTTTTATTTTTTTCCCTTTTAAACGTATATGTGTCTAGCACAATAGAAGGCATGAGGTAGACCAATTTTCAGAATTGAGTAAAAAGCTAAATGAGAACAAAATTTGGTTTTGTAAAAACAAAATTTTAAGTAATTTTTTGCCTAAATTTTTTAACTCAAAGGCTTGCACTTTATCTATCCTCTAATGTGATTTAAATTAGGAACTGAAGGAACAAGTGGAGTTGGCCTCCTAAATTTTAGGATGATCTAGTGAACTAATAGTGTTGAGTTTTGTTAACTAGAAAATCTCCAATTCAACTCCTAATTTAGAAAACTCACTAACAATAACCTAATCAAAAATATTATAAGGATATCAAAGGCACACAATTAATCAATCAATTTTTGAGCACGATTTTGTGAGAAAGAGATCTCGTCGAGGAACGAGTCAAGTGTTCCTTGCATGAACTATTGAGGAATGCATTTTTCTCTTTGGAGTGCACATAGAAATAGGGGAAATCCATATTTAATAGGATCTTATCCAATGATAGGAAATAGTATGTTATTTCCTAAGGTTTTGTGTTCGGAAATTTGAGCCTCTAGTGAATAGTAGGAGAAGGAAGCACATCAACTATCAGGCAGAAGTTTCAGGCCTAGGACATGTAAGAAAATTATCCTATTTTCATATTAGAATTATAAAATCATCCTATCATATTTGTTTCTCAATTTTCCTTGATAAAATGATGAAACAAGCGATGGTTTCCCTATTGGGTTCCCTAGAAAATTTGTGTATTTTATTGTGTAAATTTTGTGAAACTATTTCTATTCTACTTTGTTGTTATTTTTTAGAGAAATTATGTTTCTGTGTGAAAAGGAAATAATTTTTTTTTTCAGATTGTTCATAATAGCAGATCATAATTTAGTGGAAAATATATACTAAATGGCACATTAAATAAATAAATAAATAAATATGATAAACTTCCAAGAAAATGAATCCAATGTGATATATTGGGTAAAGAAGGTAAATCTTTATCCCTGAAACAAAGTCATTTGTTTGGGTCATTCTAAAATGTATGGATACTTTACAAGAAATATTTTTTTATGAAATAAGTTAATAACTGAGATTGTGAATGTTGTGAGGATGTTATGCTAAAGACTCAAGAGTTCCTATTTCATGAAAGGGAAGCAAGTTCAAAATCCTATCAGTTATGTTTCGAGTTTCTTGTAGCATACGTTTGTAGAAGTGTTACCCCATGAATTAGTAGATGTCCATGCCATGGAATCAACATTGATTGATATGATAAGAGGTATAGATTCTTGAAAAAGGATCGGTACAATAACAACAAATTTTTGAAAAGTTGACATTGATGAAACTTCACAAGTCTAATAGTGCCATCCAAAAAATTGTGTTTATAGAATGTATAAGGACTGACATATTTTTTTTTTCAAAACTGAGATCATGTAATCTTCACATTTCTATATTGATGCCATAGTTACTGTAGATATATTTTGGTTATCCTAATAATATTCAAATGCATTCGGTTCCAAAATACAATATAAAACACCTACTCCTATAAAGAAGCTTGAACAAACAAGTAACACAAAAAATAAGAACAGAAAAGAAAAAAACCACAAATAGTGTAATATGTGAGAAACAAATCTCAACTCCATCAGGAAAGTGCCCTTCATATTTGTAGAAAACTATGCAGTGCATGAGAGGATAATAATTCTAGGGATAAAGCACAAGAGCTTCTACAAAACATTAAAATTCCTTCAGAATGAGACCTTATATTTGGAGACAAATTCCATTTCCAATATGAGCTTCGATGGTGATAGGCTCTATTTCCAGGACAGATTGATAGAGACTAAGTGCATCCATAAAATTTATCCTCCATTACATTATATTAACATATTACAATTCATCCTTCCATGAAACCTTCTTAGCGACGAGGACGAAGGGGAGGAGAGAGGAAGAAGAGAAGAAGTAGAATTAGGGCCGGTACTAGAAGTGTTTCTCATTGAATGATGACTCATTTAATATTGACTCACTACTCCATCGACATTCAAAAGGTAATGGCCTCTGTGAGTGCCTATTGTTGACTACAACATCCCCCCTCTCTCTTCCAACATTCACTATCTGACACTGAATAGACTAAGTGAATTGAGTTTTTTTCCCTGCCATAGCTTGACCCATTGAACTCTTTACTGCCCCCAATTTTCCATATTGTTCCAATTCACAACTGTCCTTTACAAAAATGAAAAAAAAAAAACTCATGGTTATCCTATGGGAACCTCACGTAAAATTTATTAGAATACACCACATTCTAAATAAAATACCCTATTTGAAATCTAGCAAATGCATTCAACGTTTGGGATTAATCGAAATCTAGCAAATGCCACTAGAAAATTTGGGCCAATTTCCGATGGCCACTTCGTCACTATTCCGACACATAGTCGTCATAAGAGCGACAGTTCGAGGATGGATAAAACGTGGTTCGCCATGACGTCGCAATTCTGATGCCTTGACAAAGTGTCGCAATACTGACACTTTTTCCGTCGCTTCCAAACAAGCGTCGCTCTTCTGACGTTTCCCAAAACGTCGCTCTTCCGACGTTTGTAAACTGTCGCAATTATGATGAAATGTGGTTCGACGTTTTGAACGTCGCTCTTCCGACATTTTTTATACTGTCGCTCTTCCGACGTTTCTAAACTGTCGCAATTCCGACGCCGTACAAAAGTGTTACAAGACCGACGCATTGCAAAAGCGTCACAATATCGATGCCAGGAAGAACTGTCGTAATATCGACGGACATCACAAGACCGATGAAAATGGAAATCGTTCAAAACGTTAGAAGACCGACGCTTATAAGGCATCCGAAGAGCGACGCTTACAAAGTGTCGGTATACCGACAGCGGGTTCAATTTTAAAAAAAAAATGAAACTTTAAAACAGGACAGTAAATCTCCAATATTTGTTATGAATTGTGGGCATTCCAATTTTTATGAACATAATTCGACTGTGAAATATTAATATAACAAACCACCCCGCAGCGCTTCGACTATAAACAATCATATAATAATATCGGACCCCGCTAACCTTTAGTGATGGCATTCACTTTATAACTGGGACTTCATATGAGGCTTGGACACATAAATATGAATAAACTTTTGTCAATGCAAACAACTGCACATACCTCCATTGAACCTTAGTTATGACAACATAATTTGACGTATATACGCATGGGGCCCAGCGCTAGCAGCCTTTCCACATCCAACAGTGGATAATACATCACTCTGGCCTTGACGATCCAACAATCCAACTGGATATCATGTGAGTTAGTTGCACGATGGTTAACTCGCGATGAGAGCGGGTTTTCAAAACTGCTCAAGGCCACATATCGGCCTATGACATTGATCGCGTCCAAATGGGGAATACGGCTTACCATACAAAGGTGGTGCGATATGCCAGAAACTCGTCTTTACTATGCGGTCCTCAAGGTTTCGACTACTCTTACTCTAGGTTCCGTTCGCTTACCAACGCCTTACTGCCATTAAACTCTACCTCGTTGTTCATCCTTCGTGCAGCCATACCAAACAAACTTGGGCACGACCATTTCGAGGAGACACGTTGCATTACATATGCCACGGTTTATGTCATATGGTTCTGACAAGGTTAGTATCGACTCTACAAATCGATACACTAATCCTTGGTTCATTCAATCGCCTACACATTCACAACACTCATTACGAGGTTTTACCTAGCTCATGGAGGTTCGAGCACAGCATCTCCTTGCTCTACCACAGGCAAACGGGAATGTCATTAACCTAATTCACCCTCTGTTCACACAACTGATTGTAGAGAAATTCCACAACTGTTTGACACAGTTATCTGTGGATTTCATGAATGCTCATAAGTCCTAATTCATTAGCTCATGTTCCACTGAGAACTCAACCAGTCTATATGCACATAACCTCATCACAGGGTTTCTTAATTACCATGGGATTTCAATTATCTTTCACCAGGATGCATACATATATTCACACACAGAAAACTTACTCAATCAACGCACATATAATACTAACAGATTCCTTATATAAATGAAATTTCTTATAGTCTCTTGGTCCTCGGCCAGATCTTCGATACAATGGCCTCCTCTTCCCTATGCAGCTCTATGTAGTTCTCTTTGCAGGTTTTCTATGCAGTTCTATCGAATCTGTCACGGAGGTTTATTTTTATATCAATTACAATGAATCGATTTGAATTTCTCAATGACTTACAAACTCTTCAAATTCCTAACTCTAAGACTAACACTCTAATAGACAGAGACGAAATCCTAGAATTAGCTTAACTTCTGAAACTGACTATCTCTTTAGGTGCCCATTAATCATTCGGGAAGTTACATTTTCTCTACAAATTAACTAAATTAGCTCAACTATGGATAATTTCATAGGGAAATAAAACATGAGACCCCCCTTTACATTTATTTATGTACAAAAGTTGTCTTGGGCCTAATGCCCCTGCATCAGATAACATAGTGAGGGGCTAAATTTCCAGAGCTTCCATGCATCTATAACATCTTCAAAGCATTTTCATGTGGTTTAGCTACCCTTGTCACTCAAATTGATAGTAGATTAAAGATGACAGATGTTTTCAGAGTAACAAGAGCCATTTCAGGTTTCATTAGAAACATTATTTAGAAAACATAGTTTGTGCAATAAATCTTCATACCGAAGTAGCATATATTCAGTTTCACAATGACCTAATGTCATCATGTACTCAACAAGTCAATTGTTGCAGTGTCATACAACCTCAAGCCTCAAACATCTTTACAAGTGAGCATTTCAGGTCCGATTTAGAGCAAACCTGTTAGAGATTTTACTGAAACCAAGTTACATTCTAATGCTCATTTAATATAGAGATTAAGATTCTGAATCTATGATGTTACTATTGTTGCTAGTATTTTTATTGTACTTGTGCCATAGCCAACTCCACTAATAGTAACAGCAATGTTGAATCCTGATCAGTCTCCATCCATGGGATTTTAATGGTCCTTAGATGTGAGATTCGCATGCCAAATTGAATCATTTCATAGAATGAATCCACTGCATATTACTGCCTTTCAGCTATGGCTGAGTATCAATTTTACCAATTTGGCCAGCACTTGAATATAATCCTAATTACATCAAATTTCAAAATTTGAGTCTAACCCTAAGTGCATAAAATTCTGCAAAACCCACTTACGCAACACAGTCTAGGAGGGGTTAACATGCCTATGAAGTATTTAAACATTGTTGAGGGCTAAGAATAGTTGGACTTTTCCAACTAACCAAACTCACTTTTGACCACTTCTAGTAATTTTAGCTTGTAGATGCTCTCATAAAAAGAAAGGAGGTGGTCCAATAAAAGGAAGGGGACTGGTTGTGTGTTTCATACCCTTTTTTTTTCAGCTAAAAGCTTTCCAAGAAGAATAAATCTACTAAAGCATGAAACTGATTTTTTTGCTGCCCCAACTACCACTGATATACATCACAATGTGTCATAGTTTACTGTAAGCCTCTATTGAGAGTGGGCAGCACTAAATCTAAGTAATTCCCCTCATCCCTTAAAAGACACCTCTAAATATAACTATAAATTTCAAATAGTTAGTAAAGGAAAAGTACAAAGATATAACAGATCTGTGTTGAGCCAAAAACCTGTGCATTCACAACAAAAATACGATGGATAAAACTTAAAAACAATTATGGACTTTGACAAAAAATCTTCTTATGCATACAAAATGAAAGAAGAATTGGCATAATACTATGTTTACAAATTTAAGGACAGGCAGAGTGAGTCTCCGGGCAACACAGTTTCATGTGGAGACCCTAAATCCTTGCACCCACAATATCTGGTGACTTATAAAATTATTGCCAAAACAATGCCTTTGCTATGCATGTAAGAACACCACTTGTACAATGAGGGACATGTAATATTGTCTGAGAAGCAGATTTATACAGAGTGGTCCAAGATTGTGTATTTATGGAAGATACAACTGATTTTGGCATGAAACATGTATCCAAGATTTCAATGTGCCTTATTTCAGATTCCATTGATGATTTACTATGAGACCTAAACTTTCAAAACAAACACATTGAAATCATAGGATCTCCATCATGAATATCATAAATATTAACTGCCTTTTGGGCACTGGAAGTAGATACCATAAGAGTCCCACATGGCCTGTACCACCAATGTTGATTCTCTGGCACAACATTTGCAAAGCCAAAATTTCTCCCCGAGACATCCCTCTCTGCCAAAACTGGAGAGATGGTACTGGACATTGAAGTGAAGGCCTCTGATTCAGTATGGAATGCCATAATTTCTTTATTATAAAAGTCTCATGAATAGAAACATGAGTCCAATGTTCAACCTGCAGATCCTAACACAACATATTTACCAGAGCGACCATCTGAACCAGCTGCTCTGATCAACCAGCAATCACCCCACATGTTTCGGGTAAGCCCATATGGAGCTTTGTATTCAGCCTTCTCCTAGAGATTGGAGAAAAACAATACTGATTATTACTCATACATCAACTGCCCTTTATGTTAAGGGAAAATTTAAAGAGTGCATAAATATTCTTGAAATCCCAATCATAGTTTCTAGAAAATTTCAACAATTTTTGAAATGAACTACATCCTATTTAAACTACATCAAATATTTAGGCAAATCAATTTTTTAAATAGAAATTGGTGAATTTTATTTCAAATATAGAAATCTAAACCATGAGAATAATCTAACCCCTAGGATTTTCCCTATTTCTAATAGAAAATCCCAAAATGTATAAATTATAACGCCCATAAACCCCAAAATTAAGTAAAATAATTAAAACCTCCACACCTCTGAATTTTATATATCGTGAAAAGAGCAACATCCATCATCATGGGAAAGCAAAACGAATTCTCCTTCTGATACAAACCAGCCTACAGTAGATGTCTTATGGCTGAGTTGATTCAATTGATCACAGGAAACCTCTTCAGTTTCTTCAATATTGCCAAAATGCTCTGGCTTGTTTTCCTGATCATCAAAGTCCATATTTTCATCACATTGAAGTTGGGTTCATTAGGATCAGGTCCAGTTCCTATTGCAGAGCTCCAGACATCCAATCCAATATTGGAACTGCCATACCCATTCCCATTAGAGAATGTAAATCCTGCTTCTAGCTTTAATTCAGTGAGTTAAAGAGCACTAGAACTAGATTCAGTTGATTTAGACTTGGTATATTTGTCCTCTTATTTGTATTCTGATACAACACTATATTGTGCTTCAACACAGAAAGAAATTCTGCAGCAATGGGATCTGCATCTATGGGGCTTATGGATCTGCCCTAAAAAACATCCCGAATATCTGATTCATTTTTATTCAACTGATCATGCAAATCCACCCTCATCTTGAGCACAACAAGCTGAACTGAAGGCCGGTTTTTCAGCAATTTATGGTGGGGGTAAAGCCTGTCTTCCAGATCTTGACTATTTAAGCGTTTAATTGGTTTTTTCAGAGACCTGACCATAGAATAAAATGAATCCTATGAATCCTACGAAATAATAAAAAATATTAAGGCCATTATTTATTGGTTTGAAATAATAAACAACATGCAACAAACCCACATAATTAGTAAATTATTTAAAGACAATAATTCCTACATATTTAAATATAAAGTTATAACATACCAGCTCATACTCGAACATAACATCTGTATCAATATTCTTCTTATGTATCTTCTTGATCTTCATCCAACTGATCGACATCTATTTCAACATCTGATTCAGAAATGGTGTTGAAATGATTGACCATGTCATCATCATCATCAATCATGTCATTTTCAATAATATCCTCATTGACATCATCATCAATAATTGTTGCCTCATCTCCTATGCCTGGTTCATATTCTAAGATATCTTCTTCATCTGTCAATGCATCTTCCTGCTCATCTGCCACTGCATCATCTTCTTCTTGATCAATATCATCTTCTTCCTCTACAGTATACTCTATTGGCCTTCCTCTTGGATCATATCTAATAGAAAATGACCATTCGTTCTCACCTGGAACCTCTGAGTAAAAGACTTGTTCGCATTGGCTTGGAAAAACATAGCGATCTTTTCCTGCTTCAAACTGTGATGTTTTAACCATTGGAAATCCATTTTCATGTTGAATAAGTGTTCTATCATTATCACATACATTCATTCGTAGCCTATACCATTTGTCGTCGAACAAAACTATTTTGAAGGAATTAAATTCACACTCAAATATATCATCTAAGAACCCATAATATCTATTTTCATATTCTTGAGGATGTCTATCACTCCTGGAGGAAACATTAGTGACCTGGAATACTACAGTTATCCCACTATCAGAAGTTTTCCTGTTATCATCCAACTGTTTAACGCGAAATTTACGACCATTACACCACATAGCCTTGTGGTGTTTCAACTGCAATATGCCAAACATGAAAAAGATGCATTCTCAATTAATAATTAATCATATAATTTACACAACATGAAAATTAATTGAAAAATAAAACTTGTTGTCACATTATAAATATAGTATAAAATAAGTAATGAATAAAATAGGTGAATTAATTGCTTACCTTTCTATCTTTCAAACCATATGCTAAATCGATTTCCATGTCCGTAACGTTTCCATCTCCACTACGATACACTTCTCTAATCAATTCAGACAGTAGTTACCATGATAACCTACTGTCGTTACGTGCTTTACATGTTTCAATCCATTGACTCATCCACTCAAGATTGTTTGCAATGTATAAAAGTAGTTCCTCATAATCTTGAGCACGTGAATAAAAAAACAATAATTCACCAATATTAATAAATATTACTTATAACCATGGTAAATTATATTAATTAATAAACTATGAAAGAATAAGACCTAAATGAATATAATGATCATATACATGATGTAAAAAGTTGAAAAATTATATGTATTATATATAATAAATCTTTTACCTCTCACTTTCTACATTCTACCTTTTCCCAACAGGTGCTCCACTTCAAATTTTTTGATGGATTTCACATCCCAAATGCAATCCACCGCCTTCATGGTTGGCGCAGCTAATATAGGAAGATAATGACTAATATACACCAGGGATTGATATACCACATATCCCTCCACCATAGAACCCTCAGGTCGTGCTCTTTGTCTAACCAAATCCTTTAGGGATTTCAGGTGCCTCTCAACCATCCACATTGACCTTGTGTGTACTTTTCCACACATTTCAATCTCCTCAACTTAGTGTATCAAGTAGTGTTCTTGTGCATTGAAAAATGTTGGAGGTAGATACTTTTGCATTTCACACATTAGCCGAGGAATTTCTCTCTTCCAATACTTTATTTCATCTTGATGGATTTCTTTCAATGACAACCATCTGCAAATCATTACGCGAGGTTATTTCAATGAAACATAATATATATTTCATTACAAGTAAATTAATACATCATTTCATCAAGTACGAAAATAAATTGTAGCAATTAGATTTTGCGTATAAATCAAAACTACTTACCTCATGTATTTACTAAGACCATATATAACTTGTTTGACATTGTTGTCGAAGTCGTTTGGGAGAGATATAGGTAGAACATACTATAACAATAAAAAATGAATCATTATTGGTTTCCAAATTAAACAGAAAAAAGGAAAATTTAAAATATGTATTCAAGAAATAACATACAAAAACGTATACCAAAAAAATTACCTTAACAAAGGTATGCCAATCATGTGTTTTCACCCCAATGAAGTCACCTTTCTTCGTTAAGATATTATTTATGTTTGAAGCAAAACCTGTTGGAAATTTAATTCTTCTAACGACCTCTTTTACATCATTTCTTTGTTGTTATGTTAATAACCATGGAATATTATTATAATTTAGACCTCCATTGTTATTTGATCCGTCGATCACACTTTTCATTGCATGATTTGATTTCTCAATGTCAACACAAATTTTTTCAATTTTATCTCCATCATGTGCACCATCTATGGTTCATCATAACCTTTCTGTCACATTCTTCCTCACATGCATTGTATCTGTTAGCCCCTTATAAAATTTTGACGAGCAAACAGGGGGACTAAATTTTTTTTGAGCCTTCAAGGAATGCATTTCCTTTGAAAAAACATCATCCTTGAAGCCTTCCTTGTGCCTTTGTCCTCTGATAAAATTCCCTCTATTATTTCCCATTATAAATCCTCTCTGATTGCAAAAAATTGTGCTCCAAAAGGCCTTCATTTGCCCCTTGTACCCCTACAGAATTCTTCATTTCATCCCTTTTCCCCTTTTTTAAAGCCTCATTTTCTCCCCAAAAACCCCTCCCTTAGACCTCCTAACTATCCCAAAAACCCCCCTAAATCCTACACATACCCCTGGTGTGGTCGAAATTCCCCTTCTTTCCCCTATCGCTACCCTTTAGTGGCCTTAAAATGAACTAAAAATGGGCCCAAAAACCCATTTTCCACATTATGACAGGCCTAGCCCCTTTCGGCCAGCCCCCTAAAACCATTTCCCATGTGACCTGGGCACTAGAACCTAACGCTAATCCGAAAGGTGCTTATTGCAAATCAGTATAGGGCGCATTATTAGACGTCGATTTGTTTAGATTGGACGGTCTTCGCAGATTAGCGTCGCGCCATGGTCCCCACCCTTTTCACTGCCCGATCGCCTGTCAGCTATCTAATTAACCCGCCAATCCGACAATCCATATTTATCCGCATCTCACCCGCCTAGTGGTCCCCACAACCGTGCCCGAGTACTGTGCAGAAACTGGCGGTTTCTATCGCACCGCCTTTGAAAGGTAGGCGGTAATTTTCATTTGGCCAGTGATTCCAGTCATTACATGACACGTGGCACCGAAATTGTTTGAATACTGCCCTCCATCACACGTTAAACTTCGGTTGAAAACCCGGCGCGATATCGCTATACACCGTCTGATCTACGACCATCCATCCAACGGTGATCGCGCTTCGTAGATGCGCGAGAGTTAACCAAGGCAGACGCGACCCCTGGCCCACTGTCCATCACCCCCCGATGCATTTTTAGCCGTTGATCACCTCCTGAGATCGGACGGTCCAGATTTAGCGCGTGCCCGCCATTGACCCTGTCCCGCCACGTCACCCATTCCACGTGTTTTTGTCGTGTCTTCGTCCTTTTCCTATATATTTCATTCCAAGGTCAAAATTTTAATGTTTTACATTAAAATTTCCATCTCGCCGTCTTCCCATGCATATCCCTTTTTTCTATGGTTTTCCTCCATAGTTGTCGCTGCATTCATCATCCTTCATCCATGTCGCATTACCATTTTAGCAGTCACCCACATCATCCCCTTCCAGCATGGTTACTTAACGTATTTGCGTGTTTTGCAGGGTTACGAGCAGGCGGAAAACCACCATGATTCACAGTCACTGTTACAGTGACAGAAAACACAAAAAAGGACCATTTCAGGAGCTGAAATTATGGAGAAAGGCCTGGGAAGGTATGTCGTCATGAATTTCATTAAAAGAGCAGGGTTAAACTCCGTAAAACCCGTCCAGAGCCATTAAAGGTCAGATTTCATAGTCAGAGGTGATCATTGAAGCACCAAAGAGTATTAGTGGGAAAGAAGAGAGCTTATGGCCTATAAGCAAAGATTTTGAGCCATAATCCAATAATTTAAAGGCAAAGGTACCAGAATTGAAGACCCCATGGATCGCTCAGAAGTTCCAATGCACAGAAAACCATATTAGCAGGGTTTTGAGATCAGCAAAACATTCTTCCATAAAATTACAAAGTGCCCATACTGTCTGCATGCTATTTCATGTCCCTGAGGAAATTCCCGCCCTAAAAACAGTCCTATGCTACTAGTGCATTAGTTATGCAGTATGGAAAACCTGAGTAATTGATTTGTTTTCGTTTAGAGTGTTGCAGCAAGTACACCAAAGACATACCTGGAGTAAATTGCAGCCTGAAAAAGACCTCTCTTTCATCCAAAGAGTGCAGAAGTTCAATGCTTAGACATTTAAAACAAAACGAGGCCTCGGCCCTCCTGCTGCTTCAGATTTTTAATGTTGCATTTAAGTTTACATATACTCTTGTTATTCTTTTCTCCTATAAGAATCCCTGAGAACATATTGTAAAAGGGTTGTTGTTGTTTGGTTGTTGCTGTTGCTATTAGAGGGATTCAGTTTGACTGTTAGAACAGTCTTGGGAGGTAGTAGCAGAGTAGTTTGTAATGTAATAGGCTGGGAGGAGAATTTTGGATTGTATTCAACCATTGAGCTCAGTGTAGTGACTGGTTTTGCACATAAATTAATCAAGCAATTTCACAGGATCCTGGTCTATTACTACAGGTGATATTTCTCTTACGTTATTGTTCTATTACATTTTCATGCTATTCATTCGTCTTTTGCTTGCATCAGAAATCTGGCATAGGATTTACCCTTGTTAGGAACCCTATGTTTCTGCTCTCCTTTCCTTTAATGTTTTCGGCTGATTGTGAATCTAAGAGTAAATTCAGTTAATTTAACCAGTGTAGTGGTTCCATATGTTGCTAACTGATGTATGAATTTGGGGTTTTCTGCTTGGATGTTCTTGCTGGTGTCAAAGCATTGAAGGTTCAAAGTCCTTCTCTGATCTATAGACCTTGGCTCTGTTAAAATTATCTCTTTTTTTCCTTGGAGCATGCTAAAGCTGACCCGGAGTTAAATGACCTATGGTCTGATGTACAAGCTGCCCCTTTGTCCCTTCATTGAAAGTTGCCTTTGAGTATGTCCAAGCAGGTCTGGAGTTAAATGACCTCTGACCTGATCTATAGACAGAAATTGGGTTTCTTTTCCTTCTTTCACTTTCAATCCTTAATGTTCCATTCCACCATCTATCTAAAAAGATCCTTTAGAATAGATGACTTGCCCTTTGAAATCCTTGGCTAGTGGTTTGCAATTAATTCCCTTTCATGACTCCATAGCCCAATGGATGGAATTTTCTTGACCTATCCTCTTTACCTAAACATCCTACTTCTTTGCTCCTTTCCTCCCATTACCTTCTCAGTCTATGATCTCGTGACTCAACCCAGCAACCAACCAACCAAATCATTTAAACCCCCCCCCCCCCCCCCCCTTGTGCTTCATAACTAGCCTAATACCTCATCTTGAGCTTAAAAGATATATCATTATTTTCTTTATTTGGAGAGATCCCTCTCTGGGTTCAGGAGGGCTAGATCCTAGGGCCCCAAAGTGGTTCTAATGTTGTCTCATCTTTTGGTCTTGCCAATCTGGCCAAAACATGGGAACCCAACATATTGGCGACTCCGCTGGGGATAAAGACCACTTAGCCTATATTGGCTTTTAATTGCTGATGGTGGACATCAGCCTACTCCAAACAGTTAAATTCATCCACCTCGCGACTCCACACTCCATAACTCCTAGAAGACCAAATGACTCCACTGGTAGAAGACTATAAACTGGTTGAGAAGATAAAATGACCTCTTTCTGATTTACAAACATGCTTCCACGCATACAGAGAAGATATGCCCCAATGAGTAGGGAGCATATCCCTAGATTCCCACACAAAATGCCTGAAGTGGACTGGTTAAAAAACCTGCCTACCTTTCAGGGTGAAAACGGTGATGACCCCTTGCTACATCTCATCAAGTTTCATATACATGTGTAGAAATTTAAAGTTGAATGGCATGAAGACTGCCTAATGAAAATGTTCATGGCAACATTAGAAGGAAAAGCTAGGATCTGGTATGAATGGTTAGAACCTCAGAGTTTGTTTTCTTTAAGGGACATGCACCAAGTATTTTACAAGAAAAATGAAGGAAACTCTCCATACTTATCATGGGATTGTTGTGATAAATCTCAGAATATCATACAGTACCTGTTAGATATTGATGAAGATTTGGTTAATATGCATCCTGAAGATCTGTTGACAGCCATTCAAGATTTTCATATTCACCCTAGCTATCACAAGAACATGCATGAATCAGCTGAGGAGGAAAAAAGTCAAGAGACCGTAGACATTCCTCAAGACATTCCTGAAAAATTAGATGCTAATCTATCATCCCTTGCAGTTAAGGCTTCAGATGAAATTCTGCCTCAAATCCAGTCTTCAAAGGAAACAGAGAACCGCTGCACTTCTACACAAAGGAACAC
Organism: Pinus albicaulis; assembly: GCA_034641835.2. Taxonomy (NCBI): domain Eukaryota; kingdom Viridiplantae; phylum Streptophyta; class Pinopsida; order Pinales; family Pinaceae; genus Pinus; species Pinus albicaulis. Next base: position 723,747,464 of record CM076571.1, on the reverse strand, counting down.
AAGACCATCTTCCCCTTTGACAGAAGAAGAAATAGATCAGATCATCAATGGACAACCAGCCTCTAAAATTTTTTACAGATCAGAAATTCTTTTCCATTCATCTGATGAGATTTTTTGTATAGAGTTGGAAAGCTCACATGTAAATCAAAGTGAAGAAAAATCTGCTGATAATCTAGTATGTCCAGTTGGCAGCATTACTTATATTCATGATTTTCCTATTTTTGATCTATATGATGATGTTGTTCTCCAAATAGAATATGATCTTGTAGGGTCATGATTAGTAGATTTATGGGAGGAAAATCAGTTCCCTCTACTTCCATAAAGTAATGGGCCAATGCAGGATATTTATGATACTGATGAAGAAAGTTTTCAGAGTGCAGAAGAGGGTGAAGGATCTCTAGATCTTTGCTTCACTCCATTACAACTCATCAGTAATGGTTTTCACATGATTGGAGGCCAGTAGCCTTTCATTTCAGAAGATGAGGAGGTAAGCAAAGAAGAGATTCTTGAGCATGATGAGAGTAAGGAGCCTTCTCTTGAAAAACAAGAAGCAATGGTAAATACCTCTACTCAAGAATACACAGATATTTTCACAGAGCTCAGCCCACTAGACCAGAATATATCAGAGCTCCAAGAGGACAACACTGCCATATACGATGAGTCCTCCAGTTCAGAAGATGAAGGAGATTATCTTTCTCAAGAGAGTCTTGTTCTTGATCCAGTGGAAGAAGAGGAAATTCTGGTTGAAGCCTGCCTGCCAGACATTCATAACCAAGTATCATTTCATGATCCTTATGTTCATTTCCTGCACACATTTGAAGAAGGATCAAGGGTTTTTTTGAGCAGCATGTTGCAAATAGAAAGAAATTTTTTTAAAGCTGCTATAGTGGAACAAGAAGAATGGGAGCAACCCTGCCTATCCAACATGCTCAAATGGTTGAGCAAGAAAGACCAGTCATGGGATCACTTGATGGAATGGTTACATTGGAAGACAATGTTTGTAAGCTATACTTGTAAATAGTCTAGTAGAGTAGGGTAGGTAGGAAAAGCTCAATAAAGCTCAGTCTATGAGCAAGTAGTTAGTTGTTTTAATTTCTGCAAAGTCTAGCAAGCCAGACAGTCTAATCCTAGCTTGACTATTTTTCAATTTATGTCTTAGAATGTAGAGAATAAATCTGCTAGAAAGTCTAATCCTAGCATATAGTAGGGTAGGTAGAGAAAGTTATGAGGCCAAAAGTCTAATCTGGTCTCATGGAGCAATAAGGGTAGAAGTAGAATAGGTTTATTTTCCTATTTGTAAAAAATAAATGATGTAAAGGTTCTGCTAGTCCAAATGCACCCTGGAAGAAAAAATGGTAGGATTGTAGGATGGTAAGTAGATTGTTTGAGAATTTTCTGCTGATTTGATGTCTTCACAATTTGTGGCAGTTGATCCAAGAGAGAAAATGGATGGGTCAAGTTCCAGGCATCTGGCCTACACCAAATATCATTTCTGAATTCTTGACTCCTTCAGGAAGAAGCCACCCCCATGTGGAACCACTGTTAGCCCCCTATAAATTTTTTACGAGAAAAAAGGGGGGCTAAAATGTTTTTGAGCCTTCAAGGAATGCATTTCCTCTAAAAACACATCATTCTTGAAGACTTCCTTATGCCTTTGTCCTCTGATAAAATCCCCTCTACTATTTCCCATTATAAAGCCTCTCTGATTGCAAAACATTGTGCTCCAAAAGGCCTTCATTTGCCCCTTGTACCCCTGCAGAATTCTTCATTTCATCCCTTTTCCCCTTTTTTAGAGCCTCCTTTTCACCCCAAAAGCCCCTCCCTTAGACCTCCTAACTATCCCAATATCCACCCTAAATCCTACACATAACCCTGGTGTGGTCGAAATTCCCCTTCTTTCCCCTATCGCTACCCTTTAGTGGCCTTAAAATGCACTAAAAATGGGCCCAAAAACACATTTTCCACATTATGACAGGCCTAGCCCCTTTTGGACAGCCCCCTAAAACCGTTTCCCACATGACCTAGGTGCTAGAACCTAACACTAAATTGCAAATCGGTATAGGGCGCATTATTACCCGTCAATCTGTTTAGATCGGACGGTCTTCACAGATCAGCGCCGTGCCATGGTCCCCACCCTTTTCACCACCCGATCGCCTGTCAACCATCCGATTAACCCACCAATCCAATGGTCCATATTTATCCACATCTCACCCACCCGGTGGTTCCCGCAATCGTGCCCGAGTACTGTGCAGAAACCGGTGGTTTCTATCGCACCGCCTTTGAAAGGTAGGCGGTAATTTTCATTTGGCCAGCGATTCCACTCATTGTGTGATGCGTGGAACCGAAACTATTTGAATACCACCCTCCATCGTACATTAAACTTCAGTTGAAAACCGAGTGCGATATCGCTATGCACCGTCCGATCTACGACCATCCATCCAACGGTGATCACGCCACGTAGATGCACGAGAGTTAACCAAGGAAGACACAACCCCTAGCCCACTGTCCATCACCCCCCGACACATTTTTAGCCATCGATCTCCTCCTGAGATCGGACGGTCTGGACTTAACGCGCACCCGCCATTGAACCAGTCCGCCACGTCACCCGTTCCACATGTTTTCGTCGCGTCTTCGTCCTTTTCCTATATATTTCATTCCAAGGTCAAAATTTTAATGTTTTACATTAAAATTTCCATCTCGTTGTCTTCACATGCATCTCCCTCTGTTCTATGGTTTTCCTCCACATTTTCCGCTGCATTCATCTTCATTCATTCATGCCGCATTACCATTTCAGCAGTCACCCACAACATCCCCTTCCAGCATGGTTTCTTAACGTATTTGCGTGTTTTACAGGGTTACAGGCAGGCGAAAAACTGCCGTGATTCACAGTCACTATTACAGTGATAGAAAACACAGAAAAGGACCATTTTCAGGAGCTGAAATTATGGAGAAAGGCCTAGGAAGGTATGCCGTCATGACTTTCATTAAAAGAGTAGGGTTAAACTCTGTAAAACTCATCCAGAGCCATTAAAGCTCAGATTTCCCAGTCAGAGGCGATCGTGGAAGTGGAAAAGAGTATCAGTGGGAAAGCAGAGAACTTATGGCCTGTAAGCAAAGATTTTGAGCCATAATCCAATAATTTAAAGGCAAAGGTACCAGAATTGAAGACCCTGTGGATCGCTCAGAAGTTCCAATGCACAGAAAACCATATTAGTAGGGTTTTGACATCAGCAAAACATTCTTCCATAAAAGGAAAAAGTGCCCATACTATCTGCATGCTATTTCGTGTCCCTGAGGAAATTCCCACCCCGACAACAGTCCTATGCTACCAGTGCATTAGTTATGCGGTATGGCAAACCTAAGTCATTGATTTTTTTCGTTCAGAGTGTTGCAGCAAGTACACCAAAGACATACCTGGAGTAAATTACAGCCTGACAAAGACCACTCTTTCATCCAAAGAGTGCAGAATTTCAATGCTTAGACATTTAAAACAGAACGAGGCCTCGGCCCTCCTGCTGCTTTAGAGTTTTAATGCTGCATTTAAGTTTACATCTACTCCTGTTATTCTTTTCTCCTGTAAGAATCCATGAGAACATATTGTAAAAGGGTTGTTGTTGTTCGGTTGTTACTATTGCTATTAGAGGGATTCAATTTGATTGTTAGAACAATCTTGGGAGGTAGTAGTAGAGTATTTTGTAATGTAATAGGCTGGGAGGAGAAGTTTGGATTGTATTCAGCCATTCATCTCAGTGTATGTGACTGGTTTTGCACATCAATTAATCAAGCAATTTCAAAGGATCCTGGTCTATTACTACGGGTGATGTTTCTCTTACCTTATTGTTCTATTACATTTTCATGTTGTTCATTGGTCTTCTGGCTCGCATCCGAAATCTGGCATAGGATTTACCCTTGTTAGGTACCCTATGTTTCTGCTCTCCTTGCCTTTAATTTTTTCGGCTGATTGTGAATCTAAGAGTAAATTCAGTTAATTTAACTAGTGTAGAGGTTCCATATGCTGCTAACTGATGTATGAATTTAGGGTTTGCTACTTGGATGTTCTTGCTGGTGTCAAAGCATTGAAGGTTCAAAGTCCTTCTCTGATCTATAGACCCTAGCTTTGTTAAAATTATCTATGTTTTTCCTTGGAGCATGCTAAAGCTGACCTGGAGTTAAATTACCTCTGGTCCGATCTAAAAGCTGCCCCTTTGTCCCTTCATTTAAAGTTTCCTTTGAGTATGTCCAAGCAGGTCTGGAGTTAAATGACCTCTGACTTGATCTATAGACAGAAATTGGGTTTCTTTTCCTTCTTTCACTTTCAATCCTTAATGTTCCATTCCACCATCTATCTAAAAATATCCTTTAGAATAGATGACTTGCCCTCTGAAAGCCTTGGCTAGTGGTTTGCAAGTAATTCCCTTTCATGACTCCATAGCCCAATGGAATGCACTTTCTTGACCTATCATCTTTACCTAAACATCCTACTACTTTGCTCCTTTCCTCCCATTACCTTCTCAGTCTATGATCTCGTGACTCAACCCAGCAACCAACCAACCAAATCATTTAAAACCCCCCCCCTTGTGCTTCATAACTAGCCTAATACCTCATCTTGAGCTTCAAAGATATATCATTCTTTGCTTTATTTGGAGAGATCCCTCTCTGGGTCCAGGAGGGCTAGATCCTAGGGCCCCAAAGTGGTTCTGATGTTGTCTCATCTTTTGGTCTTGCAAATCTGGCCAAAACATGGGAACCCAACAATATCAAACAAATGAGCTATTTTTAGGTCCTCATAGTAGGGAAACCTCGCAAATTGAGAAGGATAACATTTCATTCCAGGTGGAAGTACGATATTAGTACCTTCACCACGATGATGACCTTGATATCAAAGAATAAAATAAATCAGAACAATATTAATTATAAAATACAATAAAATAAATTCATTAGTTAAAACAAAAATTCCAAACATTACATAAACAAATAATATAAATATATACACAAATTATGTACCATCTGCTTGACGATTATTAATTTTGTTATATTCCAACATCCACAACTAAGCTGTCATTCTTCGTGGTTTTAATCCAGTTTCTTCTTTATCATTGAAAAGATGTTTTTCAGTAGTACGATACTTATGGTTCCTAGAGAGGAAGTTCCTAAACTCATCAAACACCATATTTCTTAAGTCTGGCGAATGATGATACTTCATCTTAGGGCCATAAACTGGACATGCAAATCTACCCTTTGTTTGAAGACCTGCAATAGATGGATCAATAACAATTAATATACTATGAGATCATTTTTAAAACATGCAATATGGTATATCTAATTTAGATAATTATGTATTATATTAAAGTGCAACGAAATATTACATACCACAAACATGTGTTAGTCCTAGGGCATCATGAATTGTCCATACAAGCATTCCATGACATTGAAATCTCTTCTTCTTGATTGGTTTAGTGATGTCATACATAGTGATGCCATGCCATAACTGTATTAGCTCATCGATAAGAGGCTCAATATATACATTCATATCTTTGACCTGGTACTTACCTAATTGTTCAAAATTACGGTACATAATAATTATTACCATGATATATGTATATATAAGTAAATAAATAAATAAAATATATATTTATGCAAACAACGAGAGAAATGAAAATGTTACATTCAAAAAAATAATGTATCAAATACCTGGAATAATCATAGTCAACATTATGTGCTCCATCTTTATTGACATCCAAGGAGGAATGTTATTGTTGATAACAAAAATAGGCCACACTGAGTAAGTATATCTAATCTCTTCGAATGGATTAACACCATCAGCTGCCAATGAAAGCCTGACATTACAAGGTTCATTTTTAAAATCTACATATTTTTCCTCGATTTCTCTAAATGAAAAACCATCTGCAGGCATTCGAAGAACACCATCTCCATTTTTATTATTTGAATGGTAATCCATAAACTGTGCTATGCTGTTACACCTGAACATTCGCTGCAAACGTGGAATTATGGGAATATGACGAAGAATGTTTTGAGGCACCTTTTTGGTTGGTTAGTTGATCTGTTCGATATCTACTGGTACCACATTTTGGACATTATTTTTTCAACGCATGTTCTCCGTAATATATAATATGATCTTTAGGACATGCATCTATAGTGTTATATTCCATTCCAAAGTGTTTCATAATAGCACGTAGATCTCGATATGTTCGAGGTAAAGTATTTGGCGATGGTAACAAATATTCACCCAACAATCTACAACATAAACAAAAACTAGTCTCTTGTAAAGATTATTAATCATATATATATATATATATATATATATATATATCATAGTTATTAAAATCGGAACCGGTGACCAGACCGGTGGAGCTAATGAACCGGGTTTTGAGCCGGAACAGGTCTAACCGGTAGGGTCAGATCTCAATGAACCAGTTTTAAAAAAATACATTAAATAATTATTTTTTAATAAAAAAAAAACTATTTTTAAGATTTGCAACCATGATTCCAAGCCAATAGAGAAAAAATATGAAAAATTTTCTCATTTATATACCATGCAAAGGTGAATATATCAAAATGGCACCAAATGCAATACATATCATCGAAAAATACATAAGAAAACTTTTTAAAGTAATGTATCAGGTTTCTCTTATATTATTCACTGTGTTTTATTGCTGAGTTAATATTATAATATACAATTTGTCCCTACTCAGATCTGTTGTCAATTCATTGTACCAGCCTTAAAGACAATTTTAGTTGAGTACTCCTTGCATATATATATATATATATATATATATATATATATATATATATATATATATATATATATATGTATATATATATATATATATATATATATATATATATATATATATATATATATATATATATATATATATATATATATATATATATATATATATATATATATATATATATATATATATATATATATATATATATATATATCAGACCAACATTTTGAAGATATTGTATTCTTCATTATCTATGTTTGCTTGGCAATAAATTTCTAGAAAAACATCTACAACACTTAGAGGTATTGAATTGGTTTATGGAACCCACTATTAGTGATATTTGTAACAATCTGAGAGAGCATTACAACTTGAACAGTCTGCTCACAATGTGTTTCACGAAATTTATCACTGAAAAGATTCATTAAAACCTAGAAAACTCAGTGGCCAGTTTAGTGCATTTCCAAGCGGGAATTTTCTAGTGGTCAATTTATTATTTCCGGTCACATTTTCATTAGGTTGTATGTTGTTGTCCCTTGAGTGGCATCAGACCATTTGCATCAGTCTTAATGCCATGATCAAATTTCTTGTATGCTGTGTGAAAGGTTTTGTATTTATGTTGCTGCTATGTGTGAGCAGAGAGAGAGGGTCTGATAGTTCCTAGCTGAGTGTGAAATAAGGTTGCTGCTGATTGTTTTGATAATAGAAATTGTCATCAAGTACACTTGATGAGTTGCATGCTGCCGGGGATTTTATGCTAGCCAGCCTTGTATTTATCAGTCATCATGTGTATTGTTGCTGCTATAAGGTGTTGAGTACGAGTTATTAGACAATTTTGATGCTAGTATAATAGAGGAATTTGCAACTCATGGAGGAGACACTCAGGAATTTGCAACTCATGGAGGAGCACCTAACCGCCCGATTAAGTACGGAACTGGCCAGTTTATGCATAAACCGGTCGGTTTCGTACTTAACCGGCTGGTTAGGTCCGGTTAACCAGCCAAAATAGGTGAGAATAGGCTATTGACCAGGTTGCAAGGCCGGTTCCAACCGACAACCCTCTTGACCGGCCGATTTGACCAGTTACCGGTTCAAACCGGCTAGTTTTGATATATATATATATATATATATATATATATAAGTTATTATTTTACACATTTATTACAACTAAAAAAAGGGAAAATAATCACCATTTATATATATGTGATCATATATACAGATTGCATACCTTAGGAGTTGTGTAATACATCTGTTCAACAAATTATTCATAACCTTTAAGTTCACCAACAACAATGTAGCAGAGATAAGAGTTGCATTTGAGTGTTCAAAAATTCGTTCACTTGACCTTTCAATCAGAGGTACATCATAAATACCGTCACTGCTATCTCCACCGTCATCATCTGACTCACCATACAAGTCTTGGAGCATTTGATTTGTCCCATCATTAATGTGAACTATCTCGTTACTGTCATCATGATCTACCTCCATGGGATCATTAAAATTACCTTCATCATTTGCTTCATGTTCTTCACCTTGTACAACATCATTTCCAATACTAATATTTGCTGCAATATTCTCTGGTACTCGTTCAAAATCATCTAATCTACTAATATTTAGTTGTCAAAGTTGGTTGATCATCTGCAAAAAGTTGGGGGGAAACTGTGCCTTTATGATAATTACAAACATTAATAATTAAACATTAGTGCGCATATAAAAAATATTAAAATAATATAAAATTTTACGATATAATCAAAATGAAGATAGATAATTAATTACCATGGGACGATAGTCATTCGATCCACCATCAATGTGCCTATATTTCCTACAATGCATTGTTGTTGTTGCTATTAAAACTCTAAAATTATTTCTCAAACAACATTTTTTACAAGGGCAATAAACTCTAACATCACCCCTTTCACCCTTTTGAATTTTTTTTCCACCTCTAATGTTTTCTTCCATTGATGCAAATTATCGTATAAAGAAAATATTAAATCTCTCTCAATGGTGTAGAAAACCCAAGACTTGTTGAACTCAATGGGAGCTCAATATATAAGAAAAAATAAAATAAAAGTGGGCTTTTTAAAAATTGTGAGCTTTTTACAAAATGTGGGATTTTTACAAAATTGTGGGCTTTTTAAAAATTGTGGGCTTTTTACAAAATTGTGGGCTTTTTACAAATTGTGGGCTTTTTACAAAATTGTGAGCTTTTTAAAAAATTGTGGGCTTTTTACAAATTGTGGGCTTTTTTTATTCTTAATGCATTTTCTGTAGAATACTAAACATATTTGTCCAAAATTTGAGATGCAAACTGTAGTATCTACTATGTTTGGAAAATTGGAGGATTATAAAAGATAAACTGCGATCAGAATTGTACCACTATGATAAGAAGATGTCAAAAGCATTCCTTCTACTTCACAAACATGGAACTACCTTAAGAATGCTTATGGTTGATATAAATATTAGAGCATGGCAGTTAAATGTAGTAGTTATGCTAAAATATTGAATAAAAGCTTGAGAGTGCTCTTCAGATACTGTACGAATGCACCAAATTAAAGTTGTACCATTACTAAAGATAAATGGCCAAAAATAGTCAATTTTGATATTGTGAAGTTATGTATTTCTCGGTAGCAAACTGGGGATAGGATGACAAATATGAGAGAACTAAGTTCCAAGGACTAAAAAACCAAGGCCAACATAGTTCTGCCTTGAATCAGAGGCAAAACAAAGCTGCCCAAAAAATTGTTTGAGAGCACCCATTGAAGCTCCTATATATAGCAGAGTCAACATTTTCCTATTGAACAAGTTTGTATAGACAAAGCCACAGCGAGATCAGATAGCCATGATCCTCAATGAGAACCAGAGCCAAAGCTAAGATAGATCCACGTTTAGCAGAACAAGACATCCATAGCAAAGGATTTGACCACAGAACCAAATCATGAGAGATAGCAAGATTCTTGCTTCCACTGTGGAAATGTAGAAACTGTACAAGGGCTTTGCTTCCAGCAGATTTCATTGTGACAGTAATTGCTATGGTGTTGTAAGCGCTCATTAGTAGAATATTAAAGCCATTCTGGAATTCTTTTAACCTAGAGAGGGTTTTCTGTGGTTATAAATCCTCATGTTCAAGTTCCATTGTCGATTGGTTGTGTTTGATATTATGTTTTTACTGTCCGCAGTTGAATTTTCGCACAGAAAATTATCAGTCTAAAGCGGAGAAATTTTGCGATGTTTCTTTTGCTTCCTATTGTGAAGTATTTCGCTCAGAACTCTACTCGTTGTAATAGAGGTCTTGGGCATAGAACAGGGGACTTGGGTTTTTTGGAATCAAACTTCAGGTTAAGATGCTCATCTGAAGAATGGCATAGTGAGCCTTAGCATGGAGTTGGGAGTACCAATTTGAAGTGCAGGTAGGGCATTGTACAATAGACCAGTTAGATTTCTGGACCCTAATACAAAAGTTTCTTCTTCTTTCAAAACATGTTTCTCCTTTTCTGTAACCAATGTGGGTCCTGTTCTTGTTTCAATTAGGGATGGATGAGCATTTGTTATTGCTCCAGATGATCACACTCTGGGTAGCCCTGGAGGCTATTTGGGGGTGATGAGTCCAATAGGTCTCAATGAACTGTTTCCCTCGCTGGGGAATACTATTGCAGTGGAATTTGATACTATTTTGGATGTTGAATTCCACGATCCTAATGGAAACCATTACCTTCAGCTCCAGTACCTGTTCACAAAAGAGGGTTCCATAGTCATTCATGCGTGCAGAGAGGGTGAATTGCAGGCATTGCAATAGGAGGTGTTGTTGTTGTTGCATTGGCCACTAGATTGTTTGTCTGGTTCTGTTACAAGCACAGAGTATTTAAAAGGACAGACAAATTTAGTTCAGATATTGTGAAATTTCCTCGAAAATTCACCTACAAAGAGCTCAGCAATGCTACAAAAGACTTTTTTTGAATGTGATTGATAATCGATAATTGCAAGCAAGGGTAATCCCCTTGCGAAAGCCAAATTTCTGAGCATTTTCTAAAACCCGATGACGGAGTCATTGTAATGAACAAGCGCCTAGGTCCATATTACGTCCAAATCTACCAAGCACCAAGATCTATAAAAAAAATCCACATTATCTATGAACTAAGAAGAAGAGGCAGAAAATGTATTCTTCTTACCTGTTTGAATAGTGGTTAGGATTTACCATGGAAAAAAATTGACAGAGCCCATGTAGCATTTCTTATCATTGAAATTCTGGCAGTATCATTCAACTGGGCAAGCACCTACATCAGAGCTCCATGACTGAGGGAAAGATCTCTAAATGTTGCAGAGTCTCTAGCAATATTTCCCAAAGCCCAAATAACCTTACACGAACACCAGTTGAACTCAAAGTTGGGTACTAGTTTTTTAAATCAAATTCCAAAATTACAGACATATAAAGATAGTTGGGAAGAGTAATTTTATGCCTCTAAAATAAACGTGCTACCTGTTCTCGAACATTATCATTCCCAGAGGTAAGAAGTTCCACAAATATAGGCAGTGCCCCGTAACTAATCACAACCTTTGCATTCTCAAAGGCTCCAAAAAAACCCAAATAGGGTCAACCCTACTATAGGAGGAAGGGCCTGCAGTAAGAACTTACCATTTTGCAAGAGCTGAGGGTGAATGTTGTTTTGCAAGAGCTGAGGGCGAATGTTGTTCTGCAAGAGCTGAGGGAGAATGTTGAGGGCGAATGCTATTCTGTAAGAGCTGAGGGTGAATGCGCGCATGATATCAAACATTAATGTAGTTCTTAAAAAAATCATTTTTATGTAGCGCGAATTTGATTTTTTCATTTCAAATCATTTTTATTTACATTTGATTTTTTCATTTCTAATACAAGTGACAAACAAATTTCCACAAGAGGTTGAAATTTTTACTAGAATAGCCATGAAAGACTAATTAAAATGGCTTAAAATGCAAGTGGAACTTCAAAATAAATGTAATTGAAGGTTCTCTCCACTAAATTTTTGCAAAAGTGCTTACATTATTTAAGTTATCTAGGATATTTTTTTTGTATTAGAAAATCTAAATTAAATAATGAAATAGTTGGGTAGTCTTATTGTTTCAAATTAGGACACAATTTTCAAATGGTGATGAAGTTTCATGTGATGATTAACTGACAATATTCTCCTTTCCTATCCTTGAAAAACTATACAAGGTTCCCTGCTGCCACATGAAACCCTAACTCATGTAGCAACATAGGACCAGTCCTCCATTTTTCTCGTTATAAGGCATTTTGCACGTATTTGATGACTAGAATTTGCGGATTCCCGTTTTCCGTGAGGTGCTAGGAAGGATAGAAGACTTAATTTTGACGTTTGAAATTTTTTCAAGAACATTCTTACGCCCTTTAATTTCCACTTACCAAGAATTTTGCAACACTAGTCCTTTTCGCAATTGCAAGGATGTACTCAAAAAGTAAGGAAAGTTACTTTTTTGGCTCACTCAAAATTAAAAATTTAATAAAGGAATTACCACTTACCATTATTTATATTTTAAAATTAGAATCAATTTAGTTTTCCCCTTCCTATTACAGAAAGTTCACAAATCCTTTCTTTTACATAAAACACCAAAGAAAGAATAAAGCCCATTGCCCTACAAACTTCCAAGGTTGTGATTAGTGAAGCAGTGAAAAAGTATGGCTATAGCACTAAAAAATTAGAATGCCAATCTGCCCCAACATGAAGTAGTGTTAACATAGCTGGTGGCTTGGCTTGATGGTCAAATAGTGAATTACACAAGCACAAAATAAAAGCTTTAGGTGTCTAGTTCTTTACACTCGCACTCTCAAGGCATTTAGACATAGGCCGAGCTCAAGATTGGCTCCAAGGAAACTATGTTGGCTCATTAACCTACCATATTTTAATTTCATAAGGTATGTTCGAAGTTTTAACTGCTAGGGTAATTTATTATTTTGAAATCATAGTTCTAAATTGTCTCTTATTCTATGAGAAATGTAATATATTAATTGTAAGTAAATTCATTAAAAAAATTCAAACTAATTTTAGCATGAATGATGAAAATTTATATATTAATTGGTTTTTAAGAGTATTTGTATTATGTAGGAGCACTGGAAAGAAAAATCAAGACTTCATTTTCTATTTCCTTATTTTAATGGGCTGAACTAGAGAAAATTGAATATGAATAGTGAGTTAATTGTAAGATCAATGGGCCAAGGCCATACATCAACATTGACCACAGTGGGGAAGTATAAAAGCATGGATATTCATCCAAGTATAGTTACTAATGTAAGATCAAAGTTAACTCTTATCTTCACTAAAGAAATAGAAGGCAAAGATCTAGCATCAACTGAAACTCACGTGAAAAAGTAGATGAAAAATGTACAATCATCCAATGGAGAGGTAATCTATAATTATCCAGTAAGACTCTTGGCTATTCCTTGAGACTAAAATAATTCTCAATATTTTTGAATAATCATCCATTGGAATTTAGTAGGAAAACCATAGTAAATCATTGTCCAATGGCCATGCAAAAATATATAAAAAATAATATTTGTTGGTTGTTTTTCAATAGGTGGATCATGATGGGACCACTGAGAAGGTGGGGGTGATTTTTTAATCATGGAAGTGAGGTTTAGTAGATTTATAGTCAAGTTACCTTTCCCTATAAATTTTCTCGATCAAGTTATTCATTCATTGAACTTTGATTCATTCCTACTGTTTTGATACACAATCCAATCCAGTTGAGTCTTGAGGTTTCATTGAGAATGGCATTCATAGGTTGTCAAGAAAGAGGTTATCATGCACATGCACTCTTCTTTTATTGGTATCTTTGTAACTAGCCTGAGTTCTATATTTTTAAATTATCATAATAGTTCGTGATTATTAGGCTTTTATTTTGTCTTTTAAGAATTTTAATTTAATTATTATTAATCATTAAATATATATATATATAGTTATTAAACTTTCAATAGAATTATTAAACTTTCAATGGTACATCAACTTTCATACATGAGAAAATAGATACTGGCAAATGGTACATCATGGCTTGATTAATTTCGCTCAGCAATTTCAAATTGTATAGCATTTAGTCAATAGTAATCATTGATTTTTGCACACAGAGACTAATTTCTCTGGAAGCCTGAGATTTCTTTGGCTTGTTATTCTTATAACTACATAGACATAATTAATAGAGAGATTGAGGACAAAAAAAAACTCTAGCGCTTAGTCTCCACTACTCAACATGATTTTGTGAGAAATAATACATAGATTGATTTCTCTGAGTGCCTTAGCATTCGATCGGTGCTACCACTTACATAGAAATGCTGTGTGAAGGAACCTAGAGTGCAAGTCCTTAATTGAAGAAAAAAAACTAGTACAGGAAGATGCAAGTCAAAGGAGCGGAGGTGGAGTACAATAAAAGAAAGCTCGACGGAACATAGAAGATTTAAAGAGGCAGAACCGTGACCGAAGTGCAGAGTAAAACCATCGTTTGGAAAATTAGCGATATCACGCAAGTTTGGAGGTGGTAAGAAGAATTGGTGAAAAGGACGCGACATATGTCTCCGTGAGACATGTGGCCAAGGGCGGAATTATAAAACCGTTCTCATTGTAGATTAACCCTTGGGTGTGTTCGTTACGCGAGATTTCATTGTGTCCGTTGGATCCTCCAAACTAGCGCAATGCTCCATCGACCGTCGAATTCAGAGGTAAATTACTATGGAGCCAAGAATGGTTTATGTATGACCGTTGAGTTATAGACCAAAGTCAAGATTTGTTATGATCTTTGATGATTGGCAGAGATTATAATAAGGAGGACTATATAATTATGTGAATGGTCGTGCGTTTGGTTGAAACCAAGTGACGAAGTTCGAATTGACAAGGTCGACATACATTAAACATCACGGTTGAAATACGAGAGGGTCGAGCAGTTGATACATTCGAATATCAATTCAAATATGTAAAATGAGTGAGCCCAAGGTTTTGGGGTTTAATTCCTAAGTGGCTTGTATTTATTGGGGTATATATTAATGAGAGTAGGCTAGTCATTATATTCAGGGTGTGTAAAGAGTGGTTGAATGTTGATAGGTATGATGGGGATTAGACCATAGAACATGGGGACTTATAGTATGGTTTAGAACCATCAAGTGAAGAAGTTTCGCATGCGAGAAGGCATGGCATAGGCCTTGGGGGTATTATGATCCTTGGAGGAAACTCCCATAGCTAGAAGAGTTGACAGAGAAAATTGGATCAAGTACAAAGGTGTGGCAGGTGGGTTTTACCCTGCACCAATTGTTATGGTGCATATATGATGTGTATTACAGTTTATCTTATAATTTTGTTGAAGTAGCATACAACAATTTACATAGTGATATGAGAACCACTCTCTATAGTATACATCGATTTTGTACACATGGCTTTTCAGTTGCTTTTTAAGATATATCATTGGTGATGATCACATGATTATATAATGAACCATTAAGTTGAACTATGAAATTATTCCTCACAACACACACACACACATATTGATGAATTAATAAATTTTCTCATATAATTTTAATCTATTTTGAAAATAAAATAAAATTATATATAATTATTTCTAAGAAGAACAAGAGAGAATTCCTTACCATATCTTCGTAAAACATATAATAGCAAGAAAATTAATTTATTGAAATTTCATTTCCAAACATATTCATGGAGTAAAATGAAGATTAAAACGAGATATTCATGGATTTACCTATAACATCACCTCATAATTAAGAATGTAAATGTACAATATTGATGATACATAGGTTAGGAGAAAATTAATCTATTGAAATTTCATTTCCAAACATATTCATGGAGTAAAATGAGGATTAAAAGAGATATTTATGAATTTACTTATAACATCACCTCATAAAAGTGTAAATGTACAATATTGATAAAATTTATTTATATATGATAAATAATAAACCTTTATCTCACATGTATCATATAATCTTATAAACTAGCAATTGCACCGGGGGTGCAAGGGAACGCCAGAAGGAGATGTGAATCATTTTGTGCTATATGAGGGGTAAAATGTGTAATAACTGAAGGAGATGAATATTTTGTTCGTTTGTGACAATATGGAATATTGGATTTATTTTTAATAAAAATAATAATTATTAATTTAATATTATTTAATTTTATTTATTTATTTATTTATTTATTTTAATATTTATTTTATTTTATTTCTATTTATTTATTTATTTTATTTTTATGTTTTAATTAAAAATTTTATTTTATTTGTATCTTTAATTGTATCTTTATTTTATTTTATTTCTATTTATTTATTTATTTTATTTATTTATTTTATCGAAATAGTGCTGAGTATTATTGGGAGCTTCTTGTCAAAGGCTCAACCTATGGTCTCAACCATAGTCAATTTCATTTCCCTTTTACACAAATGGTTATAAAACCATGCACCCAAGGTATACTACTTGTGCGGGAGTGCTTTACCTTCACTATATGGTTATGAGCCCATACATATATAGTAAATCTACATATATCATTTAACCCGACATTCACCTTGTACTTACGGTCCACCAAGCTTTCGCCTTCAACTATGCAAATATATATATATATATATATATATATATATATATTGGCCTAATGCATATACCATTTCTTGAAATTTAATCATACCATTCAACTTCATAAGCCTCGATTGTGATTAACCCCGAACCCTATATAATATTACTCGGCCCCACATATATTTCATATGGCGCTAACTCCGCAAACGCATGGATATAGGCCTACCACCTTTATGTTTTCGATTTTAATTAAAATCACGGCATATAAACGGATGCTTGGGCCCACGTTCATATAAACACACCTTGCTTAAACGTCGAGCAGATCCAATGATCCATATGGCGTCGCTCCCCAAGCGTTAATCGGACAATGACTAAGAAATTTCGCATTTTTTTTCTCACCGAGTGTTAATGCTTAGAAATAACGTGGAACTCACGGTTTTGCAAATCCGCTTAGAGACATGTGGCATTTTATTTGTGGTATCGTGTTTTTTATTTCAATACATCTTACCACTAGTGGACCTGCGCGAAAACCATAACCCATTCCCGAATACCACCTTTATTGTTTATGCATCACGGTTCTGTTTCATCTCCGCTTCGAGGTTCCACTTTAAAGTTTCAATGCCAATTAACTTTGTTTTCTTCCTTGTCCATAGAGATCAAGCTACGCCATCGATCATCCACTTAAAAAACCAACGTTTGTTACTTCAAACAGGTGGGGAGTAAGCTCTAGGCAAATTCCACCATCCTTTAATAGACAGAGTGTGGTTATCTTTCTCTTTTAACAGGGCCTTATTCAATCTTTCTCAATTTCTTATGCATAATGCACACACAATCCCTCATTCACTGAGAATACCCTCCTTGGTGCCTTCTTCACCGGACTACGATGTGTTCATCAACAGTCGTGAACCTGATGTCTGTTTTGTTGGAATATTTGAAAATTCTAGAATAACAATGGAGAGAGTAATACTTTCCTCTTCTAACACAGACAAAGTATTAAAATTTCTTCATTGGAGACAGAGTTCTACACTTTGAAAAATCTCTATTCCTTCAAAAAAAATTATTACAAATTCTTCCTCAACAAAGGGCTTACAAAAAAAACAAGACTACTGCTAACACAGTGCACTCAAAATTCTTCTTTGTCTCTAAAACTACGCACTGTTGTGCTCTTCAAAACTTACACTCTGCTGTGTGTAATAATAAACTTTACAACTACCTTACAAAATAGGCTCACGACCCTTTTCTTTTATATGCAACACATATATTAAAAACATAACAAAACTATGCAAATAATAAAACAAATCTATTAAAATTCTCCTGGGGTCCACACTTTATAAATGTTTTAATATATATATGAAATATATATATATAAAACATACATACGTCGCATTTAAAAAAAAGCATTACCAAAACCAATGTCGAACCTTAACAAACAATAAAACTATTTCCCCGCGTGTTATATAAAACATATAACAAAACCTTTGTCAAAAGCTTCAAAAGAACCCTTTAGCCGTGGAGCCCACTAGACTTCAAATGGAGATAAACCATAATTCAAACCAAATTCGCGTTCCAAACTAGCCTGCTGACGTCGGCCAATTTTGTGACGTGAATTCTCAATATAATACGCCCTATAAAAATTTGCGTCCGAATTTTGGGTTGCCGTACAGATGAAAACTGTGACGCAAAAACTTCATATCAATTCTGCCCTAATCTTTTTCGATTCTGTATCACCACTGTGCGAATGGCCAAAAAAAAAACGTGATCTAATTGGCTTCTGCCATGTGGTCTAGGGACCACTGTTCTTCAAAATAAACTCTCCCTCGCATTAAACAAATAAACTTTGTCCTTTTCTTTGTAACCTCTATTTTCAGAATAAGCCAAATCGAAACCCTTTTTTCCGTATACAGAGTCTGTATCCTATTTATGAATGAAAGCTCTGTTCTCCAAAACAATACGAAAATAACAAGCAGCCAGAGGCTGGTTTCGATGTGTGCAGGAACTATAAGGATTAACAATGACTGAACTTGACTGTTCAAAAATTTTAGAAAGCGACCTGGTGAAGGAACTTTTCAAACAAATATAGAAGGCGACTCTCAGTACAGAGGTAGGTGAAAGTAATATTTCAACACATTTCTTCGCCAGGCATCTTCACAACAGTCTTGTTTCCAGAGGATTGCGAGTCTTTCTTGATAGCATAGAATTGTAGGCTGGACAATCCATACCTTCACAAATCAAAGATGCAATTAAAGGATCCTCTCTCATTATTACTATTTTCTCTCCAAATTATGCGCAATTGCAAAGGTGCCTCGATGAACTACTCCTTGCGCTGCTCTGTAAGCCGACCATTTTTCTGGTCTTTTACCACATTTGGAGGAAGACGTCGCAATTGCGACACTACGCCCCAAAGTGTCGCTATTGCGACGACTGCCTCCAAACGTCGCAATTGTGACACTTAGACATTGTGTCATAATTTCCACACTTGGAAGCAGTCGTCGCAATAGCGACGCTTTGGGGCATAGTGTCACAATTGCGACACTTAAACATTGTGTCGCAATTGCGACGTTTGGAGGCAGCTGTCGCAATAGCAACGCTCTGGGGCATAGTGTCACAATTGCGACACTTAGACATTGTGTTGCAATTGTGACGTTTGGAGGTAGTCGTCGCAATAATGATGCTTTGGGGCATAGTGTCACAATTGCGACGTCTTCCTCTGAACTTCGCAATTGCGAAACTTTTTCTAAGTGTTGGTATTGTGACACTTTTCTCTAAACGTCATTATAGCGACGGTTTTGGGCGGGATTGAAAAAATTTGGGGAAATTTCTGAGATTTGGTCAAAAGTGTCGGAACCAAGTGTCGGAATTTCCCCCAAATGTACTAGTGTGCATTCAGCGTTTGGGATTCAACATTGGACATGAATACCTTACGGTCTACAAGGATATAATCTGGTGGGATGATTACCTTATGTTCCGGAATGATAGAGTCAAAAACGACATTCAAACCATGAAATTTTAAACTCCCAACAAATAAATAATGTTAAACTCCTACAAAATTAATAAATGTGTAGAGGGAAGTATAAAAGCCAAAAGAAAATTGAGGTCACTTAAAAAAAAAGGGGGGGAAACAAAGAGGGCACTCTGAACTCTTAATTGGGTGACAAATGGGTAATGAAGAGAATGTTATAGCTTATAATAAGGAATATTTCACACATTTCATGACTTCTAAATAGTATTTCTTTTCTTTATTCATTTTTCTAGTCCTTTGTTTTGAAAAGGTTGGCATAGGTTGTTACAATGAAGAGATCACACATATTAGATTTTTTTTAAATAGTGTTTCAAAATTTTATTTGTTTTCTGGTCTTTTGTTTCTATATTTTTAACTTTTTTATCGACTTTTAGAATTCCTTTTATTTTCTATGTTGTTAGAAAAATTTAAGGAAATAGTGCAAACAATCTCTCTAAACTAAAATGATTTTAAAACAAAAGACTAATAGATGTTGATAATGAGATATGGAAATAAATTCTTAGACAATTACAAGAGGACGAAAAGATCACAAATGAGACTGTAACATGAAAAATGGACCTTAATATACTATCATGCATGGTGGAGGATTTATATCCCTTACACCTTGTAAATTGTTAATTTCATATAACTAGATGGAATTTTAAATTTTTTATTTCATATAACTATATGGAATTATTTTATTTGTTTAATTTTATTTTATTATGTTCTTCCAAATTAGTAAATGTTAATTACGAAAATGAACCACTTCCCTATGTTCAAGTCTTTATTTTGCATTAATACACATCCCTTCTAATTTTATGTATACTTATGTATTTAATTGTTCAAACTAGATTAGGGTGAAAATGTGGTGGTGGTATGATAGTCATTGTCATTAGAAATCGGATTATCCACGGTATCATAGAAGACTTTTTGACATTTTGAATCCCAACGGGGATCCATCTTCAGGAAGAGAAAGAATGAATGAAAAATGAAAGAAGGACACATGTGGAACAAGGTATAAATAGTGAGGGCAATGATGAGAGAGGAACCGCCAACAACTTAAGCTAAAAACTTAACTTTATTAAATAATTAATTCTATTTAATTTAATTTATAAAAACCCTACCTTCTAATTTTTATAATTCCCCTTTATTAATTATTTAAAAATCCAATTAAAAATATCAATTTTCTACCTAAGGTCTAAAATATTAAATTATTAAAAATTTTATAAATTTTTTTATATTATATTCTAATAAATCACTTGAAATTCCTATTCTAAAATTTTATTGAAACTCCTATTCTAAAATTTTAAATTAAAAACTATATTAAGATAATAACCATAATTAAATTCTAATACATTTATAAAATAACTTAATTTTTTTTTAAAAACAAAACCTAGAGAAACTAAAATAGTAGAGCTAAATTTTATAATAGCCCTAAAAGATCTATCTCTAAAATGTACATACTAACTAAGCTTAACTTAATAATTAAAAAGATAATAATTAATGAAACCCTAATAAAAAATTTTATCTACAAAATTACTAGATAATTAAGCTAAAACCTATAATCCTACAACTATAATTAAAATGATAATCCTATTTTAATTTTTGAATATAAAATTTTTAAATTAAAAAGAAACCTAGAATTACTAAAGCAACTTAATTAAAAAAAATTCTACACTAATTAACATAAATTAGAGAAACTAATTCTTATAAACTAATCTAAAGGGTCTAACCCTAAAATAAAACTATAAACTATGAGGATTTAACTTAATACCTAACTAAACCCTAATAAATTTTAATAATAAAAATTTCTATTAACTAACCCTAAATTAGAAATATTAACTATGAAGATTTAACTTGATACTTAACTAAACTCTGATAAATTTTAAATATAAAAATACTTATTAACTAAACCTCCCTCTAAATTTTTAGACTATATATTAAATAAATAAGTTTGATTTGAATTCTAATTAAATTAAATTTAGCTTCCATTCACTGATAATAAATATTAATTGATTAATTTTCATTTAAAAATAAAAATTAATAAAATAAATATATATTACAAGTGCGGGAAATAAGAGTTCTATCCTGACCCTAAACTAGATTACTAAAAATGAAGAGAAGTGAACCTACCAACTCATACCTGAGATGTGGATGAACTTACGTTGCAAATTTGTCTAATAAGGGGTTGCCATCTATCACTAATCTCGTATCCTTCGTCCCTGTTGATGTTATCCAGGTGTTTTATAATTTCTAGCGCTTCTCTAACCTTACGTCTTAGATAGTGTTCCTCCCTTGCAATGATTTTTGCATCCTCAAGACGCAAGTGATGCTTTGTTTTAAAGGAGTGATCAGCAGGGGCGGAGGTTCACGATCGCTCATGCTTAATATCAACAACATGCTCTTTCAAACACTTTTGAAGAGAGCGTCCTGTTTCACCAATGTAACTCTTTCCACATGAGCAGTCAATTTTGTAAACACCTTTAAGTTTCCCCTCACTAATGATGTCTTTAACAGAGCGCATATTTTTTCTAATGGTTCCGGTTGCTGAGAATTGAGCAAAAATGTTACTTCTTCCTAGCACCTTGGAAATATTATCTGTCACCCCCTTAATGTATGGTAGAAAAACTCTTCCACTACTTTCTTGAGGATCCTAACATCTCTTGGATATGATGGTGCTTCTTGCTCTATTTATGGCCAACTTGATTTCCCTTTCCTTATATCCTATACCCAGGAAAACAGATGTCAGATGAGAGATTTCTTCTTCCAGGTGTTCCTTATCAGACATTCTAAGAGCTCTAACGGTAAGAGTGTTAAGGACCCCAAATTTCTGAGCAGGATGATGGTAAGACTCAGGATGAAGGTAGCTGTCTGTATGGGTTTTCTTCGTAAAAATTTGATGCCCTAATGTTCCATCCTCCTTTCTGGTAACCAGGACATCCAAAAAAGAAATGCTCTTGTTTTCTTCCATCTCCATAGTAAACTTGATTTTCGAGGAAATCAAGTTAAGGTGATTGAAGAATTTTTCAAGGCTATCCCTACCATGTGACCACTTTATGTTAGTGTCATCAACAAATATTTTCCACCAACCCAGACTTAAAGGAAAGGATGCAAGGGCTTTCTTTTCGAATTTTTCCATAAATAAGTTGGCCACAATCAGTGAGAGTGGTGAACCCATTGCAACACCTGAAACCTGCTCATAAAATTCCCCTTGGAAGCTGAAGAAGGTAGATCGTAAGAAAATTTCAGCAAGCTTGGCTATTTCAGGATCTGTGACTCCATTAATAACCTTTACTGCTTCATCCAAAGGGATCTTGGTAAACAATGAGATCACATCAAAGCTTACCAGGATTTCGTTCTCCTCCACCTTCTCTTTTTCAATAAGTTTGATGAAGTCACTAGAGTCTTTAATAAAGGACTCAGTGTTTCCCACTAGAGGCTTGAGAATTTTCGCGACATGTTTTTCTAGTTCATACATGGGGGATCCAATGGTGTTGACAATTGGTCTAAGGGGAACCCCATCTTTATGAATCTTGGGAAGCCCATAAATTCTCGGATTCACTTCACTAGAGGAGGTCAATTTCTTCTTCAACTTGTCATCGAGATGAGTGTTCGAGATTGCCCTCTTAACTCCTCTAAGGATCTTTGGTAAGGGGTTGGTCTTCAACTTCTTATAGCTTCCGCAATAAAGATGTTTCTTCATTTTCTTAATATAATCCACCTTGTCTAAAGCCACAACAACCCCTCCCTTGTCTGCCCTAAGGACTACAATCTCGTCATTATTACGAAGGGCTCTAAGAGCGCCTATCTCCTCCTTGCTAAGGTTACTTCTAGAGGGTATGATAGTCGTTAAGAAGAATCATGTGTGTTTATATATAAAATGAATAAATCAGGAGGCTTTCAAATCAAATATGATGCTTACAAGTGTATAAAGAGCACATTTAACCAGATTTTAGGGCACATTTCATATGTATATTAATGTATATGAGGGGGGAATGGTTTTTACTGCTAGTGATTTAGTCTCACATAAGACCCCATAAATTTTTGCTTTGGGCTATCCCCAAGATTCAATACATAATCCAAAGTGAGATGATTCATTGCTAAGGTGACAATAGCGACAAACCTCTAATGTTAAACTTTAGAGACAAAAGGCTATCCAAAATTATAACATTTTAGATGGATTCAAAGACCCCTTTGTCTCTAAATTTTAACGTTGTAGATGGATTCAGAAACCCCTGTAGTGAAATGTGACACTTTTGTATCAAAATTGCAATTTTCCATTTCCGGAGTGACACAATTGAGAATTACTAACATGAATGACTAATTCATATACTTGTTGCACTTCTTATTTAGTCATACTTTTATTCTTGCACTATAATAGTCA
This sequence comes from Pinus albicaulis, assembly GCA_034641835.2. Lineage (NCBI taxonomy): Eukaryota > Viridiplantae > Streptophyta > Pinopsida > Pinales > Pinaceae > Pinus > Pinus albicaulis. The sequence goes on along the minus strand of CM076571.1, from coordinate 723,723,786 downwards.
TTTATGTTAATCATTATTAACTTTTTCACTTATTATCTACTCATATATTTAGTCCTAAACTAAATTAAGTCATTTAATTTAGTCGGTTTTAGTTTAGTCACTTATTATCTAGTCATGTATTTTTGTCCTAGACTAAATTAGTCATTTAAGTTAGTCATTTTTAGTTTAGTCACATACTATGTAGTTGTATATTTTATCTCTAGAGTAAATTAGTTGTTAGGTTAGTAATTTTTACTTCGGTCACTTAAAATTCATTAATTTAGTAGTAATTCACTTTAAATAATTGAAGTGACTAACATTTTTAGTCACGTAGTCACTAATTTCATCATTTTCAACTAGTGACTTGACATTGATATATTGACTTTGACTAGTAGAACCTTGAGTTGAAAATGTCTATGATAACCTTGGATAACTTGACAGTGACTTTGCAGGGTAGCAATTAGTGAAGGGAACATCATCAAGTTATACAACCTATCGGAGAATGATGGATTGCAGGGTTTGACCAGTCAAACAACATGATTACATATATGTTGGTAGCTCTCTGGGACAAAATTTGAGATAATTGATTGCAGAGCATTGGGGTGACCTAAGACACCTTGGGTTATGCCATCAGTTGATAACAATGCCAGATAGTTGTTGCATTGTATGAAGCCTGATACGATGATGACAGTGATACATAATTTTTTATTGTTCATTCAGGAGAAGTGTAATGACAATTTTTTGATTACTATTCATTTGTGAACTAAAATTTGTGGTAGCTGAGAGTTATACAATGATTTGCAGTGACAGTGATATAGTGATAACCTGATATGCAACTTTTTGTAGTGACCACTTTGTGGGAACAGTGATCAGTGGCTACCAAGATTTGATATTTATTATATATATTCCTTACAAATATTCTACATTGATTGAGAGTATAGGGGGTCCAGTGTGAAAATTGTGAAACATGATCTACCGACTCTTCTAGGTGATCGGAGTGGTGCTATGGAAAGTTGTGGCTTGCATAGGGTGTCGTGGCATCCATTTAGTTATGGGTGATAAAATGACATGGCATCGAAGCATCCTTTCTGGCATCATCTGGTAAACGGAATGTTGGGGAACTTATCAAGTTGTGGCCTGATCTATAGGGCGTTGTGGCATCCTTCTGGTTGTGACAGGATATTAGGGTTTAGTAGTGCCTTATAGGTTGTGGCTTGTGAATTATGGGGTTGACACATCCATTATTCGTAGCTTAAATATTTATGTAACTGCTGTTTCTTTTAAAGAGGGAAGAAGACAATTACTAGATAAGTGTTCAGTCGTTTTAACCTGACGTGGGTTTTCCACCTAAAAACCTTTGTGTCTACTATTTTATCTTTCTACATTGTTGTATGGTGTTTTTTACTCTTGACTATTGTTTATAATCTTTTAGGAAGAACGTTAATAATAATTGAAGAATAAATAATGCTCTAAAAATTATTTAAAAGTGCTCATTTCTAAGAAATATTGATTCACCCCCAATTATTGGTATCAGAGCATTGTTTCTTCAGTAACACCTTGACCGTTGGAAGGAAGTTTTTAGAGCATAGAGATGGGAAAGAAAAAGAAGTGAGTTGTAAGGATTTCAAAGGAAGGTACAAGACAAAAAAATTATAAAGAAATTTAGTATTGTGTACCAAGCCCTAATTTTGATGCAGATAAATATTAGATGTTGGAATCTAGAATGGAAGTACATTTGTAGGCACATAAAGTATGGGAATCAATTTTTTTGGGGACACATCAACTGACAAAGCTAAAAGGTACAATTGAAAGGCCATGAATATAATTTTTAATTTTTTGCAAAATTCTATGAAAGAAAAAGTTGGTCAATGTTCAACAGCTAAAGCTCTCTTGGAAAAGCTTCATAATCTATTCTCCAAAGCAATCAAGCAAAGATGTTATTGAACATTCATATTCTTCTGATCATGATGAAAAAATTGAAGAAATGACTTAGGTAGAGTTTCAAAATTAAGTGATCAAAGTGATAAAGAAAAACAAAAGTCATTAGAGGAAATTTCAGCCTAAAAGTGGCCTCCTAAGGAAAAAGAATAAAATAATAGTTAAAATAATAAAATAAGAGCTATGAATTTTGGAGGAAAAAGAAAAAAACTATACTTTTTAATTGTATTTTTGGCTTATCTCCTTATAAATTTACTCAAACTTCAAGTTTATACACTCATTAGATGAGGAATTAAATTACACATTCAACGAGTACCCATTATGCATACTTTTGAGAAGACCCACATTGATAAATATTGCAGGTAACTTAAAAAATGTGTTGAAACATATTTTTTTAATGTCTCTACATTTTTTATCAAGGTGGGTCTTCTCAAAAGTATGCATAGTGGGTACTTCTTGGATGTTGTTGCATCCAATGAGTGCCTACTCTTGAAATTTGAGTAAACCTATAAGGAGATAAGTAAAAAATACAATTAAAAAAATTAGTTTTTATTCTTTTCCCTGCAAAATATTTACATGTACCTCGTTTCAAATTTAAAGCATTTTGATTGTTTTACATATTAAGACATGGAAATTACCTGAAAATTTCATGGGAAATTTTAGGCTTACATCTCCTCTAATGCAAAAGGAAAGAACAAGACTTTTGGAAGTAAAATTGAAGGCAACAAAATAAATCTTCAAGGAAAATGAACATTCTAAGAAGATGATTAGAAATATTAGAGCTCACTTCGAAGAAATCAAGAATAGAGACACTAGACTTCAAGAGACAATTCTAAAAAAAGAAACAATAACTTGACACAAACTTTGCAGGATCAAACAACAGATGCATGAAACATAAATTGAAAGAAAGGAATATAATCAAATATACATATATCCAATTGAAAATAAGAAAAAGGAATTGGAAACCTCTTCAGTTGAATGAAGCAATCTCAGAATTGAGATCGAGAAGCAGAAGGAACAAATATGGGTTCTCAACATAGAAGTAGAGAAGATCACTCTTCTTAAGCTACAGGTTGAGGAGGAAGAAAAAAGAAGGGATAACTTAAAAATATGGTCTCAAGAATGTCTCACTCAAAAGAAAGAATAATGTCATGCAACACTCGATGAGGTCAATAAACTCAAGGATATCAAAAAAAAAAAATTACAAGATAAGACAGATGAAGAAAAAAAAAATGAAGGCAATTAAAGTTGGTAAAGCTCTAGTTGATGAAGGTAGAGGCTCCATATATTTGCAGGACAATCCTAAGAAATAAGTTGATGAGAATGAAAATCCAAAGTGTTAGTGTCAGTCTTGTTATACTGCCATCAGTGATCAAACTTACTCTTTTAAATTTGCATAGTAGTTGTCCCATACCATAAATTTTCATCATTCCATTAGGTCATGGATTCATTGATGTTAGTGGCCTTTCATCAGTTTTCCCTGATGTAAAACTTGTTGATTCTCTTCTCTATGGTCTTCAGTCATGATTCACTTTTACTCCCAAATCATATTATTAGGTCATATGGTTTGTCTCATTAGGTTATAGGGTCTCATCGTGGTCAAATTAATGAGTCAAGTGTCAATAAAAATTAGTAAGGTCATGAGGAGGTCTAATAAACTCAAAGGCACAGTATCCGAAAAGATTAAAGAATTTTTCTATTGAGCTTCATGTAATTTTCACCTCAAAACATGTTATGAGGTGAAAACATGCACTTTGTTGTTATTATCATATTTTATGTAATTTTATGTCTTCATATGTAATAAGTTGCACTTCATAAGATGCTATCTTCACAAAGCTACCACCCTGCCCTTCAGAGGTGTTTTCCATAGTTTTTACAATAAAAAATCATGTTCTAAGTATGTCCATCAGAAATAGCTTGGAAAGAGCTTTCCAATGGTATATTATACTCTCAAAACTGACTCCTGGATTGAAAAATATGCCTAAGTGAACAAAAGTCCCCAATAGCCTAACCTTCACCATTTTCCCATTTGTCCCTTTGACTTTATTTCATAAAATTTTAAAGTCTTTTATTATAAAAACCTTCTCTCGATCCGATCACACCTCGTTCCCCCTGATCCGATCAAAACCCTTTCCTCTGATCCGATCACACCATTCAAATCACAAGTCCCGATTGACCCACCTCTGTTTCACCCTTCCTCGATTGCAAATCCCCGATGCAATTCATCGCAAGTCGCCTCCTCCGATCACCCGATAAAATCGCATATTTTATGTCCAGCACTTCACTCCCACTCATCCGCCGATTCCCGATTGCGATTGGCTGGGTCCCACCTAAAGTCTTCCGCCCTTTTCAAAATAAAAGGGCTTTTCCCGTGTTAATTCATTTTTTCATTTCATTTAAACTTTTCCTCTATCCCAATTTTTTTACCATCGCAATCGACGATTCCCATAAGTTTAAACCCACTCCCCTTTTCATCCCGATTGCGATTGTGATTTCCCTATACACTATTGCATCACAAGTTTTCAATCGCTCTATTATATGAGACATCCCCTCCGCTCTTGCGATTGCGATTTGTGATTGCACCGCTGGCCCACCATCCTTTTCTTTGTTATTTTTACCCAAAAAGGGGTACTTTTCTTCATTTAAATGGAAAATTTAATTTTTATTAGTTTCAAAGGCATTTCTCAGCATAAAGGAATTCTCAAATGAAACGAAAGAAATAGTCAAGGCCAAGAACTAATTATGAACCAGAAACATCTACAGCAACGATGAAAAAGGGATCTATTCTTCGGATTTCCTATTTTCATTCATTCAGTGTAACTGCAAATTCTCCAGATGGTCAAAATGTAATGTTTCTCCTTCTTTTCAGGGGTAGATTGTTGGTTTTTTTTTTTCCTATGTTCAGATTTCAGTGAAACAACTCCCTTTTTCTATGGATCTACTCTCCTCAAATTTCTGTCTATTTAATGTAATTATTCATCATTTGTAAAGGGGGAATAAAGTGTGGAATAAGTTTGGAAATCAATAAGGATTCTCTGCGCTCCATTTGTAACATTTTGGTAGGGAATTAATAAAGATATGTAGCTCTGATTTGTGGGATCCCTATGGTATGGATTTTAGCATTGTTTTTTCCTTTGTGTTCAGCTATTAATTGTTATGTTTTGCCATCCATTCATTCATTACTATGGTTGAATGCTTTCAAGATAGATAGGTAGAATCCATTATATAATGCTCTGCCTTGGGAAATTATTCAACGCTCTATGTTTTCTGTTGTTTGAAAAGGATCCATCTCCTATGCCCTTTTTAGCTCCTCACCAGTCTTAAACATTCCATCATTATTTAAATTGAATTTTTAAAATCCCTGCCTACCTTGCCTCATGAAATACCCTGTATCTCTGATTTAATTCCCCAGATTCAAACTGCCCCATCTGTTCCATACAACCCTGAAATTTATAAAAACACTTCCAATTATTATACCTAGCCTAAAATCAGTTTACAGTTATACTTCATTGAATATTTTTCCCAGAGAGAGCCCTCTCCTGACCTTGTAGGGCTAGCTACAAGGCTGAGCGTGGTTTGAGGTTACCCTGATTTTCCTTATTTCAGCCTAAGGTTCAAATTAGGTGATAACATTTATGGCGACCATACTGGGGATCTATTTAGCATAAAGGACTGATCTCCCCAGTAATATCTTCAATATAAATTCCTGGACTCTAGATGATGAGATTCATAGTTTGATAGGCTGAAATAAAATATTGTAAAGTAGAAAATTAACCACTTTGGCTTCAAGAAGATACACAAGGGCCAATCCTTATCCAAATCCTCCCTGTGTTTGAAAATCCTAATCTCATTCCAAGGATAGTTAGAAGACAAGAAGGATCGCTAATTCCTAGACCCATTTTCAGATCCCATACTTGGCCTAATGAGTGGTTGTTTGTAGAAGACCTCTATTTTTATGAGTGTTTTTAGATTTCTTTGTTCAGAAGTAAATCTAAAACTGCACTTGATGATACAGTTTTAGATCCATAATTTCTTATAGTTATTCAAGTTCAAAGGGAAAATACATCAATTGATGATTATATTTTGAATTCCCCTCAGACATCTATCACTGTAACCAATATCCCTGAGCCTTTAGAGTTATCAGAAGCAGGTTTCCCTCCCCTTAATTCATTACCATTCCCATCAGTCTTAGAATTCAATTCTCAGCTTTCATATTCTCCATCAACACCTCCCTTGAATCCTAGTAACACAAACACTATTATTAATCCACCTCGAGTCATGGCTGCACGGTATGCACCCTTGGTTTTGCCTCAGAACTTGAATGATATGCCTGCTGATTATCAAAGTAAAATATCTATCTTTGATGCCACTCAGAGCACCACAGCCCAGCAACATGTTGATAAGATGAATGACTTTTTTGATCTTCATGAGGTAGAGGCAGAAAATGTAACCACAAGATTTTTTTTCCAAAGCTTTGGAGGTGAAGTTCAAAAATGGTTCAGAGCCTTACCAGAAGGCTTTATCCACACTTTGCAAGATTTACATAGAGAATTCTTAGACCGATGGAAGGTAAAGAAAAACCCACTTCAAATCTTGTCTGAATATGAAAATATTAAAAGAAATTTGGGTGAAACTGTACAGGATTATTGTGTGAGATTTAATGTTGTGTATAATGCTATTCTAGCCAATCTGAAGCCCCCAATGGGGTTAGCTTTGCTTAAATTTCCAGATGGTTTAGATGCTAATATGGCATATCAGCTACAAGAAAGAGATCCTACCACACTTGAAGACATGCAGAAGATAGTTGTGAGCGTTGAAGCAAATTTGCTGGCCAGAAGAGCATGGACAAAAGTTGAAAAGAGAGTAACTATGAAAGAAGAAGCATCTCCTTCCAATAGTAAAATGGATATTTTGATCCGAACGGTGGAGAATATGGTTGATCGGCTGACTATTTCAGATAGACCTGAAGTGCAGATTAGGAATCCAAATTTCAGAGGACATTAGCATCCACAATTCAGAATTAAACAGAGAAAACAGAGAATGCAGGACCAAGCAATGCCACAGTAGTAGATTAGAACTCCATTGTAGCAAAATTATTTTCAAGGAACAAAAATAGACGATGATGATGATCCAATAGTCGAAGCCAACCACTTTTTCACTGCCGATGGTGCGCCCATATTTCTCACAGAAGATGAGGAATATACAGTGATTACGGACATTTGAAAAGATGGAGATTTCATATTGGCTAATGATGTAGTGTTAGAAGAAGAGTTCGATGATTATCAAAGAGGATACATGAATGCTTTGTCAGTGAAACAGAAATAGTATTCTTTGAGGAGCAGAGATGTGTCAATCAATCCTATTCAGAAAAGGAAAGAGCAGCAATCAAAAAATGGCTCCTGAAATACTCAAAGGAAAGGGAAAGATCCTGTTGATCCTTCTCCCAGCAAGGCATCCTCAGTGACTAATGTTACAAATGAAAAGAACCAGCACAACACAGCAAAGGAGCAAGTCGAGAAGAAAGATCCTCCCATCAAAGAGGTAGAGAAAGTCCCATATTTTAATTTGGAAAATTAAATTTCTAAGCTGAAGGTGTCCATGCCCTTGACTGAGTTGGTGAAAAATAGCACTTATAAACATCAGGTGTCTAGAATTTTGCAAATAGACTCTATATCAGATACGGTAAATGTTGAAGATGATTATCCTAAACTTATTTTTGGTCCAGCCATAGAAGGTCAGTTAGAAGAAAGTGAAGTCCCTCCTTTTTACATGAGTCTTAGATTGTATGAGTTCATTTTACATAATGCTATGTTGGACTCCGTAGCCTCGCATAATTTGATGCCCAAAGCCATTATGGAGAAGCTGGATCTTGATGTTACCCGCAAATACCATGATTTGTATTCCTTTGACTCTGGTAGGATCCATTGTATTGGTCTTATCAAATATTTTGTAGTATCTTTAGATCAGATCCCAGCCAAGAATGTTTTTATGGATGTATTTGTTGCCGATGTACCACCACGATTTGGAATGCTTTTGTCCAGGTCATGGGGTGCAAAATTGAAAGGGACCATTCAGCTTTATTTTTCTTATGCCACCATTCCCGTGTTTGGTCAGTTGAGAAAATTATATAGGGAGAAGAAAATGAAATACATGATCACCAGCAAAGAGAAGCCAGTCAACCATCCCATTAATGTATTCCACACATATCTGGAGTCATTTGTATTATATTCAGATGGTGGTTTGAATGATGAAAATTTTCAGCTGGTAGAAGTAGATGAGATACCTGAAATTTCAGAAAATTTTAGGGAATTCCTTGAACAAGAAAAAGATAAAGCAGCAAGAAATTCTGAGCTTCCTGCCTACCAGTAGCAAAAGGACAGTGAACAACAGAAAGATGCAGAAATCAGTCCAGATAAAGTAGAGAAAGAAGTGAAATTTCAGCATCTAGCAGAAGAAGAAGAAGGCCTTTGGAGCATAGACTTTGACAGAGCTGTTGGTAAGGACAGTGTTGGTATAGGAATATGGATTCGGAGCCCTGTTTTCCAACCTAAAAGGGTTCCTAGTAATGTTAGAGTATGTGCTTACAAATTGGCTTTTGACTGCTCTAAGAATGAAGCGGAGTATGAAGCTTTGATTGCAGGATTGAAAATTTTGAAGAAGCTAAATGAAAAGAGGATTTCTATCTATGGAGATTCAGATTTGATAATCAAACAGGTAAAAGGAGAGTATCAAGAAAAGAATCCGCGATTGAGGGCCTACATAAATGCAGTCCTAGACATTTTGAGGACGTTTCCTTAGTACACTTTGACAGCAGTACCCTGAATGCAGAATCTTATCGCAGATTTCCTTGCCAATACTGCAAGCAATTTGAAGATTCCCATGAATTATAGCAACAAGTTTGAAATTTACGTCAAACATAGGCCTACTGTTTCGGATAATCTAAGGTATTGGCAAGTATTTTGGGATGACAATGAAATCAATGTTTTTTTGCAGAATGAAGGAAAATTCAAGGATACTCCTATAGAAGGTGATTATGAGGTCGATGATCAAGAAATCAAAGCAAATTAGATGCACGTATTGCAACTGAAAGACAATGTAATTCCTAGAGGTCTCATACCTTTAGAGGAGCTTTTTGATCAAGATGATGTTGCAAAGAAACCAAGCTTGGTGCCTACTAATAAAGGAGTTGAAGATGTCAATGTTGGAACAACTAACAAGCCTAAGCTGGTGAAATTATCAAAAGCATTGACCCCTGAGGTAAAAGAACAGTATGTTAAATTAATTTCTGATTTTTTTGATGTGTTTGCATGGGATTATTTAGATTTGAAGGTGTATGACAAAAATATAATTCAGCATACTATTCCCATCAATCCGAATCAGAAGCCATTTAGACAGAAGCTAAGAAGGATCAACCCGAAGCTGCTGCCATCCGTTGAAAAAGAGGTAAACAGATTGTACAAAGCTGGTATCATTGTCCCAATTAGATTTTTTGACTGGATTTCAAATTTGGTCCCGGCACATAAAAAGACAGGAGAAATAAGGTTGTGTATAGATTTCTGGAATCTGAATAAAGCATCTTTAAAGGATAACTATCCACTTCTGAAGATGGACCATATTCTGCAGAGAGTAGTTGGAGCATCAAGGATGTCACTACTCAATGGCTACTCAAGCTATAATAAAATCTTGGTGCATGAGAAATACCAAGACAAAACTCCCTTCAAAACACCTTGGGGAACTTTCGAGTATGCCAAAATGCCATTTGGGCTTAAGAACGCTGGAGCCACCTTCCAGTGAGCAATGGACATTGCTTTTTCCAATGAAAAAGATATTTTTCTAGTTGTTTATTTGGATGATCTAACAGTATTTTATGGTTTTGATGATGAACATTTGCACCATTTGAGGGTTGTTTTTCAGCGATGTAGAAAGTTTGGGATTTCTCTCAATCCAAAGAAAAGTCTGTTTGTTATGGATGAAGTCAAGCTGCTGGGGCATATCATCTCTAATGATGGTATCCGCATCGATCCTACAAGAGTGGAGGCCATCTAGCATATCAACCTCCCACGTAACAAAAAGGAGATTCATGAATTTAATGGTAAGATGAACTTCTTGCACAGATTTATACCCAATTTGGCTGAACATTTAAGAGAAATGACTAACATGCTGAAAAAGGATAGCACTGTCAAATGGAGTGAGGAGGTTATCAAGTCATTTAATGTGGTAAATTTTTCTCTATCCAATGCCCCAGTCTTGATCAGTCTTGATTATACTCAAGATTTTATTATATTTTCCTTTGCATCGGAGAATATTATGGCTATGGTTTTGATGCAAAAGAGAGATCAGATAGAAAAACCCATTGCATTTTTCAGTAGGACTATTTGAGATGCTGCTTTGAGGTATAATATCATTGAGAAACAAGCATTGGTACTTATAAAAGCATTGAAGGATTTTAGAGTATACATTCTACATTCACATACCATAGCATATGTTCCTAACGCAACAGTGAAGGATGTCCTGATGAAAACTGATCCAGAGGGTCGAAGAGGTAAGTGGATAGCAGTAATGTTGGAATATGATTTGGAGATCAAACCCACAAAGTTGATCAAAGTAAAAGGCTTGGCAAAGCTAATGGCCCAATCAAACTTGCGTGCTTTAGATATAAATCTCATAACAGCAATGTCAGAGGATGAAGATGAAGGTTTGTTTGTCATGGTTTCAGACATTTTTCTCCAATCCCCAAGGTATCCAGACATTTTTTACGTTCTTCAGCACCTTTCACCACCTCCAGGGATGTCTAGAAGCAAAGGTAGATCACTGAAACTCAAGTATGCTAAATTCTGTATTTTAAATAGTGCTCTTTATTGGAAAGATCCAGGAGGTATTCTGCATAATTTTTTGGTTGAAGATGAGGCTTAGCAGGTGATGCATGAATTTCACAAAGGTGATTGTGGTGGTCATTTGTTTTGGAAAACTACAGCTAATAAAATGTTGAGAGCAGGATATTATTGGCCCACTTTATTTTTAGATTTGTACAAAATAGTGATGAGATGCCATGAGTGTCAAGTTTTCCAAGGGAAAAGGAAACTGCTTCCTCCTCCTTTGAAACCAGTTTCAGTAAATTCTCCCTTTCAGCAGTGGAGACTCGATTTCATAGGGGAAATCCATCCCACATCATCAGCACAACATCGATGGATCTTGACAGGTACATATTACTTCACCAAATGGATCGAGGCCATTCCACCAAGGCAGGCCACTGATACGGTAATCATTCAATTATTAGAATCAAATATCTTGTCTCATTTTGGTTTCCCTCACAAAATCATAACAAATAACACAACAGCGTTTAGATCTAAGAAGATGGTGGATTTCTACGACAAATACAATATTGTGTTGGGCCATTTGACAGCATACTACCCACAAGGCAACGGCCTGGTAGAATCATCAAATAAATCCCTAATCAATATAATCAAGAAAATGTTGGAAGCGAACAAGAGGAACTGGCATCGAAAGCTCATCAACGCGTTATGGGTAGATAGAGTCAGCAACAAGAAATCCTTAGGTATGTCACCGTTTGAGTTGGTTTATGGTACTAACGTTGTTTTTCCCACGTCACTTACAATTCTGATCATGAGATTATTACACGAGGCTGGTAGTGAAGAAGATGATAATCACCGAAGGATCAATCAAATGATCCACCTTCAGCAAACAAGAGAGGAAGTGTCTCATAACACTATTCAGTTGTAGGAGAAGATAAAGAAAATCTATGACCGTAAAACCAAAGCAAAAAAAATCCAGTTGGAAGATGTGGTGTTGAGATGGGACGCACGAAATGAGGACAAAGGGAAGCATGGTAACTTCGATAACCTGTGGAAAGGACCATACAGGATTTCAGCATACAGGGACAAAATTCTTTCTTGCTCTCAGAGATGGATGGCCAAGATTGCCCTGGAGGACCAGTAAATGGTAGGCTGTTGAAGCGCTACCACTATTGAGGATAATGGATCCAAATTTATGTCAAAATCATTTTATATACCGTGCCATTGTTGGTCAGATTTCAGTTACACAGTCATTGAAGTTTGGAGCTCGAGGTGAAGGCTATAAAACTTGAATGATATGTGTAAATTTTGGTTTTAATTTAGTTTTCAGTCACAGTTTGAGTCAGAGTCAGTCTGCATTGTGTCAGTTTTCAGTATTTTTGACCATATTTGCCTAACAGATAAGGCTACTTGGTCTACAATGTTCTTGGCACCTCCAAGGAGCTACCATCCCCATTGGAGCCAATTTTAGTGTTAGTCTTGTTATACTGCCATCAGTGATCAAACTTACTCTTTTTCATTTGCATAGTAGCTTTCCCATACCATAAATTTCCATCATTCCATTATGTCATGGATTCATTGATGGTAGTGGTCTTTCATCAGCTTTCCCTCATGTAAAACTTGTTGATTCTCTTCTCTATGGTCTTCATTCATGATTCAATTTTACTCCCAAATAATATTATTAGCTCATAGGGTTGGTCTTATTAGGTTCTAGGGTCTTGTCGTGGTCAAATTAATGCGTCAAGTGTTAATAAATATCAGCAAGGTCATGAGGAGGTCTAATAAACTCAAAGGCACAGTATCTGAAAATATCAAAGAATTTCTCTATTGAGCTTGATGTAATTTTCACCTCAAAACATGTTTTGAGGTGAAAACATGGTACTTTGTTGTTATTATCATCTTTTATGTAATTTTATGTCTTCATATGTAATAAGTTGCACTTCAGAAGCTGTTATCTTCACAAAGCCACCACCCTACCTTTCAGAGGTGTTTTCCATAGTGTTTCCAATTAAAAAATCGTGTTCTAAGTATGTCCATCAGAAAGAGCTTAGAAAGAGCTTTCCAATGGTATATTATACTCTCAAAACTGACTCCTAGATTGAAAAATATGCCTAAGTGAACAAAATTCCCCAACAACTTAACCTTAACCCTTTTCCCATTTGTCCGTTAGACTTTAGTTCATAAAATTTTAAAGTCTTTTATTATAAAACCCTTCTCCCGATTCGATCGCACCCTGTTTCCCCTGATCCGATTGCAACCCTTTCCTCCGATCCGATCACACCATTTAAATTGCAAGTTCGATTGACCCACCTCCGATTCACCCTTCCCCGATTGCAAATCCCCGATGCGATTCATCGTAAGTCCTCTTCTCCGATCACCTGATCACATCTCATATTTTATGCCCAGCACTTCACTCCTGCTCATCCGCCAATTCCTGATTGCGATTGGCTGGGTCCCACCTAAAGTCTTCGGCCCTTTTCAAAAGAAAAGGGCTTTTCCCATGTTAATTCATTTTTTCATTTCATTTAAACTTTTCCTCTATCCCAAGTTTTTGACCATCGCAATTGGAAATTCCCATAAGTTTAAACCCACCCCCCTTTTCTTCCCGATTATGGTTGCGATTTCCCTATACACTATCGCATCGCAAGTTTTCAATTACTCCATTATATGATACATCCACTCCCATCTTGCGATTGCGTTTTTCGATTGCAACGCTAGCCCACCATCCTTTCCTTTGTTCTTTTTACCCAAAAAGGGGGACTTTTCTTCATTTAAATGGAAAATTTGATTTTTATTAGTTTCAAAGGCATTTCTCGGAATAAAGGAATTCTCAAACGAAAGGAAAGAAACAGTCAAGGCCAAGAACTAATTGTGAAACATCTACAACAGCGATGAAAAAGGGATCTGTTCTTTGGATTTCCATTTTCATTCATTCAGTGTAACTGCAAATTCTCCAGATGGTCAAAATGTAGTGTTTCTCCTTCTTTTCAGGGGCAGATTGTTGGTTTTTTTTTTTTTCTATGTTCGGATTTCAATGAAACAACTCCCTTTTTCTATGGATCTACTCCCCTCAAATTTCTGTCTATTTAATTTAATTCTTCATCATTTGTAAAGGGGGAATAAAGTGTGGAATAAGTTTGGAAATTAGTAAGGACGCTCTGCGCTCCATTTGTAACAGTTTGGCAGGGAATTAATAAAGATATGCAGCTCTGATTTGTGGGATCCCCGTGGTATGGATTTTAGCATTGTTTTTTCCTTTGTGTTCAGCTGTTAATTGTTATGTTTTGCCATCCATTCATTCATATCTCTGGTTGAATGCTTTCAAGATAGATAGGTAGAATCTATTGTATAATGCTCTGCCTTGGGAAATTATTCAACACTCTATTTTTTCTACTGTTTGAAAAGGATCCATCTCCTATGCCTTTTTCAGCTCGTCACTAGTCTTAAACATTCCATCATTATTTAAATTGAATTGTTAAAATCCCTGTGTACCTTGCACCATGAAATACCCTGTATCTCTGATTTAATTCCCCCGAATTCAAACTGCCCCATCTGTTCCATACAACCCTGAAAATTATAAAAACACTTCCAAATATTATACCTAGCCTAAAATCAGTTTTCAGTTATACTTCATTGAATATTTTTCCAGGAGAGAGCCCTCTCCTGACCCTATAGGGCTAGCTACAAGGCTGAGCCTAGTTTGAGGTTACCCTGATTTGCCTTCTTTCAGCCTAAGGTTCAAATTAGGTGATAACACAAAGAAGAATATTGAAATTCCAAAACCCAAGACTAGAGTAGTCTAGAACAAAGGACAACAATAGACTATAACACCACCTCCAAATAAGAATGATAAATCTTCCAGGTATGTTTTTTTATTTAATGGTTATTTTTTTTCATGTGCTAACTATGGACATATAATCGGGGATTGTAAGGTTGTTGACAGGTATAACTATCAAGGAACATCACATTTGAATTAATCATTTAGGTACATACATTTATTTAATGGTTATTTCTTTTTATGTGCTAATTATGGACATATGGCTAGGGATTTTGATTTTTTTTATAGGTACAATCATTATCTACAAAATCCTAGAAGCCAATTTACAGCATCATGAGATAGGTTCCATGATGATTTTGTTATCAGATGATATATGCTAGATGGGCCAAACATTGAATGTTTCAAATTCCATAACAATGGACATAAAGCTCATGATTGCAGATATCATATGGAATCACGTATGGACAACATTGAATGCTTCAAGTATCATAAATATGGGCACATAGCTCAAAAATGCATGTAAAATCCTAATAAGGAATGTTACAAATGGCATAATGATGGACACATAGCTTGTCACTACAAGAACAAAATTGAATCAATCAAGAATATTGATGATGAGAATAAGAAGTTTTGAAAGAAGAGACAAGTAAAAATATAGGAAGAACATGTAAAGGATAAAAAAGAAGTGCAGAAAGACAAGAATGTCTCATCATTTATGCTCTCAGGGTTCGTAACAGGTAATGAGGAATAAGCAGTTGCTTCAGAAAAAAACCCAAGTTAATATGGCTCATTAAACGATAAACTATATTGAATAATCGAACTCGTCGAATCCTTGAATTTTGAAGAGGGGGATTTTATACATCTATATGTGGTACAGGTCTACCATTGATAGAAAAACAACATGGACATAAAATTATCTTCAAGAAAAACATCTCAAATCCATATCAAGTTCAGGGGGAGAAGAATAGTTAAAGGCTTACATGTTTTCAGAGATTTCTAGAGGAAGGTTTCTTGTGTAGGGGATCACATGTAGGTTACAGGTCCACAAGGATCACCATTAACATATTATTACAATAAGTCTTCTCATCATGGGGAGTACAAGTAGATAAAGAGTCCACATGAAGAAATAAAATTATGAGGGGGATTAACCCTTTGTCATCGATGTCAAAGGGGAAGAGAAAACCTGAGAAAGAGATTGAAATATCGAGGAGGTAAAACATAAAGACAAGGAGAGTTGTACTTGTAGGAGGAGTACATGTGTTGTCATCAATGGCAAAGGGGTAAATTTTTGGATGGTGTTGTTATTGATGTCAACCCATGGAGTTTAATGTGTTTGAATTTGAACAAAAACACCAGTCATTGATGTCAAATGGGTAATGAATGCTTCTCAGTAATTGTCATATTACATCTCGATAGCAGCTACACTCATGGATGGTTAAAAACCCAAGTCCTAGGGTTTGGGTTCTCTGGAGTGAGGGTGTAGCATGAATTTTTTTGAGGGTTTTTGAAAAGTTAAATAATTTATTTTGGCTTGGATATCCATGACATTGGATTCTCCTTGAAGAGATATTTCCAGTCGTATGTGGTACGCCACGTGGTTCCTCCTAGTTAGAGAGATAATTGAGTTTGAAGGTGAAAAACTCAATTGGTGGGCTAAAACACCAAAGTAAGGTGACTTGGCACATTTCCATTAGTTGTAGGCACCAGAAATTAAGATTAAAGGTTTCTTTCCATACTTTGTGGAGATATTATGCTAATGAAGGGGTTTAAGCCTCTATGCACCCATATAACTCCTACATCTCGTTAAACAACCAAATCTATTTAGGTAGTGCATATTCCTTAGGACATAAGAAAAAAAAATACGCAATATTTATCAATTAGAATTAAAAATTAATAATATATTAAAATCCTAAATGTATCCTTTAACATTCACTATAGAAGCCCCTGTCAACTCTATAAAAAGAAAGCTCATATATCCTCCAAAATAAGACATCATGTCATTTTCACTATAAATTTGTTTCTACCAAGACTTAGAAGATGAAAAAAAACAACAATTGATCCAAAATACTTATTAATTGTGTTACAAAATTACAGATCTTGGTTCACTATATTTTCAGAGATCTGATCTTAGGAAGTTAGGGTTTTTAGAGGCCCCAGAATTCCATGTGAAACATATGACCTTGGGAAACACCTCATAACATTATCTCTGAGAATTGGATTCAAATTTTGTAAAAAGTAATAGAATAAGGATGAAATTTAGTTTGTTTTCTATCGTTTTCAGGGTCATCGGTCAATACAATGACACGTGGCACTTCATACAATTTCAATCTACTGAACCAGTCTATAATCAAGACATCGTGGGAGACTAGGCAAAACTATTTCTTGGAGAATCCAACCTTGATTAGACCTATGGGGTTGGAAATATGACTCAAAAGGATACCACAGAATGGAAGTTCAAACCTTGGAGATCGAAAATTACATAGATACAAAAGATTTAATATAGAGCTCCTAGAAGGCAGAAAAAGGTATGTTATTTCTCTATTCTTGGTAGGTGTCCAGTCTAGTTTATTTCAAAGGTATGACACAAAATTTAAGGGTTTATTTAGTGTTTATTTGAGGGACGTTACAGAGAAACTTTGTGCCTTAACGAGTCACCTATATGACTGCATTATATTCTAATTGTGGAAGAATCGTATTTTCTTTCCCTCCTATGAAGACTATGGTAAGCTTGTTTAGAAGCCTATCTGTTCGATAGTTGATAAATGCGTGAATGGCTCTATCTCGTTACCTCCCTCCAAATTCATAACCAGTGAACCAGAGACAGTCATACCACTCCCATTGCCACTATGCACCATAGGCATACTACTCCCATTGGCACAATCATCCTCGGCCTGTGTGTTATCATCTACATTGAAGTGGAAGTGTGGTGGCCTAAAACTGCCATTCGTGGCTCTCTAACCCACTTATCCACTTAATACCACTTGAACTTCTGTCTAACTCCTGTTACCTCCTTCATAGTATTACCTCCTCCAACTCCAGCACCTTGTCCCTAGTCCGTACCACTATGTTTCACACTTTGGTCCCTTGGTGCCTGTTCCTCCCATCGTGACTATTTATACGCACAATTACTCGCATTGCAACATCATACCCATACACACAATTAATACTCCTAACAACCAGGAAGGCACTCCATACATTGTAATATATGCCACTAGTTTATATTGTGGCATACGTTGTGATATCAGTATTGTCACATCACTCCCATTGTGGCCCCATACCCATATGCACAACGAATACTCCTAACAACCACTAAACCTCTCCATACGTTGTAATATATACCACTGGTTTATAAATTTTTGGTAATAAAATTCTCACACTAGTCCTCCATACCTTCATTGGCCCACCGGTCATACCACTGTATATTATATAGTTGCGGATAATTATTACTCCTTTGGTTGCTTCCCCCAAAACAATACTTTAGTTGCACAAAATTAACCCATTTCCCAAATAATACTTCGGTTTCGTCTCCCATATACATAAGTGAAATTCTTCACAGTATATTGCTAACATAGCATATAGGCTTCCATGAACATAAAAGTAATCAATTTCCTATGTGGTAATTAGAATTTAACTAATGTGTAATTGTTGTAATAACAAATTAGCTAAACAATAATCATATATCAAAACCCTTGTGCATGATTTTAAAGGAAGCAACTTTGCATGTTTTATTTTTTTCCTTTTCGAATGTATATGTGTCTAGCACAACGGAAGGCATGAAATAGACCAATTTTCAAAACTGATTAAAAAGTTAAATGAAAACAAATTTTGGTTTTGGAAAAAAAAAATTCCATGTGCTTTTGTGCCTAACTTTTCGACCCCAAAGGCTTCAAGTGAGTGAGCAAGAATAACCAAATAAAAGAACCAAGTGGCTAGTTAAAACTCTATAAAACCTAATTAATGCCTTTTAATATTTGCATGCAAGTAGATTTAAAAATAGGCATGCAGGAAAAGGCATTATGTGAAAATTAAGATAAAGAATTCAATTATGTGAAAATTAAGATAAAAAATTCAATGATTGCAGAGAAACTATGTAATATATTAAACAACCATTAGATAAAATCAAGGAATGATTACTGTAGGAAAATTAGGACAAACATTAGGTTAAGGTAAAAATAATCACTATTAATAATAAATCTTACAATTCCAATATGTCCTTAACCTACAATTCCAATATGTCCTTTAACGTATAAGGACTTTTAAATAGCTGATGAACAGCTGAAAGTATGTGAAGGCAATCATTACAACCATTTTGGATTTACGTTTTGAGGCTCGGCTGCTTTGGGCGATGGCTTTTGAGGCGCCGGTGCTATGGGCAATGGCTTTTGAGGTGCCTGTTCTTTCAGCGATTTGGGCGATGGCTTTTGAGGCGCCTGTTCTTTCAGCGATTTGGGCGATGGCTTTTGAGGCACCGGTGCTTTGGACGATGGCTTTTGAGGCGCCGGTTGTTTCGGCGATCGCTTTACAGGCATCCGGTTTTGCGGTGTTCGATTTTCCACTTGGGCCTTTGCGGTGCTGGGTTTTGTTGTGTTGAGTGTCCGGTTTTCCACTTGGGCCTTTGCGGTGCTGGGTTTTGTTGTGTTGGGTGATCGGTTTTCCATCACAGCGATGGGTTTTGGGTTTTGGCGTAAACCATTTCCCTTTCCATTCTGCGGAGAATCTGATTTCGTTGGACAAAGCGGACGCCTTGTCTTCACTTCGTGGAGTTGAGGCGCCTTGGCTTTTGAGGCGCCTGTTCTTTCAGCGATTTGGGCGATGGCTTTTGAGGCACCGGTGCTTTGGACGATGGCTTTTGAGGCGCCGGTTGTTTCGGCGATCGCTTTACAGGCATCCGGTTTTGCGGTGTTCGATTTTCCACTTGGGCCTTTGCGGTGCTGGGTTTTGTTGTGTTGAGTGTCCGGTTTTCCACTTGGGCCTTTGCGGTGCTGGGTTTTGTTGTGTTGGGTGATCGGTTTTCCATCACAGCGATGGGTTTTGGGTTTTGGCGTAAACCATTTCCCTTTCCATTCTGCGGAGAATCTGATTTCGTTGGACAAAGCGGACGCCTTGTCTTCACTTCGTGGAGTTGAACATTTTTGGATTCAAGATCCATGTTGGCACAATGCAAATTAGTCTCCAACTCCCTTATTTTCAGTTGAAGATGCTCATTTTCTTCTTCTAAAACTGTCCTACGTTTGTTTACATCATTCAAAATTGAGTCATTTTTCTCCTCGAGCAGCCTTTTCTCCTCTCTAATCTCTGAAAGCTTATATTGTAAATTATCAATATTTCGATCTTTCTCCATTGTTGTTGCCATGGAGAAATCTAGATCGTTCTGGACAGAAACCAAAACTGTTTCCAGCTCCCCTATTTTTCTCTCGGGGATTACCTCAACTCTTTTGAAACCAACGCTATTCTGTCCATTTCAGTCTGCAGAGAGTTGTTTCTTTCCTCAAGAAACATTTTTGCAGCCGCAATTGTTGAAAATTGATCTTCCAATTGAGCAACTGCAGCATTACTTTCATTGAGCTGGGCATTCAACGACTCTACTTCAGTTCTAAGATGGCTATTTTGCTGGTTTAGTAATTCCCTTTCAGTAGCCATTGACTCAAGCTTTGTTTGCAACAGTGCAGCATTACTTTGCAAATTTGTCTTCTCTGAATCCCACTGATGTCTATCTTCTACAGTTTTCAGGAGTGATTCTTGATACCTTGCTTTGGCATCATTCAACCCACATTCCAACCCAACTTTTTCTTCTCTATATTGAAGTAGCACCATCTCGTTTTGAATAGACATCTCGTCACTCTCCTTTCTTGCTACTACAATTTGTGATAACAAACCATCCTTTTCCAACTCCCAAGCTTTACTTACTACCTGAAATTCTGTGGATATCGCCTGAATTTCTTCCTTTAATATCAAAAATTCTGTGGATATCGCCTGAATTTCTTCCTTTAATATCATGAACCAACGCTCTGCAGTAATTTTCTTTCTCAACTTCATGTAAACCTTCTAAAAATTTAGAAGCGGTGGCCTGGTACTCCCCTTCTTCCTCTGCATGGTTTTCTGTGACCTTCTCAATTGTTTCATTATTAAAAGTGTCTTTGACTCCTGCTGGTAGTTCAACGTCCCCCTGTAGATTATCCAAGCTGGACTCCCCATGGGAAGTTGTTGTGGACTTCGACCCAGAAGATGTTATTTTTTCATCTTCTTTGCTCTCACGAAAAATTCTTTTACCCGATATGACTCTCTTCCTACCTCTTCCATGTTTATATATTAGAAATTCAGATACAAAACACAGAAATGCACTGGATATAACCTGTTACTGTATATATCAAATATTTTCTCCCTCACGTTTCTCCGTTTGAATTGAACATGGATGGAGACATTACGTCTATAAATAAGGAGAGTTGTGCACCGCCACAAAACAATTTCGTGGTATCATCCATTTTTCGTTTCAGTGCCGACACAAAACAATTCAGGATCAACTACTTCCACTCATACTTCAAAATAACAACACATATGAGACATTTGGATTTCTATTTTGAAATATGAGAGAAATGTATTTCAATTATGGAAAGAAAATAACGTTTAGATTTCAATTTTGAAAGATGAGAAATAAATGTATTTTAATTATGGAAAGAAGAGAAGATGGGTTGAAAAGAAAAGCTCAATGTAGTGTGGAGTAATACTCTGCTGTGATAGTAAGGGTAAGGGTGCACAAAAATTAATGTAGAAATGGTAAGAATAAAGAAAATGTAGAAATTTATAGTAGAAATAAAAGAAAAATTTATTGACTTTATTCAATAATAAGTTTAATAGTTATAAGGAAAAGGATTATAATTTTTGCTTTTATTTCTTTAAAATAGTATTATATGTTGTTGTGCTTTTTTTTCATAATTTTCAAGTGCAAATAGTTGTGATATTCTTAAACTATATATTAAACCTTGTATCTCAATAATATATATATATATATATAATCTATTTTCAAATCGCCTGATTTGTGTATAGTCAAAACCTAACCATATGCAATGACATTTCTCTTTTCATCTAATGGTATTGGTATAGTATTTGGAATTTCCATGTCCCATGGTTCACCTATATATATAGTGGTGAACATTGAAGTTCTTGCTGTCTTGATCCTAAAGGGTATTTTTTTCTTTTGAATGATCAAAGTACTTCATTTACTAAACTAGCTTCTACCCACAAGTTAGATGTCTGCATGAGACATTGACTAGAAAATGCAAGAATTTTATATCCAAATTCATACAGCCAGAGGTTAACTTATTTTAGAATCGCTTGAATTCATTTGTGGACAGGTTGAGTTATTGTAGCAGGTGAATTTACTTGTGGAGAGTTTGAGTTATTGTAATAGATGAATCTATTTGTGGAGATGTTGAGTTATTGTAAAAACTAAATTTACTGATGTCGAGTCATTGATTTTTTTTTTTTTTTTTTTTTGTGGAGATGCTCAATTATTGCCACAACTGAGTTATTCCTAGAGAGGTTGTGCCACTGCAGTAGTTGATTAAATTTTTGAAGGTCTAATTGATTCTTTGAAGAACTACCTTTGTCATTGCCATAACAACTACCATGTTCACAAAAAAATTGATTCTCCTTAGTATTATTAATAAAATTCGTTGGGTTTTTGTTGTGGAAATTTTCAATATAAATTTGTGATTTACTAGCTGTCTAATTTTGTTGGAATTTATTAAATGTTTTTGCCAAAATTATTTCAAGAAATTCTCTAATGAAGTTTTATAGAAAAATTGTGAATTAAATTAAATGGACATTGCATTTGTGTCATATTTGTGCATGATACCATCATGATGGGATGAACAATAAATGATGGATTTTTATGAAGTGATCAACACTCTTCTTAAATTAGTACAACAATGCACAAGTTGGTTCTTCAAAAATAATGTTTTCATGGAGAAAATAAAGAAGTTAAAAAAAAATACATTTCTCAAATGGGTTCCATGCTACTCTTCAACACAAGCAACCAAGGAATCTACAAAAAGGAGAAAGTGGGAAATTGTCTCTTCATGATTTGATTAGATTTGAATTTTATGGAGTTAGGAGATGTCTTCTCTAAATTGGATGAGAAATATTGATGTTTTTCCAAGGTAGACCAATCTAATTGGAAAACAAACAAATGATTTTAGAACACCATTGTAAAGAGGTAAGACTTGTAATTGCTTCTTGCCTCAGTGAAACCATAAGGGTAACTACTAGTGTGCCCTCCTAAAATGATGACATTTTAAGTAAGGTTCTATAGTCGATTGTAGACAACATGCAAGGATTGCATGATATTGAGGGCCCTACCTTTGGTAAGAGGTTCAAGGTATTAGAAATTATTCTTCTTTACCAACATCAGAGAGTCTCATCTAGATATTGTTAAAACCTACATGAAAAATATTTTTTCATTATTTTCAAGTGAAGATGATTCCATTTGCAAGTTGTTGCAATCAAAATTGTTGCCTATTGGCAGCAAGGAGAAGATTGTTTCACCTATTTCTCAAATTCTCAAAAACAATTAGTTGATTAGAACACAAACATGTTAAAAAAATAGCTGAATGGAAAAGAACTAATTTCAATAGGGTTGTAGGTCACAAGTTATTCTAACAAGGGCAAGAACCAAATAAGAAGGAAAAAAAGTGAGACTCTTTGGAGACTCTTTGAATAGCAGCATACATCCTTACAAGAATTCTTATTGATTGGATATCCCATTTCTTGGGAAAATATCCAAGATTTTTTTTTTCCTTTGAGCATTGGAAGTCAAAGCTTCTAAAAGTGGTTGTTGGTTTGTAAAATGCAGGAACTAGGAGGGAAAGGTAGGAGCATTGAAACTCAAGTTCCTGATAACATATTTATCATCTAAATTATAAGAGACTGAAGTAGCTCAATATTTGGGTAGTTACAACTAGGGATTTGATAATAGGTCTACCAATGTTGTAGGGAAGTGATTATAGTTTCAGAATGAGTGACAAGATGATTAAAATTATGCATTTCCTTATGGATGCATTAGCGTACATGATTACATCACATGATAGATATTGTAATGGAATTTAAATATTATTACAGCAATGGGAAAATGTGCATCTTAGATTGGGAAAATTGTTTCAAAGTTTCCTCAACCTTGTTGGAAGACAAGTAGAATTATTTTTACCAGAGGATATATACTCTAGGAAGTTGTGTGGAGTGGATCAACAAATCTACTTGAAATCAAGATATATGAGTGAGTAGTAGGCATTGGGTAAGGAAAGACAAATAATGTATATTGAGGCAATAGAGACAGATATTTTAGAATAGGATATTTCATGGAGGGAGTATTTGGTATCAGACAAGACACGGGACTATCTTTCTCATCATTACATCATCAATTAGTGGGTGATTTATCTTCTAATTATTTCATCTCCTAGATGTAAACTCTAGAAAATCATGTAGCTATAGATGGATCAATAAGATTATATCATTGGAGGTCAAAATAAAAGAATTGTGGGTATGATGATGATTTAGGGGATAAGGGACATTGTATAAGCCCTCTCGAGGTTGGAATAGATGAAGCACATATTAGCATGGAGAAACATCTAAGTGCCTTAGAATGTTATGTAGCTAATACTTTATACCCACAAGACTTCACAATTTTCAATAGTTCATTATAGAGTACCATGATATGGTTTACGACATGAGGTATTCTAGTTGTATCTCAGATATCAAATCATCACTTCCAAAATCGAGGGGATGATGGAGAGTATGCTAATGAAGGGGATCATTAGGAGCTATAAAATCCAACCTTATAACGAATTTATGGGGAGAATTTTTATTCAAGGAAGTATTCTTCATACTTGTTTGGGATCCTAGTATTGATGTTTGGATTTCTTAGGGATAATGAATTTAGTTGTAACAAACCCCCTTCTATTCCTAGCCCTTTCTAATAGTAGAAGGAGGTAGTTACAATGTTGACCTATCCTCCAAGGTTCTAGTCATGGAGATGGGGTCTAGATCTGTAAACTCTTCAAAATACAAAATATACAATACCATTGTATTCATCTAATTAATACCTTTCCAATAGTATAAGTTTCATCCTTATCTGACCTCTGCATCAAAAGATAGTAGGCTTCAGAGATTTGGTTTATTAACTTCTATAAAGTCATTGTGGCCTACCACATGGTAGCTGTTGGAGCGGGGTCCCCTGTGCTACAATTTTTGGTATATTTTTGCACAATTTTTGTACATGCACATTGCGAGAATGAGTCAAGGGGATTTGGGGATAATCCAGGTGGATATTGGTGGCCACCCACCAATTCAACTTGGGGCCTCACCATTGTATCTTTCAGGTTTTCAGTTTCGGTGAAACTTATTATTTTTAGCATTTTTTTGGGCCCTGAACTTCTAGAGCCATTTTGAGGCCCTAAACGATGTTTTCTGGGAAGACTGGGAGAAACATGGGTCCATGGATGAATGTTAGTCACATCAAAAGTTGTAGTCCTTGGATAGATATATCTAACGAGGTATGGTGGGCATCAAATGGATATTGTATGCAAAATTTACATCCTCAGGAAGTTGAAACACCAATTTACCAAAACGGGGCATGTAGTTTTGGCGCTTCATCTCCTAGCATTAGGGTTTCGGATGTTTAGGGTTTTCAATTGTTTCTAAATAATAAATAGGCCCTCAAGCCTCATTGTAAAATACTTCAAAGGCATGTAACCACCACATCTCTTCTCAAAGATAAGCTACCAGTGCCCTAGCTAGTTTATTTCCATTCTATCTGTAAGCAAATTTCAGTTCTTTGATATTAATGAAATGATGTGTTTTTTCTACTGCATCTTTGTATTTATGGTTATATGTGTATTCTGTTGTGTTCCTCCATAAATTCGGATCAGTGGTATGAGAGTGGTCTGATTTTTCTCGATCCTTCTTTGCATGTCCTAAACAAGGTCGAGGTAAAAGGAGTTAAGGCATGATCTAGTTCAACCTTTGCAATATCAGCCTCGCAAACCCCGATGGCCACCCATGGGGAGGAAAATAAATATGAGGGAGAAGGATATCCTACCAAAATATTGCTTAAGGAGGCCCTTGAAAATCAAAGGAATGCGATGATGTATAAATTTCACCAGATCCTTCAACAACTTCCCATCGGCGGTGCATCTGCATCCAACAACCACTCTGGAGGCCTGACCTCCTTTAAGGTATAAGTAAACTTTGACATTCCCATATTTAAGGTTCAAATATATGCATATGCCATATATAGATGGTTGAATATATTAGAAGTACATTTCTCGGTTCATGACTTTTTCGACCAGCAGAAGATTATTTTTGCACTCCTCAAAGCTACCCCCCATGTCAAGGACTAGTTGGAAACCTATTGTGAGAAAAAGGACAAGACAAAACCCTCTTTTTTATCAGTCGTACCCACTTGGATTATTTCTGAGACACCATCAAGGAACAATACTATCCCGTGGGGAGCTATGAGGGCATGTACATACAATGGACCATGCTGCGACAACAAAAGGATCAAGATGTGCATGAGGTGACGAATCTGTTCGATACGCTGCACACAAAGTTGGGTATCAAATATTTGGAGAAACATTTGGTGCTAAAGTATTGCAGTTGCCTACACAGATACATTCCGAAGGAAATGAAGTTCCTCAATATCTCCTTGCTTGGTATGGCATACCGGTATGTTTCCAAGATTGAGCAGAAAATCAAACAGAAGAAGTGAGACTTTGGATATGTGAATCAAATTCAAGGGAAAGGTGCCCCCACACTATAAAGCAAAGGACAAATCCAAGGCATGGCAGCCCAAGAAAACCTGCGAAAGCCGTAAGAAAATAATAAGACCGTGAAGCCAAAGAAGGACACGGGAAAGTGGTGTGAGTTCCATAAGAGCTCCACTCACAACACAAGTGAGTGTCAGGCCAAGCAGTTGATGGTGCCCAAGATGAGGGCTTCTGAATCAGATGCATGCTCCAACTTTGAATCAGAACCTAACAAGAGGAATGAAAAAGGGAAACATATTATTTATGCAAATCCCAATGCCATTGTTGCCACTGTGAAGATTCAGAAGGAGGAACCAGAAGATCCAAAGGAGGAGTATCGTCTCTTCCACTTCTAGATGTGGGTAAAGGGTTCCTCGCTATAGTTCATTGTCGACAATGGGAGCCAAAAGAACCTCATTTTTGCAGATGTCGTGAAGCGGTTGGGCTTATCGACCACAGCACACCCACAACCATACACCATTGGTTGGCTTCACCCAGAATGGGATCTCTGCATCAGCCAACAATGTTGCCTTCCCTACCCCATCAAGCCCTTCACAGATGAGGTATTATGTGACATTTCTCCTCTCGATGCTTGTGATGTATTGTTACGCCAACCATACTTGTGGAAGTGACATG
Source organism: Pinus albicaulis (assembly GCA_034641835.2). Classification (NCBI taxonomy): domain Eukaryota; kingdom Viridiplantae; phylum Streptophyta; class Pinopsida; order Pinales; family Pinaceae; genus Pinus; species Pinus albicaulis. Next base: position 723,696,844 of record CM076571.1, on the reverse strand, counting down.
ATGTGTATGAGTCTTGGCCTCACACTGTTATTGTTACTTTGGGAAATAAGTTGTATATAATACCATAGGTAGCACCACCTATCACTATCTCTTTTCTTACTGCAAAACAATGCAATAAACTCATTTCCAAAACCAGGAAATTTGTTTTCCTGATGATTTTCCCCTAGGGAAAGAATAATACTATGGCCATGACCTCCACACAGGGATCCTTTGTACGACAACAACAAATGTACAACGTTGTGGAGGAGTGTGGGGACATCTTCACCTCACCCATAGGGGTGTCTCTGCACTATCGGGTCAAGCACCCCATTGATATGACCCCAGGTGCACTGCTACCTAATGGACCGATATATCGATGATATGTTCTAGAGAACGATGAAATCAAGAGGCAAATTCAAGAGCTGCTGCAGAAAGGTCACATCCAATTGAGTTCATCACCCTATGGGAGCCTGATCGTGTTGGTACAGAAGAAGGATGGGACTTGGAGACTCTGTATTGACTATCAGGCCCTGAACAAGATCATTTTCTAGAATAGGTACCCGATCCTACGGATTGATGACCTTCTGGACCAACTCAAAGGGGCGAAATATTTCAGCAAGATTGATTTGAAGTATGGGTATTACCAGGTACCAATCGAACCCTCCGATGTGTGGAAGACTACCTTCAAAGCCAAGGAGGGCCTTTTTGAATGGATGGTCATGCCTTTTGAGTTGGAAAATTCTCCAGCAACCTTCATGAGGTTGATGGCTGATAGCCTGTGGCGATTCACCAACTCATTTGTAGTGGTGTACTTGGAGGACATTCTAATCTTCAACCAAACTTGGGAAGAGCACCTCCACCACATCTGGAAAGTCTTCCAAACACTGTGGCAACACAAGTTGTGTGCCAATTTGGAGAAGTGCAGTTTTGGCATGACCCAGGTTCAATATTTGGGATGCATTATTGATGAAAGGGGGGTGAATGTGGATCCAGCCAAGATCCAAGTCATTCCAGATTTCCCCGCCCCAACCACTCTAGTAGAGCTTCACAGATTTCTAGGTATTTCTAATTTCTACCACAAGTTCGTGTTGGGATTCTCTCATATCACTTGGCCCTTGAGTTAAGTCACCAAGTGAGAAGCGAAATAAAAAAAAATTTGGTCGGAATCTCAAGAGAAGGCGTTCGTAGAATTGAAACATCGCCTCTCTTCAACCCAAGTGCTCACATTACCAGACTTGCAACAAAAGTTTGAGATCAAGACATATGCCTTTAACTATGCTATTGGTGCAGTTATTACTCAGCAAGGGAATCCAGTGGCATATCATAGAAAGTATCCCACTTATGACAGATAAATGTATTCCATTATGCAGGCTTGTCTAAAATGGAAGCATTACATTTTTGGGGAAGGAAACAATCATCCACATAGACCACTGACCCTTGCTGTTCATACACACATAAGGGAAGTTACAGAATGATCACCATCAGAAGTGGTTCACATATCTACAACCGTTTGATTTTAACATCAAGTAAAAGAAGGGTAGCACCAATAATGTTGCAGACTACCTCATTTGACCACCGATTATGGCGCTAACCATCGTTCTCAACTCTTTTGGGTACGATACTTTTGATTGGTCGCTTCTCTACAAGAGCAATCCAGAATTTGGCCACACATACAAGGCACTCTTAGGGGGTATGCAAGTTCCAAATTTTCACCTCCAAGATGCACTGTTATTTCACTTGGGAAACCTTTGTGTTCCCTCAAGCGAGCATGCCAAGATTATATGGGAAACAAACTATAGTCAAGTCACTGGGAATTTCAGGGTCGAGAAAGTAGTGGGAGTACTACATAATCATTTATATTGGTCGAACTTTCTATAGGATGTCGGGAAGTACATCAACTCCTGCACTACTTGCGCCATTTCCAAACCAACCATCAAGAAGCAAGGCCTCTATACTCTGCTACCTACCCCTATTCGACCTTGGGAATCCATATCCATGGATTACAAGTTGGTACTTCATTCTAATAAGCATGGAAATGACTGTTTTTTTGTGGTCATCAATAGATTCTCGAAGATGACCATTATGGTGGCATGCATGATAATATCACATCATAATCCACTTCTAAAATCTTCTTTGAATGAGTGTGGGTGCAATTTTGGATCCCACAATCCATCATCTTAGATCAGGACAACAATTTCCTCAGCACATTTTGGTCGAGCATCTAGTCAATGCTGGACACCAAGCTCGCCAAGTCCACAACTTTCCATCCCCAAATTGATGGCCAAACAAAGCTTATCAACAGGATGATTGTACACATTCTGCGCATGTAGAATTCAAAGCCTCCACGCACATGGGATGAGAGCCTCCCTTATGTACAACATAGTTATAACCGGGCTCTCCACATATCAATTGGCCACAGCCCCTTTCAGGTGGGCTTGGGATTCTAGCCACTATATCCCATTAACGTAGCCATGCCATTTGCGGGTACTCAAGCCTATTCGACTCATGTCCAGTTTGAAATTGAAAAAGAGAATAGCTTCATCGAGCACATTTAGAACATCCACTAATAGGTTCATGACATATTGGACAGAGCCAATGCTACGTACAAGCAATGACATGATCAACATTAGGTGCCACACAACTTCCAAGTGGGCAACAAAGTCTAGCTACATTTGCAGAAGGAGTGCCTCACTAGACCCCACTCTGATATGGGCCGTAAACCATCACTATGGCTGTAGGGATTAATGCTTTCGAGCTCAGTATTCCACCATTCCTTGGTTTTCACCCAATATTCAATGTGAACTGCCTTTGTCCCTACCTCCCACCTCTATTGGACACCTATGACATTACATAAAAATTCACACCAACAGAGTTAAACCCAGACTGCATGGAACATGCCACAACAAATTGTATCATGGAAATGTAAATCAAGAACACTCGCCAACAAAAGATCCAACTGTATCTGGTTTTCAAAGCTGACCAACTCCTACACCAAGGCAAGTGGTTCACCAGGGACCAAGTTCAGCAAAATTTTCCTCATCTCATGGAGGAACTCAACGCAGTAGGGATCATTGCTTCCTAAGGCGGGAGGAATTGTCTAGGTGGATATTGGTGGCCACCCTCCTATTCCACTTGGGGCCCCACCATTGTCTCTTCATTTTTTCAATTTCAGCACAACTTGATATTTGTAGCAGTTTTTCGGGTCCTGAACTTCCAGATATGTTTTGAGGCCCTAAACGACATTTTTTGGGAACATTGGGAGCAACATGGGCCCATGGAATTATGTTTCTCACATTAGAAGTTTTATTCCTTGGATAGATCTTTCTAACGAGGTATGGTGCGCATCAAACAGAGTTCGTATGCCAAAGTTACGTCCCCGGGAATTTGAAACATGAATTTACCTAAAAGGGGCCCATAGTTCTGGCACTTCATCTCCTAGGGTTGGGGTTTTGGATGTTTAGGGTTTTCCATTGTCTCTAAATAATAAATAGGCCCTTGAGCGTCATTTTAAGATAGTTTATAGGCCTGTAAGCACCACATCTCTTCTCAGAGATAAGATACCAATGCCCTAACTAGTTTATTTCCATTCTGTTTGTAAGAAAATTTCAGTTCTTTGATATTAATGAAATGAAGTGTTATTTCCATTGCATCTTTGTATTTATGGTTATATGGGTATTTTTTTGTGTTCCTACATAAATCCGGATTAGGGGCAACTCAAATTACCTATTTTTTATGAAAATGGGTTTAAGGGTAAACTATGGGCCTCAAACCATCGTTTGAGACCATAGTATCTGCGTGCCATAATAATATAAAGAGATAGATCGAGTCTAAGGAGGTAACTTAGTTAAAATTGATGTGATATTTATGATCTGAGATGATTGAGATTATGCATTTCTTTATGGATGCATTAGCGTGCATGATTACATCACATGACAGCTAGTGTAATGGCATTTAAATATTATTAGGGCAATGGGGAAAAGATCATATTAGAATGGGAAAAAATTTTCAAAGTTTCCTCAACCTTGTTGGAAGACAAGTGGAAGTATTTTTACCATAGGATATCTACTCTAAGAAGTTGTGTGGAGTGGATCAATGGATCTACTTGAAATCAAGATATATGAGTGAGTAGCAGGCGTTGGGTAAGGAATGAAAAATAATGTATATTGAGCCAATAGGGGAAGATATTTTAGAATAGGATATTTCATGGAGGGACTAGTTGGTAGCAGAAAAGACATGCGGCTAAATTTTTCATCATTACATCAAGAATTGGTGGATGATTTATCTTCCGATTATTTCATTTCCTAGATGTAAACTCTAGAAAATCATGTAGCTATAGAAGGATCAATAAGATTAAATCATTGGAGGTAAAAAAAAATATTGGGGGTATGATGATGATTTAGGGGAAAAGGGACATTTTATAAGCCCTCTCGAGGTTGGAAAATATGAAGCACGTATTAGCATGCGGAAACATCTAAGTGCCTTAGAATGTTATGTAGCTAATACTTTATACCCACGAGGCTTCACAACTTTCAATACTTCATTATTTTGTATCATGATATGGTTTACCACAGGAGGTATTCTAGTTGTATCTCAGATATCAAATCATTACATCCCAAATCTAGTGGATGATGGAGAGTATGCTAACGAAGGGGATCATTAGGAGCTATAAAATCCAACCTTATAACGAATTTATGGGGAGAATTTATGTTCAAGGAAGTATTCTTCATACTTGTGTGGGATCCTAGTATTGATGTTTGGATTTCTTGGGGATAATGAATTTAGTTGTAACAAACCCCCTTCTATTCGTATCCCTTTCTAATGGTAGGAGGAGGTAGTTACTATGTTGACCAATCCTCCAAGGTTCTAGTCATGGAGATGGGGTCTAGATCTTCAAACTCTTCAAAATATAAAATATACAATACCGTTGTCTTCATCTCATTAATACCTTTCCAACAGTATAAGTTTCATCCCTATCTGACCTCTGCATCAAAAGATATCAGGCTTTAGAGATTTGGTTTATTAACTTCTAGAAAGTCAGTGTGGCTTGCCACATGGTAGTTTTTGGAGCAGGGTCCCTTGTGCTACACTTTTTGGTATCTTTTTGAACAAATTTTGTACATGTGCACTATGTAAATGAGTCAAGGGGCTTTGGGGCTAATCCAGGTTGACATTGGTGGCTTCCCTCCAACTCCACTTGGGGCCCCACCATTGTCTCTTTCAGTTTTTCAGTTTCAACACAACTTACTATATTTAGCAGTTTTCAGGTCCTGGACTTCCGGAGCAGTTTTGAGGCCCTAAACGATGTTTTTTTGGAAAATCGAGATAGATATTTCTAATGAGGTATGGTGTGTGTCAAACATATATTGTATGCAAGTTATGTCCCCTGGAAGTTGAAACACCACTTTACCCAAACGAGGTCCATAGTTTTGGCACGTCATTTACTAGGGTTAGGGTTTTGGATGTTTAGGGTTTTCCATCATTTCTAAATAATAAATAGGCCCTCAAGCCTCATTGTAAGATATTTCAGAGCCATGTAGTTGCCACATCTCTTCTCAGAGATATGCTACCAGTGCCCTAGCTAGTTTATTTCCATTCTTTCTTTAAGCAAAATTAAATTCTTTGATATTAATGAAATGAAGTGTTATTTCCACTGAATCTTTGTATTTATGGTTATATGTGTATTTTGTTGCATTCTGACATAAATATGGATCAGTGGTATCAGAGTGGTCTGCTTTTTCTTGATCCTTCTTTGCATGTCCCCAATGAGGTCATGGTATAAGGATTTAGCGCTCGATCTGGTTGAACATTTGCAAGATCAGCCTCGCAAACCCCGATGGCCACCCATGGGGGACGAAAAGAAAAATGAGGGAGTAGGATATCCTATCAAAATATTGCTCAAGGAGGCCCTCAAAAAGTAAGGAATGTGATGATGGATAACTTTTCCCATATCCTTCAACGACTGCCCACCGGAAGCGCATCTGCATCCAACAGCCACTCTGGAGGCGCAACTCCCTTGAAGGTACAAGTAAAATTTGATATTCCTATATTTGAGGGTAAAATAGATGTAGATGTCCTTGATATATGGTTGAATCTATTAGAAGGATATTTATTGGTTCATGAATTTTTTGACTGGGAGAAGATTATTTTTGTACTCCTCAAAGCTACCCCCCATGTCAAGGACTGGTCAGAAACCTACGGTGAGAAAAAGGACAGACATAACCTCTTTGTTCTCAGTCATGCCCACTTGGAATTCTTTCTGAGATGTCATCAATGAAAAATACTATCCCATGGGGAGTTATGGGGACAAGTACATACAATAGACCACGTTGCGGCAATAAAGGGATCAAGATGTGCATGAGATGACGAATCTGTTCCATACCCTATGCACAAAGTTAGGTATCAAAGATTCAAAGAAAAATTTGGTGCTAAAGTATCGCAGTTGTCTGCAAAAATACATTCAGGAGGAACTGGAGTTCCTCAACATCTCCTCGCTTGGTACGAAATATCGATATGCTGCCAAGATTGAGCAGCAATTCAAACATAAGAAGTGATACTTTGGATCTACGAATCAAAATCAAGGGAAAGGTGCCCCCAGACTATAGAAAAAAGGATAAATCCAAGGCATGGCAGCCCAAGACAACTTGACAAAGTCGAAATCAATGAACAACATCGTGAAGCCAAAAAAGGACACGAGAAAGTGGTGTGAGTTCCATAAGATCTCGACTCACAACACAAGTGAGTGTCAGGCCAACCAGTCGCTCGTGGCCAAGATGAGGGCTCCTAAATCAGATGCATGATCTGACTCTGAATCAGAACCTAACAAAGGGAATGAAAAAGGGAAACAGATTATTTATACGGAGCCCAATGCCATTGTTTCCACTGCGAAGATCCAAAAGGACGAACCAAAAGATCCAGAGGAGGAGGAGCTTCTCTCCACTCCCAGATGTGGGTAAATGGTTCCCTACTACAGTTCATTGTCGACAATAGCAGCCAAAATAACCTCATTTCAGCAGACTTCGTGAAGTAGTTGGGCTTCCCGACCACATCGGACTGACATCCATACCCGAGCAGGTGGCTTCACCAAGGACGATATCTCCGCGTTAGCCAGCAGTGTCACCTTCCCTACAGTATCAAGCCCTTCATGGATGAGGTATTATGTGCATCGCTCCTCTTGATGTCTTTTATGTATTATTAGGCAAACCATACTTGTCGAAGCGACATGTTGTGTATGATTCTCGACCTCATGCTCTTATTATTACTTTGGGAAATAAGTTGTACATGATACACTAGCACATTTGCCCGAATTTCCGATGGCCAAAATGTCTCTCTTGCAACGCATAGGCATACCAAGAGTGACACTTTGATGTGGGGAAAACGTGGTTTCTCCTAAACTGGACTTCCAACACTTAACTTAAATGTTGGTAAAGAGACGCTATCTCCAATGTTTTTTTGTTGATGTCGTAATTCTGACATTCCAAATTTTTCCTCTCTCTTCCGATGAACACAAGCATCACTAGTCTGACACTTCAAAAGTCGGAATACCAATGGAACAAAACATTTTTTTTTAAAGTAAATGTCGCTAGACTGACGGCTCTAGACGTCAGAATACAAATGACAAAAAAAAACATTTTTTTCAAACTAAACATCGCTACATAGATGGTTCTAAACGTCAAAATACCAATGGAAAAAGCCATTTAAAAAAAAAATAAACATCGCTAGAGTGACGGTTCTAAACGTCGAAAGGCCAACCCCACATTATTATTTAAAAAAACAAAACGTCGCTAGACCAATGGCTATAGATGTCGGAATAAAGACAACAAAAAAACATTTAAAAAATAAAATAATTCTAGCCAACAATTTTCATTCAAACAGTTCTAGCCAACCTGATATTGTTATTATGGTTCCACATAATTACAACAATAGAATCCAGACTAATGACATGACTCGCAAAAATACATACATACATACATACACACACACACACACACACACACACACACACACACACACACATATATATATATATTAAACAATTGTGGAATCATAGAGAAGTTATTTAATTTTAGTTTGATTTGGTATAGTAGTAAACAATAACAAACAAGCCCAAAATGAGCAATGGAACAAGAAACTGTAAAATTTTTATGATGAATTCAAATGACTTGTCAGGATTGTATGGTGCTCGCTTAGCCAGAGTGTATTTTGTCTTTGAGGGAACTTATGAGGGATCTATGTATCCCACGTAATATTCATCCATCATATTTCTAGCACTGGTACTATGTCCAACATCTTCAGAGTCATCAATTGCATATTTACTTGCATTGGGACAAAGTCCAACAAGCCACATGTAAAAATTAATAGTGTTCTTAGAAGTTGCCTCTCATCATAGAAAATTTTCATTAAGTTGAATATCAGAAGCTACACAAAGTGAATTATGGCTACATCCCTAATGAACTCATTCAAGTGTAGCAAAGTGCTGGGAGCTACAGACTAGACTCAAGGCCCAATTTAGCGCAGCTGTAGAGTCTCAAAGTTTGACTCAGACTCAAGCAAGACACCGGAATGGAATTGGGAAAATATCAAGAAATAAGAAAATTCCAGTGCCAATTTTTTTCTCGAGTGAAATCACATTTCTTTCTTGAGTTTAAGTTAGCTCCCAATTTGTACCTGAAACTAAATCATATGTTGAGTAAACTCTTGGGTCTTGCCCAAGACTGAGATCTCAAGTTTGAATTGCTAACTATGGCAAACATAGCTCAAATTTAGACTTGAGCCAAGTCAAACTCATGTATCTAAGTTCAATCGGCTAGGTCCAGTAACTATAGAAAATACTACCCCACCCACCCACTTTCCCAAAAAAATCCCTTCAACTTCATAACCATGCCCTTGGGATTTCATTCAAAAACACCTTGATAAAAATAAATCCTATCATCAGTAACACTACTATGGCATGCAGATCTATCACTTAGAGAAACATTTTGTCTTGTAAATATGCTTCTTATTTTAATAGGAAATAGCATTTAAGAACGGAGGTTTTAGAAAGGATACAATACCAGTTGTTGAGATCAACACTTCATCTCCACTAGGATGGTCCTCCAAAAATTTGTTTACATCATACACCTATGAAACAATGCCAAGAAAAATCAATTGCATAGAAATACAACATGAATGAGCCATAGATACAACTACCATTGTTGCAGGAAAATAGAAACTCAAATAAAATGTAACAAACTGTATGTCTGGTTGAAGCTAAAAATCTAAATCTACCAATAGCATCCTCATGATCCCAGAAGTGATAATGCAATGTACATATGATACATAAAAAATCGATAATATCAAGCTCAAATAAAATCACAATTTCAGTTCAAATAAGAGATCACTTGAATAATGCCACCTCATCCCAACAATAAAGGGAATAGATATAGTTAGTTGAAAAATTGTAATTGTAACACTTTGCATGTAACATTACAATTAAAAAGGCCACATGACACATCCTAAGTGTAATACTACATGTGGAATTAGTAAGAGGTAACATGTAACTAATGAGGATATGTCTTCTTTGTATTTTAGGAACCTCCTCATCCATGCACATTCATTCAAAGTTTAGAATATCACATCCTATTTTCGTAGGAAGTTCATTATGGACTCTTGGATCACTGAAGGAGTTATGTCATGAGTTATGTCCAGTTCTTATCTTTCTCAATCTCTGGTCATATCACTTATTTATTGAAAATCCACCTACTAAATTTTTACATGCCATGTGTCAATGTAGGTCACCCTATTAGTTTTTTCTATTCAATAGAATGTGTAAAGGTGCCTAACTGTGGCTCACTAAATATTTTATTAAACAGAGTCAATAGATTGCTTGAAGGAGTCATAATATGGTCATTTTGGATCAATCCCAACTAACTACCCTCATATAATCGTGACTCCAGCTTAATCTAGCCATGTGTTAAAGCCCTTACAACAACTCAAACAATGCAAGAGGATGGACAATATCCTATACTCGTTTACATCACACTAAACTCTTATTCTCATGGGAGCCAATTCAAATTAGGGACCATCTCTCATCTCACTGGAAAATGAAAGAAAATGTTCAAGAAAAAGAAAAATAATTGTTATTTAAACTAAAAAAATCCATTTTAGCCTCAAATCTATCAAGCGCCAAGTGGCATAAAAAATACAGAGGTTGGAAATTCAATGTTTAAATTTTTGGGCTTGCATTCTGTGAACCTATATAGATCAAGTTATGGGATGCGTTGGATATTTTTATGTTTTACATTATTATAACTCATTATACATACAAATGTCAATGTAATGGAGATCTCCCACACCCCAGGTTGTTCAGTGCCCCACTCTCTCTGTGGGAAATTGGACTATGGTTCAAAGTTTAAAACTGGAAGCCATAAGGTTAGATGGATGTCCAAAATGATATGTGATAAATAATTGGGTTCTATGTGCATATATGTTATAGATTGCACACCACGCAAATAGTTAATGGGTCAAGTAGATAGATGATCTGTTGGTGATTGTTATAGAGAGATTTAATCGATAACAACCTATTGGTTATAAAGAAAAGATGCATGCATGCACTAGCAAAGAAATCAGGTAAGAAAGGTGTCATTTTTTCATCTAATAAGTAGAGTATAGATAATAGAATATAGATCTTTCTTGCATGCGTGCAAGGGGTATGCTAAGTTCAATTCTTTTTAAATACACTAAATAAAATTTTTTGATAGATGTTTCCTGTCAATAAAAGCAAGTGGGCTTGTGAAAGTAATCCTTTAGCTAAGGTGTTGCAACAGGGTGATCTACTTTTCCAAATTCACCCAAGACTTGCATCAAGCCCTAACCACAAGAAATCCATTTAAGTGAAGGCATAAATATACTATAAATATATTATATTTTGATGGATGCTTCAAACATGAACACATGCGCTTTTGAAAGAAATATTTTGGCTAAGATGATGCAACAGGGCGATCTACTCTACCAAATTCGTCCAAGACGTTTAACTGACCCCTATGGGAGTCTAATGTATCATCTATATTTACTCACATAAAGGATACATACTAGCAGGTAATCTTTAGAGCACACAAATTCTATTTAACGTTCTTTCTCACATCAGCTGCAGGAGTTATGGGAAAAGACCAAAAAAGTTTTCTCCAAAGCAATTGAAGTGACATAAAATATATAGGATATTATTTGTCTACCCCAGTGCCAGAAAAAGTTTTCGATGGAAGTTATCTTAATTTAATAAGCTCTCCTTGGCTTCCATGTTAAGATTTTCAGCACATGGTAAAAATATATTGCACTCATTAAAACCCTTACTGCTAGAAACAAGAAGCTTGAACTTACTCTCAAAACTGCTTAACCTAATCTATACTCAGAAAATTAAACAGATCACAAAAATGAAAGTATGAACTGCAAAAGCTAAATGGACTACTAAACCTAACACTTTTTTTCATTAATTATCGAAAAGAAATTTGCTACAGGAAACTCAGAAAAATATTATGTCAATAATCAGAGAAATGTGAATAAATATCCCACTCCCTTGCCTTTATTTTAAAGATTAAGAAGGCAATAAAGACATGAAAAATATTCCATCCATGGGGGTGCACAAATTAGAAAAGAAAGATCCTACACTGCCTTGGGATCATCACTCATTCCTCCATGAAATATCCCCTCGGGAATAATAAGTCTCAACTGGAGTAGAACACCAAATAATTCCCAAATGTATCTACTTGATATTAGATTAATAAAACAAGGCACAAATTTTGTCGAAACTCATATTTATAAAACTTATACTAATCAATGCTAGAATCTAAGATTAAGGAAATTCTCAATTTGACCAAGAAAGAGAATATCCCCTTATATGGTTCCCATTTCATCTTTTTGGAATTTTTGATTTATTACATGTCTAGGTGGTCTTTATTACTGAACAATATTCCTGTAGATCACTATAATTCAATCTATTAATTTTTTGGCATTCAATCTAGTGCAGGTCTACAAAATTTTATATGTGAATTTCAAATAGTTTGATGTAAGCACCATGTTTCCATGTTTTTCATTGTGAACTAACCCTACCTGCTTCAACGTTATATCCCTATAAGCTATTTCCATTATCAATTCACTCCATGTGTTCTAGGAAAGTCAATCATTGCAAAGTTTTACAAGGATCCCTTCCTATACTTTTTCATGAGTTAAATGCTTTCAGATAATAATTAGGAATTAATGTTACCTTCTTGTATAATCACTTTGTTAATTTCCATTTTGCAGTGATCCTACTGACTTCAGAAATTTGAAGAGACCCATTATAGGCACCATTTAGCCACAAATAGGTCATAAATGGAAAGATAAAAAAGAAACATCTATGCTGACAATTTCATTGACCTATGTTATTAAAGGAAGTGTCACATGAAGTCTCTCTATGACTACTCACTAGTACCTATTTCATATAAATTCATATTAAGGAATAGAAATTAACTATTTAACTTCTAACAAAGGAAATTAATGCTCTAAGAATTCATAAATGAAATAATCGAAATGAAACATCTATGCTGATAATTTCATTGACCTCAATTCATTCACAAACAAAAATTTAATCTCCCTTCTCCAACATTTTTTAAGACCAGGTGACTTAATCATTATACAAATAGTATAAACCCACTTTACACTGTCAACATGCTCCTTAGAATATATTATGGACATCGTTAATTTTAAAAAATCAATATTTGATTTCAAATTTTTGATCGTTGATTTCAAGTTGGTGATAGATAATCGAGAGGAATATACACATAGTGAATACTGATTGAAGATTGGACCTAAAATATAGAACTTCTAAGGAAATGAATGCTATAATAGGTCATAAATGGCAGAATAAAAAAGAAACATTTTTGCTGACAATTTCATTGACCACAATTTATTCATAATAAAAAATTTCATCTCCTTTCTCCCTCATTCTTTGAAGACCAGGTGACTTAATAATTATAAAAATATTATAAAACCAATTTAGAATGTTAGAACCCTCCTTGAAATAGATTATGGACAACTTTAAATTTAAAAATGCAATATTTGATTTCAAGTTTTTTATCACTAATTTCAAAACTGTAATATCCCAAATGGGGAATGCAGCAATACACGAACACAAAAATGGAGTAGCAGTGATGCATCAACACATAAAAAGTAAGAAGATCCAAATAGCCATCATATTAATATCATAGCATCAAATTTATACAAATCCTTGAGGAAATAATCACTCAAGCTAGGCAAAACAAGCCTCAAGAGAACATGTATATGAAAAATTAAATAAAATGCTAACCAGAAAATTCTCAAGGCTATGACAGCATAGTTTTATTAAGGATAACTGCTATTGGAGAATGTAAATACATGGACCTACAATTATAAATCTCATATAATGTGGGGAGAAAATATCACAACTCCAAGACAATCCTGGAAGGATTTCTTGAAATATTCAAAATGTACAAAATGTCGGAGTTACAGTCCTAGGACTGAGTAGTAGCTGCAACTCAAGAACAGGATGGATATGGCTGAATATGATGCATAAGATGAACAAACCTCCTCCAATGTATCTTCCAAGTGAAAGGCTGATCCTAACAATGAAGATTTCACCCTCCAAATGCACACTGCAAACCCTCACTACAAGTGCTCTCTGAAATAACGCAGTCAAGGAGAGGGACTGCGCTGTAGATGATGAAAAATGGTTGGAATGATGCAAAATATAGTGAAATCAGCTCAAAATTCTTCCTTATTGATCTCCCAAAGAAGTAAATCTTACTCCTCTGGAAAATAAGCTCCAAAAGTGGTGTTGTGAAACCTCTATTGCAACACAACGTTATACTTTTGCAGAAATAACGTTGTAGCTGAAGGAGATGGCTTGGCCTTAAGCCTGGATGTGGAGAAATGAAGTGAAATTTCCCTCAAGAGGCCTCTCAAGAAAGGAGAAGAAATTCCTAAATAGGAATGCCTTGGGCTAAGCAGCACAACAATCTCAACTAAACAGTTGAAGAAAGCACCAAAGTCATACAAACCAGAAATTCAATAATCCATAACATGTCTTGCTATGGCTGCCTTGCCTCCTTTTATACAAATTGAAGCCCTCCAACCTTGGGTCCCACTCATTAGGGTTTCCTTCACCAAGGAATCTTCCTCCCACTATCTCTGCGATGTCTCTATAGATGATCTCCACCTCCTATCCCACCATTGTTGACTTGGTCAAACTTGACCTTGTCCACATGAAAATGCCCCTTTTCACACATGAGGGTTTGAAATCTAGCTACTATGATGATCCATTTTCACATTATGAGGGATTTTATTGATATTTTTATTATGCATGGGCCTTCTTACCCATCTATTCAACTGCTAGGTGATAAAAACAAAAATCAATATTCCAATTAGCTGCATGCTAAATTTGGAATATTACATTCCTCCCCTCCCAAATGTTGCCTGTCCTCAAGAAACTACATGGACAGAACTGAGAAGTCTCCCCTCCTCCTATTGTAGCATCCACATATGATAAAATCCTCGAAGGAATGATATGTTGTCTCATCTTTAAATCTCCATATTGTCTCTCCCAAGCATGCAAGCTAGCTAGATAGCTATCATCATGAATAAGTAGAGTACTCACAGAGGCAATAAGGTGTTGTCCAGAGGTCCCTTTGAGGCATGGGATATGAAATTTATTGGGAATAATCATTAGCAAGTAGATCCTCCATCCCCAAGCTATCATCCATACAAAATGAGCCACCCTCCAAAATGGTAACTCATGCAAATCCTCCTCCACCTTTGGATCTTGTAATGTAGGTGGGCTGGATATCTGAACATGGTAGAAAAAATATCCTACCCCACGCTATCCTCCTCCCCAGTTATGATAAGTGTAGACTATCTGCTGATCTTGGGCTGCAATAATGTTTCCCTCAAGTGGAAAGAAGAAGACTGGATCTCCAAAGATATTTTCTCCAACATTGTAAATCAAGCTAGCCCAAACCATAACATATATGATTAATAGGACTTGACCATCATATGGCATCCAATAAATCCTATGGCCTACCTCATAAAGGAACAAATTTTTTACCGTAGTGGCCATATCATCTCCCATTCTCCCATTAGAACATGTAATGCAAAAAGTGTGGGAATCCTCTTCCTCAAAGGACACATCCAACCAATGTCTCTCTCCCCCAATCATTTTCTCAATAAAAATAAGAACAACATCAACAAAGGGAACCATAACAAGAATCATACTTACTGCCATATGTAGCAAGGGAGAAGGAAAATGTTCCCTCAAATGCAACCAACATAGTTTGACACTCAACTGCAATAGAGAATGAAATAATGTGTGCCTTATCAACCACTTGCTTGCTGCCCCAATATCCTCACAAGTTTGGAGAAAGTGTATGATGTATGGTGCATAGTAAGCATGTTCTCCATAAGATATCTCCACCCCAAGTCCTCCTAGGGAGTGGCCATCAATACTTCTCATGGCCTCAAATAGACCATGAGGTCTATAAGGAAGAATGCTCCTCCTTGGAGCAAATTCCTACACATATATGGTTAAGGAATGCACATACTTATACAAATCATTATGCAACCAAACAAGATCCTTACCATATGCTTTTCTCATGAAAATGGAGTGGCTCATAGATAAATATCCTCTCATCCATAAAGAGGAAAGAGGTGGTTGTGTTAAATCTTCCAAAGAGTTATGTATCTCCTCCATCTCCACATGATCCATGCATCTTCTCAAATTTTGATATATCTCCTCCTCAAAGCCTTCCCAAATGTACCCCTCCATGATAGTGTAGTATGCCCTCATAGAATAAGTGTGGCTAAAAATGAAATCTTCATGATCTGCTTGTAGTAACTTCTCCTTGATCTTGGAAGTTCTAGATAAAAATATCCTACTATGATAGTACATGACCCCATCTTTGACCAAATATCCCTCCTCATGCAACTGGTCATCCAATATCATACAAGTAAAAACATCCATAATCCATCAACAGCTGGGATTTCCAATATGGATCTATCCTCCATAGTGACAACACTGATGATCTATCACAAAGAAAAAATTTCATATGGTTGTCCTCCTCTTTGACATCTCCCATGCCAAATATGCAAGTTGGAAGGTTGCTATCCTTCCCCTGATGATCCTGCCACAGCACAGAATCTGAAATGAGAGTGGGTAATGATGATGTTGAGAGAATGCCTCTCCCCTCCTTGAGTCTACCTAAGACTCTCAGCACTGTACCAAGCTCTCCCAAGGTCCTCACCCCTCTGGAATCAATGAGTGGTGCCTCCAAATGTAAAGCATCCCTCATCATCTGCTAATCTGGTGGACCCCTTGGTGAAATGCCTCCATGCAATGAGACATCAATATCAAGAGTGGACTGCATATATGAATGGACAGACTTGCCCCTGCCTTCACTGTGCAATATAGTCTCCCTCTTATGTGCTTCAACACTCTGAAATATATAGGGGTGTGTGCTCCTCATTAAATGATGTTTATCATCCTCCGTATCTCCTTCTTTTCTCTACATGGCTTCACAATCTATCAACAATTGCACATGCTTATCATGGGTTGTGCCTTGATCTCCACATATGAGATCCTGGGGAATTCTTTGCAATGATATAAGAACCCTTATAGTTGGATCATGTGATCCATATACCTCTGCATGAGGTTCTAAATCTACTCTAGACATGACAACGTTGTTTCCCTCAACTATTTCTTCCTCTCCAATATGAATGGGAAACCTCCCAAGAATTAGATCCTCTTTCGAAAAATATATCTCCATGCCCTCTTATTCAAGAATATGTGATAGAGGTCTTGCCTCTAATAAGGTATGATGCAAGATTTCAGCCCCCTCAATGGTTTTCTGAAGTGGAATTGAGCTCATAGGTTCCTCCAACACATGCAAGGTTTTTGTTTGTTTAAGTTTGTTTAGCTCTACCACATGTGTTTCAGAATGTTTCTTATCAAATATTTCCACTAATGCCTTAGGTAACCTTGCATAAGAAGAAGTATTTTCATTTTTCAAATAAAAGGACTCAAATATCCACCATGCATAGGCCTTACCTCCAAAATGCAGCGCTACAACTTTGATGGATTCATCTTCAGAAATTTGGTGTTGCTACAAATAGGTGTCTAGCTCCTCCATGAAAGCTCTAGATGAACATGTAGGTGAACCATAAAAAGTAGATAGGAGAAATCTACTCTTCTTATGCTTCTTACTCCTCTCCATATTGATCTTGCAAAACTCTGGAAAAGTGATACGATCTCTAAACTTCTAAGTTTGAGACTCACACTCTTGCAGAAAATCACTAAGATTTTCCCTCTTAGGCATTCCTTCTTCTATCTCCCTCATATAAAATCTGGGCATATGACTGCACTGTGTATCATAATGTGTGGCTGAATTCTCAGACTCATCATATGAAAATCTAGAGTTTGTTTCAGATTCAAACTCTCTTGGAGATTCTCTACACATCTCCTTCCTCATCTTCTTAAGATCTCCCTGAATGCTCAGAAAAGTTTGAGAAAGAAACTTTGGAAGTATCTCCTCCTTTATTCCCCCACATAATGGAGTATTATTTTTGTCTTTTATGTTCATCTATTCTTCTTCTTTTCTTCTTGATAGCATATTTTCTGAGATTCCACAGGCTGAGCCAAGATTATGCTCTGATACCACTGTAATATCCCAAATGGGGAATGTAGAAATACATGAACAAAAAATGGAGTAGCAGTGATACATCAACACATAAAATATAATAAGATCCAAATATCCATCATATTAAGATCATAGCAACAAGTGTATACAAATCCTTGAGGAAATAATCACTCAAGTTGGGCAAAACAAGCCTCAAGAGAACATGTATATGAAAAATGAAATACATTGCTACACAGAAAATTCTCAAGGCTATGAAAGCGTAGTTTTATTAAGAATAATTGTTGCTAGAGAATTTAAATATATGGATCTACAATGATATAGCTCATATAATGTGGGGAGAAAATATCTAAACACCCAAACACAATTCCAAGACAATCCTGGAAGGATTTCCTGAAATATGCAAAATGTACCAAATGTGGGAGTTCAATCTTAGGAATGAGTAGCAGCTGCAACTCAAGAATTGTATGGAGATGGTTTAATATTATGCATAATATGAATAAACCTCCTCCAATGGATCTTCCAAGTGAAAGTTTTATCCTAACACTGAAGATCTCACCCTCCAAACACACACTACAAATCCTCACTACAAGTTCTCTCTGAAATAACGCATTCAAGGAGGGGGACTGCATTGTAGATGATGAAAAATGGTTGGCCTGATGCCAAAGATATTGAAATCAGCTCAAAAGTATTCCTCACTTATCTCCCAAAGAAGGAGAGCTTCCTCCTCTGAAAAATAAGCTCCAAAAGTGGTGTTGTGAAACCTTCACTGCAACACCCTGCAACACAACATTATACTTCTGCAGAAATAACGTTGTAGCTGAAGGAGGTGGCTTGGCCTTAGGCCTAGATGTGGATAAATGAAGTGCAATATCCCTCAAGAGTCCTTTCAATAAAGGATAAGGAATTCCTAAACAAGAATGACTTGTGCTAAGCAGCACAACAATCTCAACTAAACAGTTCAAGAAAGCACCAAAGTCATACAGATCAGAAATTCAATAATCCATAACATGTCTTGCTGTGGCTTCCTTGCCCTCCTTTTATACAAATGGAAGCCCTCCAACCTTGGGTCCCACTCATTAGGGTTTCCTCCACCAAGGAATCTTCCTCCCACTGTCTCTGTGCTGTCTCTATAGATGATCTCCACCTCCTATCCCAATGATATTGACTTGGTCAAACTTGACCTTGTCCACATGCAAATGTCCCTTTTCACACATGAGGGTGTGAAATCCAGCTCATATGATGATCCCTTTTCACATTATGAGGGATTTTATTCATATTTTTATTATTCATGGGCCTCCTTACCCATTTATTCAACTGCTAGGTGATAAAAACAAAAATCAATATTCCAATTAGCTGCATGCTAAAGTTGGAATATTACAAAAACAATGATATATAATTGGGAGAAATCTGCCAATGGTGAACTTTACTCACCATTATCTTCAATATGGAGTTTATTAATACATATTGAATCACTATCAAGAGTACACTTATTCTCCTCTTCACAAAACTATTGATCTCCTACTTAAGGCCTACAAGCAATATTTCACTCCAACTACAAGCACCTACGAGAAAAAAATTATATAAAAATAATATTCTTAATCAAAGAAAACACTCACTGAATTTTTATGGTTGGGCTCACTGACATGAATAAGATCCTACAAGTGTGAAAGCAACTCCTTGAAGCTAATAGATGAAATAAAATAAACTACTAAATAAAAAAAATATCATAGGTAGAGCATGATAAAGTGTTGCACATCATAATATCTATGTACACAATGAGCAGTGGGAAGAGCCTCTGTGGATTTTATATCAAGGAGTCAAGGATCCAAATCCTTATCTAAATTACATATTTGTAAAATAGTATATATTTATGTTATGTAAAGGCCAATTATACAAAAACCGCCAGTAAGGGGACTATAGTGTGGCTAATAGTGATTTAGTTGAGATGAAATATGAGATATCCTTTCCTTAGAAATATGGACGAATGAGATGTTAACTCCTAAGGAGACACTTCACAAAGATTCTTGAAATTTGATCAATTTTTTTATTCCCTTCCTACATGAAGAGGAACAGAACATTGATAAAATGAACAAAAAAGAGTGTAATATGCCTCTCTTCAATATTACATTTCAAAGCTAAATAAGAGCTTAATAATTTCCCTATTATTGTGAAAATGGAAATAAAATTACCTCTGTAGCTCACTCAGAGCATCGAGAGGTCTAGTATGGAATATTTTGAAGGAGCTTGTCTCGTTTGTGTGTTTTGTATATTATGTGCATCCCTTGAAGGTTCAATTCAGTTTTTATGTGCATATTTGTGTTGCTGAAATGCATTTCCCTGTAGCCTCTTGGAGATTCTCTACACATCTCCTTCCTCATCTTCTTAAGATCTCCCTGAATGCTCAGCAAAGTTTGAGAAAGAAACTTTGGAAGTATCTCCTCCTTTATTCCCCCAAATAATGGAGTATTCTTTTTGTCTTTTATGTTCATCTATTCTTCTTCTTTTCTTCTTGATAGCATATTTTATGAGATTCCATAGGCTGAGCCAAGATTATGCTCTGATACCACTGTAATATCCCAAATGGGGAATGTAGAAATACATGAACAAAAAATGGAGTAGCAGTGATACATCAACACATAAAATATAATAAGATCCAAATATCCATCATATTAAGATCATAGCAACAAGTGTATACAAATCCTTGAGGAAATAATCACTCAAGCTGGGCAAAACAAGCCTCAAGAGAACATCTATATGAAAAACGAAATACATTGCTACACAGAAAATTCTCAAGGCTATGACAGCGTAGTTTTATTAAGAATAACTGTTGCTAAAGAATTTAAATATATGGATCTACAATGATATAGCTCATATAATGTGGGGAGAAAATATCTAAACACCCAAACACAATTTCAAGACAATCCTGGAAGGATTTCCTGAAATATGCAAAATGTACAAAATGTGGGAGTTGCAGTCTTAGGAATGAGTAGCAGCTGCAACTCAAGAACTGTATGGAGATGGTTTAATATTATGCATAATATGAATAAACCTCCTCCAATGGATCTTCCAAGTGAAATTTTTATCCTAACACTAAAGATCTCACCCTCCAAACACACACTACAAATCCTCACTACAAGTTCTCTCTGAAATAACGCATTCAAGGAGGGGGACTGCATTGTAGATGATGAAAAATGGTTGGCCTGATGCCAAAGATAGTGAAATCAGCTCAAAAGTATTCCTCACTTATCTCCCAAAGAAGGAAAGCTTCCTCCTCTGAAAAATAAGCTCCAAAAGTGGTGTTGTGAAACCTCCACTGAAACACCCTGCAACACAACGTTATACTTCTGCAGAAATAACGTTGTAGCTGGAGGAGGTGGATTGGCCTTAGGCCTAGATGTGGATAAATGAATTGCAATATCCCTCAAGAGGCCTTTCAATAAAGGATAAGGAATTCCTAAACAAGAATGACTTGTGCTAAGCAGCACAACAATCTCAACTAAACAGTTCAAGAAAGCACCAAAGTCATACAGATCAGAAATTCAATAATCCATAACATGTCTTGCTGTGGCTTCCTTGCCCTCCTTTTATACAAATGGAAGCCCTCCAACCTTGGGTCCCACTCATTAGGGTTTCCTCCACCAAGGAATCCTCCTCCCACTGTCTCTGTGCTGTCTCTATAGATGATCTCCACCTCCTATCCCAATGATATTGACTTGGTCAAACTTGACCTTGTCCACATGCAAATGTCCCTTTTCACACATGAGGGTGTGAAATCCAGCTCATATGATGATCCCTTTTCACATTATGAGGGATTTTATTCATATTTTTATTATTCATGGGCCTCCTTACCCATTTATTCAACTGTTAGGTGATAAAAACAAAAATCAATATTCCAATTCGCTGCATGCTAAAGTTGGAATATTACAAAAACAGTGATATATAATCGGGAGAAATATGCAAATGGTGAAATTTACTCACCATCATCTTCAATATGGAGTTTATTAATACATATTGAATCACTATCAAGAGTACACTTATTCTCCTCTTCACAAAACTATTGATCTCCTACTTAAGGCCTACAAGCAATATTTCACTCCAACTACAAGCACCTACGAGAAAACAATTATATAAAAATAATATTCTTAATCAAAGAAAACACTCACTGAATTTTTATGGTTGGGCTCACTGACATGAATAAGATCCTACAAGTGTGAAAGCAACTCCTTGAAGCTAATAGATGAAATAAAATAAACTACTAAATAAAAAAAATATCATAGGTAGAGCATGATAAAGTGTTGCACATCATAATATCTATGTACACAATGAGCAGTGGGAAGAGCCTCTGTGGATTTTATATCAAGGAGTCAAGGATCCAAATCCTTATCTAAATTACATATTTGTAAAATAGTATATATTTATGTTATGTAAAGGCCAATTATACAAAAACTGCCAGTAAGGGGACTATAGTCTGGCTAATAGTGATTTAGTTGAGATGAAATATGAGATATCCTTTCCCTAGAAATATGGACGAATGAGATGTTAACTCCTAAGGAGACACTTCACAAAGCTTCTTGAAATTTGATCAATTTTTTTATTCCCTTCCTACATGAAGAGGAACAGAACATTGATAAAATGAACAAAAAAGAGTGTAATATGCCTCTCTTCAATATTACATTTCAAAGCTAAATAAGAGCTTAATAATTTCCCTGTTATTGTGAAAATGGAAATAAAATTACCTCTGTAGTTCACTCAGAGCATCGAGAGGTCTAGTATGGAATCTTTTGAAGGAGCTTGTCTCGTTTGTGTGTTTTGTATATTATGTGCATCCCTTGAAGGTTCAATTCAGTTTTTATGTGCATATTTGTGTTGCTGAAATGCATTTCCCTGTAGCGCAGAGGCCCTTTTATTTTCACTGTTAAATTATACCCCGGAAGATATAGTTGGGAGGGATAAATTTCCTTCAATGGTCGTGTGCATGATTTTGAGAAAGAGACAAGCCGAACTTGATTGAAATTTCTTTTATTTTATTACTTCGAAGCAAGATCGACAGAGGAATACATTCCTGGAATCTTTCGGAACTTGATATTTGCACATTATTTCTTCAGTAAATGACCATACAGTAATTTAACAATAAACTTCATTCATTGTTCAAATGAAATCAAACTCTTAAATGTTTCTTCTGAGTAGAAACCCCACCCCATTACCATGAGATTTTAATTCAGATATGATTACAAAAAAATAGCAAACACAGTCATAATGTATATGGACAACACTGCATGTGGTGTAACAATTATATAGAAAGGAAACGAGATAACTATACATTAAAAGCTCAGGGTGAAACCCTGCAGTGTATAAAAAACCATGGCTAGACTTAACTTGCATAGTGTGCGGCCAGAATACTGCAACCTCTAGACATAGACGTAATTTTGGAACGTAGGGACTTACACTCAAACCTATTGTAAATAGAGGCAGTCACTTAAAAACCCTCAATTTTGTACCAGAGGTTTCCAACCCAGCTAAGCTAAATCATTAACTTTACAACAAGCCTAGTGTCGTGGCAAAGGTGCCATGATAAATTCTTCAACCTTGACAGAGTAAAACTCTACAAGAACAAAGTGAAATGGATTGGTACTTCACTATGATCAAATATTTTTGACATAAATAGGACAAATAAAATGGCATGAAGGCCTACCTGTCAACCATCAGCATGGAATATGTTAAGCTCCTAGGAGATGGACTCGAAGCATCCTGGATGTACCTGTAAAGGAGAAATAATGGAGAAAAATAGTTACACCGAGTCGTGAGCTGAAACCTTTAGGTAAATGAACGGAAAACAATAATAAAAATGAAGTAATGATGTTATACCTGCAAAACAAAAATTTGGAACCTAGAAGCGAGAGGAAGTAACTCCAGTGCTACAACCAACGAAGGATTTCATGTCTGCGGATACCACGCTAGCCACTGGGGGTGAGGAGATGAATCCAATTCGTGGTATAACAAGGATTCAAACAAACAACTCCAAGAATTGCAGAGCGACAGAAACAAAAACAATGAGAATGAAAAAGGGTTTTCGAGTGTGGGTAGGGTAGTTATGGTAAAACTCAACAAATTAAAGCGCGATTAAGGATAATGTAAGCTCAGTTTAACATTAAGCATACTTAGCACAAATGACGTCTTAATCATGGCTTAAGTGAAGATTAGTGGCTTAACTAAAATCATTAATATTCCACCAGAAATTGTAGGAGCACCTAGTTCTAGGCACTTGGGCAAATGGGGAGGGGGCTAGCCCCCTCCTCCTTCCATTTGGGCACATTCTTGAAGTTCAAATACCTATGCATGCACATAAGATTCAAGTAATAGGCCCATGTCACGTTGGTGGAGGCGTCTTTGTATTAATGGGGAGGTCACTTGTTCAAATCCTGAACCTCGAACCTGTATAGTTTTTTGCACCACCTAACAATATTAAATGGACTTACCATATGCATATTGAATTAAATCTTGTCTTACGTGGACCTTCAGCCTTTGGATGCAGACATTTGTATTAAACTCATCGAAACTATACAATGAACTTTGATATTGTTTAAAACATTCGAACCTTAATATTTAAACATTACCATCGAACTATGCGGATTATGAGATTAGAATATGGTTTAATACATTGGTTTAATTTTTATTTAATTGGAATATGGTTTAATACGCTGATCTTGTGACATTTAGGAGACAAATTGACACTTGTCCCTCAACTTCGCAAGACCGACGGTTTTTCCCTAAACATTGCAAGACCGATGGTATGTCTCCTAAATGTCGCAAGACCGACACTTTGCTCCAAAACATTTCAAGACCGATGGTTTGTCCCTCAACGTCACAAGACCGATGGTTTGTATCCTAAATGTTGCACGACTGAAAATTTTCTCTGAAACATTGAAATTCCAACTGTTTGTCTCGAGACGTCGGTATTTCGACGATTGTCCTAATTGTCGATATTTCAACGATAATCCCAAAATGTCACTAGAGTGATGCTTGTTGGTAGGATTAAAAAAATTGAGAAAAAATGGGGAAATTTCTGACAATACGTCAAAAGTGTCAGAATTTTGACCATATGTACTAGTGATACCATAGGTACCACTACCTATCGCTATCTCTTTGGTTACTAGAAAACAATGTAGTAAGCTCATTTCCAAAACTAGGAAATTTGTTTTCTTGATGATTTTCCCCCAGGGCAAGAAGAAGACTGTGGCCACGACCTCTAGAAAAGGCTCCTCTACATGAAAAAAAAAAATGGACAAGGTTGTGGAGGATTACAGGGACATCTTCACCTCACCCACAGGGGTGCCTCTACACTGTCAGGTTAAGCACCCCATTGATCTGACCCCAGGTGTGCCGCTACCCAATGTACCAATCTATCAATGCTTTGTCCTAGAGAACGATGAAATGAAGAGGCAGATTTAAGAGTTGATGCAGAAAGGTCACATCTGGCTAAGTTGATCGCCTTGTGGGAGCCCGATTGTGTTGGTACAAAAGAAGGATGGGACTTAGAGACTCTGTATTGACTATCAGGCGTTAAAAAAGATCACTTTCTAGAATAGGTACTCGATCCCACAGATTGATGACCTTCTGAACCAACTCAAAGGGGTGAAATATTTCATGAAGATCGACTTGAAGTTCGAGTATCACCAGGTACCAATATAACCCTCTGATGTCTGGAAGACTACCTTCAAAGCTAAGGAGGGCCTTTTCGAATGGTTGGTCATGCCTTTCAGGTTGACAAATGCTGCCGCAACCTTCATGAGGTTTATGGATGACATCTTGCACTATTCACCAACTCATTTGCAATGGTGTACTTGGATGACATTATGATCTTCAGCCATACTTGGGAAGAGCACGTCCACCACATCCGTCAAGTCCTCCAAACACTGCGGCAACACAAGTTGTGTTCCAATTTGGAGAAGTGCACTTTTGGCATGACCCAGGTTCAATATCTGGGATACATTATTGATGAAAGGAGGGTGCATGTGGATCCGGCCAAGATCCACGTCATTCAGGATTAGCCAGCCCCAACCACTCTACCAGAGGTTTGCAGCTTTCTGGGTCTTTCTAATTTCTACCGCAGGTTCGTGTTGGGATTCTCTCATATCACTTGGCCCTTGATTCAAGTCACCAAGGGAGGAGCAAAATAAAATTTCTTTTGGTCGGAATCTCAATAGAAGGCATTCATAGAATTGAAATATCGCCTCTGTTTGACCCTGGTGCTCACATTACCAGACTTGCAACAACAATTTGAGATCGAGACAAATGCCTCTGACTATGCTATTGGGGAATTTCTTACTCATCAGGGGCATCCAGTGGCATATCACAGTGAGACATTGTCTGACATAGTACACAAGTATACCACTTATGACGAATAAATTCATTCCATTTGCTGTGCAGGTAAATCCCCTCTGCGGACATAGGTGATTCCTCTAGCCCTAGGGTGGGTCTAGCAACAAGAGGAAATGCTAATCCGTAAATTCCTAGTTTATGAATGAAACTGAGTTGGGATAGATGTCCTACCTTTGTTCCAACACAATTGTCATAGATGTGGTAGCAAACTCCTGATCTTGTCGTTACACGTTATGGTCCTTTAGTGGTGGTACTCAAGTGCTTGCACAAGGATTAGAGAAAGATAGCAGCATACGAAACAATATTTACATTCATAACTATTTAATTGGTCAAGGACAACTAAACATATTTCACAAGATTAATCTTGTCAAATGCAAAAAGGGAACCAAAACATTAGTCATGTATTAATAGAATAGAGAAAGAGTTTACAACCAAAAGAACCTTTACGTTGCTAAATCCTTCAACGGGTCTAGTCAAAATGTGTCTCAAGCATTCGTCGAGGAATTGGACTTGGCGAGGAAATAAGCCTAGACTCGCTCTCGAAAATAGGTCTCTCTCTACTCTATCTCAAACTAGCTATATCAGACTTCTCAACTATTCAACCATTTCAACTAGCTGGAACTATGTGAGAAAGATGTATTTATAGGAGAGGAGGAGTAGGTTGGGATCCCTCATATGGTGGAAGGGAGGCCTTATCCTTTGGTAGGTTGCTCAAATGTAGGAAACAAGAAGCCAAAGGAACATGTTCAACGTTATTCAGTTGAACAAACCATGCTAACTCCACTCACGAAGTGGTTGGTAATGGAAAATTCACTTCTATTTAAAAAAAAAATCGAAAAACAACTCAGCGCGGGAAGTCCAATGAGATAGAGCACCAATGGGCACGAGGGCTAGTGCTAATTTATCTATGGGTGCGAGACCATAACTGCCTGCGAACGCCGACCCAAAATTCATATTTTTTTGAGAGCCTACTCTAGGAATAGTCAACAGAGGAAATGTTCTTCTCATGGCAAGGGATGCAATGACACTTTTTGCAAGGCATGAAAATACACAAAATTCATAGAAATATTCCTCAAATTTTCAGGATGGGGATTCTAGGGATGGTGAAAAAATTTTGTGTAATAGATCCCCCCCTAAAGCATGAGGTCCAAGAGGGAGGGAGGAGTGAAATGCTTTATGAGAAAATGTTCAAACCAAACACCACTAGCGGAAGACCTGCAAGTACCAGTATAAATGATATCTATGATACATGAACATGTGGCATGGGCGTAGCCATAATAGAGTACATATAAAACTAAGACTCGAGGTATGGATGTAACCATCCAAAAAGAAGGATCAATAATAGACTCAAGTATGTTTGCAACCATCCAATCAAAAGAGTCATGCATATAGTCATGATAAACCAAAATATCCCACAGCCTGGACTTTATCATACAAAACCCAGGGTCTTGCGCTCCATGTTGAACCAAAAAAGTACAAATTCAAGCATTCGAATAAGTGAGTTGAAGTCAAACATGCAATAAAGTCACCTGATTACCATCCAATGATGAAACTTGTTAACAGGCACGAGAGAAACCACCAATAATGATAATGGATCTCAAGGTACAATTAGTACAATCCATGGAATTTGAATAGTGATCTGGTGCCCAACACCCACAGAATCACTCTATCGAAGGCCAATGATGAGGACCTATCGTCGAATGCAAAGAACTTGCCATTGAGGCATGCAAGCTCCAAGGTACTAGAAGGGAGTCTCTAGATCAACTTCCTGGATAATGAGCTGAAGTCGACAGGAAGTGACCTGGTCAAAGGAGGGCCATAATTTTTCCCACATCATCACTACGAGACAAAGGAATAAGATGATAGTGAATCAAGACCAAAAAGAGGATCAGATATTGAAAACTGCAAAAGGAAACTTCTCTCAAACATATTGGCGACACGACTCTGGAATTTGGAAATATTTGACATCAAGGGATCTCAGGTCATGGTGATGTGGCAAAGAGAATATGAGAGGTAAAAATAGATTACCCAAACCCATGGAGGGAAAAATGATGAAATGAGATGTCCCCAACCTGACACGAATGCATATGAGTGTCATGTTCAAGAGCGGCATACTGCCAACACGATTGAGAGTTGGTTCCATTTTCCCCTACCATTGCTGGCGAGTACCTAATTATTTTTGGAAACAAACTTGAAGGGGATAGCATGTGCTTTTCATGTAATTTTTTCCTTTGTACAAGTCCATCCTAGTACACTTTACGAGCCCTAGGAAGGAGGAACTCAGTTACGTCATGGTGACGAGTTCCGATGTCATTTAAGTTTTAATGAATCTAACCAAGGAAGAACTCGACATCTTTTCATGTTTATAGAGTTTGAAAATAAGTGGAAAAGAAAACTCCAATAGGTCTCT
The DNA here is from genome assembly GCA_034641835.2 of Pinus albicaulis. NCBI lineage: Eukaryota > Viridiplantae > Streptophyta > Pinopsida > Pinales > Pinaceae > Pinus > Pinus albicaulis. Next base: position 723,668,404 of record CM076571.1, on the reverse strand, counting down.
TTTCATAGGTAGTTTCACAGATCCGAAAAGGTAGAAAAATATGTCTGAGAGAACCTCTTAGTCCTTATAGACTAAGGTATTCCTTTTTTGTAAATAATATATCCCAAACCAAAAAAGAAGTAAACATATACTGGGTAGATATCATTTCGTAGCATTTTAATGAGTTCAAAACGACAAGAGTCTCGACAATATTTTCAATTTTCGAGAGTCAGAAAAGAGCTGATAGATGACTCTAGAGGTGACTTTTTCGTTTTTTTACCGAGTCTGAAAAAGTATAAAATACAACTTGTCACTTCATCGTCATCACGTTGAGGACCTGTCGCCACACAAGAGACACACGTAAAACCCATTTTTCAAAATAAAATAGAAAAATAATCGAAAAATACGCTTCAAAACCTAATTAGCATTTCGAAAAGTTTATAAAATGCCAAAAATGGTAAAAAATAAATTAATTTTCACTTTTACCACTTGTGAGCACTTTTTACCCTTTTTTCACTATGATTTTGCAGAGCTAACAATAGACAATCCAAAAGGCCAATCGTGAATCCGTTTATTCCAGGTAAGAACTCATATCCTTCCCTGCATTTTGATATAAATTTCATTGCGTGTAACCCATTTTGTAGATATATGGTGGGAGTTTTATAAAAAATAGGGCACAACGATCGGTGTAGGTATCAGGTATGGACTCGCGCCAACTGGCCTTGAATCCAAACAGGGGCACGTGAACTGCGGACGTGATGTTTAGCTTGCAATTTCAACAAGTAAGCCCATTTTAAACACTTCAAAAGAAAAATATTTGACTAATGACAACCATATGGATTTTTTTCAGGTGTGAAAGAGAAAAATGGTGAACAAATGGAAGGAATGAGAGCATAGTGAAGAATATGAGGAAACCATGGGAAATGTGAGATGCATGGATGTTCTTAGGGACTGTAGGCTCAAGAAATTCTTCATGGCACCATGTCTCAGAGCTCAACCAAATCTATTGCAATACTTGATCAGTGTCGGGGACATTGATCAGGAACTCGAGATTGAAGTCTCATATGTTTACTTCATAACCGTATTGTCACAGAGGGTGGTAGTACCAATCCTGATAGGTACACGGCCCAAAATGGAAAACATGAGCATGGCTATCGACAGAGTGTGCCGAGGAGCATGGAAAGGATCCAAAAGCGGGAAGGTGGATATCCAAACCATTCCTGATTTGGCACTCAGAGTAGTGTTTCACACCATCATGCGAGTTACTGGAGTTCAAGCTCCAAATGAGGCCAGAAAAAAAAGTTACTTCTTGCAGTAGATTTCATGGCACCAACACTCTACAACTGGGCAGAGGTAGTAACAATCAACATAAAATTCCAGTTGAAAAAATGCAAGAATGGTAAGCTGAAGAAGTTCTACTATGGGTCCATCTTGGTACCATTCATCTTGGAATGACTACTAATCTTTCAACTTCAGGAAGTGATAGTTTTGACACCACCACCCCAGGAGCCAAGGATGGTCCATTGGGCGACTTTGATGCCAAGATCAGGAGACGGTCAACAGATGTCCTGGAGACCAGAGTTCTTTGAGTAGCTCTACCAACAACTAATTGTCATGGAGGACTGGCCTTATTCTAGCACGAACTTTACCGGTGATGCGGATCTCCCACTCCCAGCAGAAGAGGATTGGGATGAATCACTAGGTAAGACTCATTTTTTATTTTGATGAGTATTATGATTATTTTATTATGCATGATCTGACATTAATCCATGTATTTGCAGATATCAGCCCATCAAGACCTGTAGGCATGTAGCTAATAGCATGGATAATTCCTCATGATTTTGATGTGGTCCCTCATGGTGAGTGAGGCGAGGAGGAGGAAATCATACGCAACCTGGAGGGAATCTCTCGTGGGATCCCCGACTATGCAAGATTTGATAATGTTCCTCACACATAACAGAGACACATTGCAGGGGTGTTAAACCGTGTTCACTGCTTATTGAGGCAGCTCGTACGGGCAGTGATGTGCTATCATGAGTGTCACGTCGACTAGACACCTAGGCTTTTATTTCCGCATATTTTTTGAGAGACAGGATGTCTCGGGACGTAACCAAAACATACATATTTTTTGAACTTATGATGCACGTGGATGTAAACACTCGATATATATATACATCTGCTTTCCTATATGAATCTTGTCATGTGATGATGATGTTTTTACAAATTATGCAAATGTCTATTTAATACAATATTGGCTATTGTATCAGTTAACGCATTCATTCGTATAGGAATATGTTGATATGTAATGTAATCAAAATGTATTTCTAGTAAACGAACATGCAAATACAACCTTAAGATGTGAGGATTTCAATGCACGAATGTCAAGAGCAATGGCCTCGGTCAATAGTTCAATAACAACACTATATTCAACGACATTATTTGTGGCTCATCCTAGATTGATACCTTGAAGTTCTATCAACTCACCAGTAAGATTATAAATCACCTAGGCCGCAGAAGACAGGTTCTGGGTACTGCGAGAAGCACCATCCGCAAAACCGACATAAGGGGTAATAGACATCTTCATGATACGCAAGGATCCAATAAGCAAGAAAACGCTCACAAAGCACACCAAGCCAAAAATGTACAAAAATGAAGAAACACCTATGTACAAAGAAACATTCACGAAAGACTCATGCATAGTACTTTTTAAGATACAACCCATTTATGGGCTGATCCAGCGGATGACCTTCATAATTAATTAGCTCATAAGCCTCGTTCTGAAAAACGTGCTTAACAATGTAGGACCCATGCCACATGGATTGGAATTTGCTTGCCCCGAGCTTATCATGATCTTGGTCGTAAAAGAGGACAAGGTCTCCTTCTATAAAGGAACGAGGGGAAACTGACTGGTCAAAATGAGCTTTAACCCAATTTTTCTATGCTTCTATGAAAAGAGCATCAAAGTGACGAGTTTCATCAAGCCTCTATAAATATATAAGCCGCTCTTCTTCAGGAAGTATTTGGCAGCAATTCAACAACTATTTTGAGAGAAGGGATTTCACATTCAATCAGAATGGTATAAGCTTCCAGACCATAGAAAAGCTGGAATGGAGTGAATCTGGTCGCATCCTTCACTGAGGTTCGGTAAGCCCAGAGAGCTGGAAACAACATGAGATGCCAATTTGATTTGTGCATCCCAATCGTATGTTGAAGCATAGTGATGAGAACTTTGTTCACAGCTTCAACCTAGCCATTGGCCTGAGGGTAGTATGACGTTAAGCTGTTGTGATGCAGACCCAACTTGGAAGTCAACTCAGCCACCATGTAATGTTGAAAATGGGAACCATGATTGGTAACAATGGCTTGAGGGATACCAAACCTAGTAATGACATGATTGAATAGAAATTGTGTGGTTGTCTTACCGTCAGCTATAAGTTTAGGCATTGCTTCGGCCCATTTTGTAAAGTAGTCCATGGCTACGATAATATAAGCATGCCCCCTGGCCAAGTGAGGGTTACACGTCATAAAATCGATGCCACACTTCGCAAAGGGACCAACAGGAATGAAAAGGTGAATATGGGAAGGCGGCATGCGTATCTTGCACTGATAAATCTGGCAATCATGGCACTTACAGATAGCAACAATGTAGTCTTTAAAGATGGTGGGATAGAAATAGCCGGCACAAAGAATCTTCTATGCAGTAGCATATCCAGACGTGTGACCACCATAGGCACCACTGTGGAAATCATTCAAGACCCTTTCAGCCTCCTCGAGAGTCAAACACCAGCGAAGAATGGAATCAACTCTGATGCGGTAGAGAGTATATCTGACTGTGCGATAGGGTTGTGAATGATGGTGGATGCGTTGGAGAACATCCTTCGTCAACTCAGATCAGAAGGTGGAAGTTTGAATATATACGATGATATCACTTTACCAAGGATCAAGGGTGCTAATAAGAAAAAATATGTCATCTGGAATGCATTCCTCAGAACCAAATTGAGCAGAATCGGAAGGGAGAGAGCATATCAAATTGATGAATACCAATGATATTCTTAATTTTGGCAATAGTGAACTCTAAATAGAACCCTTGGAGGATAACAATCCACTTCGATTATTTCCCCCCAGCAATTGACGAGTCAATATGTAAGTCATAGGGTTGCAATAAGAAATCACAGTCACTGTGCGCAACAGAATATAGTGACAAAAACATTGAACAAATTGAACAACATCCAATGCCAACTTCTTGACATTTGCATAACATGTCTCGGTATCTAGAATATTGTGACTAAGATATTAAATGAAATTTTTGTCACCATCATCATAGTATTGTACCAAAACCATGGAAATCATGCTAAATGCAATAGCCAGGAGTAATTGTGATGATAATTTGGAGGACGCAATAGAGGAGCGTTGACCAGCAACATCTTTAGTGCATCGAAGGACTTTTGGGCAATCTCATCCCAAAGTAACGGGACGCCTTTCTTTAGTAATCGCGTAAATCCTTTGGCCACTTTAGTATAGTTAGGTATAAAACGACATAGGAAGTTAGCTTTCCCCTGCAGACTCTGTAGCTGATGTAAGGAGTGAGGAGAGGGGATATTAACTATAGCTTCAAATTTGAGGGGATTGAGATGAATCCCGTCTTTGGAGACGATAAAACCTAAGAGTATACTGGAGTCAAAGGAGAAGACACAGTTATGTGGATTCAGCCAAATGTTATAACATCGAAAGCGAAGAAAAATCTGACAAAGATGATCAGGATGGTCTTTATGCTTAGCCTAATGAGCCAGAAGGTCATCCAGATAAGGTTGAACAATGTGTTTGATATCATGGAAAGCATATGACATTGCTCGCTGAAACTTATCCCTAGCATTTTTATGACCGAAAGGAAGATTTTTATAGGCGAAAGTCCCCGAAGGACACATAAAGGTGGTCTTGTGTTGATCATCCAGAATAATATTAATCTAGTTGTACCCACAAAACCCGTCCATAATGGAAAAGATCTCACTCCCAGAATAGCCATCAATGATTTGATTAATAAAAGGAATGGGATAATTATCCTTAGGGTAAGCATGGTTGATATCATGGTAGTTGACATAGACGCGAATAGTACCCTACTTCTTATCCACAGGAACAATATTGGAAACCCATTCCATCAAGGGAATTAGAATGACAAAACCAGCTCAAAGAAGTTTTTCAACTTCATCTTTGATAGTGGTCGCCTTTCTAGGTTGCACAAGACGATGATGCTGGTGAACATGCTTCGCACCAGGATAGGTAGGAATCTCATGCACCACTATACTCTGATCGATGCATGGAATTCCTTCATAAGACCATGTGAAAACACCGCGAAACTCGCGGAAGAGACTAGTATAGACCTTGAATCTCATCAGGAGAACAAGTCACCCCAATATGGATGTTCTCGAAAACCCCTAGTTTAACAGAGATTTCGATACGCATCGTTTGTGTGATGTTGCCCAATTTACCTTCCACAAAGAATTCACGTGTCAGGATGGGAATTTGAAGCAGAGGAGAAGGAACTTGAAAAGAGAACCTCCCGAGACAAGTAGACATGGCCCCAAGGCCAGGCATGAACGAGGAACAATGATGAATATCATCCTGTAGAGGCCTCGAAATTCATTGCAACAACATGGGGGATGACCACCCAGTCTGGACCTTAAAGCAGTTCCTTTTCCGTTTGGAATAGTGGCTTTGAATTGTTTAACTAGGTCTAGTTACCTTCTCTCAATATCCATTGACTTAAAATATGACTTTTATTTACCAATGGGAAAGAGACATCGGATCGTTTCTCTTGTTGATCAGGCAAGAAAGTGATCTTTAAGCTAATTTCAGCTTAGCCAAGCCACAATTAAAATTCTTCCTCTTCGGGAAGAGGACTTTCTAAGCATGTCGAATTTAATCTATATGAAATGTTATTCTAAGATGCAAGAAAAAGAAACTATTTTAATCCTATCTCAATTAGGCAAATGTAGATTTATCCCAACTAAGAGCAAGATGTTTTAAATAATTGAGATTTAAATATGTTTGTTTTAAATGAATATCAAGCTAATGAAATAGTTCAATTAATTGATATTGTGAATACCAAACACATTCTATCTAGAGTCCTAACTGAAATAATCAATCAAAAACACTCAGGAAATAGTTCTCAAAACGATATTGATCATTTAATGAGTAACTTGAATAATTAAACAATAACATGCGGAAATAGTTCACAACATATCACTATTCAATAAATCAATTTTATAAGACAACTTTCTGAGTAAATAGTTACTCAGAAATCAGAATTCAACCCATAAGAGTAGAGACAAATATTAACATAAATTGAGGCAAATTACTCACACCGACAGAAGTGTACAAGTATGCAAGTAAATTGACACATTCTTGTTAAAAAAAATGAAACTAACATTTAAAATAATAATATTTATAAATACCAATTTATTAAGTCCATTTCTCCAGCTCCGGTCTCTAACAATCTTTTACAATGCTTGAACTTCTGCTTTCAAAATCAGAGCTACAGTAGAGCAAGACTCTGTTCATTATACATAACTCAAAATGTAAAAGAAAAACCTCAATAATCTCTAGATCTGAGATTCCTCTCCTCTCACCCTACACCTCTAAATCCTCTAGACAATAGTGCCATAAAAAATTCTAGAATTGCAAAGGAAAGAATCCTGTATTACATTTTGATATCTGCTATTTATAAAATTAACAAAAGGACTTCTTCATAGGAAAGTTTGTTTGAAGAGTGGCTTTGATCCATCAATTTTAATTGGTTAAAAATCATATTTTTCAATTTTTGGAGCCTTCTCATTGATTGAAATCTTCTTCTTCTCATCTCCTCATCTGTTTTCCTGCAAAACAAATCAAAAACAAAATTAAAATAAAAAAATAAAATCAAAATGTTAAATCTAGAAATTAAAATAAATCCAATTAAAACTTAATTAAATAAATAATTGAAAGGAAATATAAGTTTTATTTTGATGTATGTGCTGATCTAATTGGCCAAAGAGAACATAGACAAATGGATATGCACTCATAAGAAGTTGTGGGCAAATTAAAATGCAAAAAATAAAACTCAGAAAATTTATTTTGTTAAAAATTTGAAGCATGGTCTTCTGCAGAATTTTAGACCTAATAAATGATTAAATCTGAAAATGAAACAACCTCATAAATGTTCTCCATGATTTTATCTATCTAATGAGTCGTCAAAGGCCTCATTGGTCAAGTAAAACTCCATTTATGAGCTTCCAAAGTTGGTGTATTAAAATTGTAAGAAATCTCAAATTTTCTATTTCTTAGGCTAAAAATCAGAATATTTAAATTATATTTCAATCTTAAATTAGATTATGATTATTAATTTATTAATGCTAATTAATTAAAATTATGTTATTAATCTGAATTTACCATAAACGGAAATTAATTAATAAAAATAAATGATTTAAAATTTATTTAAAATATAAATATATTATATTAATATTATAATTTATTTATATTAAAATTATAATAAAATATTATAATTAAAATATAAAAATTATAATAAAAATATAATATTTATTATATATTTTAATTAAAAACCAAACATTCACGTGAGAGAGAGAGAAGGGAGGAGGAGAGGTAAGTGAATGGGAGTTATAAGGGATAAGGAGTGTTAATGGAGGGTGAGTGAGGTGAGGGAATGATGACGTGAGGGAGTGAGGTGGAGGGTGAGTGTGGTGAGAGTAAGGTCATGGGAGTCATAAGGAGAATAACAAAACCTTATATTAAAAAACTTAACCAATCGCATAAACCAAATCGCATCGGAGTTTCAGCACTTTTTAAAGATTGTTTTTGTTTGATTTAAAAAACATCGCGATATGCGATGTGCAATGTATCGCATGGAAAGTTTTTATACTTCGGAGTTTTTTAAATATATGTATTATGAAGTGGGACCCATAAGGGGATTAACCATCCTACAAATTAGACTCAAGTCATTTTGTAAATTTGGGTTTTGGGTTTGGCAATTTGTTTTAAAATAACAAGTTAGAGTAAATTACCAAGATCTTGAAATGTTTTTTAGCCCATTGGACAATTTAGCTCGGTCATTTTGTAGGACCATTAAAAAATGGAAAATTAATAAAAATGAACTAAAAGTTAATATTTACAATGAATGACTATTTTAACTATGAGAATTAAAATATTGTTACACTTTATACATTTTTTAACCCAAGCGAGAAAAATGATCAAAACTTCAAAGAAATGCCATTTACAAACCGTTTGACCAAATGAAGTGAAACAAGTATTGTTGGAAAGCTTATAAAAAACTAGATTCAATGAAACAATCAAAACAAAATTTTGAGAAAGATGAAAAATGACAAAAAATGTAGGATATTTAACTTAATCAACATCCTAAAAGGTGTTTAGCCAGAAAAATTTGTAGAAAGGGTTACCATTATTTGAAGTACATAATTCAAAAATGGAGGGGTTGTGTTTTACCACAACAATGACGACATGTGGGAGAAGAACTAGTTATCTCTAATTAAAGATAATGAACTTAAATTTACCCAAAGTTTAAAAATAATGGAAATCACGAAATCATCTAATAGTAAAACATTTTCATAGGACCCACATAAATAGATTAAGGTATATGAGTTTGTAAATAAAGGTACTTAAAACCGACTCAAGTAAAGTGATGAATTCAAATTTGGGGAAATTTATTTCTTAAACTTTCCTCATGTGGAAGAATAGAAGAAGGTAAAGATAGGAGTTTTTGATAAAGCATATATCCATTTTTTGACTGTCTCTGACATCGCTTTGCTGCCAGCGAGCCTGAACAGTACCCCGGTGAAGCTATTTTTTATGCCATACAAGCGTAGTCCCGCTGCCAAAGAGCATCCATAGCCCCGACGGGTTTACTTGTATTTCACATGCTTCCTCTTTTTATCACTCTTTCGATAAGCACATTTGCAAGATTTTTATTTATGATGTATTTGAGTGAAAGAGGTGGGATGGTAATAGATATTTCATGTTTAATGGACATAGTACTTTCATAATGTTTTCTCCAAATTCTTTCCCTCCAACTATCAATCAGAGGATTTTTGTGTGGAGGGGTGGGAGGGATTCATTAAATTAAACTCAAATCAATTATTTCCTTGAAAAAGTAAACTCAATCACTTAGAAAGGATGTGTGTTGCTCCACGAAAAATATTTAAAACAAGATGGATTTATGGTTCCATAAAGATATGCCTTTAATGATAAATGAAATTCACTTAAATGGATATAGTAAAAGATTTCCCATGTATGTCAACAACTGTAAGGTAAGAAAAATTCCTTTCACATAAATCATGACAAAGTCACCAAAATCAAATCGAAACTAAAAATGAAAGGAAAATAATTCATAAACTAAAGAAAAAAGAAAAAACAAAATTTAAAAGCTAAACTCTAACAAGATCGCTTATATGAATTTCTCAACAAAGGATTATAAAATAAAATAAGCATATGTACGTTCATTCCTATGTTGAGATTTTAAACTCTTATCTTACAGAGTTGTATGAGGCTCTCAAAATGTAGAAGGTGAATAACAGTTATGATAGATAACATGCTAAATGAGAATTTTTTGTCTGTTGCAAATTTTCTTCTTCAAGACAAAACCTATATAAAAGCATCTTAACTATTTTCTAATAAAAAAAATGCTTAAAGAAATAGGCGAAAGGTTTAGAAACTCCCTAATCTAGCTGATTCAATGAGGATCATTACTGCTTATTTCAAGAATCTCATAGGGCAAAAGAAAATGAACTTTGAAAACTGATCTGGTGGAAATGTGAATGGTTCATGAATATCTGTAGAAATAGAATTCAAGATTAGCAAAGACTACAAAAAAAATGAAGAAATTGAATAAATGAAAGTGAGAACATGAAACTTACCATTGAAGAACTACATTTAATCTTTACCTGAGAAAGATGATTTTCTCCAATGCAAGTTAACTTCTCCCTTTAATTAAAATTAATAGAATGAAGAATTTTTTATGACCTAAAATCATTATTTATTAAATATAAAGTAAAACAAGCAGTTAAGTAAAAGAAAGCAAAGTTTCATGTTCAGAGATAAGTCGAATCTATCAGATATGAGGTTGAAGATGTGCTTATTTATGAATTGAAATGATGAATGTTCTTTTGCTTCTTCCATTCTGAATTTATATAAGCCCCAAAGTATTGAAATTGATTCAAAACCGCAAATGATGTAACAGTTATATAAAAAGGATTTGAATCTCTATATGATAAGTATGGAGATAAATTTAGAATAAAAGAAAATAAAAAATATGAATTAATCATCAAAAAATTACCATGCTGATTTTTTCGCATTGCGAGATTATTTGCCATACATAACTTAAAAATTGTGACTTCCATCTTTGCCAATATGCGATTGAATTTTTATAATAATTAAAAGACAATGGTGGAAATTCAAATATCGAATTTTATCACATCAAAAGATCTTGAAGACAAAGCTTCATTTTAATTTAGCATTGCGATATAATTATTGTGATGACAATGTTGTGAGATGAGCATGTGTGATGAGAAATTGTGAAGGGATGAATGTGATATCAGAGAATAATCATATCCGAAGATTAATGCTTGTGAATGAAATGAAACGCCAATAGTATTCTTGTGATAATGAAAATGCGGTAAATGACTAATGCAACGTGACATTAAATATCAAAATATATGTACAGAACTTTGGTTTTGCAGCCCACACAAATGGTGACCAATCATGCACAATTATACTTCACATCTTTTATAATTTACCTTCCCGCAGATTTCAAAAATTAACTCTTTTTCAATTTTGCAATTTTGTGATTTCGCAATTCGTAGCAAACTCCACATCACTCATTGCAACTTTTATCATTTAACCTATTACTTATCTCATCTGATATGTGATATGTGTAGCATCGCATCAAAATATCCTTACCTTGTCTTTTATCGCATCGCAACTAATATAATTTACTGGGCGAGGTCTTAATAATATCCAATAAAATTGTCAATATGCGAAATGTAATTTCGTTGATGCGTCGATGTGCAATGAAGAATGGACTCAATATTTTTTATTATACGAATTTTAATTTCATATCGGATCCGGGACATCAGAACTTTTAAATATATGCCCCTACCAAATTTTTGATTTACAACCGAACACAATATCTGTATATAAAGAGGATTTAAATGTCATACCGGGTCTGAGTTATATGAACATTGAATTTTTGGCGAAGTAATTTTATCGAAAAATGAGCGAGAATGAATATCGAAAGATATGCATCGAATGTTTTTTATCATGAATCATTAAGATTTACCTTTGATCAAATGTTATGATACAGTTAATGCGATATCAGATAGATAGATCATTGGAGATCGGAGGGAATGAGAATATTGGGAAATTGGATATATTTAGTGTATGCTCATTTCAGAGCCTCTAATATGTGATTTGCAATATATAATGAGCCATATAACCAGCCAATGATTTCTTATCATATTCAATTCAAAAATAAAGTGAGTTATTTAACTTTGCTTTAAAATAAATAACCCTTTAATAATTTAATTAACTGTCAGAAATTTCGATTGGAAATTAATTTTATCAGAACTTTCTTATAAAGAGATTTGTGAAATATAATGATCTAATATGATTCTTCCAAAAATTTATTAAGTCTTATAAGGATTTCAATGAAGATAAGAAAAATTATATATCCTTCAAATTTCAAACAAAAACATAAGTACTTCCCTAAACATGTTGCAGATTTGAAAAGATCTAGCTTATTTATTATCTCTGATCTACACAATCAAATTAATGAAAATATGCAAAAAAATAAAAAAATAGAAATAAGAAACAACCTTTGAAATTAAAATAAACAATAGATGATGATGAACCTGTAAACACATACCTGGAAGAATTTTGATTGTAAGTTTACCTCATGAATCTTCAAGTTCTCCCAAATTTTCTCAAAATTTGCATAACTTCAATATCACCTTCTTATTTTAATATAAAACACTAAGTAATGATTTTTTTCAAATTACATCATTTCCAAAATTAAATCAGAAGACAAGAGTGGTAAAAAAAATTGTTCTTAGAATTAGTTGTGAATAAAAAATTGTCAAGTAGTAGAAAATTCTTGGAATTTCTTCATGTATGATCAATGTTATGAATTTTGAAAAAACAAGAAAGTTTAAGGCTTGACAGATAAGTATGATCAGATAATTCAAGAGCTTCTAAAAATTCTCTAGGATTCTTTTCTATAATTGAAATGGGATGTCCAAAATAAATTAGATTCATTACTTGTTTTATTGAAAATCTGAAATAATGAAATACATGCAAAAAGAAAAGAAAATTAATCTATTCCTATATCTAACTAAATGAAGGAAACTTGACTAGGTATAGTCATACTTCCAATGAAACCATGTAAGCATTTTAATTCTTGCATGTATGTACATGTCAAACATTAGTAAAAATGCAAATATAATTAAACTACAAAAACTAAATCTGAAAGAAGAATGTATCTTTATTGTTATTATATTATTCACCATTACCTTCTATTGAAATTTCCTTTCCGACTGAATTTCAATTGGATCATATAAAACTGGATGGATTTCCATTATTGCATTGGAGAGGTTTAAAAGAGAATATGAAAAGCCAGGTTGTAGAAATGGTCTTTCAGAAACAATGGTCTATGTGATTTTGTTAGTGTTATGTCTAAGTGCTAAGTTATTAACAATCTTCCGTGAAGGAGAACATTCCAAATGTCTTTCAAATTGATCAATGAAAAATGGATGGAAGTCCGATAGATCCAACAGAAGGTTATTAATTGAATTAGATTGCTGGTCATAAAGTAAAAATATACTCTCTTGTTTGCACTACTCTTGAGAAGTAAGAAGTAATTGATAAGGAATGAACATCAATTGAAATTGGAAGTTTGATAACTTTTGATGTTTACAATTATAATTTGGATCTTCATTTTTCCCTTGAGATAATGCATCAATTGAGTGTTCAATATTGAGATTCTCGATAAGCCAGCACAAAGTATCTAAAACTATAGGACTAAAAATAGAAAATAAATATGAAGTTAAAAATAAATATTGAAATAATAACAAAATTAAATGATAGTTGACACTAGTGTTACAATTATTATTACAACACAATTGAGAGTGACTTAAAGTAATTTCTTCTTCACAATAATTGGGTAGAATAATGCAATTAGAATGATTGTTGATACCCACTTGTGAATTAGAGAGAAGTATATGACTCTCAATAGTAATGTGAGCTTGATCATCCTATAAATCATAGATTGGAATGATTTCTTGAATTCTGAAATCATAAGTATGATTATTTGTTTGAAAATAAGAACTATTTCGAACAATTTCTAAATTAGATCGTTCTTCATTTTCACATGTGATTAGACTTATATCATGAAGGTTCAATTGTAAAAAAGACAAATCAATATCCTCAATGTTAAAGTAGTTATCATAAATTACCTCAAGACATTCATTATAATTCCCTTCCATCTTATTCAATGTATCAAAACAAGAAAAAATATTTAGCTCATGTTCATTAATGCCATAAGAATGATCATTAATTAATTCTCTATCCTGATAAAAACTAATTGGAAATTCATTTATATCACACTCTCTGTTTTATGAAATATCCTTAATGTGAAGAGAGGTTAAATTGCTATTAGAAAAATTGTCAGGATAAAGACAAAAATATGAATCTGAAACAATGTATTTGAAAATGTCTCTATTTGAAAACTCTTGTGCATTTTCTTCATTTAAAATTTCAGATTTAAGATCATTTACTTGTCTGCTTATGCCTTCTTGAAGAGTGTTGCTTTGTTGTTCTGAATTTGGAATCTGTTCATCATAAGAGAATTCAGAATTTTTTACAGCAAATTGCGTATTATCAGAAAATTTAATTGTTTTTGGTATTTTCCAGATTATGATCTGATTTTTTTATTCTAATGCATACTGATTTTCAGATTTTAAATTTGTATCTTCTTCAATACTGCTGCTAATATTTTCTTGCAATTGATTAGTGAAATTTTCCAAGCTTCGTGACTGAGATTCATGGACATGTGAAGGTGCACCTTGATCTTTTTCAATATTGTAAGAAATGTGCAAAAATTGAAGGAATTGATTATACATAATAGATATCATTTCATCATCATTTATTTGTTCCTCCATATTGAAATTTTTACTTATGTCAATGAATTTAGAAGGAGATTGATCAAATCTTGAAACAATTTCACATTGATTATGAATAGAAGAAAGAGAGAAAATATGTTCAAACCAATCTAATAATTCTTCTTCCAAAGGTTTATCTTCAATTTTGAATTTTAAACAATTTAAACGAAACTTGATGGTAAAATCAATTAAAGACTCACCTTCAAACCTTCGTAGATCGTCAAAATTTTGACATACGTATTTGTAGATATATCCATCAAATTTACAAAGCAAAATTGTAATAAATTGTTCCCAATTGTGGATTGAAGAAACTAGAAGTGATTTACACCAGTTTCTAGCTTTTGCCAAAAATGTAAGAGTAAAAATATTGCATAACATACCTTTGTCAATATCATGAAAAGTATAATTTGAAATTTTTTGAATGAATTGTAAACTATGATTAAATGCAGAAGTATTCCTCTTACCGTTAAATTTTACTTGAGACAAGGGTCTTATTATTTCTAGTGGAGTATTGGAAGATGTTGGTCCAGAAATACAACTCAAAATTGGAATTTTTAAAGGAGCCATTGTATAAAATGAAATGTTAGAATACAAAGACGTCAAAGGAAAACAAGTCTCAGGCCCTCCTTCCAGTGCCAAAATGTTGAGACCTCGAAATTCATTGCAACAAAATGGGGGGATGACCACCTAGTCCAGACCTTAAAGCAATTCCTTTTCCGTTTGGAATAGTGGCTCCGACTGGTTTAACTAGGTCTAGATACCTTCTCTCAATCTCCATTGAATTAAAATATGACTTTTATTTACGAATGGGAAAGATACATCGGATCATTTCTCTTACTGATCAGGCAAGAAAGTGATCTTTAAGCTAATATAGGCTTAGCCAAGCCACAATTAAAAATTTTCCTCTTTGGGAAGAGGACTTTCTAAGAATGTATAATTTAATCTATATGAAATATTATTCTAAGATGCAAGAAAAAGAAACTATTTTAATCCTATCTCAATTAGGAAGATGTAGATCTATCCCAACTGAGAGAAAGATTTTTTAAATAATTGAGATTTAAATATGTTTGTTTTAAATGAATATCAAGCTAACAAAATAATTCAATTAACTGATATTGTGAATACCAAACACATTCTATCTAGAGACCTCCTAACTGAAATAATCAATCAACAACAGTCAGGAAATAGTTCTCAAAATGATATTGATCATTTAATGAGTAACTTAAATAATTAAATAATAACACGCAGAAATAGTTCACAACATATCACTATTCAATAAATCAATTTTATAAGACAACTTTCTGAGTAAATAGTTACTCAGAAATCATAATTCAACACATAAGAGTAGAGACAAATATTAACATAAATTGAGGCAAATTACTCATACCGATAGAAGTGTACAAGTATGCAAGTAAATTGACACATTCCTATTAAAAAAAATGAAACCAGCATTTAAAATAATAGTATTTGTAAATACCAATTTATTAAGTTCATTTCTCCAGCTCTGGTCTCTAACAATATTTTACAATGCTTGAACTTTTGCTTTAAAAATCAAAGCTACAGTAGTGCAAGACTCTGTTCATTATACATAACTCAAAATGTAAAAAAAAAACCTCAATAATCTCTAGATTTGAGATTCCTCTCCTCTCACCCTACACCTCTAAATCCTCTAGACAATATTGCCATCAATAATTCCAGAATTGCAAAGAGAAGCATGTATTACATTTTGATATCGGCTATTTATAAAATTGACAAAAGGATTTCTTCATAGGAAAGTTTGTTTGAAGAGTGGTTTTTCTCTATCAATTTTAATTGGTTCAAAATAATATTTCTCAATTTTTGGAGCCTTGTCATTGATTGAGATCTTCTTCTTGTCATTTCCTCAACTGTTTTCTTGCAAAAAAAATCAAAAATAAAATCAAAATGTTAAATCTAGAAATTAAAATAAATCCAATTAAAAATTAATTAAATAAATAATTGAAATGAAATATAAGTTTTATTTTGATGTATGTGCTAATCTAATTGGCCAAAGAAAACATAGACGAATGGATCTGCACTCATAAGAAGTAGTGGACAAATTAAGATGTAGAAAATAAAACTCAGAAAATTTATTTTGTTAAAAATTCAGAGCATGATTTTCTGTGGAATTTTAGACCTAATAAATGATCAAATCTGAAAATGAAACAACTTCAGAAACGTTCTCCATGATTTATCTATCTAATGAGCCGTCCTGGGCCTCATTTGTCAAGTAAAACTCCATTTATGAGCTTCCGAAGTTGGTGTGCTAAAATTGCAAGAAATCTAGAATTCTCTGTTGCTTAAGCTAAAAATCAAAAATTTTAAATTAAATTTCAACCTCAAATTAGATTATGTTTATTAATTTATTAATGCTAATTAATTACAATTATGTTATTAATCTGAATTTATTATAAACAGAAATTAATTAATAAAAATAAATGATTTAAAATTTATTTAAAATATAAATATGTTATATTAATATTATAATTTATTTATATTAAAATCATAATAAAATATTATAATTAAAATAAAAAAATTATAATAAAAATATTGTATTTATTATATTTTTTACTTAAAAACAAAACATTCACCTAAGAAGAGAGAAGGGATGAGGAGAGGTAAGTGAATGGGAGTTATAAGGGATAATGAGTGTTAATGGAGGGTGAGTGAGGTGAGGGAGTGAGGTGGAGGGTGAGGTCATGAGAGTCATAAGGAGAATAACAAAACCTTATATTAAAAAAATTAACACATCGCATAAACCAAATCGCATCGGAGTTTCGACGTTTTTTAAAGATTTTTTTTGTTTGATTTAAAAAACATTGCGATATGTGATGTGCGATGTATCGCATGGCAAGTTTTTATACTCTGGCGTTTTTTAAATATATGTATTGTGAAGTGGGGCCCATAAGAGATTAACCATCCTACAAATTAAAATCAAGCTGTTTTGCAAATTTGGGGTTTTGGGTTTGGCAATTTGTTTTAAAATAACAAGTTAGAGTAAATTACCAAGATCCTGAAATGTGTTTTAGCCCATTGGACAATTTAGCTCGGTCATTTTGTAGGACCGTTAAAAAATGAAAAATTAATAAAATGAACTAAAAGTTAATATTTATAATGAATGACTATTTTAACTACAAGAATTAAAATATTGTTACACTTTATACATTTTTTAACCCAAATGAGAAAAATGATCAAACTTCAAAGAAGTGTCATTTACAAACCGTCTTACCAAATGAAGTGAAACAAGTATCGTTGGAAAGCTTATAAAAAATCAGATTCAATAAAATAAATAAAACAAAATTCTGAGGAAGATGAAAAATGACAAAAAATGTAGGATATTTAACTTAATCAAAATCCTAAAAGGTGTTTAGCGAAACATTTTTGTAGAAATGGTTCCCATTATTTGAAGT
Organism: Pinus albicaulis; assembly: GCA_034641835.2. Classification (NCBI taxonomy): domain Eukaryota; kingdom Viridiplantae; phylum Streptophyta; class Pinopsida; order Pinales; family Pinaceae; genus Pinus; species Pinus albicaulis. The sequence goes on along the minus strand of CM076571.1, from coordinate 723,650,781 downwards.
ACATAAATAAAAAATGGGAGGGTTGTGTTTTACCACAACAATGGTGACATGCGGGAGAAGAAAAAGTTATCTCTTATTAATGATAATGAACTTAAATTTACCCAAAGTTTAAAAATAATGAAAATCATGAAATCGTCTAACAATAAAACATTTCCATAGGTCCCACATAAATAGATTAAGCAATATGAGTTTGTAAAGATAAATACTTAAAACAAACTCGAGTAAAAGTGATGAATCCAAATTTTGGGAAATTTGTTTTTTAAACTTTCCTCACGTGAAAGAATAGAAGAAGGTAGAGACAGGATTTTTTGATAAAGCATATATCCATTTTGTGATTGTATCTGACATCGCTTTACTACCAGCGAGCCTGAGCAGTACCCCGGCGAAGTTGTCTTTTACGCCATACAAGCCTAGTCTCGCTACCAGTGACCATCCATAGCCCCAATGGGTTTACTTGTATTTCTCATGCTTCCTCCTTTTATCACTCTTTTGATAAGCACATTTGCAGGTTTTTTATTTATGATGTATTTGAGTGAAAGAAGTGGGATGGTAATAGAGATTTTATGTTTAATGGACATAGTACTTTCATAATGTTTGCTCCAAATTCTTTCCCTACAACTATCAATTAGAGGATTTTGTGTGGAGTGGTGCGAGGGATTCATTAAATTAAACTCAAATCAATTATTCCCTTGAAAAATTAAACTCGATCACTTAGAAAGGATGTGCGTTCCTCCACAAAAAATATTTATAGTAAGGTGGATTTATGGTTCCATAAAGATATGCATTTAATGATGAAATAAAATTCACTTAAATGGATAGAGTAAAATATTTCCCATGTATGTCAATAACTGTAAGGTAAGAAAAATTCATTTCACATAAATCATGACAAATTCAACAAAATCAAATCAAAACTGAAAACAAAAGGAAAATAATTCCTAAACTAAAGTAAGAAAAGAAATAAACAAAATAAAAATGAAAAAATAAAAATTGAAATAAAAAACAAAATTCCAAAGCTGAACTCTAACAGGATCGCTTATATGAATTTTTCAACAAAATATTATAAAAGTAAATAAGCATATGTATGTTCATTCCTATGTTAAGATTTTAAATTTTTATCTTGCAGAGTTATATGAGGCTCTCAAAATGTAGAAAGTGAATAGCAGTTATGATTGATAACATGCTGAATGAGAAGTTTTTTTCTGTTGCAGATTTTCTTCTTCAAGACAAAACCTATATAAAATCATCTTAACTATTTTCTAATAAAAACAATGCTTAAAGAAACAGACAGAAGGTTTCGAAACTCCCTAGTTTAGTTGATTCAATGAGGATCATTACTGTTTATTTCAAGAATCTCATAGGGAAAAAGAAAATGAACTTCAAAAACTGATCTGGTAGAAATGTGAATGGTTCATGAATACCTGTAGAAATAGAATTCAAGATCAGCAAAGACTACAAAAAAAATGAAGAAATGGAATAAATGAAAGTGAGAACATGAAACTTGCCATTGAAGAACTACATTTAATCTTTACCTAAAAAAGATGATTTTCTCCAATGCAAGTTAACTTCTTCCTTTAATTAGAATTAATAGCATGAAGAATTTTTAATGACCCAAAATTATTATTTATTAAATCTAAAGTAAAACAAGAAATTAACTAAATGAAAGCAATGTTTCATGTTCAGAGATAAATTGAATCTATCATATATGAGGTTTAAGGTGTGCTTATTTATGAATTGAAATGACGAATTTTCTTTTGCTTCTTCCATTCTGAATTTATATAATCCCCAAAGTATTGAAATTGATTCAAAACCACGAATAATGTAACAATTATATAAAAAAGATTTGAATTTCTATATGATAAGCATGGAGAGAAATTCAGAATAAAAGAAAAATTAAAAATATGAATTAATCATCGGCAGATTACCATGCTGATTTTTTTCGCATCGCGAGATTCTTTGTCATACATAACTTAAAAACTATAACTTCTATCTTTGCTAATATGCGATTGAATTTTTATAATAATTAAAAGAAAATGGTGGAAATTCAAATATCCAAGTTTATCACATCAAAAGATCTTGAAGACAAAGCTTCATTTTAGTTTAGCAATGTGATATAATTATTTTGATGACAATGTTGCGAGATGAGAATGTGTGATGAGAAAATGTGAAGGGATGAATGTGATATCGGAGAATAATCATATCGGAAGATTAATTCTTGTGAATGAAATAAAACACTGATATTATTCTCGTGATAATGAAAATGAGATAAATAATTAATGCAACATGACAGTAAATATCAAAATATATGTGGGGAACTTTGGTTTTGTGGCGCACACAAATAGTGACCAATCACGCACAATTATACTTCACATCTTTTATAATTTACCTTCCTGCAGGTTTCAAAAATTAACTCTTTTCAATTTTGCGATTTTGTGATTTCGTAATTCGTAGCAAGCTCCACATCACTCGTTACAACTTTTATCGTTTAACATATTACTTATCTCGTGCGATATGTGATATGTGTAGCGTCACATCCAATAGAATATTATTAATTGAATTATATTGCTCGTCATAAAGTAAAAATATACTATCTTGTTTGCACTTCTCTTGAGAAGTAAGAAGTAATTGATAAGGGATGAACATCAATTGAAATTGGAAGTTTGATAACTTTTGAGGTTCACAATTATAATTTGGATCTTCATTTTTCCCTTGAGGTAATGCATCAATTGAGTGTTAAATATTGAACTTCTCAATATGCTAGCACAAAGTATTTAAAAATCTAGGACTAAAAATAGAAAATAAATCTGAAGTTAAAAATAAATATTGAAATAATAACAAAATTGAATGATAGTTGACACTAGTGTTACAATTATTGTTACAACACAATTGGTAGTGACTTAAAGTAATTTATTCTTCACAAGAATTGGGCAGAATAATGCAATTAGAATGATTGTTGATACCCACTTGTGAATTAGAGAGAAGGATATGACTCTGAATAGGAATGTGAGTTTGATCATCATATAAATCATAGATTGGAATGATTTCTTGAATGCTGAAATCATAAGTATGATTATTTGTTTGAAAATGAGAACTATTTCGAACAATTTCTGAATTAGATCGTTCTTCATTTTCACATGTGATTAGACTTAGATCATGAAGATTCAATTGTAAAAAATACAAATCAATATCCTCAATGCCAAAGTAGTTATCATAAATGACCTCAAGAAATTCATTAGAATTCCTTTCCATCTTATTCAATGTATCAAAATAAGAAGAAATATTTAGCTCATGTTCATTAATGCCATAAGAATGATCATTGATTAATTCTCTATCCTGATAAAAACTAATTGGAAATTCATTTAGATCAGAGTCTCTATTTTCTGAAATATCTTTAATGTGAAAATAGGTTAAATTTCTATTAGAAAAATTGTCAGGATAAAGACAAATATATGAATATGAAACAATGTATTGAAAATGTCTCTATTTGAAAACTCTTGTGCATTTTCTTCATTGAAAATTTCAGATTTAAGATCATTTACTTCGCTACTTATGCTTTCTTGAAGAATGTTGCTTTGTTGTTTTGAATTTGGAATCTGTTCATCATAAGAGAATTCAGAAATTTTTACAGCAGATTGCGTATTATCGGAAAATTTAATTGTTGTTGGTATTTTCCGGATTATGATCTAATTTTCTAATTCTAATGCTTACTTATTTTCAGATTTTAAAGTTGTATCTTCTTCAATACTGCTGCTAATATTTTCTTGCAATTGATTAGTGAAATTTTCCAAGCTTTGTGACTGAGATTCATGGACATGTGAAGGTGCACCTTGATCTTTCTCAATACTATAATAAATGTGTAGAAATTGACGGAATTGATTATACATAATACAGGCCATTTCATCGTCATTTATTTGTTCCTCCGTATTGGAATTTTTACTTATGTCAATGAAGTTAGAAGGAGATTGATCAAAGCTTGAAATAATTTCACATTTATCATGAATGGAAGGAAGAGAGAAAAGATGTTCAAACCAATCTAATAATTCTTCTTTCAAAGGTTTATCTTCAATTTTGAATTTTAAACAATTTAAACGAAACCTGATGGTAAAGTCAATTAAAGGCTCACCTTTAAACCTTCGTAGATCTTCAAAATTGTCACATGCATGTTTGTATATATATCCATCAAATTTACAAATGAAAATTGTAATAAATTGTTCCTAAGTGTGGATTGAAGCATCTAGAAGTGATTTACACCAGTTTCTAGCTTTTTCCAAGAATGTAAGAGTAAAAATATTACATAAAATACCTTCATCAATATCATGAAAAGTATAATTTGAAATTTTTTGAATGAATTGTAAAGTATGATTAAATGCAGAAGTATTCCTCTTACTGTTAAACTTTACCTGAGACAAGTGTCTTATTATTTGAGGTGGAGTATTGGAAGATTCTCGTCCAGAAATACAACTCCAAATTGGAAGTTTTAAAGGAGCCATTCTAAAAAATGAAATGTTAGAATACAAAGAATCCAAAGGAAAACAAGTCTCAGGCCCTCCTTTTAGCGCCAAATTGTAGATGCCTCGAAATTCATTGCAACAACATGGAGGATGACCATCAGGTCCGAACCTTAAATCAATTCATTTTCCGTTTGGAATAGTGGCTCTGACTGGTTTAACTAGGTCCAGTTGCCTTCTCTCAATCTCTATTGACTTAAAATATGACTTTTATTTACCAATGGGAAAGAGACATGGATCATTTCTCTTGCTGATCAGGCAAGAAAGTGATCTTTAAGCTAATTTGGGCTCAGCCAACCCACAATTAAAATTCTGCCTCTTTGGGAAGAGGACTTTCTAAGGATGTAGAATTTAATCTATATGAAATATTATTCTAAGATGCAAGAAAAAGAAACTATTTTAATCCTATCTTAATCAGGCAGATGTAGATCTATCCCAACTAAGAGCAAGATCTTTTAAATAATTGAGATTTAAATTTTTTTTAAATGAATATTAATCTAACAAAATAGTTCAATTAACTGATTTTGTGAATACCAAACACATTATATCTAGAGACCTCCTAACTAAAATAATAAATCAACAACACTCAGTAAATAATTCTCAAAATGATATTGATCATTTAATCAGTAACTTGAATAATTAAACAATAACATGCGGAAATAGTTCACAACATATCACTATTCAATAAATCAATTTTATAAGACATCTTTCTAAGTAAATAGTTACTTAGAAATCATAATTCAACCCATAAGAGTAGAGACAAATAATAACATAAATTGAGGCAAAATACTCATACCAACAGAAGTGTACAAGTATGCAAGTAAATTGACACATTCCTGTTAAAAAAAATGAAACCAACATTTAAAATAATAGTATTTATAAATACCAATTTATTAAGTCCACTTCTCCAGCTCCGGTCTCTAACAGTCTTTTACAATGCCTAAACTTATACTTTCAAAATCAAAGCTACATTAGTGCAAGACTCTATTCATTATACATAACTCATAATGTAAAAGAAAAACCTCAATAATCTCCAGATCTGAGATTCCTCTCCTCTCACCCTACACCTCTAAAACCTCTAGATAATAGTGCCATCAATAATTCCAGAATTGCATAGGAGAGAAGCCTGTATTACATTTTGATATCTGTTATTTATAAAATTAACAAAAATATTTATTCATAGGAAATTTTGTTTGAAGAGTGGTTTTTCTCCATCAATTTTAATTGGTTCAAAATCACATTTCTTAATTTTTGGAGGCTTCTCAATGATTGATATCTTCTTCTTCTCATCTCCTCAACTATTTTCCTGCAAAACAAATCAAAAACAAAATTAAAATGAAAAAATAAAATCAAAATGTTAAATCTAGAAATTAAAATAAATCCAATTAAAACTTAATTAAATAAATAATTGAAAATAAATATAAGCTTTATTTTAATGTATGTGCTGATCTAATTGGCCAAAGAGAACATAAACGAATGGATCTTCACTCATAAGAAGTTGTGGGCAAATTAAAATGCAGAAAATAAGACTCAGAGAATTTATTTTGTTAAAAATTTGGAGCATAGTGTTCTACTGCATTTTAGACCTAATAAATGATCAGATCTGAAAATGAAACAACTTCAAAAAATTTCTCCATGGTTTTATCTATCTAATGAGCCATCCTGGGCCTCATTTGGCCAAGTAAAACTCCATTTATGAGCTTCCAAAGTTGGTGTATTAAATTGCAAGAAACCTGGAATTTTTTGTTGCTTAGGCTAAAAATCAGAAATTTTAAATTAAATTTCAATCTTAAATTAGATTATGACTATTAATTTATTAATGCTAATTAATTACAATTATGTTATTAATCTGAATTTACTATAAACATAAATTAAGTAATAAAAATAAATGATTTAAAATTTATTTATAACATAAATATATTATATTAATATTATAATTTATTTATATTAAAATTATAATAAAATATTATAATTAAAATATAAAAATATAATATTTATTATATATTTTAATTAAAAACCAACATTCACATGAGAGAGAGAGAAGGGAGGAGGAGAGGTAAGTGAATGGGAGTTATAAAGGATAAGGAGTGTTAATGGAGGGTGAGTGAGGTGAGGGAGTGATGACGTGAGGGAGTGAGGTGCAGGGTGAGTGAGGTGAGGGTGAGGTCATGGAAGTCATAAGGAGAATAACAAAACCTTAAATTAAAAAACTTAACCCATCGCATAAACCAAATCACATTAGAGTTTCGGTGCTTTTTAAATATTGCTTTTGTTTGATTTAAAAAACATTGAGATATGTGATGTGCGATGTATCGCATGGCAAGTTTTTATACTTCGGCATTTTTTAAATATATGTATTGTGAAGTGGGCCCCATAAGGGATTAACCATCCTACAAATTAGAATCAAGCCATTTTGCAAGTTTGGGGTTTTGGGTTTGTCAATTTGTTTTAAAATAACAAGTTAGAGTAAATTACCAGGTTCCTGAAATGTGTTTTAGCCTATTGGACAATTTAGCTCGGTCATTTTGTAGGACCGTTAAAATATGGAAAATTAACAAAAATGAACTAAAAGTTAATATTTACAATGAATGACTATTTTAACTACGAGAATTAAAATATTGTTACACTTTATACGTTTTTTAACCCAAGCGAGAAAAATGATCAAAACTTCAAAGAAGTGTCATTTGCAAAACATTTGACCAAATGAAGTGAAACAAGTATCGTTGGAAAGATTATAAAAAACCAGATTCAATGAAACAATCAAAACAAAATTTCGAGGAAGATGAAAAATGACAAAAAATGTAGGATATTTAACTTAATCAAAATCCTAAAAGGTGTTTAGCCAAAAAAATTTGTAGAAAGGGTTCCCATTATTTGAAGTACATAAGTAAAAAATGGCGGGGTTGTGTTTTACCACAACACGTCCCAAGGAGGATCCTCAAGAGACATAGTTTCCATGATGACCTCATCAGAGGGAAATATCTCACTTAAGGGATCGAGCGAATCCGAATCGCCGAGCCAAGGGGATTGAGAATAAGTGTCAAGAGACATACTCAAAGGAGCATGATCAGAGTGCAGAGGATCCAAATCCAACATAAGTTCACAATAATCAATCTCTATTGGACTTAAAGGCATCGAATCACCAAACAAATCGACTTTCTCGGGTGAAGGGATGATCCACAGATCAGAAGACCTAGAGATCATGTTAACTTAAACAGTGTTGGGTGGAGGAAGAGGAAAAATACCCATCAAGGCGTGATATTTGAAAAGAACTAGCCCTATGCTCTCATAAGGCATAGGAATTTGATCTATGTATGGAACATTGCTCTCGGAAGATGAAGTGAAAAATAAAACTAATCGACAGTGATGATTTTTCCTTCCTATGGAAATCACAAAACATGAAAGAAAGTGGATAGAACACACAACATGGTGTGAGTCCAACTATAATCGAGGAGAAGATTGTAATTGAGCTTGGAATCAACTACTTCAACCTCAACATTAATTGTTTTACCTTCTAAAGTAATCGGTAAACTAGCAAGAACACTGAGAGGTTTAGCTTCCCTTCCATCAAATGCTTCTAGAGAATTTGGAGATGAATTGAGAGTTGGAGAACTGATGGATTTCTAGTAGGCAGATGATATGACGCACATAGACACACCCTCATCCACGACCACTCGTTGGATATTCAGTCCATTAATCCAAACTTGGATGATCAGTGCAAGCTGATGAGGGAGAAGTGGGATGAAATTCTCCAAATCGAAAGTGATAATACTCGAATCAATGATATCAACCCCACCGATGGCAAACAAAAAATCCTTCCATTGAGATGGAAAACTATGAAGTACTTCTAATGAAGACATAGTAGATGGCGCCTGAGCCAAATCCGTAACAATATTGTAATTTTTAGCAGCATGGGCGTTAGGATTATAAGAAGACTTACGGAGTACACCTTTGGAAGGTGGTCGTACAATTGGCTCAGTATTGGGCCTTTCAATCTGAAGAGGGCCAGAAGCAGGCGGGGGAGGAGGACCATCAGCGATCTCCTTCCCTACTACGTGTCGTGGTTCGATATAGTATTTTGATCATGCAACAATAGAAATGGATGCAGGACCGTTCATCATGAAAACATGAGAGCCAAAAGTAGTAGAGGACTAAGTTTTCTCTACCAACTAAGTCTTATATGACGGAAATGGTTCTTTGAGAACAGCCAAAGTGCCTTGGGTGCCTTTGAACAATCAACTCACTTCAGCCCATCAGGGACAGTCCTTGGTGTAGTTCTCTTTGTCACAAATCAAACAAGGGTACTTCGTTTTACATTGTGAACCATCATCAACACGAGATTTATGAGAATCATGTTTTGGGGTATCAGCTTTGGCCATACCTTTACCCTTAGAATTTTTATCCGCCGGATTGGCCTGGACAGCATTCACTTCTATGGTTTTACTAGATTTTGAGGTCGACTAAGAAGCAATATCGTTTGAAGGAGTAGATTATTGCTTCCCAGGATTCGGAGGAGAAGACTTCCGAGAAGTATAAGACATGGAACTGATGATACCTTCAACATATGGCGTTGCCAACGCTTTGGAAGTTCCAAGTCTAGGGGCATCGAGCAAGAGTTTGTACAATGTGCCCGACTGAGAATACACAAGATAAAGGTACTGGGAAAGAGCAATGGGTTGTTCCTTAGTAATGCATGCCCCCATAGCAATGTCCTTAGTAATCAGAACAATGAAGGAGGTAGCGAACCAATCAGTTACAATTAGATCAGGAATCTCAAACTTGATCAAGTGACAATGATGCTTCCATTCATGAATATGATCAGTGATATGAGTAGCTCGATCTTTCTTCAAGGATGTGAGGAGGTGTGTCCCAGTTTCATACCAAACTGGTAACTGAAAGTGTGTGAGAAATTCCATGGCTAAAGAGTTCAAATATTGGAAGACACCACGAGATAATTCGATGAACCACTTAGCAGTGGCACCAATGAGAGTTCTTTGGAAAAGACGAAGTCGAATAGAATCGTCAACCTAAGAGTTAGAGGAACACCAAAGGTGGTATGTCATAACATGTGCTTGGGGGTCTTCCCCAGACTTACCCTCAAATTTGGGACAATCACCAACAATTTTGGTTGGAACTGGAGCACAATATGGATTATGAAGGATAGGGTCATTCATCAACTTCGACACATCGGGCAGTTCCAATGTAGCAAGGAAAGGTAATTGTGTATTGAAAGGAATTTTAGGTCATTGATAAAGACCAACATTCAGATTCCACCCAAGTTTAGAGAAATTCTAGCCCCATATGTTTTGTCTCGGAGGATTCTGTCCATAGGGGTTATAAGCTTGAAAGTTCAGCCCATATGTGGATTGAGGACCAAGATATTGATTCTGAGCATACAACTGAGGTCCTTGATGAGTAACATATGGATTTTGTTGTGGAATGAAAGCAGTGCCTTGAGGTGCATTATAGAACACCTGAGTTTGACCTTGTGGAAGATATGCAGTGCCTTGAGGAGCACTGTAGTATACCATCTTGGATTGACCTTGAGGGATGTAAGTAATGCCTTGGGGTGCACTATATACGACATGAGATTAACCTAGAGGAAGATAAGTGGTGCCTTATGGCTGAATGGGCTGCCCCTAGGGTGCAGTTTGACCCGAATACTAAGGTTGGACAGGCTGTCCCTATGGAGAAGGTTGGCCTAGATACTAAGGGCCCCCAGGTTGCCCTTGTTGAAAAGGTTGACCTCATGGTTGGGACAAGCCAAGTTTCCCCTGAAGACCAGGTTGACCCGGCACAGGACCATATGGTTGTCCTTGTTGTACAAAAGTTTGGCCTTTCTGAATGTAAAGCAGATGTTGTTGCACAAAATTTTGTTCTTGTTACAGATATATTTTCCCCACAGAAACATAAGATGCACCCTGTTGAACATGAGATTGACCTGCAGAACCAAAGGGTTATCCTTGTTGGGCTGAAGGTTGTCCCTGGAAGGGTTTTCCTTGCGGGCCATAAGGTTGTCCTTACGAACCAGATGGTTGTCCCTACTGGATCGAAGGTTGTCCCTGTAAAGGTTGTTCTTGTGAGCGAAAGGGTTGTCCCTGTTGGTATGTGAACTAATTGGGATCAATTGGAGGCAAATAGTTGGGATTACCATACACATCGTAATGATGCGGAGGATTGCTAGAAGTTGCTAACTGCTGAGAACCATGAGGGGTGGAATTCTCCTACTGAGGACCCTGAGAGGTAGAATGCTATTGTTGAATGGCCAACAGATACTCATTGAATGTATAACCGCTAGGAATAGAAGCAGAAACCATAGGTGCACTACAAGCAGGTGGGATTTCTACAACGTGAGGTTGTGATCCACTCACGATGGGTCTAACAGGTATCATGGGATTGATAAAAATAGATCTACAAACAACAGAGGACCCTGATGATGAAGGATTCATACTAATAGCCAGTGCAAATGAAGCCACACAAACAGTGGGTCGAACAGGAATAGAGGTTACAATCCTCGATGTCATAGGATTCAAGGGTGATGCCCTCGATATCGAGACAAATGAGCTCACGGAACGAGTTGACGTATCAGACTATATTGGATTTTGATACAATGATGCAATGCCAGAAATAATCTAACCCAAAGTTCAATAAACACATGGGAGAGACACCGGTTGTGAGGAAGGTTGACTTGAAACATAAGGAAATTTTTCTGGAGGGAGTTGATGATCTTCTATAGAAACATAAAGCTCTTCACTACGAATGAGACGTGAAGAATCCATGCCGAATGAAGCCACTTGAGCGTCGAAAAGACAACGAGCGGTAGCAAGTAAAGAAGTAGCTAATAAATATGGTTCTGAAGTAAGAGTATGGAATTCTTCCTCGTTCCCAAAACCAGACCAAGCATCCTGAGGTTTCCAATTCATATCAAATGGCTCTTCAAGAGGAGATTGGGTAGCAAGAGGTAATATACTCCAAAGGATAGATTGCCAAAAATTGACAGACCTAGTGGGTTGAGATGCTTCCGAAGAAACTTCAGGAGAAGGATCACCACCAGGAGTTAATGAAGAGGATGACGAAACTGGTGGTTCCACCACCATGACTGTGTTTCAAAACAGAGAGGAAATGAGATAGCCTATTTGAGGCTTCAAGACCAAACACTATGGAACTACTAAAAACAAGCCAAGAAAAATATATTTAATGGGCATGTGACCATAGGCAATTGATTTTATGACATTGAAACGAAACTCTATTGTTTCATGTTTCAAGAGTTGAGAAATAGGAAAAAGATGACTCTAGTCACTTTTAGATTGGACGAGCATGAAAGGACAAGTGCTCGATGATATTTTCACTTTTAGGGAGTCATGAAAAGACCAAAATGACTACTCAGGTAATCTAAGAAAGAGGATGTACCAATTTTCAATGAACTACAATATACAACTTTCTAATCAAATGAAATAGAAATGACCAAGGACTTGATGTACATGCAGGAAATCTCCCCGAATTTTGTGTTCGATGTATCATGGTTACAGGGCGGCAGACTCAGCTTCCTATGTATAAAGGATTTCAACCTATGAGGGTCTCCCTTTATATACGCAACAGTATGGGGAGCACAAGTCCATGCTAGCATTGTCTAATGCCAGATGGTGAACGACAGCTACTATGTTTAGTGACGTTGGAACACGTCACTAGCCTAGACCTCTAAAATATGTGTGTTAGGTTACTATTCTTCCTTAGGTCGATTCAATTCATTTTAAGGCTGATCTTTAATTAATGTTGTGATTTCAAGGGACATACCGAATGTGATCTCACATTCTTAATGCAAAATACATGCAAAAGAAAATCATTTCCATTCAAGGAATGCTAGCTAAGAGAAGGATAGGAATCTATGACAAAGTATAAATCAATTGAATCACAAGAATAATTTCACTAATGCATCTAATACAACCAAAGCATAAAATGAAAAACTCTTTCCTGGTTCGCTAAGAGATACTAGTGCAAAAGAGAATTTTCATTTTCAATTTAAGCGAAAGAATGCAAATTTTGTCTTTTTAGATGAATAAGAAGCGCAATGCACTATTACACTAAAAAGAAAAATAAGCACTAGTTTTGAGCACTTCGAATGTAACAATCTAAAACAAAGAGATCAATCCAATAAAAACATGAAATGCACTCAAAACAAAGATGCAATGTTCAAGGAAAACAAAGGGCTTTCGAAATGATCCAACGAGCAATGCAATATATGATCAAAGTGACAAATGGAGAGTTAAACGAAAACAAAGGTGATCATTCAACAAAACAAAGACATGAAGAATAGAAAGAAAGGCTAAAACAATCAGTCAACGAACTAAAACAACAAATACCAATGTGACTCGAACTCAAATCAGAAGGCTAAATTTGAGGAGAGGGCCAAACAAACGACACAAGGCACCTAGAAACCCTAGGGCAACAAACTCCATTAATAAGATGATGGAAAAATAGTTTAGAAGACCAAGAATATAGAGTCAAAACAATCTTATTAGACCAATTTCAAGGTGAAAATCCAATCTAGAGACAAGAAAAACTAACAAAACTCATAAAAGAGGCCAAAATTCAATCCTACAGGATTCAGCGTGACTATTTAGCTATAATCCGCACTAAACAGAGGTTGGCGCACCTGTGGAAAAAGCAACATGCACCAATCGATGTGATTGTTCAAGGAAAAGTAGCATCGATCTAGAAAACCATGGGAAAAAAGAAAAACCACTGAGAAGAGGCCAGACTTGACACTTTTGAACTGAGCAGGATGGCTGACAACAGTTAGACATGTCAAACAAAAAAAACAAATGATGAAACGACCAAAGTCGACTTGAGAAGAAAAACGCTAGAAGAAAAACTAGAGATGACAAACACACACTAATCCCCAGTGGAGTCGCCAACTTATTGTGCAAGTAAATCCCCTCTCCAAACAGAGGTGATCCCTCTAGCCCTAGGGTGGTTCTAGTAGCAAAAGGACATGCTAATGCGTCGATTCCTAGTTTATGAATGAAACTGAGTTGGGATAGATGTCCTATATTTGTTCCAATGTATTTTTCGTAGCTGTGGTAGCAGTCTCCTAATCTTGTCGTTACACGTTACAGTCCTTCAGCGGTGGTACTCAAGTGCCTATAGAAGGATCATAGAAAGATAGCAACATACAGACCAATACTTACATTCATAACTATTTAATTGGTCAAGGAGAACTAAATGTATTTCACAAGATTAATCTTATCAAACGCAAAAAGGGAGCAAAAACATCATTCATATATTAATAAGAAGAGAGAAAGTATTTACAACCAAAAGAGCCTTGACGTTGCAGCCTCCTTTAGCGGGTCCAATCAAAACATGTCTCAAGCATTCATCAGGGAATTGGACTTGGCAAGGAAATAAGCCTAGACTCTCTCTCGACAATAGGTGTCTCTCTGCTCTATCTCAAACCATCTATATCAAACTATTAAGATACTCAACCATTTCAGCTAGCTGTAACTATGTGAGAGAGATGTATCTATAGGAGAGGAGGAGAAGGTTGCCCTCATATGTTGGAAGGGAGGCCTTATCCTTTGGGAGGTTGCTCAAATGTAGGAAAAAAGAAGCCAAAAGAAGATGTTCGATGTTATTAAGTCAAAAAAACCATGCTGACTTTGCTCATGAAGTGGTTGGGAATGGAAAATTTGCTTCTATTTTAAAAAACTTTCCAAAAACAGCTCAGCGCGGGCAATCTACTAAGACGGAGTGCCAATGGGCGCAAGGCCTAGTGCTAATTTCGCTATGGGTGCGAAGCCATAACTGCTTGCCAGCGCTAACCCAAAATCATACATTTTTTAGGGCCTGCTCCAGGATTAGTCAACAGAGGAAATTTTCTTCTCATGGAAAGGAATGCAATGACACTTTTTTCAAGGCACGAGAATACACAAAAGTCACAAAAATGGTCCTTTGATGTTTGGGATGGGAATTGTAGGGACGGTGACAAAATGCTTTGTAATACCATTGTGCAGGCTTGTCGACAATGGAAGCATCACATTTTGGGGAATGAAAAATTCATCCACACAAACCACCGACCCCTGCAGTTCATATAGACACAAGGGAAGTTTCAAAATGATCACCATCAGAAGTGGTCCACATATCTGCAACAATTTCATTTGAACATCAAGTACAAGAAGGGTAGCACCAATAATGTTGCAGACTGCCTCAGCCGATCACTGATCGTGGCATTAACCACCGTTCTCAAATATTATGGGAATGAGACTTCTGATTGGTTGCTTCTCTACAAGAGCAATCCAAAGTTTTGCCACACATACAAGGCACTCTTGGGGGGTACATAAGTCCCAAATTTTCACCTCCAAGATGCACTGTTATGTCACCTGAGACACCTTTGTTTTATTTCAAGTGAGCATGCTAATATGATATGGGAAGCACACTACAGTTGATTCGATAGGAATTTTGAGGTCGAGAAAATAGTGACAGTACTGCAAAAGTATTTCTATTGGCTGAACCTTCGATAGGATGTTGGGAAGAACATCAAATACTGCACTGCTTACGCCATTTCCAAACTGACCATCAAGAATAAAGGCCTCTATACTCTGCTACCTACCTATAGCTGACCTTGCGAATCCATCTCCATGGATTACATGTCAGGCATTCCTTTTATTAAGCATGGAAACGACTATGTTTTTGTGGTCGTCGACAGATTCTCTAAGATGGCCATTATAGCGGCTTGCATGAAGAATATCACAACAAAATCCATTGTTAAAATTTTCTTTGAACGAGTTTGGGTGCACTTTTGGATCCCACAATCTATCATCTCAGATTGGGATAGCAGGTTCCTTAGCACATTTTGGTCCAGCCTCTGGTCAATGATGAACACTAAGCTCACCAAGTCCACAGCTTTCCATCCCAAAACTGATGGCCACACAGAGGTCGTCAATAGGATGATACATTATGCACATGTAAAACTCAAAGCATCCATGCACATGGGATGAGAGCCTCCCCTATGTACAACACAGTTATAACCGGGCTTTCTATAGCTCAACCGGCCAAAACCCCTTTCAGGTGGGATTGGGATTCTAGCCACTATGTCCCATTGACATAGCCATGCCATTTGTGGCTACTCAAGCAGATTCAGCTCATGTCCACTCTGAAGCTGACAAAGTGAACAACTTCATCAAGTGCATTCAGCACATCCGCCAACAGGTTCATGACATATTGGATAGAGCCAATGCTAAGTACAAGCAATGACATGATCAACATCGGGTGCCACACAACTTCCAAATGGGTGAAAAAGTGTGGCTACATTTACAGAAGGATCCCCACACTAGACCCCACCACAAGCTTTGCCCACTCTGATATGGGTCGTACACTATCACCAAGTTTGTAGGTAACAAAGCCTTTGAGCTTAATATTCCACCAGTCCTTGGTCTGCACCTAGTATTCAATGTGGACCACCTTTGTCCCTACTTCCCACCTCTACTAGACACCTCTGACATTGCAGAACAACTCACACCAACAGATTTAAACCAATACTGCATGTAACAAGCCACCACAGATTGTATCATGTACATGCAAATCAAGAACACTCACCAACAGAATATCCATCTGTATCGGGTTGTCAAAGCTAGCCAACTCTTGAACCAAGGCAAGTGGTTCACCAGGGACCAAGTTTAGCAGAAGTTTCCTCATCTCATGGAGGAACTCAACGCAATGGGGACCATTGATTTCTAATGGGGGAGGAATGATCTAGGTGTATATTGGTGGCCACCCTTCTACTCCACTTCGGGCCCCACCATTGTCTCTTTCAATTT
This sequence comes from Pinus albicaulis, assembly GCA_034641835.2. Classification (NCBI taxonomy): domain Eukaryota; kingdom Viridiplantae; phylum Streptophyta; class Pinopsida; order Pinales; family Pinaceae; genus Pinus; species Pinus albicaulis. The sequence goes on along the minus strand of CM076571.1, from coordinate 723,634,463 downwards.
TTTAGTTTCAGCACAACTTACTATTTTTAGCAGTTTTTTGGTTCCTGAACTTCCTGAACCATTTTAAGGACCTAAATGACATTTTGTGGGAAAAACAGGAGCAATATGGGTCTATGGATTGATATTTCTCACATAAAAAGTTGTATTCCTCAGATAGATATTTCTAACAAGGTATCGTGTGCGTCAAATGAAGATCGTATGCCAAAGTTATGTCCCTAGGAATTTGAAACACCAATTTACCCAAATGGGGCCCATAGTTTTGGCGCTTCATCTCCAAGGGTTAGGGTTTTGGATGTTTAGGGTTCTCCATTGTTTCTAAATAATAAATGGACCCTCAAACCTCATTTTAAGAAATTTTAGATGCCTATAGCCACCACATCTCTTCTCAGAGATAAGCTACCAATGCCCTAGCTAGTTTATTTCCATTATGTCTGTAAGAAAATTTCAGTTATATTTGTATTTTGTTGCATTCCTGCATAAATTTGAATCAGGGGTAGGTCAAAGTCCCTATTTTTGATGTAAATGGGTTTAAGGGAAAACTGTGGGCCTCAAACCATGGTTTGAGACCACAGTATCTGTGCTCCAGAAGAATATAAAGAGATAGATCAAGTCTAAAGAGGTAAATTAGTTAAACTTGATGTGATATTATGATATGACTGTTTATGTGTCTATAATAATTTGTAAGGGTTTTGTCTAGGTTAGGTAGAAAGGCTCCCACTGGCTGTGTGCACGGAGACCTAGTCATGGTTGTGTGGGAACTCCACTCACTATGTGTGCGGAAGGGTTATGTGTAAGGGGAATGTCTTATGTATTGAAAGGATTTGAATTAATACAAACATTGATTTTAATGAAACATTCTGTTATTGATCTGAATGATCTATCCATTGTTTCTGTGTTTTTATTTGTATTTGAGCAAGGATATATGTTATGGTTATTTGTCATATTAATGGTTGATGAATCTTCTTAAGGAATCGTACATTGTCAGATATAGATCTAGTTCTTTTATAATATATTTGCATTGAAGCAATCTGCGATTATGTTTATAGTCTATTAAGTATTGCACACAACTCTCTATGATTGATATAATATATTTTCTTAGGGCCACATTATTATCTTCTTCTTCAGGGTGCGCAAACCTGGTTCCATCACCCCCCCATACTACTTCCGGTGAGGGTTTGATCCATGCAAGTAGGTCATTTCCGAAAGGGCCAGTAGTTGGAGGGTTTGTTGGTTGTGCAATAAACTCTGAACCCGGGTTAGGACCCCTCACATTCCATTTGAATGGCTGCCATGTGTTCTCTCTCTCTCTCTCTCTCTCCGTATATATATATATATATATATATATATATATATACAATTATTTGGGTACTGGGCAAAGTGTTGGCTTGACTTTGAAAACCTTGATGCCATAATGCTTTTGAAATCCTCCTAGTGATTATCCTACTGCAATAATTCTTGCGAGGAAGAATGCCCATGTTGTGATGATTCCACCCATAAGGTACTGAGCTACTCGTACAACATGTCCCTGTACAATGCTCAAGGCTCTAGGCTGGATAAAAGGAGAAACATTCAATTTGTTATGGACCCAAACAATAGATTCAATGATTTCTTTCCAATACCGATGACTGCTGAATATGAACATTAAACTGAAGGCCAAAACAAAATGAGCACCTAAAAATAAAATACCATATGCAGATAATGAAGAACCATAATATTGGATCACTTGCAAGGCTTGTGCCTATATAAATTCATGGAGCCTGAAAGCCTATACCCAAAAGGTACAGTAGTTGTAAGTAGAAGAGAAAGAAGACACCATATAGTTGGAATTTAGAGACCAAAGTCTTAGGACCAATTCATATGGAAAGGTGGGGTATTAAGATAAAGTGCTGCAAGTAATTGGCCTTAGCGAGAGATTAAGGGTTGTGGCTACTATAAAGAATTCCACCAAGAACCAACTTAAAGGGCCTAAGTGTTGGGGAATATTGGCTCTAGCATATATTTTAAACAAAAGAGAAGGTTTGGACGGCTGCAGGAAGTCAAGAAGTTTGTGGGGCTTAAGGGAAAAGTCAATGTATGCAAGCAATGCTGGAAAAAAGGTAAAAGGGTCGAGTTTAATATTAGCGGATATGTTTTGAAATGTATACGGTTGCATAAGGTTCAAACAATATAGAGGGGCTTGCAATAAGAATAGAGGGAAAAGGTGGGATTTGTAACCCTTTTGGATCCTCCCGCTGTATTCTTAATTAAATGGATTCATATCTTGTTACAGATTATCATGCAAGACTGAAGGAAGCACTATTTAAAAATGTGTAACTAGGTTCAGTCTTCATAAGTATGAAATGTATTTTTGATTATTGTAAATTATCAAATGAAAAGAAAAAATATTATTATTATTTTGGAGCATGGGTTTCATGCTCAAGTTATTTTATTTTATAGGTCAAGCACCCATTGAGTGCTTCTATGGTTTTTCCTAAGTTAATAAGTCAAGAGAGTGATTGTCGTAAGTTCAAGACCCCACTGGGCACTTCGTAACTTGTAAAGAAAATTATTTTTTCTTTAAAAGTGTCGGAATACCCTCCAGGATCAAGTTGGCCTTGAAGTTTCCAATTCGGCCTAAAAGGAAGAGCCACATAGACCTTGGCGAGCCTATATATATAAGAGAACTCGTCCTTCTTATGGAACACACACTCATCACTCATTCTAGTGAAGAAGAGGAAGGACGAAGAATTTTTTTTTTGGGAGCTAATTCTCTCTCTCACATGCTAAAGAGGACTAAGGTTTCTGTGCAGACCTAGGGCATCCATATACAAGTTTTATCTTGGAGAAAAATGAGGAAAAGAGGCCAAGAAAAGGTCACCAATGGTATCTCTCAAACTCTATGAGTCAGGGAAAGGCAAGTGAAGGTCAAAAGAGGGCTCTAGAAGAAGATCAAAGTTCCCACGTGTGGTAGCAACAGTTGTAGGAAGGCTAAAATTTTAGATCTGTAGTAGGAGGCCGAGAATCTCACAGCAGGAGGCTGAGGAAGTTCTACTGGAAGAGATTTGATTGGGTTTTAGCTAGATCGAAGTTGGAACATCATCTCAAGAGGTGGTGTTAGTATTGGACGATATTGGTATCTATCGTAAGGTCACGAAATTTTTCAATCGAATTATACTCCCTCCGATGAGCACCATCATTAGGTATCTTTTAAGGGGTTAATTATCACATTTTTATCCGTATTAGTCTCTCTTTCTCACATTTAATTAAATTATGGTCATATGTTTCTTAATGTAGAGATTTAATGGTTTTCCTCTCAATAGGAGAGGTTTTGGCCCTAGTTTGCAGACTATATACTGTGTCATTGTTCTTATTATTTTGGTAGTTGTTTGATGCTTCACACATATAGTAATAATTAACAAAGCTAATAAGTAAAAATTAAACACAAGAAGCTATCAAGTAAAATAGAATTAAACGTCATTTCCCTATTGAATTCTCAACATGGTATTAGATCTAAGGTTGGATAAGGGAATCATGAAGATATCCTCACATTGTGTTTATAAGAAGGGTTGAAAGATAGAAATCTATTTATAAAGGCATGAGGGAAGTATGGAGTCTGGTATTATCTTTAAAGAAGGAAGTAATCAAAAGAAAAGGTGAGGTCTATTATTTGGTGCCTCTTTCAACACCATTTAAGATAGCTCTTTTGGGTAATTGATAGTGGTGCATTTATGTTTCTCATAGTGATCACAGCAGGTAAGACCATATCAAAAGGAAAATATTCTTATTCATTACAACTTGGAGCTAACAAGATCCATCCCATGGGAGGCATTGGATCAACTTACATAGAGCTAGAGAATGGAAACAACATTCACCTCAACAACATTCTATTTTTTCTAGGTTTACATAAGAACGTACTTTCCATTTCAAGTCTAGAAGATAAGGGTGATATAGTAGACTTCATTTATGGAAAGGTTGTTTTATGGATTAAATACTCAAATATAGATAATTATAGACTCATTGGTATTCTAGGAGGACTTTACAGACTGATATCTCCTCCAGCTCAAGCCTTGGTTCTCACTGAAATTATCCCATGTGAATTATGGCATACAATATTTGGTCATATTCATTTCAAGATCCTCCCATATATAAACTTCATAGAATATAGAATACCTAAGCTGAAAGAAGATCATGAAGGATTATGTAAGGGATATGCATTGGGTAGAAATACCAATAGTCCATTTGGAACCAGTGCTTCACGATTAAAAGAAATTTTGGATATCATTCACTCCGATGTATGTGGCCTTATGACTCCTAAATCACTTGGAGGTCATCTATATTATGTCACATTCATAAATGAACATTCAAGAAATACTTGGGTTTACTTAATGAAAACCAAGGACAAATTATTTGCAAAATTTGAAAAACTCAAAGATGGAGTGGAAAACCTTATAGAAAGAAGATTCAAGATATTAATATCTAACAATAGAGGAGAGTATACATCCAAGGATAGTATAGAATTATATAAGGAATCTTGGATTAAGATGGATTTGTTAGTACCATATAATCCCTTGGGATTGTGGTGGGCGTTGTTGGTTGTTGCCCCCCTATCCAGGGTTCCCTTTGGGCTTGCTTTGCGGCCCCCCTGTCTAGGGTTCCCTTATAGCCATGCCATTTGTGGCTACTCAAGCCGATTCAGCTCATGTCCACTCTGAAGCTGACAAGGTGAGCAAATTCATCAAGTGCATTTAGCACATCCACCAATAGGTTCATGACATATTGGATAGAGCCAATGCTAAGTACAAGCAATGACATGATCAACATCGGGTGCCACACAACTTCTAGGTGGGAGACAAAGTGTGGCTACATTTACAGAAGGATCCCCACACTAGACCCCACCGCAAGCTTTTCCCACTCTGATATGAGTCGTACACTATCACCAAGGTTGTAGGTAACAAAGCCTTTGAGCTCAATATTCCACCAGTCCTTGGTCTACACCTAGTATTCAATGTGGACCACCTTCGTCCCTACTTCCAACCTCTACTAGACACCTCTGACATTGCAGAACAAATCACACCGATAGATTTAAACCAATACTGTATGGAACAACCCACCACAGATTATATCATGTACATGAAAATCAAGAACACTCGCCAACAGAATATCCATCTGTATCGGGTTGTCAAAGCTAGCCAACTCTTGAACCAAGGCAAGTGGTTCACCAGGGACCAAGTTTAGCAGAAGTTTCCTCATCTCATGGAGGAACTCAACACAATGGGGACCATTTATTTCTAATGGGGGAGGAATGATCTAGGTGTATATTGGTGGCCACCCTTCTACTCCACTTCGGGCCCCACCATTGTCTCTTTAAATTTTTTAGTTTCGGCACAACTTACTATTTTTAACATTTTTTTGGCTCCTGAACTTCCTGAACCATTTTAAGGCCCTAAATGACATTTTGTGGGAAAAACAGGAGCAATATGGGTCCATGGATTGATCTTTCTCACATAAAAAGTTGTCTTCCTCAGATAGATATTTCTAATGAGGTATCATGTGCGTCAAATGAAGATCGTATGCCAAAGTTACGTCCCTAGGAATTTGAAACACCAATTTACACAAACGGGGCCCATAGTTTTGGCGCTTCATCTCCAAGGGTTAGAGTTTTGGATGTTTAGGGTTCTCCATTGTTTCTAAATAATAAATGGACCCTCAAACCTCATTGTAAGACATTTTAGATGCCTATAGCCGCCACATCTCTTCTTAAAGATAAGCTACCAATGCCCTAGCTAGTTTATTTCCATTATGTCTATAAGCAAACTTCAGTTATATTTGTATTTTGTTGCATTCTTGCATAAATTTGAATCATGGGTAGGTCAAAGTCCCTATTTTTGATGTAAATGGGTTTAAGGGAAAACTGCGGGCCTCAAACCATGGTTTGAGACCACAGTATCTGTGCTCCAGAAGAATATAAAGAGATAGATCGAGTCTAAAGAGGTAAATTAGTTAAACTTGATGTGATATTATGATATGGCTGTTTATGTGTCTATAATAATTTGTAATGGTTTTGTCTGGGTTGGGTAGAAAGGCTCCCACTCGCTGTGTGCATGGAGACCTAGTCATGGTTGTGTGGGAACTCCACTCGCTATGTCTGCGGAAGGGTTATGTGTAAGGGGAATGTCTTATGTATTGAAAGGATCTGAATTAATACAAACATTGATTTTAATGAAACATTCTGTTATTGATCTGAATGATCTATCCATTGTTTTTGTATTTAAGATCACATTACTTCTATTTTTTTATTTGTATTTGAGCAAGGATATATGTTATGGTTATTTATCATATTAATGGTTGATGAATCTTCTTAAGGAATCACACATTGTCAGATATAGATCTAGTTCCTTTATAATATATTTGCATTGAAGCAATCTGCGATTATGTTTATAGTCTATTAAGTATTGCACACAACTCTCTATGATTGATATAATATATTTTCTTAGGGCCACATTATCATCTTCTTCTTCAGGGTGCGCAAACCTGGTTCCATCACCCCCCCATACTGCTTCGGGTGAGGGTTTGATCCATGCAAGTAGGTCATTGCCGAAAGGGCCAGTATTTGGAGGGTTTGTTGGTTGTGCAATAAACTACGATGAGGAATATTAGGACCCCTCACATTCCACTTGAATGGCTGCCATGTGTGTGTGTGTGTCTCTCTCTCTCTCTCTCTCTCTCTCTCTGTGTATATATATATATATATATATATATATATATATATATATATATATATATATATGATTATTTGGGTACTTGGCAAAGTGTTGGCTTGACTTTGAAAACCTTGATGCCATAATGCTTTTCAAATCCTCCTAGTGATTATCCTACTGCAATAATTCTTGCGAGGAAGAATGCCCATGCTGTGACGATTCCACCTAGAAGGTACTGAGCTACTCGTAAAACATGTCCCTATACAATTCTCAAGGCTCTAGGCTGGATAAAAGGAGAAACCTTCAATTTGTTATGGACCCAAACAATAGATTCAATGATTTCTTTCCAATACCCATGATTGCTGAATACGAACATTAAACTGAAGGGAAAAACAAAATGAGCACCTAAAAATAAAATACCATATGCAGATAATGAAGAACCATAAGATTGGATCACTTGCGAGGCTTGTGCCCATAGAAATTCATGGAGCCTGAAAGCCTATACCCAGAAGGTACAATAGTTGTAAGTAGAAGAGAAAGAAGACACCATATAGTTGGAATTTAGAGACCAAAGTCTTAGGACCAAGTCATATGGAAAGGTGGGGTATTAAGATAAAGTGCTGCAAGTAATTGGCCTTAGTGAGAGATTAAGAGTTGTGGCTACTATAAAGAATTCCACCAAGAACCAACTTAAAGGGCCTAAGTGTTGGGGAATATTGGCTCTATCATATATTTTAAACAAAAGAGAAGGTTTGGACAGCTGCAGGAAGTCAAGAAGTTTGTGGGGCTTAAGGGAAAAGTCAATGTATGCAAGCAATGCAGGAAAAAAGGTAAAAGGGTCAAGTTTAATATTAGCGGATATGTTTTGAAATTTATATGGTTGCATAAGGTTCGAACAATATAGAGGGGCTTGCAATACGAATAGAGGGAAAATGTGGGATTTGTAACCCTTTTGGATCCTCCCGCTGTATTCTTAATTAAAAGGATTCATATCCTATTACAGATTATCATGCAATACTGAAGGAAGCACTATTGAAAAATTTGTAACTAGGTTCGGTCTTCATAAGTATGAAATGTACTTTTGATTATTGTAAATTATCAAATGAAAAGAAAAAATATTATTATTATTTTGGAGCATGGGTTTCATGCTCAAGTTATTTTATTTTATATGTCAAGCACCCATTGAATGATTCTATGGTTTTTCCTAAGTTAATAATTCAAGAGAGTGATTGTCGTAAGTTCAAGACCCCACTGGGCACTTTGTAACTTGTAAAGAAAATTATTTTTTCTTTAAAAGTGTCGGAATACCCTCCAGGACCAAGTTGGCCTTGAAGTTTCCAAGTCAGCCTAAAAGGAAGAGCCACATAGACCTTGGTGAGCCTATATATATAAGAGAACTCGTCCTTCTTATGGAACACACACTTATCACTCATTCTAGTGAAGAAGAGGAAGGACGAAGACATTTTTTTTTTGGGAGCTAATTCTCTCTCTCACATGCTAAAGAGGACTAAGGTTTCTGTGCAAACCTAGGGCATCCATATACAAGTTTTATTTTGGAGAAAAATGAGGAAAAGAGGCCAAGAAAAGGTCACCAATGGTATCTCTCAAACTCTATGAGTCAGGGAAAGGCAAGTGAAGGTCCAAAGAGGGCTCTAGAAGAAGATCAAAGTTCCCACGTGTGGTAGCAACAGTTGTAGGAAGGCTAAAATTTTAGATTTTTAGTAGGAGGCCGAGAATCTCACAGCAGGAGGCTGAGGAAGTTCTACTGGAAGAGATTTGATTGGGTTTTAGCTAGATCGAAGTTGGAACATCATCTCAAGAGGTGGTGTTAGTATTGGACGATATTGGTATCTGTCATAAGGTCACGAAATTTTTCAATCGAATTATACTCCCTCCGTTGAGCACCATCATTAGGTATCTTTTAAGCCGTTAATTATCAAATTTTTATCCTTATTAGTCTCTCTTTCTCACATTTAATTAAATTATGGTCATATGTTTCTTAATGTAGAGATGTAATGGTTTTCCTCTCAATAGGAGAGGTTTTGGCCCTAGTTTGCAGACTATATACTGTGTCATTGTTCTTATTATTTTGGTAGTTGTTTGATGCTTCACACATATAGTAATAATTAACAAAGCTAATAAGTAAAAATTAAACACAAGAAGCTATCAAGTAAAATAGAATTAAACGTCATTTCCCTATTGAATTCTCAACATGGTATTAGATCTAAGGTTGGATAAGGGAATCATGAAGATATCCTCACATTAAATAATTTCTTCAAGAAGTGTTGAAAGATAGAAATCTATTTCAATAAAGGCGTGAGGGAAGTATGGAGTCTCATATTATCTTTAAAGAAGGAAGTAATCAAAGAAAATGATGAAGGTCTTTTCTTGGTACTCACTAACACATTCCAAGATGAAAACATTTGGGTAATTGATAGTGGTGCATTTAGCAACATCATAAGTGATCACAAACAATTGAAGAACATATCAAAAGGAAAATATTCTTATTCATTACAACTTGGAGCTAACAAGATCCATCCCATGGGAGGCATTGGATCAACTTACATAGAGCTAGAGAATGGAAACAACATTCACCTCAACAACATTCTATTTTTTCTAGGTTTACATAAGAACGTACTTTCCATTTCAAGTCTAGAAGATAAGGGTGATATAGTAGACTTCATTTATGGAAAGGTTTTTTTATGGATTAAAGACTCAAATATAGATAATTATAGATTCATTGGTATTCTAGGAGGACTTTACAGACTGATATCTCCTCCAGCTCAAGCCTTGGTTCACATTGAAATTATCCCATGTGAATTATGGCATACAATATTTGGTCATATTCATTTCAAGATCCTCCCATATATAAACTTCATAGAATATAGAATACCTAAGTTGAAAGAATATCATGAAGGATTATGTAAGGGATATGCATTGGGTAGAAATACCAATAGTCCATTTGGAACCAGTGCTTCACGATTAAAAGAAATTTTGGATATCATTCACTCCGATGTATGTGGCCTTATGACTCCTAAATCACTTGGAGGTCATCTATATTATGTCACATTCATATATGAACATTCAAGAAATACTTGGGTTTACTTAATAAAAACCAAGGACAAATTATTTGCAAAATTTGAAAAACTCAAAGATGGAGTGGAAATACTTATAGAAAGAAGATTCAAGATATTAAGATCTAACAATAGAGGAGAGTATACATCCAAGGATAGTATAGAATTATATAAGGAATCTTGGATTAAGATGGATTTGTTAGTACCATATAATCTCGAGAAAAATGGAGTTGCATAAATAAATAATCGGGCCATTAAAGAAAGTGTAAAGGTGATGTTACATGATCAATATCTACAAAAATTCCTCTAGGAGAAACTACAAAAAAAATAGTATATATTCAAAATATAAGTCCCCACATCTCACTAGATAAAAAGACTCCCAAATAAGTATTCACTGGGAAGAAACCAATTTTATACCATCTCTGTATCTTTGGGTGTCTTGTATATATTCATATACCAAAGGAAAAAAGAAATATGCTTGTTCCATCGGGCATGAAAGGAACATTTGTTGGTTACAACAATTCCATAAGGCATATAGAATTTACATAAAGGAAGGACACCATATAGAAGTAAGTAAATATTTCATATTTGAAGAGAGTATTGCATTCAAAAAATATAAGGAACTTCCCATGGACTCTGATAACAAATAAATTATAGTATTTGAAGAGTAAGTTAAAAAGAAAGAAGAATAATCTCGTCATGAATATGAGGGTCCCGATGAAACCATTCAACCTGTGGTCCTCCCTGAATGAAGAAAGAGACCAAACTAGTTGAAATATGCACTACTTGATGCATAAGGTTATGGGGCAATGCTAGACTCATTTAGATCAAATAAGAAACCTAAGAGATACTCTGGGTTTGTTGCATACATGAAAAAACTAATAGAAGTTGAACCATCCACTCTTGAAGAGGTTTTCAATCATCAGGTATGGAAGGATGACATGAATGAAGAGTATTAATCTATAATGAAGAATGGATTTTCAAAGATTGTACCAAGGCTCGAATACAAATTAATGGTAACTTCCAAATGGATCTAAAAGATCAAACATGTGGCATATGGAAGTATCGATAAATATAAGGCAAGATTTGTGGCTAGGGGTTTCTCTTAAAATGAAGGAATCTACTATGAAGATACATTTTCTCTAAAAACAAGGTATACAATGATTCGTTCATTTCTCTCTCTGGCAACATCGTTGGTATGGAACATCCATCAAATGGATGTCAAGAATTCATTTCTAAATGGCACAATTGATGAGGAAGTCTATATAGAGAAACCATTTGGATTTGAAGTTAAATATAAGATGGCATATGTTTTCAGATTCAAGAAATTGTTATATGGACTCAAGCAAGCACCAATTAGGGCATGTCATGCTAGAACGGATGCATACCTACAAAGAATGTGCTTCACAAAAAGTTATGTTGATGTGAAATTGTATATTAAGGTTGTAGATGGAGAACCTATAATATTCTTCTATATGTATATGATATTATATTAACAGGTGTAGAAGGTAAAATTGAAGAATGTAAGAAGAAACTAGTAGAAAATTTTGACATGAAGGATCTAAGGTTGATGCATTACTATTTGGGACTAGAAGTCTCACAAGGACCTAATGAAATTTATCTAAGTCAAGAGAAGCATGTTATAAATATGTTAAAGAGGTTTGACATGATGGAGAGAAAACCTATAACCACTCTGATTATCAAAAACTTGAAAATACTAAGGAGTTTTGAATCGATCCATGTGGATCCTTCCAAATATAGAAAATTGGTTGGCTCACTAATGTACTTGGTGAATACTAAAATATACATATGTTTTGTAGTAAACATTCAGAGTCAATTATAAGTGGATCTAAAACATGATCATTGGATAGTAGCAAAGATTATATTGAGATATATGTGAGGAAATATCCACTACTACCTTATATATGATAGGAGGAATGATGTCCACTCGGTTGGATATACATATTCCAATTGGGGAGGCAATGAGAAGGATGGAAGGCGCACTACAGGAGATATTTCAATTTGGTATCATATGAAATTCGGGAGCCTACAAAAACCATAACTTCCACAATTCATATCTCTCAAAATATTGTGAACCAAGATCTGAAATTTTTACACAAAGTTACTAAGGATTTATTCGCAAATGTATTGTTTTTTTTTAGCGTGTGAACCTTTGTAGAAACAAATTTATAGCACAAATTCCGCGGTGACCTATTTGAAGCGGTGAAATCCTTGAATCCAAAGAGCCCATACCAAATGTTATGAAACCAACTCCAAAAATAGAAGAAAAGAGAGATCAATGCCTTAGAAATAAGCCACTTCGAGGGGGAAACCTCCTTTACATTACATAAATGAACAATTCTTGCATGATTCAAATGAAAAAACCTCCTTTCAATATATAGGAGTCCATGGGGTCACAATATAATCCTAGCCGACCTTAAAATAATAATGTAAGGGCACAAAAATAACAACAGTGGATTTTTATGGGGCACAATAATAACAATATGGGGGCTACAGTGGTACTACAATAATAATAAGGGGGCTACACTAACAACAATAAGGAACTACACTAGTAATATAGGGACCTAACAATGTCTCAATGAGAGCCAATGTTCTATACGGTCAAAACCAAACCCTAATAGCAGGAAAGACTAGAAAAGATTGAATGGGAGCGAAAAAATCCAATCTAAAATAAATAACAAACAAAACACACCCAAATCAATTTTTCAAGTCACAATTCACACAACCACAACAAAAAAATACTAGTTCTTGAAATCAAAGGAAAATACACAAGAGAGATTGCAATTACTCAATCAAAAGTGACAAAAGCACTCAGATCTGATATATTGCACTATAGAAAATAGATCCAGAAATCGAAGAAAATTTCAGAGAGAAGGGAGATGAAATTGAAACCAAATAAACAAAGTAGGAAACCCTAGCAAGGGAAGAAAACAAATCTAATCTAAAAGGACAAAGATGGATCAGATATTTAGCAGACTTAGACTAAGAAAATATATTGAAGAACAAAGAGAGTCAAGAATACAAAGTATTGTAGGACCTCTCAGAATATTTTAGAACTCATAGCACTATCATAGGGAAGGAGCCTTCACAGTGTGTTTATGCAAAGGTACAATCACGAGGATGTAGTGATCCACTAGGTGGTTCTGGTAGAGGCACTATGTAACCCATGTTCTACCAACGAATGTGGAAGAAATTTGGATTTTAAAGAAATTCGCTAGCAACAAGATGGAGTCAAGGTCGAACTACCAGACTTACAACTCAAAATGACTCACAATTGCATAGAGAAATTTCAAAAGACCTGAAATCTAGATCCAAAGCGAAAGAGAATAGAGCTTAACAGAAATAGAGAAAAATCCCTAGTAGAGTCACTAGATATGTTATGGAAATTTATACACAACCAATGGGAGTTATTTCTCCATAGTATTGGCACTGAAAATACTACTAAACATAGGAGTATATGCAATGTGACAAAAACTATATAAACAAGCAGATCCCCAAACCATACAAGCAATCAATCATCCATGCATAGATTTCCTTATCACTTTTTGTACCTTAGATCCACATAGGTTGATAGAGAGTGTTGCATTCAATACAAAGAATTCCTTCTCCAACCAAGAGATTGTGGCCTCTACAATAGATTTGAATCTTGCACACAATCACCACTAGGAAAAGCACACAAATTGCCTTTCACGGAGGACCATCGGTTGAAACAAATAAACATGAAAAATTGATCATAAACACAAATTAAATGGAAAGGAACCCCCATTTCTATTAACCTTGACATAAACTGAATATAAAGAGTAATATACCATCACATGGATCTTCTCCTCTGAATTTTGGCAGAGTGCCCCTCTCTCTAAGAAATATGACCTTGAGACCAAAGTAGCTCGCAATCTCTCATAGAATCAGAATAACACTGTGATTCTAACCCTCCAAAACTAGCCTGACCTCAAGGATGGACAATCATATAAATACTAAGAGGACTTCCAAGGATGATGAATGTAGATGCTTGGGGTAAAGAGAAGTTATGAAGCTTCTCTAATAATGCACCCAAGCCAACTCGAAGAGATAAGTAAGATGTGGCTTTGAATTGGTCTGCTAGAAAAATTAAGCCACTAGCACATTAGTTAGGGTTGTAAGGACTGAACTGAGAAATCTCAACTACAGCTACTATTAGTAAGGGTGATCCATGCGACTAGAGGGCTACAACTTCTCTGTTAAACACTACGTCCGAGTGACTATGGACAAAACCAAGCCCAAAGAAAAGTCAAATCTCATACAAATGGTCAACAATAAAAAGGCTCATGAGCACTAACTCTAAGGAGAAAAATAAGTTAATAACATCTATTTTTATGCATGGTTATGTTTTCGAAATTTTGATTTCCATTTTAATCCTCTCAAACATCATATAATATATAATATTTAATGTTTTTTTGTTAACTCTAAAATACTTATAATCTCTATAATTTAATTGCTTATTACAATTTCAAAATACATATTTACAATAATAATTATGTTATACATTTTAATACCATTTTTAAAATTATATTTATAATAAAATTTTAAATATGTATAAATTAATTTTTAAAATGATTTACCTTTTAAAATGTATTAAATAGATTTTTATTTTTAGGAATAAAGTTGAGTGTGTAACGTTCCCTCATTCTATAGAAGGGTATTTCTATTTATGAAGGGAGATATATGTCCTGCAATTTATATCCATTTAAAAGAATAAAAATAAAGACGATAAATGGGAAGAGATAAAATGGCATAGGGAATATGATTTATCTATCGCAGTTTTCTCATTAACTAATAACCAGATATCATAGAGAGGAATTAAACGACGTTGTGGCCGAGAAGAGTTATCCTTTCTTTACACTTCGTGAGGTATAAAGAAGCAAATATTTTTATAAATTTTTTGGGAAATCATAAAAGAAATTTTGGAATTCACAGGTTTCGAACTACCAATTGTAATTCATCATCAGAGGAATACATAGAAAATGATCGATTCCAAATCATGTAAATAGTATTTCTCACTTTACAGTTTTCAATGTGGATTTAGATTGTGAAAGGGCCAGCTGCAAAATCCTTAGAGATGAGTTTTCAAATTATCAATCATAATGAATTTCTTTATTCAAATTTATGAACCATAATTTAAAAAAAAATAAAAAAATAAAAATACTAATCATTATAATTTAAAAAAATAGATAAATTGAAAGAGGGCAAGTTGGGCAAGGTATCTACAGTTGGAGTTCGCTCCTTAGTTAAGTCATTCGTGAAAGAATGATTCCACACTTCTTTGAATAATCTTTAATCTTTCAGTCTTGTTCTTCTTTTACCAATTAATTAAAAATCATATTTTCAGGTCTTCTACTTCTTTAAAAATTAATCAAAAAACTTTTTTTTATAAAATGTGACCAATTATAGTAACTTTTTGGTTTATACGATTGTGGAGTAAACTTCAGTTTTATAAAAGCAATATGTCATGAATTAATTAAAAATGTGAAGAATAGCTTTTAAGCATATTTTTTATATGATTGTTAAGTAAAATCGCTCTTTTGTGAATAAGCATCCAAGGTCGGTGGCATCTTGGACCAATGCCTTATGTGCTTTTCTATCATTATCAAGGTTTGTCATGGGTCATGTCTATCTTGATTATTACTCTATAATCTAGACTATTTACTTTCCTTTAAACCAATTAAATTATGCGAGTCCATATCCTACGCCATTTAATAAATTGAAGCGTGTTTAATGATACTTGATCTCGAAATAATATTTTACAATAAGATTCTTTACAAAGGGAAGAGTGAATACTTTTATTGTGATTTAAAAAAAATATATATATATATGTAAAATATCATCAAAATAACCAATAAAATAATAAGATAGAAATGTAAAATAAAATAAATAATAAGATAGAAATATGAAATAAAAATATTTATTAAATTTTAAATTACACTATTTTATATATATATATATATATATATATATATATATATATATATATATATATATATTTTGCTCAAGTTAAAGAATAATAAAGGGCGGTCCAAAGATATTAAGTGTAATATCAGAGTTAAACAAGGTTGCCTCCTCTCCTCTACTCTATTTGGAATTTACATCGACAAGCTAGAAGGTTGTTTAGAGGAAGTAGGATGTGCTAGCACGACCTTAGCTGGGATAGTCATCATCCTTCTTCTCTATACTGACGATATTGTTCTTCTCACAAGGTGCCCATCTGATCTTGATAAGAAACTTATACTTCTTAAGGATTTATGCTTTACCATGGGTATGTCTATTAACACCGACAAAAAAAAGGTTATGATTATCAAATCCAAGGACACTTACGCTAATTTTATGTATGACAATAGTAACTTGGAAGAAGTGTCTTCTTACAAGTAACTAGGAATTGATATTCAACACAAGCTCAATTGGAACTATAGCAATCAGAAAAGGATTAATGGGGGGTGGAAAGCTTATTTTGGTCTTGAAAATAATTGTAAAATGACAAACCTCATAATGTGGGATAGAAAGAAGTTTCTCTTTGAAACTTTAGTCACTCCTGTTATCTTATATGGATGTGAGGTTTGGGGTTGCAACATCTCTAGAAAATTTTGGAGAAAGATTGAGCAAATCCATAAGCATTTTATAAGTTATAACCTTAAAATTAAAAAAAATACACCCTATCCTATTCTCCTTATAAAAGAGGACTTTACCCTATCGAGAGCCTAGCTATGACTAGGCTTCTGTTGTACAAGCACAAGCTCAATAGCATAGGGGACCATAGACTTCCTAAGCTAGCTTTAAATTCCAGCCAAAACCACCTAAGGCTTAAACGAGGTTGGTATAAAGACACCAGGGCCTGGTTAAACCATTGGGAGATCGACGAGAATGTTGCATTGCAAAACATTAATAACATTAAAAAAATTGTTACTTCTAAGTTCAAAGAAAAAATGTGGTGTGAGAAAGATGTGGCAGCTAAAAGAAAATTAAGATATTATAAGGAGGTCATCAACCCCACCCTGGAAGATCAAAAGTATCTATTTGTTTTAACTAGCTCAAAGAATAAAATTAATATAGCCAAGATTAGAACGAACTCTCATGAGCTCCATAAAACACCATGGATGGAAAGGTCTCATGAGCTCCATAAAACACCATGGATGGAAAGGATCTGCCATCTCTATGAGAATATGAACATCGAGGATGAAAATCACTTCCTCTTAGACTGCCCCACGTACAACCACATTAGAACTCAATTTCATAATCTTTGTTGCAACACTGACCTTCCTAGCTTTTTAAGATGTCAAAATTATAGTGAGCTCTGGACGCTTCTCTCCAAACTTTTTGAGAATATAAACCAAAAATTGGTCGAAATGAATGCTAACCACCATCATCATCATCACCAAATTTATTTATATATTTCATTTATAAAAATATTATATAAATTAAATCAAAATTAAATTGCACATGAAACACGAAATGCAGCATATCACATCATCATAAAGTTTAAATGACATCATCATAAACACTGTCTTATGAGTGAATGTTTAGTTGACTGCTTTTATCGTATTAGTTGAATATTGCATTGTGTTTTTATCCTATTAGTTGAATATTGCATTATTTCCATCGAAACAATACCTCAGGACTATCACGTGCCCGCATACAAAAGAAGGGTTAAAGCTCATGAAGAATGCAGCACAGTTGATACAACCCTGCCCTGTAAATCAACATCACTGTGGTGGCAAAAGTCACATTGAAAAATATAGTAACCACGTGAAGATGCTGTGGAATACACACTGTATAATGTCGGTCTGAATATGCAAGGAATGGCCTGCTGATTAATACCTCCATCCTCCGAACTCATCCACCAAATGTAATTCATATAGGGCTGGGCAGTCACTCAACTCTCAGGGGAATATTTCCCAACTCTTATAGTTTGTTTGATTGATTGTGGCTCATTTTCTAACTCTTCTCCTTTGTTTGATTGTGGCTGCTTCTGTCAGACTAAGAAACATGGAAGCTAAGGCTAACTCTCAAGCGAAGATCGATGAGAATGACTGGGTTATTCAGGTCAAGGAAAGTCTGGATATACTGCAAGAGGGTAAAGAAGAGGGGGAGGAGTTCAGTGTATCAATCTTTAATGTGCCGAAAGAGTTACTGGCACAGAAGCCCGAAGGTTACACGCCTCAATCCGTTTCGATCGGTCCCTATCACCACTGGAGATCTGAGCTCTATGATATGGAGCGCTACAAATTGGCAGCTGCTCGCAGGTTTCAGAAAAGAATGAAAGGACACAAGTTTGAGCCAGTCGTTGTGGAGGAATTTAAGAAGTGGGATTTGCAAATCCGGAACTGCTATCACAAGTTCATCGACTATAAGGATGAAACCTTCGCGTGGATCATGGCGCTAGACGCCACCTTTCTTCTGGAGTGTTTGCAGTTTTATGTCAGACATGCCGATAAAAGCTCGGACGTGGACGTCAAGCAGATGGGACGCGTCTTACATCCCACTGGCACCGGCTCCACGCACAACTCCATTATCAGGGATTTGATGATGCTCGAAAATCAATTGCCGCTCTTTCTTTTGCAAAATCTTTTGGAGTTGCAGTTGGGTTCTAGAGCCAAGGCAGAAGAGAGGCTCTCGAGCCTGCTGAGGCTTGTCTGCCAAGAATTATCGCCTTTCAGCTTCAAGTTGCCCGAGGATTCAAAGCTCCATATAAACGAAAAAGGGCACGTGCTTGAGGTGCTGTATTACGCTATCGTCCCTGATTCCAGCAGTATGAGTTTAACCGAAGAACCGAAAGATACGGCTGATGCAGAGAACATGTCAACCGTTACAAACGTTTTCAGTTTGCTGTGGAAGACTCTGTCCTCTATTAAGGCAGGCCCCTTTCGATTTCTTACAGATTTGCCTCGGCGAGTGCTGAACGGGAGGCCTCTGCGATTTCTGATGAAGTTGCCCTTACATCTTCTTTCTATTATTGGGAATCTGCCTGCTCTGAGTGCCCTGAAGAAACCCTTGTCTCTTTTTGTCGATAAAGATGACATGAAATCTGACAAGGAGGATGCAGAGGGAGACGAAGAGGATAAGGGCGAAGAATCCCTCGTTAAGATCATACCGCCCACGCGAGACGAACTAGCTATTCCATCTGTTGCCGATTTATACTCTGCGGGAGTCAAATTTGTTCCCACCGACGGCGACCTGACCACAATACAATTTGATGAGAAGACTGCCACGCTTTACCTCCCCAAAGTAAGGTTGGATGCCAACACGGAGGTAATCTTGAGAAATCTGGTGGCATTTGAATCTTCTGCGGCTCCAGGTGCGCTGGTTTTCACAAGATACACCGACTTCATGAACGGTATGATCGACAGCGAAGAAGATGTCAAATTGCTGAAACAGAGCGGAATTATTTCAAACCATCTCCAAAACGATGGAGAGGTTGCGAGCCTGTGGAACAGCTTGGGTAAGTGCGTTCCTCTCACAAAAGTTGCATATCTGGACAAAGTAATAAAGGACATTAACTATCATTATAACAGAAAATGGAATGTTATTGTGGTGGAGTTTCTGAATAAACGTGTATTCGGCTCCTGGAAATTCCTTTCTCTGTTAGCTGCAGCGATACTTTTGGCGGTGACTTGCTTGCAGGCTTTCTGCTCTGTCTATGATTGCAAGAAGTGGTTCAACCAGAGTGGCCCTTAAGTTAAATGTATGTTTGGTTGTCATGTATTGTAGTATTGTGTTTTTCAAAAACAGCTCATGAGACCTGGGTTCAAGGTTTTGATACTATGTAAAGGTTTGCCATTAAACCAAAACTCGTAAAATGTTGATAGCTTTAATTCAAGACTGCTACTTCCATGTGTTTTCCAGGATGCTTGTTAGCTTTTCTGTAATTTTGTTTGGCTGCCGCCTGGCAGGGCATTCTTGCCCTCGTTGTTATAATAGACTTGCTAAATATTAGATTGGTATGGACAAAGAAGCTCACTGCGTTTCTTGTGCTGGATAGTTAGTTAATTAATGTTGTTTTTTGAACTGGGACATTTTAAGTAACAGAGTACATGATCACGATTACATCCAATTCTGGAGAGTTCTGAGACCTGAAATCAAAAGCAAAGAAAGATAGGTTTCCTCGACAGAACAAGAAAACTGGACTCCTCATAACAATCATAATCAATTAATGTTAAAATACGGAGAAATAGCCAATTCAAACCTATATTTTATAAATATAAATTTGTATCAGACTCAGTGTGTCCAAGCGACGAGGTTAATTCGATTGTCGCTGATAAATTTACTGAGTTTACTCATTCTAAAAATTTTAAAACACGTGCGGATAAACCATGAATTTGCGTCTTGATCCAAAGACGGGGGTAAATACTCGTTTCAAGGGTTAAAAGGGAGTGTATAAATCTATCCATTATCTATTTCATCCACTAAAAATTATGTCTTAAATTTTAATTTTAAAATTTATATCCATTTAAAACTGAATTTTATTATTTTCAATAAAGGAAAATTGATTTTTATTACTTTTAATTAAAAAAAAATCAAATTTTAACTTGTAAAAATTTAATTTATTTCAAGGAAAATTAAGTATTACCACTTATTATTGAAAATAAATAATAAGTAGATATAACTTCAGAAAATTATGGCTAATATGTTTTCTTCTTAAATTTAAATTTTTAGTATTGATGTTTTTGAATGGCGACGACATGATGCGTGAAAGAATATAATATTTTGTATATTTAAAATAATTTTTAATATATAAATTAGAAAATTATATAAAATTAATATTTATATTTTAAAATTATATTTATATTTTTAAAATATTTCAATTATGTTTAATATATTTTATATGTTGTTAATGATTGAATTAATTGTAAAATTACTTATTATTTATGTATGTTTTAATGTAGGTGAATGTAAGTTTTATTTATAATTTTATAGATCAATTTCAAGTATGGATCTACCATGAATAGAGAGCTTTACAGATCTATTTTAAGTATGGATCTACTATGAGTCAAAAGAGATCAAATTCTTTAAGTGCAAATTTATTCTAGAGTGTTAAAAACATGTGTAATTATTTTAATGTTTAAATTATATTTTTGAATTTTATAAAAATTACATAACATAGTCATTTTTATGAGCACACTTTAAACTGATTTTTTATTTTTTTTATTATTAATATATTTTAAAAATACATCAATATTAATTCATATTAAAATATTTTATTCATAACTTAAATTAAATATTTTATTGTATACAATATTAAATATTTTCTTTTAACATATATATATAAAGAGATAATATGTTAAAATATATTTTTTTAAATTATGAAGTTAAAACATCTCAACCACATATTTTTTTTTAAATTATACATGTTTAATAAAAAAATAAAATTTTCTATTACATATTTATAATTCATTCTATAATATATAAAACATTAATATGTAAAATATTTCAATATTTATATTAAATATATTATAGATCATAGCAAAATATTTAAAACTTATAAGTAAATTTTATGTTTTTCAAAAAATTATAAATTTATATATAAAATAGCTTTTTCAAAATAAATAATTATAACTTATCATAATAAAAAAAAAACTAATAATAATCAACGAACAAATATATTGTTAAAGTCCCAACTTCACAATCAAATAACTCAATAAAATAAATAACTCGATAAAATAAATTCCATGACAGTCTCATATATTATATAAAACCCAATTGTGTAGCTCCCCTTATTCTTAAAATCACTGATATCTCATTCTTTATACATAAACTCTTATTTAATATTTCATTTATTTATTTTAATAAAGTATTAATAATTTATAACAACATGACATGAATGTTATATATATATTTTGATTATATTTATATTTAATTTCCATATATATATATATATATATATATATATATATATATATATATATATATATATATATATATATATATATATATAAATATAATTAATTAATTAATTTTCAACCATTATTATTAATTTATATTAATATGATAAGGATGGTATTATATATTTTATCTATATTTGATTTCATAAATATAAATTATTTTTATTTTATCATATATATATATATATATATATATATATATATATATTGGAATCACAAGTTTACACTCAACTTAATTTCTTTATTATAAACTTTTACAAAAGTACAATTGACTTTTAAAGGAAAAGGAGATTAACGAATATGTTAATTGGTTGATGAACCTCAGGTACATTTTCTTTTATCAATAAAGAATTATTTTCATCATTTCCATAACTAGGTGATAAATAATTCCAAGATTTGAGAGTAAATAGGAAGAAGCAATTATTGACACTTACCTTCTCCTCAAAGGATAAAAAGGAAATACTAGGGAGGAGAAGGGGTTCTCTACAAAGTGAAAACCAATGAGCACCAGATGGCTGTAAGAAGCTAGCGATTGAGAGGTCACTAATAACCAATGGAACTTTGCAACTTGGAGGAGAGACTAGACGGGCGTCTTGAGGCTTGTCTCCAGGAAAACTGTTGCAATCTCCCGCACTGGTGAGGAGCATAGGGGGAGTAGAAGATGTGATCGCCTCACTCAAGGTTGGGCAGTATAACTAGTGGAATGAAACTTTAGATAAGCACTATAAAACTATTTATTAGTTCTGACAAATTAAGACGTTTCATCCTGTATTGAATTGTGTATTGTATATATGTTAAGTTTTCTCTTTTAAAGATTATAACATGAAACAAGAATCTATGTTTCCAAAAAAACTGGTGTATCTCTTTTTATCTTGTTAGTATCAGGAAGGGACAAGGTATTGTGGGGAAACAGATGGTAAAAGAAAAAGGATAATTAACCTCAACAAAAGAGGGTTATGCAGGGTATGAGGGAACTAGGGGTTTACCTTAAACAAAATCTGAGGCCTTATCTGTAGACAAGAGCAGAGGAAAATAAAAGAACACATACTAAATGTACTCGATTGTTTCTACAACATACTCAATGCAAGCTTGTAGGGTAAGTTTGAAACCCTAGTAGTATAGGGAATGACGTACAACCAAATTAAAAGTAGAATGAAACTAGTAAGTTCAATGATTTCAGCTTGATTATACATTATTAAGAGAAAAAGAAAACTCACAGTACAAAGATTTTGCTGGAAGAATCAGGAAACACTTCTCATTGCACCAATCTAAATTTAAATAAAGAAAATCATAAACTATAAATCGCGGTGCAAACATATCCAATAAAATATCAGAATGTGCCTATTTAGAGTGACAGGCCTGGAGGTTTAAACCCTGACCCTATGCAGGTGGTGTTTTAGGTCCTCAGGCTTCGGTGCACCCCATGTGCAGAAGGGTTATAAATAACAATTATGAAAATCTAGAACGGAATTGGGAAAATTTCATATGGTTTAACTGAAAACTATAAATCAACCATCGAATGAGAACTAGAACTGAGGTTATAACTTAACGAGTAGGTATAAGGGGAAAACTTTGCTTCAAAATTAAATTCATGAAATATAAAATTAACAAGAGCTAAATTGCAATTGGAATAATACATATAAATATATAAGTGTATCTCTGCAGGTATGCTTCATAACTGAGTTCATACTGTAATGGACCAAGTGCACTATCACATATAGAGGAGTTCAAATAAACAACCAATATTTGCAATCTATCTAGCGACAAAATACTTACACAACTTTGTACATAGCTCTGTATCTACTTGAAACCCTGATTTAATTACAAAGGAAATTGCAGCGATAAACCTGGTGTTTGCTGGTACGCAAAGCGAGCTACCGAAATAAAGAAAGACATGAAACCTTGGAGCATAGTAGCCACTGAGCTATATTCCATCTGAAGACTTCCTTTTAAGCTCAATGCTTCACCCTTTGAGAACCAACATTTCAATGCTTTAAAACTTATACCTCTTGAGGGTTGCGCTATGAGGGAATGGAACAATATGTGGAGAAAGTCGTAGTTGTTATAATTTAGTGAATCCCCAAGTTCTAATTTGAAATTATACCAGTACATTGAGAAGAAGAATACCTACACAAATAAGAAAAATGAATTAGATAATCTGAAGAGAACATAGCTAGACTCCGAAGAAATGAGAACTACCTATTCAGTAATTCATTACATGGTAGGAAACAAGACAACAATTCGCATGTAATCATGTTTTAAATAACACAAAAGGACTTGAGCTTCAAAATGTTTTCAGATACCCTAAATTCCTTGAGATTTAATAAAGAGGATAAGAAACAACTATAACATGTGCATATTACATAAATTTAAGGAACATCTAAATACTGCGCACGGATAAGGAGGTGAACACTTCCGAACACAGCGATTTTATCACCCACAACTGAGTAGATGTCACGACACCCTATGCAAGCTACAACTTTCCATAGCACTACCTTGCCACCTTGAAGTGTTCTGAGGCCAACACCTGAAGGTGACTCTGATCACCTAGAAGAGTCGGTAGATCACGTTTCAAAATTTTCACACTAGCCCCCCTATACTCTCAATCAATGTAGAATAGTTGTAAGGAAGATGTAGAATAAATATCGAATCTCGGTAGCCATTGATCACTATTCCCACAAAATGACAACTCCAAAAATTTGCATATCAAGTGTAGTGGTGTATTTGTCGCACGGGTGTACGAAATCACACCAGTTTAAAGAGTGTGGTCTACTCTTTAAATTATTGGTTACAGGCAGAAAATGGTGGAGCTCAAAAGCATAAAATTTAATGGAAACAGTATGCTAAAGTATCCTCTGGTTAAACTAAAACTAAAACACAAATATACAGAAGCTATCAAAGAGAGTCAAAACGATAATAATACCAACGATGGATCAAAGGCCTCTTCTTATTAAATGTTTAAAATGGAGAAGAAATTTTACCCACTTGCCAAAGGGAACGAAGGCAGTGGCTCTAGGTCCCGATGCAAGGATGTTGCCTTCCAAGCTTTGCCTCTGATTTAGTATCCCTCTCTCTCTCTGGTGTGGTGGACTAGGATTGTTGGGTGGCCAATGATCGAGTCCTCTTCAGCTCCAGCTTCGGGTCACACACTACTGGTGTTGCTTGGGCAACTTTGGCCAGGATAACAATGTGATCACAATTTCTTCATCTCTTGGTGGCTTTATATAGGGGAGTTTCAAATCCTCCTTCCCCCCCCCCTTGTTACATGATGGATGGTGACCCAAGGGAGATGTATGATTCCATTGTGGGCTTCACATATTCCTTTGTGTGCTCACATGATGTCTAGGGAGGTGCTGGTGGTTGTCCTTAAGCGGCTTCATATAAGGAGTAACTGTCCTTTGCTTGGTGTGGTCTCGGAAAGAGACATTTTTCCATTTTTAGGAATGCACACTTATCGGGCAAAAAGGCACGCAGAAGGTGCTCTTCTCGAAGGATAAAGCACACAATCCAACATTTATGACTAGTTCAAATCTGATTTTCTCAAAACATTAGAGATTTTAAATACTTTCTTGATTCCATAATGTATTCCTGCCTTGTAAATACTTAGGCTTAACATTAATTAATGCCATCTTCTGCTGTACGACTTTCTAGTGTTAACAGTTGCCCCCTAATGTGTGAGGTCTAGGAAAAACTATATAGCCGAAATACATTATAGTTTCTTTTCTGTATCGTGCACAGAGAGAGAGAGAGAGAGGCCTACGTGAATCTTGGAATTGACAACACCTTGCACCATTTCCTAGATGACCATGGCCTAAGGGGCCCCTGCAAGCAAATAAAATATACAACATATATACATAATTTGAACGAGGCGGGCATGTCCCATTCTCATGATGCTATGGCTAGTTAAACAAAATTTATAGATAGATGTGATGTTGGTGTCACTACTATGGCAGTGATGCTAACGGTTGTTGACGACGACTGCTGACACCCTCAGGGGCGTTTTTTCTTTGACGATAGGTGGAATGTGGTACACATATGCTTAAAATCCATATGTACTGGTTGGGACCTTCCCGTGTAAGCATTGTTAATAGAGACGCTTATGGAGGCACGGGTCTTCGACGGATCTGATCAAAGTGTAATGGTTGAAAGGTATGATACCATCGTGACATGAAAGCTTTTGATGTAGTCGAATTTCATGAGGATCGATGACATCTGTGGACAATGATGTCTCCCACAGTGCCACCTAAGGATACCCCTTTGCATGGGGAGAGGTGATCTAAGGTACCACTTCCTTTTTGGAAGAAATGGTGTCGAGGTCGACAAAAAGGAAGCCTTAACCGAACCATGGGCCGCCAACCTGAGGCGTTGGGGACCTAGATGTGATGGGTTTAACATAGGCATGTTGGTGAGAGGTGACTGAAAACGGATGATGGGGATTCAGTGGCCCGAGGATGAAGTATACTTTTAGCAGCTTGGCGGCAGTCATAGGTATTTCTAAAGGGAAAATCCCTGGAGTCTGTAGGACTTCCAGGGCGGGTGTGAATCAGATATGAATGCCATGATGGTGCGTGTGTGGAGGTAAAATACTCCGACCAAGGGGGATGAGAGACTACTGCCATGGGGGAAAATATGACATATGAGGGCGAAGAGGCGAAGGGCATCGTTGGTGGTCTTTGTACACTTACCAAAAGAATAAAATAATTAGGTTTGGTTTGTACAAAACACAAAGACTGGTACCCCAAAACATGAAAGGGCTCAATCACTGAAGGTGTAAGGACGGTGTTTGGCTAGGGGTGGGGGTCCCATTGGTTGGTCTCATGTGTGAGGTTGATGAAGCAGATGAAGAAGTGTCGCAGATGGGATTATGCTGATGGAGGTATGGTGGGCCAAACGTGATGCGCGGAGGTGCGTTTTCAATCTGCTTGAACAACCTGATCGTCCGGGAAGGGGGTTTGAGTTTTAATGGTAAACTTGACCTTATGCATGACGAATGGATGGGCACGAGGTGCTTCCCGGATTGAAATGGTATGGCCATGTCGTCACTTGAGATGTGATATATGGTCTACTTTGGTTGACGAGCACCATGGAGGGGAGGCTCTAGCGACGAATGTGGACATTTATCATGTGCAAGGTGAGGTGATGATAAATGCGGTCATGTTATGAGGACCCTATGGTTTATTTATGATGGAGAAATGATGTCAAGATATGCAGAGTTTTCCAGGACTCAATCATCTTGGGGGTAGAATGATACCTGCTCTGAGATTTTCGACGGATGGTGTTGTAAGCGAGCTGCAGGTTCTTCCTACAAAAACAACTACCTCAAGTGAAAGCATCTTCTTTTCGTCAAATATAATTTGAAAGGCAAGAGCTTTAAAAAGAAGACGGGCGAGGGCATACCTGCCGGCACTGAAAAAATGCTTTTCTTGGAAAGAAAATGTGTGGCATCTCTTTCATTCATCATGGCATACTGATGATGGCGCAACTTACGGTTTGTGGAATGGACCTTCTGATCTCCTGTTATGGACCTCTGAAGTTCTGGAAAAGGCGATAAATATGGGATTATGGTCCTAATCCTATTCATCTGTACTTGTTGAGTTTTGGGAGATCATAGGTGTCAGCAAAGCCTTTCTTGCCGTTGCAGTCAGCCTATGTACTAGGGATTAGCAATACTATGCCGAGGTAACTTTCATGACATCCTGCATTGCAATTTCTTTAGTTTTATGGTGTCAGGGGCTATACAAATTAGGTTTGTACTGCCTCTGAGCAACTTTTGTCCTAGATTGCACGGGAAATTAAGGCAAAAGCGCGCCATTCTTGTGCGCAATTCTAAGGGACAAGCACGCAAGGGCGCACTGTTCCCTAATTTTTTCATGCGAGGGCGCGCCTGTCTAAGGGACAGGTACGCAAAGGCCATAGTGACAATAAATTTTTGTTTCTTGTCTGTTTTTTATGTTTTTCTTTGTACTGATGGGTGTTTGTGTTGCTTGGCAGGTTACTGTGGAGAGAGCAGGATTTGCTTGAGATCCCGACTGCTCTAGCTGTTGATGCTAGGGCTCATCATCAATTGGCCGCATGGGGCCTTCTGAAGTTCGCTGAGAATGATTTCCTTCAGTCTCAGGACCGACTACTGTGTTACCTTATATAGCACTGGCATCGGAGGCGCAACATGTTTGTACTGCGGGGGACGAACCTGGTGATCCGTCCTGAGACAGATATTTACTTTGTGACTGGGTTACTACCTCAGGGTGAGGCTCTGAGGTACCCACTCTCTGTAGGGAGAGTGAACCTAGACAGATTTCGGCAGTGGCATTGCGGTGGTGCGCCTCTTACTGAGGGTTGCATCAACATTGCATCGGTGAAAGATGTGGCAGAGCGGTGTTCTCTAGCAGTTATTGTGCGATTGGCGGGGTCGTTTGCTCCACATTAGGCATCTGGCATGCAGGTTGGAGTTTTACGCCAATTGCAGGGCGGGCATTTTTTCGATTTCGCCCGCTTTTGTTTCGATGGGATGGTGTCGCAATTGAACAAGGTCCAACGTGGGTCTAAGTCATTTGTGTATGCTAGAATCCTATGCATCATTATGTACGAGAGGGTGGTGGTGCTGAGGCCGGTGGTGGCAGTGCCCATTGGGGGGGCCACGGGAGTCGCGGATGAGGAGGTGGGCTCCAGTGATGCCGCAGGGCGGTGGTGGCATGGTGGGGTGTTATTGGAATACTAAGATAGAGGCCTGGTTTGAGGCCAACCCACAGATGTTCCTGCCATACCCTTACGCGAGGATGGACTTCCAGGGTGACCCAGACATGGGTCTCCCTTTTGGTTGTGTTTGGAGGCCTACAGGTATGTGTTATATTTTTTCTGCATTTGTTCGAGTATTTATGTGCTTATGTGTTTTTCTCTTGACACTGAAATTATTTTGGTTACTTGTGCAGATGTTGGCGAGGTCGGTCACCTAGTGGCCCGACTGCTGGGTCACAACCCTCTACTACGAACTTGAAGTGGTCAAGGTGGAGGTGATGCAGGTGGACCGGGTGGTGGCGTCGGTGGGCCTAGTGGAGATGGTGCTGGCCCTTCTGGTGAGGGCAGCAGCTCAATTGCAGCAAAGGTTGCGGCCGATGGAGCTCGTGCAGATGCAGCTGAGGCACCCATTGCTACACTTACAGCTTAGGTGACTGCTCTTGAGGACTTCTGG
This sequence comes from Pinus albicaulis, assembly GCA_034641835.2. Lineage (NCBI taxonomy): Eukaryota > Viridiplantae > Streptophyta > Pinopsida > Pinales > Pinaceae > Pinus > Pinus albicaulis. The sequence goes on along the minus strand of CM076571.1, from coordinate 723,605,596 downwards.
GGCCGAGTGGACTGCTTGACCCAGGGTTTTCCTCCTCAAGTTTTTATGGACGACTTCGAGGAGGTCTGTTTAGAGACTGTGATGGCCCACGAGAGGGATTATCAGTCCACTCTTCGTCGGATAGTGATCGCGGTGGCGACAATAGCACCGGTGGTGGCACCAAGAGCGGTGGTGGGTCCAGGTGCTCCTCTTGAGGAGGCACCCCCCTAGAGTGTTTTTAGTACACAAGGAAAGCACCCGTTATGAGGATGCTTCCCTTATTTTTGATGACTTTTAGAGCCTTTTGGGCTGGGCTAGTGTACAAATATACTATGTTTTGTACTCGTATACATACATTTTGATCGATATATATATATATATATATATAAGAGATATTTACAAATTTCACTGGTGTGATATTTATTTCAGTTATTTATGTTATGCTAATGGATATCTATGTTTTTGTTTTTCATGGGTGATGGTTTATTCAAGATACATTCCAGTCTAGGATATTGTTAGCTATGGGATCAGCTGTTTGGTTTTGATTCCTTGATACATGTGAAAATGTAATGTAATCAAATTGTCTGCTTAATCTTGTGGCACACAAATATTTTCTAAATAGGTGTGTGTCTCTGGTCTCAAATGTTCAGTTTAGCTGCGATACTACTAACTGGGAATCGAGGTAGATATATATACGGCGAATGCCCCGATGGAGGGCATTGCACATAAGTCCAATGACGGCGTCATATTCTGCCTGATTATTTCTTGTTGATCCTTTGCACATGCCATTTGAACACAGCGATGATCGATCGAGGTGGTAGATGACCCAGGCAGCTGCAGTTAAGTTTTGAGACCATCGTGATGCTCCATCAACAAATCCAAAGTATGGTTCATTTTGGTGATCCATGTTGGCACTTTGAGCTTGTTTTCGGGTCAAAAATATTTTGGTGATTGGGTTTTGTGTACTTTTACTCTAGGGGAAGGGCCTTTGGGGCCCTTATGGGTAGAAATTCTTGAGGTAAAGGTATTTTACAGGGTTAGTGCGGCCAGTCCCATCTAGTTCTGTCAAAATGTATGCCCCCTGTCGGAGGCAGTGTTTGAAAATGTAGGGTCTTTCTACAGGGTTTTGAACTTTCCTGGCCCTAAGGCCTCTTTTGTGACATCGTAGTGAAGGACTAATTCTCCCTCGGTAAATGAGTGAGGGTTGATGTGGCGGTTGAATGATGCTTTCATCCTTTTCTTATGGGCCTCATTATGTTGCAACGATTGTCGCTGACTTTCGTCAACTAGCTCTAGTTGTACTAGGCATTATTCTAGAGGCTGGGCATCATCAAGGAGTTCGATGGTGGCATGTAGGTTTTGGATTTTGTGGAAATCGATGCAAAAGAGCAAGGTGCCTTGGTTTTTTATGACAGGATTATGATGTAAATCCTGTGGCGGGGGTGAGGCAGTAATCCCTTCTCCAATATGAGTGGATACAAATCGTATATGGTGGATTGTATCATCGTCGTTTGGTGGGGGAAGGATCTCCGTAATGGGATCCTGCACGAGCTCAAATGTAGGTTCCCCCCCAGGATATTCAATTTCTGGTAGTTGGAAAATGTGCCTGCCATAGGGGTGCCTAAATGTTTCCATTAACGAGCACGTCTCTGGTGCGTGATTCTATCCAGTGCAGATGGTGCATGGTGTTACTGAGCCAACGCAGTAGATAGTGTGTGATTCTATGCTACTCCTTGTTCCTGATGTGGATGCTTGGAAAGGGTTAGACGTAGATGAGTTTGTCTTTTGTCTCCATTTCCATGTCTTTGGCTTAGACTTATGTTCCTCTTTAGTGGAGTGTAGACTCAACGCAGCTCTTGTCTCTCTCAGCTTGGGGAGGTGTATACACTTAAACGGATGGTGAAAGTGTGAGAAAATTCGGCAGTAAGTACATGCGATCTTCTCTTGATTGGAGAGAATTTTCTGGGGGGAGAGAAGAGACTATTGGGAGACTGTTTTCTAGGGGCTTGAGTTCTCGACATTGGTTAACTCGGTGGTCATTTAAATCGCATGGGCTGCATTTTATCCTAGGCTTGGCCGGGGCTACCTTTTGGTGGTGTGCTGTCTTGTCCGGCTTGACACACCATTGCGGGGGTGGGGACATTGATCCGATGATGTAATTTTTATGCCATTATTTGAGATCATCCTGTCTCTTCTCTATGGCATTAATCATGTCGATAGTGGGATGAATCTACGAGGCATAAGTAAAATGTCGCTCATAATGATTACCTTGACATATCAGGCAGAATATCCTTGATATGAAAGTTCTGTCGACTTCAGTTTGAGGTATGATGGGGAACCATTGCCAGAAGGCTGCTAAATCGACGCAATGGACGACTATATGGTCCATGTTTTTTCATAACACACACGATGGTCATTGCTGCAAGGTGACATTAGGGGTAATGAGGGGTTCCTTGTTAGGCCATTCTTCGGCTGTTAAGAACATAATAGATCTGCTCATCTCATCTGCTTGGGTGATGGAGCTGTCGGTGGACTCGATGTCTATATCGTATTCTTGGGAAAGGAGGTCTATGGATGAGCAGAGGCTAGCAAGGGCTAGCTGGAAGTGAGGTATGTAGTGACAATTCTCCAAAAGGTGATTGTCGGCACATAATGGGCACGTGAATTGCGCCGCCCATAGCCCTACATGGCAAACCCTTTTGATTGGATACCATCTGTGAATGAGTTCCAAAGTTGTGCACTATTTGAGGTAGTGGCCATGTTCATTGCATAACATACAACGTATAATGGGCATTACTGGGGGCCATTCTACAATCCTATGTTCCTCTTGTAAGTATAGGATGGTGCAAGGTTCATCGTTAATTGACTGGGTGGAGGGATCCTCTTGATAGGATCGCTCAATCGCATGTAAGGCATCCCTATACTATGGTATCTCTAGACAATGGTGGGTATAGTGTGCATAGGTGCCACAGAGAGAGCATGCGTGATTGGTACGCAGTGTTCTACCTTTACCTTTTGAGGTAGGTTCCTTTTTACGTGAACGCGGTGTCGAGATATCTGCTTTGGAGCCAAGGAGTGGTTTTAACTCGTCCAGCTCCGGACATATGTGGGTCAGATGGCCTATGAAATCGCATATGGTGCAGACTGGTGATTCCATTTGAATAGTGGGGGTCACCATCTTCTTTCCTTTTTTGTGGTTTTCTTGGTCGTGATAACTAGTTTCGCAATTGGAACTTCCTTTGTGAGGGTGGTCTCGACCGTTGCCTGGGTTGGTTGGGGCTCCTCGGGGCTGAGGGACTTTAAATCTGTGGCAGTATCGTTGGTGGCTCATGTTCCGTAAGGGGGAACCAGGTACCAAACTGGAAATGCCAATGATATGTTGGGTAACACCAGTGTTGCCAAAACCTGTTGGGAGACGAAGCCAGCTGGGGGGTAGAGGAAAGGGGTTTGGGAGGTGGCGTAGGCTAGAGAGGATGTCATGACCGATGCCTCAGTGTTGTTACTGCTTGAGTCTGTATCCTGACTGAACTTGGTGCTTGATGTGGACATCATGCACACCGGGGCCCCTGTGGTGTCTGGAGATACCTTAGGGATAATGGGAGGATCTCCTAGGAATGACCCTAGGATGGACGACGGTTTGAATTGGTTGGGGCCATATTTTTGGTACTGTGAGAAACTGTCTGCGGCTGTATCTACATAGGGTAGAATTACATCTGTGTTGGTTAGAGGACACTTCTTGTTGTGTGTCAGATGGTCTAGAGTGATGATGTGATCCTCATGGGGGGACATCATAGTGCGGAAGACGGACGAGGCTATGGCAATCATGGCATACATATAACTCTGCCCAAGGAGTATATTGTAATCCAAGTGAGCGTCCAAGACTTCAATGTCTATGTGGACCATCTTGTCGGCTAAACAGACTAGGACATTTTGGTAAAGGCCGATGGGTGTCGAGGGACGATCGTCGTAGGCTCGAAGCGTTATGACCGAGTCTTTTAGTTCGGGAGAACCCAACTTCTGCCAAACATTTTTTGACATGATGCATGTCGATGCACCCTCGCCTATGACACATCGATGAATAGTGATATTTTGGACCGACACTGGTATCTAGAAGGCGACCATAGAAGGAAGCCTAGGGGTGGATTTGTCTAAATCAAAAGTCATTATGCACGTATCAGCAAGGTCGATAGTGCCTAATGCGGAAACTAGGGCTTTCTGTTGCTTTGGGAACGACTGCAGTACCTCCAATGCGGATATAGCAGCGGGTGATTGAGCTAAATTGTCCATAATGCTATAATTATGGGCCTCTTTGGAGTAGTTACCTGCTTGCCTATTAGGTCCCTTTTCCATCTTTGGTAATGGTCAAAGGTGCAGTCAGCACACTACTACTATCCCCTGACGTAGTGGGGTCTGGTGCGGTGTCATAACTGCGATTCCGTGTTTGGAAAAACATTTCTTCCCCAACCATGTAAATTTCATGGCTGTTTTTCCCGGAAACATTTGGGTGTTGCTGCTGAGTGATGACTGTCCCTTGGTGGGGGAAAGATTCTTGCATAACAGAGGGTTGCTGGGAAGCCCCTCCCTGTCCTCAGTTACTCTGAAGCTTTTTTAACTCAGGGAGATTGGGACAGTGGTGAGTATAGTGCCCATACTCACCACATATTGAACAAGAATGGTTTGTTCGCAGAGGTGGCATTTTTCCTTGCCGTTGGGTATTGCTTGGCTCCTGGTTTAGATTCTTGCTAGACTTTCCTCCAGCTTGGGATCGTGGTGGGTGCTATTGGTTGCTGCCCCCCTGTCCATGGCTCCCTTTGTGCTTTTTTTTAAATTTTTTCTTAACCACGTTAGGAGGGTAGTTCTCCTGGTTATACTAGTGTGGTTGATTCTCGGATGGTTGCACAAATTTCTCCTGTGCGTTGGTTTGCGTAGGTGTTTCGTGTGCTTGGGACTGAGCATAATGATGTCCCTTGTTTGCACCTGGTCATTGGGGGGAGCTCTTTCGTCAATGCTTCTTCCTACATATTGGGTCCCCTCAGCCGGAGGATAGGGTCCTCCCTAGCGATACACTTGCTCCCTATTGGTCAAATCTTGTTGAGGCATGTGATGACTTTGAAATCCGGGTTGAGACATGTTCTAGGTAGAATTATGTGTGTAACCGGGATTGGAACTACTGCTGCCTAGGTACCCTTAGGTCATTGAACCAATTAGTCCTTCTACAGAGTTTGAAGTGCCTTGCAATTCTTGATAATTTTGTGGGCGCGGGGCATTAGGCAGGATATTGTAAATGTATCCTGACTGCATATAAATCAGTTCAAGCTTCTGGGATTTACTGATTGCATCTTCTTTGGAAGTGGGGTATTTTTGCGCCACATCCTTTTAAGTCTCCACCATTAGAGTTTTCAAGAATAAATCTAAGAGGACTTGATCGTCGAGTTTAGCTTTGCATAAATTGCGACACCGCCTCCACTCATGAATATGGTCAGAGATATGGATGGTGGGGGTTTGTCTAAAATGAGTCAATAATTCCATTCTTGAATCATGGTGAATGGGTATCTGAATATAAGTGAGGAATGTAGTAGTGAGGCCGCTAAAGGTTCCATGTGAAGCAAGAGGTTTCTCCATGTACCATTTCGCAACCACTCCCATAAGAGTGCGTTGAAATAGCCTCAATCGAATAGTGTCGCCAATGATGCTATTTGATGAGCACTACAGGTGAAAGTTCATTATATGATTACCTAGGTCTTCCGCTTGCTTGGCTTCAAACTTTGGTATATCAGAAGGGAGCTTCGTGGGCATGGGAGGCCATGAAGGATCATGTGTGATGGGGTCATTTGTGAGCTTGGTTAAATAAACTAGATTTAACACAGCTATGAAGGGTGACTGGGAGATTGACGCCATGGAAACATGTGAAGACACGAAGTTCTGGTTAGAACGAGGGTTAGTCTGTGACGTGCCCTGATGTGTGTTCCGCTGGCTTCCCAAATGGGATGTGCTCCTTTGCCCCCAGGGGTAAAGGGGGAAGTGGCGTGCAGTGTGGTGTTGGCAGACCAAATAGGGTTCCCAAATATGGTTGGTGCAATGAAGGATGAACCAATGATGGTGGCATCGTTCTGTCTTTTATGCCTAAATGGCAAAAGACCTAGAATCCATCCCTGTAATGGGGGGAGGTCCAAAAGACAACTGGATCGATGAGGTTCCATTGGGACCGTTTGGGTGTCAACCAGGTTTAGTTTTGGAAAAATTTGAGGGGAAAGAGTCTAGGTCAAAGCGAAGTTATGGCCACATACATAAAACAAAGAGAAAAATAAAATGATTCTCCCTTTAACTTTAATCTATCTGATCAATCAAGAAAAAATATTTTCTTTATTCATTTTGCGCATGAGACTCAAAATCCTAGAAGACCTATGCATCCTCACACACTCAAAAGTAACTAGGCCTTGAGAATATTTCTTGCGAGTGCTGGCACAACATCTCGTAAGAGCTGGCGACTCCCCCAGTCAGCCGAAGAGAATCCACCAAGGTAAGGGTAGAGGGTCTGACGCTTGCTTGCACCATCACCTATAGGGTAAAGGATGCCCTAGTTTTTGGCCACTAAGAACCACCATCCCACGTGAGTGTTTGAGTCTTGGGATTCTTAGTAGTTAGCTAACAGTATCGAGTATCATTCGGGTCAGGTAGCCCCAACTGATATTGCACGCACTGCACCTAAGCCTAACCCCCTCTGAATCGGGTCTCTGCTCCGCTCGGGTTTTCTTTTCCGTGGGATGATATTTGGATTTTGAAGCTCCCTAAATACACAACTTCTATGTTTCAGTATGAAGTGTGATCAAGGCAGCTTATTGGATGCCTACCCCCTTGATCCTAACTTAATCTATAAATTCTCTTGTGGCCCCTGTGGAGAGAATTTAGTGAGTTGGTTTAAGTTATTTTTAGGTGGATTTATTTGCTTAGTGGGTGAGTATATGTGAGCAGAAGGTGAACAAGCTCATAGTTTAAACATTTTGATATTGGTGATCCTTTACAAAAAATCCCTAGATAAACTATGTTATCTTGTTCCTGGCTCAAAATGGAAAACGTGTGTGGATAATGGGCCGCTTTTAAATATTCCTAGTTAATCTATGTGAATAACTAAAGGGAGATGGTGAATAGAAAATATAGAGCATTCATATGATTTCCTAGGATCACCGAAGGGTGCAAAGGCAGCAGAGATTACTTGCTCTAATCAGTGATTCAAACCTAGTCCCGAAATTTCCTAAATGCAAAAATTGACTTAAGCTAAACAATTTCTACACTAGAAAATAAAACTAGGTTACTTGGACTAGTTAATATAAGTGTGCATACCAGAATTTGCAAAACATAAATCGTTCGGAAAGAAATGGTTAATTCGCCCCCCTACTTAAACTATGTGAAGACTTTTGCAAAAAACCAACTTGAATGAAAACTAACTCTATGCCTATAGAAAGCAGCAAAAGGAGAGTTCTCAGAAGCTGTGGGGTATCAACACAGGTGGTGGAAGATACATTAGGGGCTGCTCAGCATACTTACAAGCATAAAAATGCATAATATAGAGAAAATAATCTTATTCTATAATTTGTGTGGAAAGGGGTCTGACAGGTGTGCTTTCCTACATGCGGGTCAATTCTAAACGCGTGCACTGTGCATCTATGAGAAGAAAATATGTGCAAAAATCCTGCAAGTAAGAAAAAATTACAAGCTGCCTTCTTCAGTCTGTCACTCCAGTGAAATTAGGGACTGTAAGATGGGCCACAGGACTGTCAGCTCCACTCTAGCATACACAAAGGGTCTCCTGCATAATATGGCACAACCACATAAAATTGGAACATGTCAGTGGAGTCGACAATCCTGTAGTGGTGTATTTGTCGTACGGGTGTACAAAATCACACTAGTTTAAAGAGTGTGGTCTACTCTTTAAACTATTGGTTATAGGTAGAAAGTGGTGGAGCTCAAAAGCATAAAATTTAATGGAAACAGTATGCTAAAGTATGCTCTGGTTAAACTAAAACTAAAACACAAATATACAGAAGCTATCAAAGAGAGTCAAAATGATAATAATACCAACGACGACTCAATGGCCTCTTCTTATTAAACGTTTGAAATGGAGAAGAAATTTTACCCACTTGCCAAAGGGCACCTAGGCAGTGGCTCTAGGTCCTAATGCAAGGATGTTTCCTTCCAAGCCCTGCCTCTAATGCAGTCTCCCTCTGTCTCTCTGGCGTGGTGGATTAGAATTGTTGGGTGGCCAACGATCGAGTCCTCTTTAGCTCCAGCTTCGGGTCACACACTACTGGTGTTGCTTGGGAAACTTTGGCCAGCATAACAATGTGATCACCATTTCTTCATCTCTTGGTGGCTTTATATAGGGGAGTTTCAAATCCTCCTTCCCTCCCTTGGTACATGATGGATGGTGACCCAAGGGAGAGGTATGAATCCATTGTGGGCTTCACATATTCCTTTGTGTGCTCACATGATGTCTAGGGAGGCGCTGGTGGCTGTTCTTAGGTGGCTTCATATAAGGAGTAACTTTCCTTTGCTTGGTGTGGTCCCAAAAAGTGAATTTTTTCCATTTCTAGGAATGCACGCTTATCGAGAAAAAAGGCGTGCAGAAGGCGATCTTCTCGAAGGATAAAGCACGCAATCCAGTACTTATGACTAGTTCAAATCTGATTTTCTCAAAACCTTAGAGATTTTAAATAATTTCTTGATTCCATAATGTATTCTTGCCCTATAAATCCTTAGGCTTGACATTAATTAATGCCATCTTCTGCTATACGATTTTCCAGTGTTAACATCAAGTTATCACTATATCATTGTCACTGCAAATCACTGTATAATTGTCGACTACCACAAATTTCACTTCAAAAATGAATAGTCATCAAGGCATTGTCATTACATTTCTCATGAATGAATAATCATCAATGATGTATCACTTTCATCATCGTATCAGGCTTCATACAGTGCAACAACTATCTGGCACTGCTAGCAACTGATGGCATAACCCAAGGTGTCTTAGGTCATCCCAATGCTCTACAATCAATGCTCTCAAATTTTGTCCCCTGAGAGCTACCATCATATATGTAAGCATGTTGTTTGACTAGTCAAACCCTACAATCCATCATTCTCTGATAGGCTGTATAACTTGATGATGTTCCCTTCACTAATTTCTACCCTGCAACATCACAGTCAAGTTATCCTAGGTTATCATAGACATTGTCAACTCAAGTTTCTACTAGTCAAAGTCAACATATCAATTTCAAGTCACTAGTTTCAAATGATGAAATTAGTGACTAGGTGACTAAAAAAGTTAGTCACTGCAATTATTTAAAGTGAATTACTACTAAATTTAATGAATTTTAAGTGACCGAACTATAAATGACTAACCTTAATGACTATTTTACTCTAGGGATAAAATATACAACTACATAGTAAGTGACTAAACTAAAAATGACTAACTTAAATGACTAATTTAGTCTAGGAATAGAATATATGACTAGATAATAAGTGACTAAACTAAAACCGACTAACTTAAATGACTTAAATTAGTCTAGGATATGAGTAGATAATAAGTGACAAAGTTAATAATTATTAATGTAAATGACTATTATAGTCCAAGAATAAAAATATGAACAAATAAGAAGTGCAACAAGTATATGAATTACTCATTTTTGTTAGTAATTCTCAATTGTGTCACTCCGGAAATGGAAAATTGCAATTTTGATACCAAATTGTCACATTTCACTACAGGGGTCTCTGAATCCATCTGCAACGTTAAAATTTAGAGACAAAGGGGTCTCTGAATCCATCTAAAATTTTGGAATTTTGAATAGCCTTTTGTCTCTAAAGTTTAACATTAGAGGGTTGTTTCTATTGTCACCTTAGCAATGAATCATATCACTTTGGATAACGTATTGAATCTTGGGGATATCCCAAAGCACAAATTTATGGGGTCTTATGTGAGACTAAATCACTAGCACTAAAAACCACCCCCCCCCCCCTCATATACATTAATATACATATGAAATGTGCCCTCAAACCTGGTTAAATGTGCTCTTTATACACTTGTAAGCATCATATGTGATCTGAAAGCCTCTTGATTTATTCAGTGTATATATAAACACACATGATTCTTCTTAACGACTATTACCACCACCAAATTTTCACCCTAATCTAGTTCTTAACAATTAAATATATAAGTATACATAAAATTAGAAGGGATGTGTATTAATGCAGAATAATGACTTGAACATAGGGAAGTGGTTCGTTTTCATAATTAACATTTACTAATTTGGAAGAACATAATAAAATAAAATTAAACAAATAAAAAAATTCCATATAGTTATATGAAATTAAAATTTTATAATTCCATCTATTTATATGAAATTAACAATTTACAAGGTGCAAGGGATATAAATCCTCCACCATGAATGCTAGTATATTAAGGTCCATTGTTCACGTTATAGTCTCATTTTGTGATCTTTTCGTCCTCTTGTAATTGTCTAAGAATTTATTTCCATATCTCATTATCAACATATATTAGGCTTTTGTTTTAAAATCATTTTAGTTTAGAGAGATTGTTTTCACTATTTGCTTAATTTTTTCTAACAACATAGAAAATAAAAGGAATTATAAAAGTCAATAAAAAAGATAAAAATATAGAAATAAAAGACCAAAAAACGAATAAAAAATAGAAATACTATTTAAAAAAAATATAATATTTGTGATCTCTTCATTGTAACAACCTATTCCACCCTTTTCAAATCAAAGGACTAGAAAAATGAATAAAGAAAAGAAATACTATTTAGAAGTCATGAAATGTGTGAAATATTCCTTATTACAAGCTATAACATTCTATTCATTACCCATTTGTCACCCATTTAAGAGTTCAGAGTGCCCTCTTTGTTTCCCTCTTTTTTTTTTTAAGTGACCTCAATTTTTCTTTTTTCTTTTATACTTCCCTCTACATATTTATTAATTTGGTGGGAGTTTAACATTATTTATTTGCAGGGAGTTTAAAATTTCATGGTTTGAATGTCTGTTTCGACTCTATCATTCCAGACCATAAGGTAATCATCCCACCAGACTCTGTCCTTGCAGACCGTAAGGTATTCATCTCAAATGTTGAATCCCAAACGTTGAATGCATTTGATAGATTTTGATTAATCCCAAACGTTGAATGCATTTGCTAGATTTCGATTAATCCCAAACGTTGAATGCATTTGCTAGATTTCAAATAGGGTATTTTATTTAGAATGTGGTGTATTCTAATAAATTTTGTGTGAGGTTCCCATAGGATAACCATGAGTTTTTTTTTCATTTTGGAACAATATGGAAAATTGGGGGCATTAAAGAGTTCAATGGGTCCAACTATGGCAGGGAAAAAAACTCAATTCACTTAGTCTCTTCAGTGTCAGATAGTGAATGTTGGAAGAGAGAGGGGGGATGTTGCATTCAACAATAGGCACTCACAGAGGCCATTACGTTTCGAATTTCGATGGAGTAGTGAGTCATTATTCAATGAGAAACACTTCTAGTACTAGCCCTAATTCTACTTCTTCTCTTCTTCCTATCTCCTCCCCTATGTCCTCATCGCTAAGAAGGTTTCAAGGAAGGGTGCATTGTCATATGTTAATATAATGTAATGAAGGAATAAGTTTGTGGATGCAATTGGTATCTATCAATTTATCCTGGACACAGAGCCTATCACCATCGAAGCTCACATTTGAAATGGAATTTGTCTCCAAATACAAGGTCTCATTCTGAAGAAATTTGATTGTTTTGTAGAAGCTCTTTCGCTTTATCCCTAGAATGATTATCCTTTCACGCACTGTATAGTTTTATAAAAATATGAAGAGCACTTTCCTGATGTAGTTGAGATTTTTTTCTCACATCTAATACTATTTGTGGTTTTTTTCTTTTCTATACTTATTTTTTGTGTTACTTGTTTGTTCAAGCTTCTTTATAGTAGTAGGTTTTTTATATTATATTTTGAAACCAAATGCATTTGAATATTGTTAGGAAAAACAAAATATATCTATAGTAACTATGGCATCAACATAGAAATGTGAAAATTACATGATCTCAGTTTTGAAAAAAAAGAAACTATGTCAGTCCTTATACATTCTATTGACACAATTTTTTGGATGGCATTGTTAGACCTACGAAGTTTCATGAATGTCAACTTTTCAAAAATTTATTTTTAATGTACCGAGCCTTTTTAAGGAATCTGTACCTATTATTTATCAATCAATGTTGATTCCATGGCATGGGCATATACTAACTCATGGGGTAACACTTCTGCAAACATATGCTACAAAGAAGCCCGAAACATAGCTGATAGGATTTTGAACTTGCTTCCCTTTCATCAAATAGGAACTCTTGAGTCTTTGGCATAATATCCTCACAACATTCATAGTCAGGGTTATTAACTTATTTTAGACAGATTAATTTCCTCTAAATTATCCATGCATTTTAGAACTACCCAAAAGAATGACTTTGTTTCAGGGATACATATTTACCCTCTTTACCCAATATATCACAGTGAATTCATTTTCTTGGCAGTTTATCATATTTATTTATTTATTTATCTAATGTTCCATTTAGTGTAGATTTTCCATGAAATTATGAGCTTCTATTATGAACGATATGAAAACAAATTTCCTTTTCACAAAGACACATAATTTCTCTACCAAATAGCAACATAGTAGGACATAAATAGTTTCACAAACTTTACACAATAAAATACACAATTTTTCTAGGGAACCCAATAGGGAAACCGTCGTTTGCTTCATAATTTTATTAAGGAAAATTGAGAAACAAATCTAATACACATACAATGATCCGGATTTATGCAGGAACGCAACTTAATAAACATATAACCATAAATATAAATATGCAGTGGAAAAAATCACTTCATTTCATTAATATCAAAGAACTGAAATTTGCTTACAGACAGAATGGAAGGAAATAAACTAGCTAAGGCGCTGGTAGCTAACTCTGAGAATAGATGTGGTGGCTACAGGTCTCTGAACTGAGTTACAATGAGACTCGAGGGCCTATTTATTATTTAGAAACAATGGAAAACCCTAAACATCCAAAACCTTAACCCTAGGAGATGAAGCGCCAAAACTATGGGCCACGTTTGGGTAAGTTGGTGTTTCAACTTCCCGGGGACGTAAATTTGGCATACGATCTCCATTTGATGTGAACCATACCTCGTTAGAAAGATCTATCTAAGGACTACAAATTTTGAGTGAAGAAACATCAATTCCAGGACCCATGTTGCTCCCGGTTTTCCCAAAAAACATCGTTTAGGGCCTCAAAATGGCTCCGGAAGTTTAGGACCCGAAAAACTACTAAAAATAGTAAGTTGTGCCGAAATTGAAAAAATGAAAGAGACAATGGTGGGGTCCCAAGTGGAGTAGGTGGGTGACCACCAATATCCACCTGGATCATTCCTCCCCCCTTTGGAAGCAATGGTCCCCATTGCGTTAAGTTCCTCCATGAGATGAGGAAACTTCTGCTGAACTTGGTCCCTGGTGAATCACTTTCCTTGGTGCAAGAGTTGGCCAACTTTGAAAACCCGATACAGTTGGATATTCTGTTGTCAAGTGTTCTTGATTTGCATGTCCATGATATAATTGGTGGTGGCATGTTCCATGCCGTCTGGGTTAAACTCTGTTGGTGTGAGTTGTTCTGCAATGTCAGAGGTGTCCAGTAGAGGTGGGAAGTAAGGACGAAGGAGGTCCACATTGAATACTGGGTGCAGACCAAGGAATGGTGGAATAATGAGCTCGAAGGAATTGTTCCCTACAAAATTTATGATGGTGTACGGCCCATATCGGAGCAGGCGAAGCTTTCGGTGGGGTCGAGTGAGGCGCTCCTTCTGCAAATGTAGCCACACTTTGTCGCCCACCTGGAAGTTGTGTGGCACCTGATGTTGATCATGGCATGGCTTGTACTTAGAATTAGCTCTATCCAATATATCATGAACCTATTGGCGGATGTGTTGAATGCACTCGATGAAGCTATTTGCTTTGTCAACTTTCGACTAGACATGAGGCGAATCGGCCTGAGTAGCCGCAAATGGCATGGTTACGTCAATGGGACATAGTGGTTGGAATCCCAACCCACCTGAAAGGGGTTGTGGCCGATTGAGCTATGGAGAGCCTGATTATAACTGTGTTGTACATAGGGGAGGCTCTCGTCCCATGTGCATGGATGCTTGGAATTGTACATGCGCAAAATGCATACAATCATTTTGTTAACGACCTCTGTCTGGCCATCTGTTTGGGGATGGAAAGCTGTGGACTTGGTGAGCTTGGTGTCCAGCATTGACCAGAGGCTGGATCAAAATGTGTTGAGGAACCTGCTATCCTGACCTGATATGATAGACTGTGGGATCCCAAAGTGCACCCACACTCGTTCAAAGAAGAGTTTAGTAGTGGATTCTGCTGTGGTATTCTTCTTGCAGGCTTCCATAATGGCCATCTTCAAGAATCTATCGACAACCACGAAAACACAGTCATTTCCATGCTTAGTAGAAGGCAGGCCCGACATGTAATCCATGGAGATGGATTCCCAAGGTCGACTAGGGGTAGGTAGCGGAGTATATAGGCCTTGCTTCTTGATGGTCGGTTTGGCAATGGCACAAGCAGTGTAGGATCTGATGTGCTTCCCAGCATCCTTTTGAAGGTTCAGCCAATAGAAATACTTCTGTAGTACTGCTACTATTTTCTCGACCCCAAAATGCCCAACGAATCAACTGTAGTGTGCTTCCCATATCATCTTGGTGCACTCGCTTGAAGGAACACAAAGGTGTCCCAGGTGACATAAAAGTGCATCTTGGAGGTGAAAATTTGGAACTTGTGTACCCCCCAAGAGTGCCTTATATGTGTGGCCGAATTCTAGGTTGCTCTCATAGAGAAGCGGCCAATCAGAACTCTTGTGCCCACAAGAGTTGAGAATGGTGGTGAGCACCACGATCGGTGGTCGGCTTAGATAGTCTGCAACATTATTGGTGCTACCCTTCTTGTACTTGATGTTCAAATGAAACTGTTACAGATATGTGGACCACTTCTAATGGAGATAATTCTGTAACTTCCCTTGTGTCTGTATGAACTGCAGGGGCCGGTGGTCTGTGTGGATGATTGTTTCCTTCCTCGAAATGTAATTCTTCCTTTGTCGACAACTTACACAATGGAATACATTTCTTTGTCATAAGTGAGATAATTGCGAACTGTGTCAGACAATGTCTCGCTGTGATATGCTACTGGATGTCCCTGTTGAGTAAGAATTTCCCCAATAGCATAGTCAAAGGCATTTGTCTTGATCTCAAATGGCTGTTGCAAGTCTGGTAATGTGAGCACTGGGGCAGAAAAAAGGCGATTTTTCAATTCTGTAAATTCCTTCTATTGAGATTTCGACCAAAATAATTTTTCTCTCACTCCTCCCTTGGTGACTTGACTCAAAGGCCAAGTGACATGAGAGAATCCCAACATGAACCTATGGTAGAAATTAGCAGGACCTAGAAAGATGCGAAGCTCTCTTATAGTGGTTGGGGATGGCCAATCCCGAATGACTTGGATCTTGGTTGGATCCACATGCACCCCCCTTTCATCAATAATGTATCCCAGATATTGAACCTCGGTCATGCCAAAAGTGCACTTCTCCAAATTGGCACACAACTTGTGTTGCCGTAGTGTTTGGAGGACTTGTCGAATGTGGTGGAGGTGCTCTTCCCAAGTCTGGCTGAAGATCAAAATGTCATCCATGTACACCACTACAAATGAGTTGGTGAATGGCTGCAAGATGTCATCCATCAACCTCATGAAGCTTGCGGGAGCATTTGTCAACCCAAAAGGCATGAATAGCCATTCAGAAAGGTCTTCCTTGGCTTTGAAGGTAGTCTTCCACACATCGGAGGGTTCAATTGGTACTTGGTGATACCCAGACTTCAAGTCGATCTTGCTAAAATATTTTTCCCCTTTGAGTTGGTCCAGAAGGTCATCAATCCATGGGATCAGGTACTTATTCCAGACAGTGATCTTGTTCAGTGCCCAATACTCAATATAGAGCCTCCACGTCCCATCCTTCTTCTGTACCAACACGATCGAGCTCCCACAGGGTGATGAACTTGGCTGGATGTGACCTTTCTGTAGTAGCTCTTGAATCTGCCTCTTGATTTCATCATTCTCCAGAATAGAGCGTCGATAGATCGGTCCATTGGGTAGCGGCACACTTGGGGTCAGATCAATCGGGTGCTTGACCTGACAGTGCAGAGGAACCCCTGTGGGTTAGGTGAAGATGTCCTCGTACTCCTCCACAACCTTGTCCATTTTTTGTTGTCGTATAGAGGAGCCCTGTCTGGAGGTTGTGGCCATAGTCTTCTTCTTGCCCTGGGGGCAGATCATCAGGAGAACGAATTTCCTGGTTTTGGAAATGAGCTTACTGCATTGTTTTGCAGTAACCAAAGAGATAGCGGCAGGAGGTGGTACCTCTGGTATCCTGTACAACTTATTTCCCAAAGTAACAATAACAACGCGAGGCTGAGACTCATACACAGCATGATGCTTCCACAAGTATGGTTTTCCTAATAATACATCAGAAACATCAATAGGATCAATGTCACATAATACCTCATCCGTGAAGGGCTTGATGCTATAGGGAAGGCGGCACTGTTGGCTGACGCAGAGATCTCGTCCTTGGTGAAGCCACCCAATGGTGTATGGATGTGGGTGAGCTGTGGTTGGCAAGCCCAAATGCTTTACGGTGTCTCCTGAAATGAGGTTCTTTTGGCTCCCATTATCGATAATGAATTGTATCGGGGAACCCTTTACCCACATTTAGGAGTGGAAGAGACGTTCCTCCTCATCTGGATCTTTCAGTTCCTCCTTCTGGATCTTCGTAGTGGCAAAAGTGGTGCTGGGCTCTGCATCAATAAGCTATTTCCCTTTTTCATTGCCCTTGTTAGGTTCTGATTCAGATTCGGAGCATGCATCTGACTCAAAAGCCCTCATCTTGGCCACTAGTGACTCCTTGGCTTGACATTCACTTTTGTTGTGAGTGGAGCTCTTATGGAACTCACACCACTTTCCGATTTCCTTCTTTGGCTTTGCGGTGTTTTTCTTTTCTTGTGGCTTCGACAGGTTGTCTTGAGCCGCCATGCCTTGGCTCTATCCTTTGTTGTACAGTTTGGGAGCACCTTTCCATTGCTTTTGATTTGCAGATCCAAAGTCTCGCTTCTTCTGTTTGAATTTCTGCTCAATCTTGGAAGCATATGGGTATGCCGTACCAAGCGAGGAGATGTCAAGGAACTCCATTTCATCCTGAATGTATCTATGCACACAAATGCGATACTTTAGCATGAGATGTTTCTATGAATCTTTGATACCCAACTTTGTGCGCAGGGTATGGAATAGATTTGTCAGCTCATGCACATCTTGATCCTTATGTTGTCGTAGTGTGGTCCATTGTATGTAGTTGTCCTCATAGCTCCCCACAGGATAGTATTGTTCCTTGATGGCGTCTCAGAAAGAATTCCAAGTTGGTAAAACTGAGAAAAAAGAGTGTTCTATCTAGTCCTTGTTCTCACAGTAGGTTTCCCACCAGTCCTTGACATGGGGGGTAACTTTGAGGAGTGCAAAAATAATCTTCTCCTGGTTGGAAAAGTCATGAACCGAGAAATATCCTTCTAATAGATTCAACCATCTATCTATGACATCTACATCTATTTGACCCTCAAATATGGGAATGTGAAAATTTACTTGTACCTTAAAAGGATTCGCACCTCTAGAGTGACTGCTGGATGCAGATGCGCTACCAGTGGGCAGCTGTTGAAGGATCTGGGCAAAGTTATCCATCATCGCGTTCCTTTGTTTTTCGAGGGCCTCCTCGAGTAATATTGTGATAGGATCTCTTGCTCCCTCATCTTTATTTTCATCCCCCATGGGTGTCCGTCGGGGTTTGCGAGGCTGATCTTGCAAAGGTTCCACCAGATCGAGCCCTAACTCCTCATACCCTGACCACGTTGGGGACATGCAAAGAAGGATCGAGAAAAAGCAGACTGCTCTGATACCACTGATCCAGATTTATGCAAGAATGCAACAGAATAAACATATAACCATAAATACAAAGATGCAGTAGAAAAAAATCACTTCATTTCATTAATATCAAAGAACTGAAATTTGCTTATAGATAGAATGGAAATAAACTAGCTAGGGCACTGGTAGCTATATCTCAGAAGAGATGTGGCGGCTACAGGCCTCCGAACTGAGTTACAATGAGGCTCGAGGGCCTATTTATTATTTAGAAACAATGGAAAACCCTAAACATCCAAAACCCTAACCCTAGGAGATGAAGCACCAAAACTATGGGCCCCATTTGGGTAAGTTGGTGTTTCAACTTCCCAGGGACGTAACTTTGGCATACGATCTCCGTTTGACGTGAACCATACCTCGTTAGAAATATCTATCCGAGGACTACAAATTTTGAGTGAGAAACATCAATACATGGACCCATGTTGCTCCCGGTTTTCCCAAAAAACGTCGTTTAGGGCCTCAAAACGGCTACAGAAGTTTAGGACCCAAAAAACTGCTAAAAATAGTAAGTTGTGCCGAAACTGAAAGCCTGAAAGAGACAATGGTGGGGTCCCAAGTGGAATAGATGGGTGACCACCAATATCCACCTGGATCATACAAGCTATTTCTAATATGAAAATAGGATAATTTTCCTACATGTCCTAGTCCTAAAACTTCTACTTGATAGCTGATGTGCTTCCTTCTCCTATATGCACTAGACGCTCAAATTTCCCAACACAAAACCTTATGAAATAATATACTATTTCCTATCATTGGCTAAGATCTTATTAAATACGAATTTCCCCTATTTCTATGCGCACTCCAAAGAGAAAATTTCATTCCTCAATAGTTCATGCAAGGAACACTTGCCTCGTTCCTCGACGAGCTCTCCTTCTCACAAAATCATGCTAAAAAATTGATTGATTAATTGTGTGCCTTTGATATCCTTATAATATTTTTGATTAGGCTATTTTTAGTGAGTTTTCTAAATTAGGAGTTGAATTGGAGATTTTCTAGTTAACAAAACTCAACACTCTTAGTTCACTGGATCATCCTCAAATTTAGGAGGCTAACTCACTTATTCCTTCAATTCCCAATTTAAATCACATTAGAGGATACATAAATCATCCTCCACAAAATTGGAGTAGTCAAACTACTTCTTGAACTCGTACTCATCACTGGAACTCATATAAGTATAAGAATATTTCCAAATCGATTCCTTGAATCAAGGCAAAGATTAAGGAAGCCATTCCTTGGCTACCTTAAAACACTCTCTCTTAGTGAGGAAGGGATTTTGTACTACTATAAAATTATTTCTGTGATGAACAAAACTACCTCTTTCCAATGCCTTGGTCAAGATTTCTTTCATCTTCTCCCCTATTGGAATGTATTGTATCTTGACTATCCCCTTCTGCACACAATCGATAAGATGGTGATATGAGATCTTGATATGATTTGAGAGATCATGAAACGTTGGATTCTCAGAGAGTTTAATGCAACTATGATTATCATTAGCTATCATGGTAGGCTCCATCCTCTGTCTATAAATTCCCACAGGTAACTTCCTCAGTCAAATAGCCTTGCAAGCTAGCTCACTAGCAACCATGTACTCGACCTTTGTTGAAATCAATGAAACTAATCTCTGCTTCTTGCTATACCAGGAAACTATAGCTAACCCAATGCTAAAGATGCCAACTGAAGTACTCTTCTTGTTTGTGGAGCTCCTTTCCCAATACACATCAGTGAAGCCCTCAAGCCTCACTCAATCAACCTATTTGTACCAGAATCAATAGTTTGTTCTGCCTCTGAGATATATAAACACATGCTTTGTAGAAACACAATTCACTCTACTCAGTTCAACCATGAACGGACTTAGCTAGTTGGCTGCAAAACAAATATCAAGTTGTGCGTTGGAAAAGTACATCAATGATCCACAGAGTTTCCGATATTCTCTAAGATCCACTTGCTCTATTGTAGTAGCACCCACCTTCCTCTAGTTTGTGACTATCAGTGTCGCCATGGGCCTGCAATATTGCATATGATATTTCTATAGAATCTCTAATGTGTACTTTCCCTATCCCACAAATATCTCACAATCACCCTGCCAATCCTCCAAGCCAAGGAAATAGTTCACAAGCCTCATATCCTTCATCTCAAACTCCTTTGCAAGGTCCTCCTTATAATCCTAGATCAAACTCTCATCTTGATTCAGTATAAGGTCATCAACATAGAGAACTAGAATGAGCAGAATCAATCCAACCATGATATAGTACAAGTTGGCATCTTCTTCATTCTTAGTGAAGCCCAATCCTCAAAGGTAGTTTTCAATTAAAGTGTACCATGCTCTTAGAGCTTACTTGAGCCCATAAATAACTCTCTTCAGCCTGCACACATGTGTTTCTCTGTAGAACTTCTCAAACCCCTCTGGCTACTCTATATAGATATTCTCCTCAACAACTCCATTAAGGAATGTTGTGCTCACGTCCATATAGTAGATCTTTTACCCCATCTATGATGCAAGTGATAGAATACTCCTGATGGATGAATACACTTCTAGCGGTGAAAGGTATCCTCATAGTATATGCCATTAATATGTGAGAAGCCTTTTTCCACACACTTGGACTTGAACTTCTCCACACTCCCATATGCTCCATGCTTCAACTTGTACACCCATCTAGATCCAACTATTGTTTTCCCCTCGGGTCATGGAACAACTTCTGGAACATCATTCTTCATGAGAGAAGAATACTCCTCCACCATAGTCTTACAATAAAATTTGTCACCATGACTGTCGATTCATATATCTTGCCATCCGATGGAGTGTCTCAAGTGAATCCCCTATAAATCTTGAAGTAAGATAATACCAGGGAAAAAATTAATTTTGGTTATCACTGCTTAAAACCACTTTTTCAGCATCTACATGGTTTTCCTGAACAAAAGTCACGCATGCACAGTTTCTTCCACTGTAAATTGTGCATATATATGATGTTTCATCTACTCGAAACTCTGTAGGTATGTTCATGTAGGTAAACCTAAAAAGGTAACTTCTAGAAGCTTTGGTTGAGGAATCTTAACCAAATTATAAACCTTGAACCACTACATACCTGCACCTCATCCCTTTGTATATGGAACTAATCCCCTTTTCTTCAAGATCATATGCTTAGAGAAGTGGAACTATAACCTCTTCATCCTTCCTATAAATTCAACATAGGAGTAAAGGAATGAGAGATTATTGAGGCTTGGATTTGTAAATTCATGCTATTTTTTTTGGGTCTAAAGAGCTTGTCATCAACGGAAACCATGTTGTAAGCTTGTTTCCGTTTGATTTTTAATACAAATTAATTGTTCTTTCCTAATTGCATCTATTTTTGATGTTATTTGTGTGATTCCTTGATCACTCACATCGTTTGTAACTGATTATCGATTCATTTATATGTTGTATCCAAGATTAAGTATTTAAATTACCTTTGATTTTATACAGGAGATGATTTTATCTCTTTGAATGTTTTTGACTATTCAGATCTCTTTTAGAGCATCATGGAGAAGTTATGGAAAGCATTTGGAAAGACTCTAAATCATTGAGGAAAATTTGGTTTTGGAAAGAGTTGAAATGACATCTGCATGCACTTCATCAATACGTAAGTGATCCTTTACATACTACATGTAACATGTTTTAGTTATAGGCTAAGGAAAGAGTATTGATTTGTCATTTTGTTTTTAGTTTTCTTTTAGGATTCTAGCAAGATCGCTTCTTTCCACAAAAGGGATTTATCTGGGTAACAAATTGGCGGCTCCGCTCTGGAAGGATTTTCACCTTTGTGTCATTGCCTAACCTTTGATGCCTTTAGAACCTTTTAAGAATTGAAATTTCGTGTTTGAGACCTTTGTTTTTTTTTCTTCTTCTTAGTTTTCTCCATCTGCATGGTTTCTCTTCAAACACAAAGCACAGATATGTGCAGTTATTCTTCAGCAACAGTGCGCATGTGCACTGAACTCTATTTTCTACCTACACAACCCTATGAAAGTTTTGAAAAAGTTAAGGTTTACTTCCTTCAAGTCCATTTTTTGTTTTTATGATCATGTTAGCTTATTTATAGTCTCATTAAGTCTCTGTTAAGTTGATTGGGTGTTTATTTTTGGAGAAATCCCTAATTTGATTTCCTTTGGTCATTAATCCGAGTTTTGTCTTAGTTTCGTAACGATTTGCATATTTTTATTTCATTTTTGTATATTTTGGCATATTTTCTTTTTTTTTCATATTTTTCCTTTCAATTTCTAATTGCCAATCACCTTTGAGTGTTTTTACTTTTCAGCTTTGGAATTTTCACCCAATTTTATTTACTTACACTTGATTGGTTCCTTAGATTACATTAGTGAAGGAAAATAGTCTTGTTGTTCTTTTGTTGATTTGGAATCATCTTGTGTTTTAGAATTCTCTTACATATATTACATTTTCATAGTTAGAATTCTTATTTCCAAAATATGAACGTGAATTGTGCATAGATTACAACTACATAGTTTACATCCTAGAAAATTCAACCATAGATTTAGATCAGTTTCTTTGATTGTCTTTTTGAGGAAAATCACTTACCTTTACAATTTTGGGTTTTGTTTTTTTTGGTTTGTTGATCTATCAAAAAATATTCTTTTGCTTCTGGAATTAGCTATGTGAGTCTCTTTTCTTTTAGTGAATCTCATCATATATTCATTTATGCCTTTTGTAAATATTCATTTCATCAGTTGAAAAGATATTGTCTCTCATTGAAAGATAGTCCTGATTTGAATTTGCACATTTTTATGCTTCTTTTAAAAAATACAAATAAAAAATTTCTTTGAATTGATTTGCATTATTATTTTCTTGCTGAAATTAGTGCATTGGAGAATTTGTTATATTTTCTCTTATTTATCAATTCTTGCATTGTTGGAAGTGGATGTAACCTCTGTCCTTAATTTGATTAGGATTCATCGAAGTGAAAATATTACAATATCATATTCAATTGCATTTAGTTTTGGGTCAAGCCATAAACACCATTGGTTTCATATCCATTTACCCTTTGAGTAAATAACAACCAAATAACACAACGCTAATTAAAATTAATGTAGAATATTTTATATTTTCTAGGGCTCATTCCACCAACTTAGATCAAGTTAGTCCTTTGGAATATGGAATTAGTTAACTTTTCAAAGAAAATATACAAAAATTAGTATCTTGCAGTAGGGAAAAATTCCAATTGTTTCAATTTTGCTTTGGAAAGCTCTTCTTAAAAGAGTCAAGGAAGAGGTCATATCGGACCCAGTGGAGTATGCATACCTAATTCATTGGTAAAGATAGAATATGTGCACGTATTACAAATGGTAAACCTTGAATTAACCATGTCGAGGAGCCTAGGATCACTTCTCAATAAACCTGAGATTTACCATGTCGAGGATCTTTCAAGGGGATTGAGCTTAGTTACTTTTCCCTTGCATGTATATCAAACCACAGAATATTCCCCCACATTTGATTGTATCAGGTGGTAACTTTAGTGGCTATAATATTAGTATTTTACCCAACATGACAGTGGAGGGAAGGTCCCAGTCTACCTGGAACAGACGTTGGCTAGACTCAGTTGGACTTTTTGGAGGCTAATCTTCACTCGATATGGCATAGTGGAGTTACTTGCACCATATTGTTTCATTCAGTGGGTTGTCAGGTTAACTAGTTCCATCAACTAGTTTTTCACATTGATTTATGCGATGTTGGATTTTATCACCAACTAGTGATTTCACTGTGAAAAAAAAACTATTTGTGTGTGGTTTGACTCCTAGTTTTGCTAGCGCATGTTCATTTGGTTGTTTTATTACATTTGAGAGACCTTAGGTGTGGATTGTGAATTTTAATTGTTAATATTTTTAAATTGTTAATAAAATTCAGTTCCAGAATTTACCAACCAAGGAACCCCTCTTAATGAGAATTCTAGTCCTTTTCCTTGCTTTGCAAATTTTTTTCCTCCTTACATGGATACATTGCCATTATCTCAATTTACAATAGGTTTACTGGTATGGTTATTTTCAACTTCGTTGGTCTCAAATACTCAAATTGTTACACCTCAAAAGGACACTTCACCTCAACTTATTTCACCATCTCAACATCACCTAATTCATGTTGACCCTTTACCTTCTTCACCCAACATGCCCTCCTCCCTTTCTTGTTATTCTCTTGGTAAATGCCTTGATGTTAGTATCCAGGTGGCTAGAATAAGAAGAAGAAGAAACAAGTTAAGGAATAAGTCAACCAACCAACCATGGTTGTAAGTGTTGGTAAAGTTGCGGAAAAATCCAACATGCATCGTAAGCCCAAGTATCCTTGAAAGATTTATAAGGGCTACCACTCCCTTATCAATTTTCCTGGTATTCCTCAGCTCTTAGAATTATGGTCAAAAAATTCTTATCAACTTACTGTTTATCTATCAACTAGTGATTGTTAGGTTCCTAGGGAAAACAATAAAGTTAGATTTACTTGTAGGTTATGAAAATTGAATCATCATAATCACATTTTCTCTCACATGGATGAAGCCTCAATTTTTTTGGAAAACCTTACTGTTCCACAACAACAACTTCCAATAGGTTACCATAAACTTTCTCTAAACCTATTGTTAGTTGACGAAGTGATTGATATAATTCCAAGTATAGTCAATCCCACTCATCTATTGGACAGTGAAACACATATCACTAAGGTTGATGAAGCACTATTTGATTAAGTGGTTGGATCTATTTCACATTCGGTTGATACCACTCTCCCCATAGGTAGTAAAATTCATACCACTCAGGTTCTTCTTGTTACTTAAGATTCTTCTACACAAGGGGGCATTTTATCTGTTTCTACAGAACCCCCTCCTTGTACTGAGGCATTTTCCTTTGATTGGAGTAGATTGAATGAACCTTTTCTTCCTTCTTCCATCCTTATCCAAGACATTGTGAAGTCTTGTGGTAAGAATTTTTGTCACACAAATGCCGATGAATCTTCTTATGTTTGTATTTTATCCTCAACTACTTGGAAAGCTTTGAGTTCCCACAGCTTGTGCTTGTGACACATAATATAACAACTTTTAACAGAACCGTTAGTGAACCTTTAGGGACACTTCCTAATCTTCCTATTAAATTGGAAGGTAAACCTTTTTATATTGATTTTATGGTAGTCCAAGGTGATATTTAAGATAGGAAATTTCTAAGAGGGGTGGGGGGTGAATTATTAATCTAAAATTCTTTAATTTTGCTTGTCTTTATTTATTATTCAACTAGTATTTCATGTTCATGCTACATTGAATTTATTTTGCAGGTGTCATGAAGAGAGTTTTCATATTGCATATCAAGAGTTCAATGTAATTCACATAAAATTCATATTCAGCACACAAGGACACAAGATATGAGTGGAAACCATGAAGGGAGAAAACAACGAATATTAGGATGAAAGTCATGTGAAGGAAAGTTTCTACTCCTTATTAAATCATATTTTTGTAGGCTCCAACCTACAAGAGGCTACTACCTCCAAGGAAGCTCCAACTCCCACAAATTTTATGTAGGCTACAACCCACAAGCGGCCTCTACCTCAAGGCTAGATTTGTAGCCCGGGGATTCTCACAAGTTGAGGGGATTGACTATGAGGAGAATTTTGCATTGGTTGCAAGGTACTCATCTATTTGATCTATCCTTGAACTCTCAGTGTATATGGGTTGGCAGATACATTATATGGATGTGAAGACTACATTTCTCAATGGATTTATTGAGGAAGAAGTGTA
This sequence comes from Pinus albicaulis, assembly GCA_034641835.2. NCBI lineage: Eukaryota > Viridiplantae > Streptophyta > Pinopsida > Pinales > Pinaceae > Pinus > Pinus albicaulis. The sequence continues at coordinate 723,579,747 of CM076571.1, read as the reverse complement.
CATCGAGTAGCCAGAACATTTTGAGAACTTTGACATGGATTTGCATGTATGTAGACTCAAGAGAGCATTTTATGGGTTGAAGCAAGCACCTTGTGATTGGTAGGATAAACAACTATTTTGTTGGGTTGGGCTTCACAAAGAGTGAAGCAGATGCAAAATTGTACCAGATTGTGGCTGATGGTAAGCTTTTGATTATCATACTTTATGTTGATGATCTTATTCTGATAGGTGATGATCTTATTCTAAAATTTTAGAAGATTCTCTCTCTAATACAACATGATGTAAGCCAAATTTTGAGCCTTCTTTAAAATCCACAATGCCTAGTTTCCTACAAAGGTGCTTATTGAGAATTCATTAGGGAAATGATTATATTTAATTCTCTTTTACTTGATAAATTCTTTTGTTTAATTTTAACTTATTAGTTTTGTTCCTTATTATTATATGTGTGAAGCATCAAACAACTACCAAAACAATAAGAACAATGATAAAGTATATAGCCTGCAAGCCAGGGCCAAAACCTCTCCTCTTGAGATGAAAACCCTCAGATATCTTCTCTTCCTTATAGATTCTTCAATTGATGAATTACATGAACTTAGGATTAAGACCAATACCCACCAAGACAGAGACAAACCTCTCGAGATGACGTGAAACTTTGATCTAGCTAAACCTAGTCAAATCTCTTCCAGTAGAACTTCCTCAACCTCCTGCTACAATATTCTTGAACTCCTACTGCATATCTGAAGTTTTGGCCTCCCTGCAAATGTTGTTGCCACACATGGGAACTTTGATATTCTACTAGAGCCATTCTCTGACATTCTCTTTCCTTTCCCTAACTCCTGGAGCTTAAGAGAGACCCTTGGTGACATTTTCTTGACCTATTTGCCTCATTTTTCTCCAAGATCAAACTTGTATATGGATACCCTAGGTATGCAAAAAATCCCTAGTCCTCTTTAGCATGTAGGAGAGAGATTTAGCCCAAAAAACAAATCGCCTTTGTTCATCCACTTCTTTTTTAACTTCTCCTTCCTCTTCTTCACTAGAATGAGCAATGAGTGTGTGTGAAATAAGGTGGATGAATTATATTTTATAAATAGTCACTTCAAGGTGGACGTGGTTCTTCCTTTTAGGCCTAATTTACAAATTCCAGGTTGACTTGGTCTTGGAGGGTATTCTAATGCTTTTAAAGACAAAAATATTTTTCTTTACAAGTTACAATTTTCTGAGTGAGGTATTCAATTTATGACAATGACTCTTTTGACTTCTTGACCTAGGAAAAACCCTAGAAGCACTCAATGGGTATTTGACCTATAAAATAAAATAAATTGAGCATGAATCCATGCTCAAAAATAATAATAATAGTTTTTATTTTCGTTTTATAATTTACAAGAATAAAAAATACATTTCATACTTATTGAGACCGAACCTAGTTACACATTTTTCAACACTCCCTCTTAACTAGGGAGGTATTCATAAGAGTTACATGGATATTCTCAATCTAAAGAGATATCATAAGAAGAGTTGTATTGGTAACCCATTTTTCTAGCTTCATATCAACCAACATTTTCACATAGAAAGGCCTTGAAAAACAACTATATCTCTCCACAAGATCAGATCACAATTATGGTGAGACCAATGATTTATAAAAACCATCATCGTTGTCTCTCTAGGTACATACTCGGCTTTAGTGTTCACTGAGTATGACCTTCTCTAGACCATTATTTTCTTGTATATATAGTCCTCAAATAATATCGTTCCATGACTACTCTTGTCTGGTATTCCCTACAACATCCTCAAAGAGTATCAGATGCTAGATGGTTACCCAATCCTCCATTTTGTCTTCCCAAGTGAAGAAAAGAATGATGTACCTATCTCTCCCTCTCAACTAGGGAGGATATATCAATTAAGCCAAGCTTGTCTCTCAAGTACACAAGCTTATTATTAGGAATATATTTCTTCAATATGTCAGTCACATGTTCATCAATGAAGATATAGTATGGCTACAACACACAATTTTGAACTAGATCCAAAATGTAGTGATGCTTGTTGTTTATGTGATTTTTCTTTCCATGAAATATTGGTTCTTTAGACAGACATATACAACTCGTTTTGTCACAAAGTATCACTATAGGGTCCATCGTTCCATAGAATAGGTCGAATAGAAACTTCCTTAACCAGAACGCTTCACTGTTTACCTCACATGCTGCAACATATTTAGCCTCAACACTAATCAAAGAAAATGTGTATAGCCTTCTACTCATCCATGAGATCATGGAGGATCCCAAATTGAAACATTCTCCTGTAGTGTCTTCCATCATGCTCACTTCCTCCCCAATTGTAATATGTATATCCAACCAAGACTTGGACATCATTCCTCCTATCATATTTCAGGAAGTAGTGGATAGTTCCTTGTATATATCTCAGTATATTATTTTCTACTATCCAATGAACATGTTTTATATCCACTTGTAATTGATTGAGAATGTTTATTGCAAAACACATTTCTATTCTTGTATTCATCAAGTACATCAATGAGCCAATCAATTTTATATATTTGGAAGCATCCACATGGATCGATTCAGAACTCCCTAGTATTTTCAAGTTTGTGATAATAAGAGTGGTCATAGGTTTTCTCTCCATCATGTAAAACATATTTAACATATTTATCACATACTTCCCTTGACTTATATAAATTTCCTTAGGTCCTTTCCAGACTTCTAGTCCCAAATAGTAATGCATCATCCCTAGATCCTTAATGTCAAATTTTTTCTGCTAGTTTCTCCTTACATTCTTCAATTCAACCTTCTACACCTATTAAGAGAATATCATCTACATACAGAAGAATTATTTTAGGTTCTCCATCTACAACCTTGATATACAATTTCAGATCAACATAACTTTTTGTGAAGCATATTATTTGTAGGTATGCATCCATTCTAGCATTCCATGCCCTTGGTTCTTGCTTGAGTCCATATAATTCTTTCTTTAATATGAAAGCATATTCCATATTGTATTTAATTTCAAATACCAAGGTTTTCTCTATATAGACTTCCTCATCAATTGTGCCATTCAGAAATGCAGTCTTGACATCCTTTTGATGGATGTTCCATTCCATCGATGTTTCCAAAGAGATAAATGAACGAATCATTGTGTACCTTGTTTTCATACAAAATTCCTCTTCGTAATCGATTTATTCTTGTTAAGAGAAAACCCTAGCCACAATTATTTACTTATATTTATCGATACTTCCATATGCCTCATGTTTGATCTTGTAGATACATTTGGAAGTTACCACTGATTTGTCTTCGGGCCTTCGTATGATCTCCCAAACTCCATTCTCCATTATATATTGATACTCTTCATTCATGTCATCCTTCCATACCTGATGGTTGAAAATCTCTTCAAAAGTGAATGGTTCAACTTCTATTAGTTTTTTCATGTATGCAACATACCCAAAATATCTCTTAGGTTTCTTATTTTATCTAAATGAGTCTGGTGTTGCCCCATAACCTTATGCATCAAGTAGTGTATATTTCAAATATTTTTGGTCTCTTTCTTGATTCAAGGAGGACCACAGGTTGAATGGTTTCACCTGGACCCTCATCTTCATGATTAGATTCTTCTTCTTCCCTGTTAACTTACTCTTTAGATACTATAATTTCTTCGTCATCATATTCCATGGGAAGTTACTTATATTTTGAATGCAATACTCTCTTCAAATATGACATCTTTACTTACTTATATATGGTGTCCTTACTTTATGTATATTATATATTCCTTATAGGTATTTTTGTAACCGACAAATGTTCCTTTCATGCCTGATGGATCAAGCGTCTTTATTTTTTCCTTTGCTATATCAATATATGCAAGACACCCAAAGATACATAGATGGTATGCAATCAGTTTCTTCCTAGTGATTATTTCTTTGGGAGTCTTTTTATCTAGTTAGATGTGGGGAATTCTATTTTGAATATATACCATTGTCTTTGTAGCTTCTCCCCAGAGGAATTTTTGTAGATCTTTATCATGTAACATTGCGCTTACACTTTCTTCAATGGCTCGGTTCTTTCTTTATGCAACTCCATTTTTCTCGGGATTATATGGGACTAAAAAAGCCCTCTTAATCCAAGATTTATTATAGAATTCTATACTATCCTTGGATTTATACTCTCCTCCATTTTTAGATGTTAATATGTTGACTCTTCTTTCTGTAAGGTTTTCCGCTTCAGCTTTGAGTTTTTGAAATTTTGTAAATAATTTGTACTTGGTTTTCATTAAGTAAACCCAAGTCTTTATTGAATGTTCATCTATGAATGTGGCATAATATAGATGACCTCTAAGTGATGTAGGAGTCATAGGGCCACATACATCAAATTGAATGAAATCCAAGGTTTTTTTTACCATGAAGCACTGCTTCCAAATGGTCTCTTGTTATTCCTAACCAATGCATATCCCTTACATAATCCTTCATGATCTGCTTCCAGGTTAGCTATTCCATATGCTATGGATTTTATAGATGGGATGATCTTGAAATGAATATGACCAAATCGTGTATGCCATAATTCACATGGGATAATTTCAATGTGAACCAAGGCTTGAGCTGGAGGAGATATCAGTCTGTAAAGTCCTCCTTATAGAATACCAATGAATATAGCATTCTCTATATTTGAGTATTCACTCCATACAACAACCTTTCCATTAATGAAGGCTACTATATCACCTTTATCCTCTATACTTTAAATGGAAAGTACTTTCTTATGTAAACCTGGAAAAAATAGAATGTTGTTGAGGTGAATGTTGCTTCCATTCTCTAGCTCTATATAAGTTGATCCAATTCCTCCCGTGGGATAGATATTGTTATCTACAAGTTACATTGAATAAGAATATTTTCCTTTTGATAAGGTTTTCAATTGTTTTTTATGACCTATGATGTTCATAGATGCACCACTATCAATTTCCCAAATGTTTTCATCTTAGAATGTGTCAGTGAGTGGCGAGAAAAGACCTTCATCCTTTTATTTGATTACTTCCTTATTTGAAGAGAATAAGAGACTCCATAATTCCCTCATGCCTTTATTGAAATATATTTCTATCTTTTAACACTTCTTAATGAAATTCTTTAATGTGAGGATATCTTCATGATGCCCTTATCCAACCTTAGATCTGATACCATGTTGAGAAGTCAATAGGGAAATGACGTTTAATTCTATTTTACTTGATAGCTGCTTGTGTTTCCTTCTTACCTATTAGCTTTGTTCCTTATTATTATATGTGTGAAGAATAAAAAAACTACCAAAACAATAAGCACAATGAAATGGTATATAGGATGCATGCCAGGGACAAAACCTCTCCTATTCCAGTAGCACTTCCTCGGCCTCCTGCTGCAAGGTTCTCGACCTCCTACAACATATCTGAAATTTTGGCCTCCCTGTAATTGTTTCTAACACACATGGGAACTTTGATCTTATTCTAGATCCCTCTTCTGACCTTCACTTGCCCTTCCCATATTCTCGGAGTTTGAGAGAGACCATTGGTGACCTTCGTTTGACCTCTTTTCCTCTTTTTTCTCCAAGATCGAACTTGTATATGGATGCCCTAGTCCTATGCAGAAACCCTAGTCCTCTTTAGCATGTGTGAGAGAGAATTAGCTCCAAAAAAAAATCTCCTTCATCCTTCCTCTTCTTCGTTGCATTATCCTTCCTCTTCTTCACTAGAATGAATGATGACTGTGTGTGCCATAAGGAGGACGATTTATCTTCTATATATAGGCTCTCCAAGGTGTATGTGGCTCTTCCTTTTAGGCCAACTTGGAAAATTCTAGGAAAAATTGGTGTTGGAGGGTATTCTGACACTTTTAAAGACAAAAATAATTTTCTTTACAAGTTACATAGTGCCCAGTGGGGTCTTAAACTTATGAAAATGACTCTTTTGACTTATTGACTTAGGAAAAACCCTAGAAGCACTCAATGGTGTTGGACATTGGGTCAACATTCCTTGTGTGTTTCGCGACATGGACTAACCGCCTCTGATGGATCCTAACTCTGGCGATTGTAACAGAGACTAATGCCTACAGGTTTTGGTCTAACGATAATCATGATTCCAAAAACTGGTATCAGAGTGATAGGTCTCGAGTTCAAAACTCACTCGGCTCGCGTTGGGGGGGAGATTGTGTTTCGTGACATGGACTAACCACTTCTCATGGATGCTAACTCTGGAAATTGTAGCGGAGACTAATGCATATGGGTTTTGGTATAATAGCAATCGTGATTCCAATAAATGATTGCTTGACCTATAAAATAAAATAACTTGAGAATGAAACCCATGCTCCAAAATAATAATAATAATTTTTCTTTTCATTTTATAATTTACAATAATCAAAAATACAATTCATGCTTATGAATATCGAACCTAGTTACACATTTTTCAACAGTGCTTCTGTTATGTGGAATTATGAATTACGGATAAAACATATTCCATAAATGTGGTGCTATTCATTTAGAAAAACATATCGAAAACTTTGCAAACACTTTCTCTAAGAGTAAATAGACACACAAAAAGATAGAGGAACTTACTTGTGATCCAATCACTTCCTATTCTCCTTCTGTCACTCTTGTTGTAGCTTCCAATCCAACTTAGATTGCCAAACTAGTTCCTACAAGTAAAAACACTAAACACCAAAGAAATTTCAATATACAGATGCCTATTTATCTTAATTAGTTAAATCGATTGAACATGAAACATATATATCAGTTAGAATCCATCATATAAAAAACAGATACATATATGCGAAAATGAGTAGCAATCTTTATTAATGAGTAGAAGGGGGAGGTTACAACCAACAATCGATTTGATGTCACCAGCTCTAGCATCATCCCAGCCTCATCACAATCAAAATCTCACCAGCATCATATCACTCCTATCACTCTCTCAATTGAGAATCCAACAACATTTCTTTACCAAATTTCTTCCTTCCCTAGCACTAGGATCTGTGCTCAATTTAAAGGGAAACTGAAGGTAGTTTCTCAATCAATGACTTTATAATAATAGGAAAGACATGTTCCCAAGCTCAAAGGTGTTAGATGGACACTTGGATTCGAAGTTTGACACATATGGACTCTTCTAGAAGGCACTGGCCATGTGGAGATTCCGAAATAATCAAAATTTCGCTCCCATTTGACCAGCGCACTCCTGAATGTTAGGAAGTACATTGAAAATCAACCTTGAATGGAGGTAACTGCATATGTAACGCATTTAGTCCCTTGAGAGGCAGTGTTGGTGAGCTCATAAGTGATATAACATATACTTCAAACCTTGGAAACGTTGCAATAGAAGTCATGAATGATTTGTTCTTGTCTTAAGGCATGTAGGAACTGAAATGATAGGGGATGATAGACCCTATTTCATTGGTCCTAGGGATGATGTCTAGTTTGACTAGGTCATTGGGAATGATGCCCAAATTGACCTACAATAGATGCCCCTTAAAGCATGAATCAGAATAATAACAATATTTTTTGAATGAGATTCTTTACGATGTGATGGGCTGGAACTGAAGTAGAGTGGCGATCTACATCAATCTTACAATACATTACATCATGATATATCCTATTGATCATAAATTGCTAAGGGATGCATTCCCATGTTCAACACATAAACTATCTAATAACATATACATAGTGCAGAAAGTCGTCTACATTGGAATGTTGCCCAATATAGACATGCCTACAAATATAGGCCCATGTTTGGATGACGATCTATATGTAAGGTCACCGTACAGATGATGTGTAAAAAAATCCTAAAATCACAGCCCGAATGGCTGAAACTAGATCCGGGGTCTTCTTATCTCGTTCACTCGATTGTTCAGGTACAAGTCTAGCCAAGCGAATATATGATTTGTAGTCGAACATGGTAAGACATCATTTGATTACTAGCCAATTATGTGAGACGTTAAAAATTGCAAGAGAACCACCATTGATGTTAATGGATCTCAAGGTACTGAAGTACATTTCGTAAGGTGTGAATAGATGATTTTATGTCGAACGCTAAACAAAATCTTTCAGTCAAAATTCCGGAAGCGAGGATATTGTCAATACTGTGACAAGCCTCATGGTACTGGAAGATAATGTGTCTAAGTAAACTTCCTGGATGATGATTTGATGTCGACAGGAAAAACATTTATCACGAAACGGGAGTTACTAATTTCAGAGACAAAATTTTACTTGATATAGCAATGTTCAGGCATGACTGTCATGAGAATGAAGGTTTATGAGTATTGTAGAAGGATGAGTATTCAATGTATGACTTCTCTTCCACATATCGACAACACTTTGATGATTTGGTAGCATTGAACCAAAACCAAAGTGAAGGTATGATGAACCATAGGTATGAATGAACTGTCAAGAAGAGTACCCAACCCAAATAGTCACAATGATGGAGTGAAGTGTCTTGTTCAAGAGTGACCTGCTACTGTAAAATTTCTGTTCACTTTCCCAAATTTTCCTCGATCATTTTTCAACCAGTACCTCTTTATTTTTTAACAAGCTTGAGGAGGATAACATATTCTTGATCTATAATTCAACCCTTCCGACGAATAATGTATCACTATTTAATAATTTAATGAGTCTAGCGATGAATGAAACTCGATTCTTGCCATGATCGACAAGCCCATCGCTATTTTATGTTTTAATGATACTGACGACAGTGACAGCTCCATCCTTTTTCATATTTAGGGAGTTTGAAAAAGAGGAAAAAATAAAATTTCGTAGGTAATGTTTTGTAAATATGTCGCTCAGATCCGAAGAAGTGTAAAATAATATCTGAGAGAATCTCCTAGCCAAGTTTGACTAAGGCATTCCTTTTTCATAAATAATCTATCTCAGTCCGGAAAAGGGTTAAACTTATACTAACTAGATATCAATTCATTTACTTTTACGAGCTCGAAAAGACAAGTGCTCGACAATATTTTCACATTATTGGAGTCTAAAAATAGCTAAAAGAAGACTCCAGGGGTTCCTTTTCATTGTTATCAAATCTAGAAAAAGAGATAAACATGTGCTTCAAGTCCTTTTTCATTTTTATCAAAGCTCAAAAAATAAGGATAAAATTATGCTTTGTGGTCAAATCATTCTTGAAATAAATGTGCATGACTTATCTGTTCATTAGTTGCAAACCTATTCAAAACAACATCAAATGGATTAAAAATACCTATTTCATGATAAAAATTGAATAAGACCATAGTCACAACAATAAAAATGATTTTCAAATAATCAAATGACTAATTTAAAGTGTTTTACTATTAATTTTTACCATTTCAAAGTTACCACTTGAATTTTGGAGCTCTGAACCTTTTTTTGCCCCCGAACTTTAGCTGTTGATTGCGATTGATTCCGTGGATGGTTTTCATCGCCGTTTGATCTAGGTTGGTGCCATAAACCACCTATTTCAGTAGTCATTTCATTGCAATTTTTTAGGGATTTGGGCCCCTTAGGGTAAATTATTTTTCAAAAGAGGGAAACGCACCCTTGGGAATTGAAAACTACATTGGAATTCACTCAAAGTGAAGGCTAGGTGCATATGCAACACACTCTCTATTGACCAAGACTTCGTTGGGCGCAATTCACTTTTTTTATTCTTGCATTGTACCCAAATTTTACCTAATTTTTTGCATGAAAAGGAGTCTAATGAGTCTTATGGTTATGTTTTATGGATTCATCAGACTAGAATGACAATTACTTGGAGATAAATAAAGCATGAAGAACAAAACATAATTTCCCTTAATCATCCAGGTACTGTAAGAGCCCTAAGATATTGTGGGTTATTAAAGTACTTCCACTTATCAGGTATGAGGCAACAAATGGGACTTTTGGAGTTCCTTGTTCATGCATGGGATCTGGCAATTGAGGAATTTCAAATTAGGAACTATGTGGTTCCAATTATAGTGGAGGACAGTTACTTTTTGACACATTGGTCGAGGAGAGGCTTACCCATTTTTCTCTCAGGGTCCACTCTCGGAGGCAAGATAGTGAGAGACCATATTTTTCAACATTTCTATCCAGGGGTAGAGCCTAGCAAGGATGGGAAAATAAACATCTGTGATGTTCATTATTTTCCATTGAGAACCATCTTATTCATGATCGTAAATATTGCTGGTACCGTTACATTATATGTAGTGAACAGATCTTATATGCAGTATGTGCTAGAGTGCATGGAACCAACACTTTTCAACTGGGATGAAGTTGTACTCTCTCAAATGAAAGAAAAACTAAGCAAGGAAAAGGGAGGAAGGAAGAAAAAATTCAGTTATGGTTCAATCCTCATTTCTTTTGCCTTAGATTGGATTCCACTGATGCAACCTCAACATGTGATGTTGGGTGTGTCTAACCCTAGAGATCCAAGGATGCAGAGATGGGTAGAACTGATGGCTAGACATGCAGGCCAATCGTCCATCATGTTCTCGACTGCATTCTTCACCTGGTCTAAGCAACAGATTATCGCCATCGATGAGTATGCATATGCAGGTGTCGATTTCCGAGGAGATCGAGACTTAAATTTACCATAAGCTACTTAGTGGGGTGTAATTGGTAAGAATGTTTTAACCGTGTTTTTTATTTTTCTAAGGTTTATAAATTTTTTGTTTTTTGGTGTTTTCCCAAGACTAAACTAAATTTTTAATGTAATGCATATGTGGGTCGACTTCAACCAGTGGAGGAACCAGAGCATGGAGCGGATGAGCCAACAGAGAGGGCTATCGGGAGAGGAGTCCTTTAGGATTTAGACATGGATGAGACTCTTGCTAAGATTTGGCAGCACATAGAGGGATTGACCTTCAGGATTCCAGATTTTCAGATTGAAGAGTTACCCATGCGACTGCAGTGCCACACTATTGGCATTCCTAACCGCTAGATGCAGTTACTACGTAGGATAGCTAGATCGAAAAAATGTTACCATGAGCATCACTAGTTTATTTTTGACATGTTGCAGACATTTTGAGGTTAGATGACCAATGTGTCTTAGGCACAAATTTTTGAAAAACCTATAACTATATATCGATTTGATTTCAGTTTTTTCCTATGTTTATTGCGCAATCATATTTAGTTATGTCAATGTGTCTTTACATATGTTGCAAATGTTTGTTTATAACATAATTCGCTAAAGAATCAGTCAATGTGTTCAATTTTCTGGAAATGTGTTGATATTGAATAAAATCAAAATGTCTTTCCAAAATTCAAACTCTTAGGAACATATGATGCAGTGTTGGATTTCTAACAGTATAAACACTAGTAAGTTGTAATGCCACAAGTTGTTAGTCTAACCTTATGATGATGCGGTTAATACCAAATGAAATGGCATCAGAGAGAAGTTTGATCAACGCACTATACTCAGCGATATTGTTTGTCGATCTACCGATACAAATCCCTCGAAAACTCACTAACTCGCCATTCGGAGTGAAAATTTCTCACGCTGTAGAGGATAGGTTCTGCATTCTACGACTAGCACCATTAGCATACCCAACAAATGGTTCCAAAGATTCAAACATTTGTGATGAAATGTGAAGCAGATTACTAACCTCAAGAAAACTCTGAAAAACAAACTAATATAGTGAATGAAAATCAACAACATATATATATACAATATAATACAAAAAATTACTACACTCATGACTAAGCATAGTAACGTTTCAGATACAACCCATTTTAGGGCTACACCAACGGACTTCCATCGTAATCTACCAACTCATAGGCACCCTTAGCAAGAACTCTTTTGACAATATAGGGGCCATGCCATAATGGCTCAAATTTTCTTTTACCTATTACATCAGCTTCTTGATCATAAAGAAGGACCAAGTCACCCTCTGAGAAAATACGAGGCTGGACATGCTTGTCATATTGTGCCTTTATATGTCTCTTATGCACTTCATTGGCTAATTGGGCTTCACGATGCATTTCATCAAGATGGATGAGGTTAAAAAGATGTGCTTCTTCATCTGAGGTGTCAGGTAACAAGTCGATTTCGAGTTTTAACGACATTATTTCACATTGGATTGGAAATATAGCTTTCAAACCATACACCAATGAAAAGGGGGTAAATCCGGTTGCGTTTCTCACCGAGGTTCAGTACGCCCACAAGACCGAGTATAGGATCAAATGCCAATTTCATTTATAAATCCCTATCATTCATTGAAGCATTCATTTAAGAATATTGTTAATAGCCTCAACTTGTACATTTGATTGTGGATAATGAGTAGAACTATCATGAGATAGTCCTAACATGGAAATCAATTCAATCATCCTGTGATTATCAAAATGATTACCATGATCTGTGACTATAGCCTGTGGGACCCCAAATCGTGCAATGACATGATTAAAGAAAAACAATGCAGTTGTTTGACCTATGTTGTTGAATGTAGACATCACTTCAGCCCACTTGGTAAAGTAGTCTACTGCGACAATAATATAACCATGCCCCCCGGACGAACAAGGATTACAGGTCATGAAGTCAATGCCCCATTTCGAAAATGGTACCATAGAGACAACAGGATGCATTGGCGTTGGTGGTTTGTATATTTTACGATCAAATATCTGGCACGCATGACAATTTCAGACCGCAAGGATGCAGTCGCAAAATATGGTAGGCCAAAAGTAACCAGTGCGGAGTATCTTCTGCATGGTAGCGTATCCAGACAAGTGTCCACCACTAGCCCCAGCATGACAATCATTTAAAACTTTTTTGGCCTCCTTATGGGTGGGGCACCTTCTTAAAATTGTATCAACAACACGAAGTTAAAGTGTAACGCCAATGATCAGATAATATTTGGCTTGGTATCGAATACATCATTGGTTAAGCGAGAGGTATCAGGCTGAAATGTCTGGATCTAGAGATAAATGATAAAATCCCCATACCAAGGATCATATGATCCTATCAGAAATAAATACTTGTCAGGAATAGATGGTTCTAATGTAGTAGCAGTACTATCAGAGGGAAGGTCACAGAGAATCTCAGCCAAAACTAAAGACTTCTTTGACTTGGATTCAATTAATTCCAAATCAAATTACTACAAAATGACAATCCATTTTGAATATTTGACCCCCAAAAATTGACATGATAAAATGTAAGCCATGGGGTTGCAATCCGAAATAACAATGGTCTTTCAGAACAGTATATAGTGGCGAAATATTTGGACAGCTTGAATAGCTACCAAGGCAAGCTTTTCTACATACGAATAATTTACTTTCGTATCATTTAGATTACAACTAAAATAATAGATCAGATGTTCTATCCCATTTTCTACTTGGACCAATACCATAGCAATGGTCATATCAGCCATAGAGATATATAAGAAATAATAAATTTGATAATTGGGTGGATACATTAATGACACCTAGACAAGAGTATCCTTGACAAAATCAAAAGAAGCTTGTGCAACTCGGTCCCAATGGAAGGGAATCCCCTTTTTAAAGAGCCGATTAAATCCTTTAGCCATTTCGACATAGTTGGGTATGAACCTCCTTAGGAAGTTATACTTTCCCTAAATTTTCTGTAACTTAAGAAAATTTGATGGCACGGGAAAATAAAGAATGGCATGGACGTTTAATGGGTCTATTCTAATTCATTATTTTGAGACGACGAATCCTAGAAAATGACCATAACCAAAAAAAAAACACACATTTATGTGGATTGTGGTGTATTTTGTAGTGTCGACAACGTAAAAAGATAGCTCTCAAATGCATCTGTTGATCAGTCTGTCTTCGTGAATGCATGGGTAAATCGTCTAGATATGGTTGAACAATGTGATTGATGTCATTAAAAGCATAATCCATCGCTCTCTAAAAAGTTGCCTCATCGTTCTTTAAACCAAACGGTAGTTTCCAATAAGCGAATGTGCCCCAGGGACAAATGAATGTTGTATTATATTGGTCCTCTGGGTAGATATTGATTTTATTGTAGCTGGAAAATCCATTCATGAACGAAAATATTTCACATCCAGCACAATCGTCAATAATCTGGTTTATAAAGGGAGTAGGATAGTTGTCTTTTGGACAAGCAAGATTGACATCACGATAATCGACACACACTTTGATGGTTCCTTATTTTTTCATAATAGGAACGATGTTGGAAACCCACTCAGTTAGCAAATCAGGTTAAATGAAACCAACATGCAAAATATTTTCAACTTCTGCTTTAATGGCAACGACCTTCTTTGGATGAACAGGACGAAGGCGTTGACGTATCGGCTTGACATCTGGGTACATATTAATAGTGTGTTAAATGATACTAGTATCTATGCCTGAAATTTCCTCGTCATACCAAGAAAATACATCATGGAATTCACAAAAGAGAGAGTGATATGTTTTTAGTTCTGATGTAGAACAAGACACGCCAACATGAATGTTTTCAACAACGCTGGGTTTGGTCGAAATATTGATGGAAATGGTTTCTTCAATATTTGACAAATTTCGCTTGGAATCGATTGCATTAATAGGAACAATGATGGTAATATTCCCATGGTTATCCTTCTGACATCATGGTTTCCATAATATTTTCATTTGTCAAGAAATTTGAGGAAAAAGGATCATATGGAGTACCATAATCTAATGAACGATCTACGCAAACGACTGGTGACAATGATTTCAGATTCATTGCCCAATCTAGATAGATTGATTGCTATGCTAGCTCACTAGGTCTGGGTAACAAAAGGTCATCCAACATAACAATTTCATGATTACCCATACTCTTCCTTAAGATAGATGGAGTGGAAGAGATCACGTAGCACGTCTCTATACTTGCAATTTATGTCGACATTGCAGGCGGTGGTAATGCAAAGGTTCCCATAAGGGTGGAATCCTTTAAGAGTCCTACACTAATGTTTTGAAGTGCGAGTTGGAGTTTGTGAACTAACGAAATAATTCTAGTTACTTGGGAACTGGAGGCAAAGAAGGATAGCTGATTGATGACTCTTATAACACCTTTATGTGGAAAGCCAATCATTCTAAAATATTTAGAGACGATTGCAGTCATAGCATATACCCATGGCCTTCCAAGTAGAATATTATAGTCAAGGGGTCCATCAACAACCTCAACTTCAACATTCACTATTTTTCCCCTACTTCAACATGCAGGTTATTGATAATACCGCAAGGCTATAAGTTTGTCGAAATCTTTCAACGTCATTAGCGATTGAGATAGGTGCAGTGAGCCAAATGACTTCCAATAGTTTAGAGACATAATGCATGTATATTCTCCCTCATAAATAATATTATGATGAACAAGGTGATTGAGAACATTTAATTGGATGGAGAATGCCAATTCTGCTGGTAATTGCAGCACATAGACCGTATGATTAAAGACTACGAGATTAGAATCATGATATCAATTCCACCAATTGTCGACAACAAAGCCTATTTCTGGGAGAGACAATTTTGTAGCACCTTGAGCACTAGGGGATTGAGCCAAATATTTAACTATATTATAATTTTGAGCAGCTCTAGCTCGAGGATTAAATGTCGATTTATGAACGACTCCCTTCGGTCGCTTGATTTTCAGTTCAGGAATAGCAGGTGGCGATATTGATTCTGTAGATGGATTCATAGTCGAGGTATTTAATTGATCATTAGCCTGAATACCATAATATTTATTACGTGTTGACACCAAAACATCTGTAGATGGCTTCGTCACAGATAGCATAATCACTTGGGAACTAGAATTTGGATCTGTAACAACCAAATTTGTGTCTGGATTCGGAAACAGATCTGTCAACACAACTAACGCATGTGAGGTCTTAACCATTTTTTAGACTTGAGTACGATGAGGACAGTCTCGAACAATGTGTTCCTCATTATATATTATGCAAGGGTAACAGGGTTTCTAATTTCTAGACGATTTATGAGATGATATTTCCTGCGAGGTAGAAGTTTTCTTTTTCTTTGATTTCCCTTTTTTCTTACTTTTGGGTTGCTTGTCAAATTTTCCCTTGTCAGATGACATGGCTTGGATTTTGGAAGAAGGCACAGGATTAGATGCAGTAGTGTGCATGCCTGCGCACCGATCATACCATCTCTAGCATGAGAGTCCTTTGATTGAGGAGGAATAGTAAAATTATATCTCAACACATTGGGAATTCTCTCATAGAACATGCCAGACTGAGTATAAATCAAGTATAAATATTGGGCACTAGCAATGACCTACTCTTCAGTGACGACACCACCCTTAGCCACATCCTCAGTTATAGATGGTAACATAGACTTAATGAACCATTCAACAAGGAGCTGATGAGGAACAAATGCCTTAACCATTCTATGATGATGACGCCACTCATGTATATGATAATAAATGTGAGTAGCATTAGTCTATTTAAAATTAGTCAAGAGTTCTGTTCCAATTTCATATCGAACGGGTAACTAGAAGTGGGTCAAAAAGACAGTAGCTAGGGTAGTGAAATTATCAAAAGAAGCTCTAGGTAACTTAATGTGCTATTTTTCGGCCAGACTAGTGAGTGTACGCTGGAAAAGACATAGTCAAATAGAGTCATCATTAAGGGATTTAGATGAACACCACAAATGATAAGTCATAACATGAGTCGACGGGTCTTCCCTAAGGTTTCCATTGAACGTAGGAATATCCAAGGGTAATTTATGAGGTATCAGCGGCCATCAAGGAGCATATTTGATTGGGTAATTGGTGAGCCAGTTTAAATCTAGAAACTCTAAAGTTGCAACAAAGGGAAACTATCGATTGAGGTCAGGTTGAGTGTAACCAGGGTATGATGGAATTTCTTGGGAAACAGACCTTTGAGCACCAACATAAGGAATCTGTTGCTGGTAACCCGGATAGGGGTTGTTTTGATAACCAAACACTTGAGGATTCTATTGACCAAAACCTGGGTATGATACTTGTTGAAATGAAGGTTGTGGAATTTGTGCCTGTGGCTACCAAGGGGTCTATCCACCAATTTTATAACCCAAATTAGGATAAATTGGATTCCTTTTATGATAGGTATAACTTTCTTGTGGTTGTGACATCCCATAATATGGTAATCCAACTTGTGATTAAATGATTCCAGATAAAGGTGGTTTTTGTAAACTATCCGAAGGAGTTGGAGTCTGAGGGCCCAATACTTGATAGTATTGAGTTGAAGGATCCGCCTGAGATGATTGAGGTACAATAGTTTGATTCTGTAACAGTGGTAAAGATGTAGTAACAATTGGAGTTGATGTGGGTGCAACAGGTTGAACCAGTTGATATGAGTGTACAATCATTTGTGGTTGGATAGGCAGAGTGGGCTGCCATTGAAAAACATTCATTTGGACATTAGGATGACCAAATAACGATGAAGTATTGTTAAAGTGGGTGACCATAGGTTTCCCCCGAACATGAGGAGTATAAAAAGACAGAAAATATCGTTCTCCAAATACAGGGAGTCCAGTTGAGATTGTACTGGATAGAATATACCCAGATGGACCAACTTGGTATTTCCCTGCTGATGGATATAAAAGATCAAGTCATTTAGTACTCACTATAGGTTTACCATTTAGAATACGAGATGATGACATTCATGAATTCCATGGATTTGAAGATGCACCAGAGAAAATTCCAGATAAATATTTATAACTTGATGGGACCATAAGGCCACCATGTAAATATGACTCTGGTGAAGTTGTGAACATCAACGGGGCATCGAGAGTAGGTGTTGTCGCAATTGGAATAGGTGGTATAACCGAATATATTAGTTTAGGTATGGTTACTTGAACAAATGTATACCCTATTGGATCTACGAGAACTTTAATAGACATAGGATCAACAAAAGCAGAGGCAGGTGATTGAGGAAAAGACTCATAGAGGTAAAGCTCCGCCCAAAGATGAGTTGGAGTTAAAGGCATTTCATCTTGTGGTATTTCTTCAATTGAAAGTAAACCAAGTGGAAGGATTTCACTGTTAGGCCCAAAGTATATTTCACGAGGTTGATTGCGTGATATGGGAGACTCAATGGCTACAATATATTGTGGGGAAATATATACATGAACAACTTGTGGTTGTTCGACTTCAGGATGCAGATGGGCTAGCAAAAAAGAGAGAGGATCTCAATCAACTTCCAGTTGAACAACATCAGGTTCGGGAGGTATAGTCTCACTGATTCGATGGATCGTGACCACGGGTAGCTGTGAGGACTCCGTCTCGAAAATAGTAGATGAACCAGGATTTTTAGAAAACACTTTTGCTAACTCTGGTATATGCGAATATGATGCTTCACCAAATGTATTGATGGTACTAGTTTCGGTAGAGCGATGTCGCCTTCACCTACCAGAAGTGGCTTCCAGTGGTAAAGGTGGTTTCAATGCAATTCTACGTGAACGACAGGGAAAGGGATGTTATTCTTCCACAATGAATGATTTATTTTATGACCAAAAAAAATAAACAAAATAAAAAGGTAATGCTAGGCAAAAGGTTTACCAGGAAACTGTGAACTGCAGGATACTTCCTGGCAAACCAAGATTTTTGGGAAGGCAATCTCCCCGAATGTTGTGTTTGGTGCATCACAATTACAAGGCAGACGAATCGGTTCACTATGGATGGACAGCAACCTAATATTTTCCTCCCAAATATACCCAAAGGTAAGTGGAGGCCCAAGTACGTATTAGCGTTGTCCAATGTGAAACCACACAGTGAGAGCACCCCTTTATACTTTTCATACTATAACACCACCCGATATACCCGAAGGTACATGTACAAGCTATGATATACCTACGTACATGGAGTGAGGTATCACACTTAGAATTTATCGCAGACAATTAACAATAGCTGCTATGTTTTATGACACCGGAACACATCTCTAGCCTAGACCTTCTAAATTTTATCGTTATGGTTCCAATGTTTTTTAGGTAAATTGATGTAAATTTTAAGTTGATCTTGTTTATCAATTAGACTTTCAAGGTTCACCGTGATGATGTGATGTAAATTCCTAAAATGAAAACTAAAATGAGAAGAAAACTTTTCAATTTTAGCTTTTTCAATGAAAATCCTAGCTACCAAAGGGAAAGAGCAATCAATTTTGAGAGTAAACAACAAAGAGCACAAACTAATATGCAGCTTTCCTAATTTTTTGTTATGCAAAGCACACAATTCACTATACACAAATGCAGGTTTTTCTTTTCAGTCCCCTTAATGTGAATGCAAAAAGAAAACTCTATGCATCAAATCAACAAAAAAGAAATGCTTTCTTCTTTGATAAACGATGAATTTAACAACAATTTTTCTTTTATGAAAAACGAAAAATGGAACTACAATTTTTACTATAGGAAAAGAAGAATTTAACGACAAATTATTTTACGAAAAAAATGGATCTAATGCAGAAATAAAATACTTTGAATTTGATTTTTCAATGATAAAGAAAAACACTTAAAGAGACATTGAACAAACTTAATTTTCAAAGGAGGAAGAATGAAGAAAACTCATTGGTCTCTATGAGGTATTAGATAATTGAAAACACAACAAACAAATGGTTGAGTATGATGGAAATGAAAAATTCAAAGGGAATTTGGTTGGATAAGGGGCACTTCAAGACTAGCTTTCCATGGATCTGAGCAGGCTTTTATAGATGGTGAAGGAGGGAGTTGGGATCCCTATTATTATGGGATTGGCCCTATCAACAAGGAAGGTTCCATGGGAGGTGGCAAAACCAATTCCCTTCCATAGAACTCCCGCAACCAAACCTCCCAACTCAAGATAGGCAGTGATTTGTGAGTTTGTTTGTACTCAACTTCCGCCATCCATATTTAAAAAATAGTCCCTAAAATGGGTGGCGCGATTGCTGCTCTATGACAGAGCGCCAAGTGGCGCGACCTCTTTACAGGATTTCCCTGATTGGCGCGAGCACTGAACTGTCTACCCGCGCCAATGCAAAAAGAGTTGTTTTTCATGAGTTTTGCAAGGAGATGTCTCAAGGGAAAATGAAGCTCATACTCAGAGGGATGCATTGATGATGTTTTCAAGGCATGATAGTGTTCACAGGTCACATAATCGGTCCTCCATTGTGCGGGACGGGGAATGGTAGGGACGGTGACAAATTACTGTGTAACAAATGCCCCCTAAAGCATGAGGCCCGAGAGAGAGAGGGGTGAAATGGTTTATGAGAACATGTCCAACTGAAGGCCCGCCGTCGGAAAACCTGCACAGAAAGATACAACTAATATCTCAAGTACATGATGTATATATATGGTATGGACGCAGCCATACGAACAGAGTATGCTATAATCCGGATCCAGGGTATGGGCACAGCCATCCAACTAAGATCAAACAAATAGACTCAGGTATGGTCGCAACCACCCAATCAGTGAGTCATGTACATAATGATAATAATCCACAATCGCAGCCTGGATTACAACAGACACAATCCAGGGTCTTGCGCTCCATCTCGACCCAAACAAGTACAAGTTCGAGCATGTGAGTATGTGAGCTGATGTCGAACATGCAAGAACATCGTTTGATTACCAGCCAATGATGAAAGTTGTTAACAGACGCGAGAGAAACCACCAATAATGACAATGGTCCTCAAGGTACTACAGGTACAATCTACGGCGTGTGAATAAATGAGTTGACGTCGAACACCCGCAGAATCATTCGATCGGAAGTCAATGATGCAAACTTCACGTCGAATGCGACGAACCTGCCATTGAGGCATGCAGGCTCCAAGGTACCATCAGGAGTCTCTAGACCAACTTCCCGGATAATGAGTTGAAGTCGACAGGAAGTGACCTTGATCGAAGGTGGGCCATAATGATTCCCACATCATCGACACGAGACAGAGGAACATAATGTTTTGTTGTGAATCGGGGCCATATGAGAAACAGAGGAAGGTTGATATTCGCAGAGGCCAACTTCTCTTGAACATATAAACGGCACGATAATGGACTTGGCAGTATTTGACGTCAACAGATCAAAGGTCATGGCGACGAGGCAGTGAACAGATGAGAGGTCAAAAGAGATTACCCAAACCCATGGAAGCAAAGTGAAGCAACGATATGAGATGTCCCCAACCCGACACGAATGCAGACAAGTGCCATGTTCAAGAGCGACATACTGCCGACGACAACGACGATGGTTCCATTTTTTCCCCACCATTTCTGGCGAGTACCCCAATTATTTTTGATAACAAGCTTGAAGGGGATAGCATATGCTTGTGATATAAGTCCGCCCTTCGGGCGAATCCATCCTAGTGCATTTTAACGAGTCCTAGGAAGGAGAAACTCGGAGAACGTCATTGCGACGGAATCCAATGTCATCAGGGTTTAACGAGTCTGACAAAGGAAGAACTCGGCGCCTTTTCATGTTTAGAGAGTTTGAAAAGACAGCGGAAAAGAAAACTCCACAGGTCCCTTTTCGTAAATAGTTCCCCAGATCCGAAAAGGTAGAAAACAATATCCGGAAAAACCTCCTAGTCGCGATAGGCTAGGGTATTCCTTTTTCGTAATCAATCCATCCCAGCCCGAAAAAGGGTTAAACTTATACTGGGTGGATGTCGATTCGTGACCATTTTAACGAGATCGAAACGACAAGGGCCTCGACGATCTTTTCATATTTAGAGAGTCAGAAAAGAGCTGAAAGATGACTCCAGAGTGACTTTTTCGTGTATTTACCGAGTCCGGAAAAGTATAAAATACAACTCGTTTCCACCTTTTAAGTCGCAAAAACCTGCCGCTGCACATACCCAACAAGCGTAAAATCCATTTTCGACATAATACATGCAAATATTTGACAAAAATAACTTTTAAAGCTCATTTAACGTGAAAAAGTTATAAATATGTCTAATTGGTAAAAATGAAATTACTTTTTACTATTTACCTTGTGGAAAGCAACAGTGGTCCATTTGGAGCAGAATCTTCTGACAGTGATTGCGACCAATCCAGGCAACCATTCAGCGTCTCGTCTGTCACAGGTAAGAGACGATCCTTTTCTCTTCATTTCCATACATTTTTTAATGATTTCCCTTCATAAATCCGTTCTGTAAGGGCACTTTTAAAATTTTAGGGCCGGGCCCAGTGGCGCGGGTATCGGGCACGGACCCGCGCCACTGAGCTCTTTTTACCAAAAGGCCCGCGCCACCTGGCGCGACTGTTAGCAAAACAGTCGCGCCAGCGGCGGAACCAAAATTTCGCCTAAAATTCCGATATTTACACCAAATTCCTTGAAATTTGAAGCTCACAAAGATCTAATCAGGGGCTTTTGACCATGTGAATGCAGATAAACACTCAAAATGGCAATTGAATGGAAGGAACGAGAACACGGAGATGAGGATGAAGAGGCCATGCAAAGCCAGGCTTGCATGAACGCTCTGAGAGACTGCGGATTAAAAAAGTTCTTCCTCACGCCATGTTTACGAGCTCAGCCCGAGCTTCTCCAATATCTAATCAACATCTGGGATGAAAATGACCAAGTATTCAAAATACGAGACCAGGTGCTGGAATTGGAGGTCACTGACATTTATTTCATTACTGGATTGTCCCGCAGAGGTCCAATCCCTGTACTGACTGGGAGCAGACCATCAGGGGAAACGATGGAAGAGGTAATGGCGCGGGTGTGCCGAGGGGCACAAACAGGATCAGGAAGTAAGAAAGTATACATCTCCACCATCCCTGATCTAGCACTGAGAGTAGTTCTCCACACCATTACGCGGGCTGCTGGGTCGCAGGCTCCGCACGAGGCCACGAAGACTCAACTCCTGTTAGCCTCAGAATGCATGGGTCCCCGATTGTATGATTGGGCAACAGCTGTGACCATCAATATGAAAAGGCAGCTCACAAAGTGCAAACAGGGGAAACTGAAGTAGTTTGGGTATGGTTCCATCTTGGTATCGTTAATTCTGGAACGCATACCAACCTTCCAGGGCCAAGAGGCCCATGTGGCGAGTCCGACACCACGAGAGCCGAGAATGGCTCGCTGGGCAGCACTGATGCCCAGATCTGGAGGTGGCCAACAGATGTCCTGGAAGCCAGAGTTCTTTAGGTGGCTACGGTGCCAACTGATCGTTGTGGAAGATTGGCCCTATTCGGGAACTGACTTTAGAGGAGACCCAGATCTCCCACTACCAGAAGGGGATGACTGGGACGAGGAGCTGGGTAAGACCTCAAATTTTTGATTTCATGTTTATATGTTTTTTTTGTTAATACACACTTGTCTTAACACAATTATATATGCATGCAGATGTAGGACCTGAGAGACCAGCCGGGATGTCTCCTATCTCCTGGAGAACACAACTCGCCCCTGAGATCCAGGGGGAAGGCACCGGAGGAGAGGCACTGGTCCAAAACCTCGAGGGGATTGCCCATGGGATCCCAGACTATGCCCGGCTGTCAGACGTACCGATGGAGTACCAGCGCCATACGGTGGGAGTTCCAAACCGGCTCCACCGAATCCTGAGGCGGCTAGTGCGTGCAGTGACGTGCTATCATGAGCACCATGCTGATTAGTCTCTAGGATTTAGCCACACCTATTTTTTGAGAGACACAGTGTCTCCGGATGTATTAAGACACTTATGTATATTTTGAGTTTTGTGATGCACACTGCGCAAACATTTCGACACACATATATATATATATACATATGACTATTTGGATGGATCTTTCTTTACATGTGATGATGTTTTCTATATGTCATGCAAATGTCTAATACAGATGTAATCTAATGTATCAGTTACATAACAAACGACCCAATGCGAAATGTATTCACACAATGCATCTAATCACACATTTCATTTTTACGCAAGCTTAAAAGCACACATGAACATACACATATGCAAACTATGCTTGAAACGAGTTTTATTTTTACGCAAGCTTAAAACACAAACTATGCTTGATAATAAGAAAGACGGGCATGCCCCCCAGCATGTTGTCTCAAATCGAGGCACATGCCCCCCAAGCTTCACTCGATTGAAAATGGAGTGAAGATTGAACACACACGAGATTTGAGCTGAAACTGACAAAACTCGAATTGAATATGCTTGTGTTTCATTATTTTAACGAGGTTGACACATGTAAAAGAACTATCCTCGAACAGCTTGTTTCATTGTTTTAGGAGCTCGACACAAGTGGAGGAACTATGCTCCGGCGATCTTGTTTCATTTTTTAAGGAGCTTGACATAAGACAACGAACTATGCTCCGCCAACCTGGTTTACTTATACGTAGCTTGACATGTGGATATAATGCTCTACCAACTCGGTTTATTTTTAAAGAGCTTGACACAGGGAACCTGCTCTCAACAACCTGAATATCAATGAATGAGCAAAAGCCTGTGATTCACCTGATGGAAGGAAAACATCCTGGAAGTCAGGACCCAATTCCCCCAGCACACTATGTACAATGGCATCATTACTGAGCACAGGCACGGGGTAGGTAGCCACATAGTTGACCTGTGGTGGTGCAGATACAACGGGTGGATAAAAAACAAGAGGGGGTGATGGCAGACCAGTTGCCACATTAGGACCAAAGAACGACAGCTGATCAATGGTCACGATCCGTCCTTCATGAGGAAAACAGGCCACACGAAAGAGGGAGGAGACGAGTGCTCCCATGGCATAGGTGTAATCGCGCCCCAGGAGCAGATTGAAATCCAAGGGGCCTGGAACAACCATCACGTCCATATGGACAGTTTTACCTCCCAAAGTAACAGGTAAGCTTGGAAGGATCCCCAACGGTTGAATCGTTCTTCTATTGAATGTCAACAGATTCTGCGTAACAGGCGCAAGCGGCGGCGAACCGAAAGCTTGCTAGGTAGTTGAGGACAGAATACTAACAGAGGCGCCTTCATCTGCAATGGTGCTGGGTACGACCAGACCAAGAGCCTGTACTGTGATCTCGAAAGGCACATAAGACGGAAGGCGAAATCCTGCAAATCGACTCCAATCAAAGGAAGCGACCAAACTACTTGGAGGGGCTCCCATCGAAATACGAAGCTCTTCCCCTGATGTTACGGAAGAAGAAGCACCCTCCGTAACCTCCATCTCGAAGGTGGGAGGGATATCCTCTGGGACCTCCACCACGGGAGGCGGAGGAGGAGCTTCTTGAAGTACAGGGACAGGAGGATCTTTCTCCAAGTCTAAAGAATCTGAAGAGATTAGAAGGACATGGGGGGTGTGAGATCCACTCTCAACAGAAAATACCCGGTGTACCGCGGATGGGGCCAGTTCAACCGATCCGACGACCAATGGTTGGTCAGGGACGGATTCGTGAATTTGAATTTCTGGGGGAGTGGGATTGACCAAGGATGACTCTTGACCAATCATGGGATCACCCATGAGACTCAAGAAAGTCAATATAACTGTGGAAGGCGTGGTTTAGAACCGGTCGGGTTGTCCAAAACTAGTTTGGCTTCATCCATATAAGGACAAAGGTGAACGGCATGGTGCCCTTCACACAACTTGCAGGGATTGGTGATCTTACCCTGCTTCTTAGGAGTCTTATCAGTCCCAGTTGAATACGTGCCCCCAACCTGGTTCCCGGAAGTCAAGGGCAATGACGGTCGGCCGTCAGACCATGTTTCGAGCACCTTGGGAATGCCAGGGCAGTCTCGAAGCAAATGGTCTCCCACGCACAACATGCACGGGAACTTGACTTTCCGCGGAGGGTCGGAGGGCCTATCAAGATGAGATTTCTCATGGACAGTAGCTATACATTTAGCCTCTCGCTATCGACTTCTTTCTTTGTCTTATTCTTTCTTTCTTTCAGCCACCGGTTTCTTGAATCCCAGACTTCTCACCAAAGTAAGGAAGAGGAGACGCTGGTAAATGAAGAAGAAGGGGAGAGGTCCACCCGGAATCAACATGAGGTTGTTCAGTGGAGTGAACCGATCGAATGTAAAGAGGAGACATTCTAGACAAATGAGGCTAGTAATGAATGGGCATGAGGGGCACCCAACAGCTAACTCCAGAAGGGAGAAGTTTCCATGATAAGGAGCACCAACATCTTCAAAAGGAGGGGAAATGACCAGGATTCCTCCGAGGGGATTCTGGTTGGTGAACTCTAAAAAGTTGCCACTACAAACTCAAAACTACGTACTTCAAGAAAACGGAGTTGAGACACACGATCAAATGGTCAACAAGCAATATCTAACAGGGCGTATAATCATGGGTGATTAATTTTTACCACATTGGAAAATAAGAAACTTCACCGTTTCATGTTTTAAGAGTCAAGAAACGACAAAAGATGACTCTATCTCTTTCAGATTTGACATAAGCGTGAAAGGACAAGCGCTTGACGGTCTTTTCAAATTTAGGGAGTCAGAAAAGACCAAATGACTGCTCAAGAATACTAGGCACAAAGGGTGTACCAAATAACCATGAACTGCAATATACACCTTGGTTTTAATAATGAAAAAGAAATCAACCAAGGACTTTCCGTACGCAGTAGTCTCCTAACGTCGTGTCTTATGTATCACTAGTATAAGGCGGCAGACTGCTCTATGGATAAAGGATTGAAAACCTAGAGGGGTCTCCCTTTTATATACGCGATTACTGGGAACACAAGTCCGTACTAGCGCCGTCTAAAGCCAACAAAGCGAACGACAACCGTTAGGTTTAACGACGCCGTAAACACGTCTCTAGCTCAGACTTGAGACTCCTCTAAATGTGTTTCGTTAAGTCTCCATTGTTGCCTTAGGTTAATTGAAATAAATTTTACAGTTTGATCTTCAATTGGTTTGCACTTCTGCAGTTCTATCGATGTAGTGTCTCCTAAATGCAAGCTATATGCTACAGTGCAACATTTCGTTCGATGAAAACTAGTTAGATGAGAGTTGAGAGATTTTATACAAATGAAATGAACGGAAGACAAACAACAATGTCTCTAATGCAACTAATGCAATTGAAAGCTTTTCATTCAAAACACCAATCACTAGCGATCTGGAAAAGGTCACAATTTGCACTAATTAACAAAAGCAAAAGAGATTTTTTTTTATTTTCAATGTTGAATAGCTAATGTGCACTGAAAACAAAAGGAACAACTTGAGAAACGATATCCAAGAGAGCGAAACACACAAAATTCACTCAACAATGCAAACAATCAGATCCCCAAATCGACCAAAGTCTCTCAAAGCAGAGAAAAGACTCAAAAGCTTCCAATGGACCGTGTGATCTAGGTCCAAAGCAAGGCAAACGATTTTCGAATGAAGGAATGAACAATCACCCAAAAAACACAACAAAACAATCAAATACTGTTAAGAGAACGTGGAGAATCAGTCAGCAAGTTGACAGGACAATCAAGACACCTAAACTCCCAAGGAGGGCTCGAACACTAAGCCACTAGATGCCCTAGGGCTCAAAACGTGAAATCGGTAGAAATAAGCAAACAACCAAAGGACAGAGGTGAATTCCAGCCAAACAAGACTCCAACACACTGAGACAATCAGGAAATCAAGAAGAGAAGCACTGGTCAAGTCCAGAAAGCTAAAAAATGAAGAAACTCAAAAAACTCACAGGGGTGGCGCGACTGTGGGCTTGAAACTGGCGCCAGAAGCCAATTGGCGCGAGTCAGATAAAAGCAACAAGCGCCAAGTGGCGCGACTGTGAGGTTAAAAACCGCGCCAGTCGAGTTCCTCAATAAAAATTAAAAAACAAGCTACTCTGAAAATAGACCAATACAAGCTACGCAAACCAAGAAGCTAAAACAATGAAA